>OX456984.1:268506558-269234729 GCA_949752695.1 Melanostoma scalare | reverse complement strand
TTTTACCTGTTATAGGAAAAACTCACCAATTTTGTTTGATTATTCAATTGATGATATTGTTTTAGAAAAGGTTAATCAAAAGAAAGACCTTGGAGTCATATTGGACTGTAAACTTTCATTCAAATCTCATATTGACTATATAGTAAATAAAGCCTATAAGATGCTCGGATTTGTAAGAAGGAACACAAAAGAATTCCGTGATCCTTATGCGCTCAAATGCCTTTACTCAGCTTTTGTCAGATCTAATCTGGAGTATTGTAGTGTTGTTTGGAATCCGTATTACAACACTCATTCATTAAGGATTGAAAGAGTACAGAAATCTTTTACTAGATACGCTTTCTATAAACTAAATTGGAACATTGATAGGCCTCCTTACTCTGTAAGGTGTCAGCTGTTTGGTATGCAAACGCTTGAATTAAGAAGAAGATACTTTTCAATTATGATGATCAAAGATATCTTAAGTAATCACATAAATTGTTCTTATTTGCTTGAGAAGATTAATTTGTATTTTCCCTGCAGAAACCTTCGCACGGGCTTCTACCTACGTGATGAGTTTTCTAGATATAATTACGGAAGAAACGAACCGATCTCACGTTGCATCAAAGTGACGAATAGTATTTTATCCTTTGTAGATATTTTTCAACTCTGTGCAAGAGATAGTTTTAAAAAAAATGTCATGTTTGTTTTGATATCTAATCCAAACATAATATCTTAATGCATATATACATATATCTATCCGTTTACATATTTATATTATTGTTATTATTATATTTAGTATGTAAGTCGTAATCTGTAAGAGAATGTAAGAATCTGATTGATGAAATGAAATAAACTAAACTAAACTAAACTTAACTAAACTAAACTAGACTACGATGATTCCAATAAAACTCAAAATGGTTTGGGAGTAGAAGTGGGCATTGTATTAATATTTCATAGTAGCATGGAGGGCATAAAGCCACTATCGTCGACTTTACTCAAAGTTTGTCCCTTTAGCGGTGCATCCCTGGAGCATCCAATTGTTTTTCCTACACTGACTACAATAATTGACTATAATGTACAATGATGCTCTAAAAGGCTTTGGAGTGGGAGTGGGCATTGCAAACGCTGCTATTGCTTGCTGCTCCCAAAGTTTGTCCCTTTAGCGGTCTTTATTAATCTAGGAACATCCAATTGTTTTGCCCGGATGTTACTTTTTGCCAGGAAAGTTCTTCTTTACTTATTTTCCTGCGGGATCGGCAGAAAATCGTATGTCTATTCCATTCCGCACAAAGCATGGTTGAGAGAAATGTTCAAGGCCCCGGGGCTCACCGCTTTGTTACGCCGTCATATTTATTTATTAAAATATGACCTTATGGCTTAAGCAATCAAAAGAACTTGGTTTATAACTACAATTACAAATTATTGTTAGTCGAGCCGATTTGGAAGATTTGTGTCTTTAAAGAAGAAAACACATTCCGAAGAGACGTTAGCCCGTCTTGTTCTTGTTTCGAACTTTTTTCCTATTCCACTATGTTTTATTTATGTTTTTGATTTTTATTTTACTGACTAAACTAACTAAAAACCCGGTCATACACCTCTATTGGAAATTGGATTAATGTCTAACCGTAGGAGTGTTCATTTGTTATTAAAAACTGAGTATGTTTGCTTTCGATCAAACAAGAAGTTGTAAAATAAGTTTTATTTTTGATCAAGAAGACGTGTCTGTAATATAAACAAATTTCATAGTGTTAAGGACCTTTAAGCTTTCAAATAAAATTTCAAAGCGAATAAAATCCATTTGCGTTCAAATCCCATTAGAGTACAGATTAGTTATACAAAAACATCTAACGCACTGATTCATCAAGATCAATATATCAGTGCCCAATCGATCACACTCAGACTTTTAATTTTTATTTGAAAGGCAAGACACAATTTTAATTAGCAATACTCGTTTTTTTTTCTCTCAAAACCACAAAATGAGTTTTGCTCCTGTTAAAGATAAACATTTAAATTCAATTTCACAATAAACACACTTTAAGTAGTTCACCCGGCCAAACCCATTACCAATTCCAGATGCTTTCCATCTGCTCAGAATTTATGTTTCCATTTTCTGTTTTATTTTTATTTTTCCAATCGACATCAATTCAATTGTATTGGCAGTCAAAGGGGGCCATTGCTATCGTATGAATTTTTAATTTTTCTCCATGTGAATTATTAATCAAATAATCAAAAAGGATTAAATGATAAATGTGTTATTTGCAACAAGCTCATTGCGACTTAATAACACACAGAAAAGGTCACACTTAAAGTTGGGTTGAGAAACAATAAATTGAAGCTAAAATGCTCGATTCAGAAGCACTTTGAAGGGAGAAGCTAAAATGCTCGATTCAGAAGCACTTTGAAGGGAGAAGCGGAGAGGCCTTTCATTCTTATCGCACGATAAATCGATTAAATCTACAGAGCTTGTGGTTTCCGAATAAGGAAATCTCAGGTGGTTGCATGGTGGATTCATAACAATAGAGACAACTTTCGCAATGTAAAAGTTCACCTACAGTTCAGCATTCCATCCAATTAACACACACGCGCCAGCCGATGCGATGAATAAAAAAACTACAATTGCAGTAGCAACAATATTCCAACAAGGTCGACCATTCAAATTGGTTTCGATTTCCCGATGCTGCTTATGACCACAAACTTAGAGTAGCAAAATTTCCTGCACACTTAGAGCCAACACTCAATGAACTCTTTACGGGCAAAACATGTAAATCGTGACCACATACTCGTAGTAGATCCAATATTTAGTGCCCAAATCTTACACAAGCTTGGTGGAATAATCATGGCGTCATATCCAAATCGCTACACTTGTGAACTCTGAACGAGCTCCATAGAAATAAGGTACCTGTTCACATACACGGGGGAGACGAAAATTAGCTGTTGGCCTTGATGTAGTCACTGCCGGTCGATGTGACTAATAAACCAGATCCCGGCACTGCACCCAATAGAATGCAATTATGTAAACATTTGAAGCTGACTGGTGTGCAAGTGAAATTATTTTTCTAAGCCGACAGAGATTTGCAAAACAATTCGAAATCTGTTGAGAGTTGGAACAGTGTTTGGCAACAGTGTCGGCCAGTGGAATGTATTCTTTCTTTTCAAAAGAAAAGTCAACAAAGCTTGGTACTTGTCCGAACTCTAGGTTGTTGCTTTATTTTTGGTTTGGGAATTTCACACTTGAGTGTAAACAAAAGAAAATACTTAATTTTTGGAATTCAAATGGGAGTTTGGCAGGCCACACTATTTTTTTTATTGCCATTGATATACGCACTGCTTTGTCTGTTTCCGTAAAGCAAAGTTTTGTAGTTTTTGAAATCCATATTTTTGAAAGGACTTTAAAGTCAGTGCCACAGTTAAGAAGGGTCTCCGAAACCAAAGCCGTTTTGAAGAAAAGAACGCGGTTGAAGGTAGTTTTGTGTAGGTGACAATTACAAATTTACGGAATTGGAATGTAGTTGTGATGGCGTCAGTGTGGGCATGTAATAGATCGCTTTGAACATTAATTGACAGCTGAATATGTCGCTGTCGCTGTCGCAATCTTTGAGTTGCTGTTTGATATGTGGTTTGTACTAAAATTGTGAAGAACCCCAATCTGATAAATAAGCAATTAACTGTCATAATTTTTTTTTCCTTATCTCTCATTGTCGGCAATGTCAAGTGCATTAGCGCCCACAGAAGATTGATTCTTGTGCGCAGTTAATTAACGGTTGATTGAAGACATGCGATAAAGAGAATGGGTCTATGAACTGACTCTTTCGGAGCACCTTAGATTTAAAATCTCATCTCAACAGCAATCTTTGGGAGCTTTTTTTTATAAAATGAAACATTATATGGTACTGACTGTATTACTAGAGCCTTGCTCTGGGTAAGTAGAGACCTTATGCTATCTACGTTGAAAAATATTTTCACTGGCAGTCTAACCGTAGCGTATGTACTTATATTCCAACCACTTGGCAAAGTGTTCGCGTTATTGTATTATCAAAAATTGGTGAGCAAGATTGTTTACTCGCCTTTTATAATTTTATTTCCTTCATAGTTAAAACACTTTAAGGAATTTAGGAGGTTAACATACGTAAAGCCTCGCTTAAAATACACACTCTGCTTCTGATACAACATGAGCCCAACCTCTCGGGCAATTTTGTAAGACCGCACTTCAGAATTTTGTTTGGAGTATTGAATACGTTCTTGACAAGAAAGATTTTGCGGTGGCCATTTCCATCGTGCTACGAAGGCTGGGCCATAAGGGGCGGATGGACCTAAACGCTCCGGCTCGAATAGTTTTCAAAGGCATATTGCAGGTACATAATTAGGGAAAAAGTGGAAGGGAAGACCTCGTCTTAGGTAGCGCAATCAAGTGGAAGAAGACCTCAACCGACTTAGAGTGCAAAGCTAGAGAAAGCTCGCTTGAAATGCACGTCCATCTCGAGTAAAGACCTGTTAAAGCACTCTGTCAGTCTTTGAAGGTCCTTTAAAACAATCAATTCAGTTTCTGTGAGGCTAACAGTTAAGCTTGCAGTTAAACTCATGTCTAAATGCAAAAACCAATGCCTTTAACTGAAAATAAAACAGAAACTGAATCTGATTTAACTCCCATAAGTTGTCAGTTCAGTTTTAAGTTCAACTGACTTTCAAGTGAAATGAAAGCTCAACTGAAAACCGGACTGACGTCTAAATACAGTGTCTGTTTTAACTGAATTCACAACTGAACTGATAACTGAACTGACAACTGAGCTGACAACTGCACTGACAACTGATCGTTTAAAAAGGTCTAAGGAGAGTCTTTTGACGGACATGGGGTCGATCTGAATATCTTTTGAATTACGTATTTTGACGTGCGGTCCGATACGATGATCTCAAGACTCAAAATGCTTCATAAATACACGATCAAGTTACGGATGGTTCCAAAACCGATGATGTATCTGGTTCTGGTGCTTTTGTGGAGGCGATTTATATACGACTACAAATCTCACTAGGCACATTCACCTCCGCATTCCCAGTGAAGACGTACGCTATCCAAATGGCTATTAGCTACATTTCTAAGAATAACTTGACAAAAACAGGTATTTGTGTCTGCTGCAAACCTAGCTGTGTTTAAGGTACTAACTATCCCTCTTTAATAACTTCGAAACCAGAGAACTGCATGAGTGCAATCACTTGCGCTTTCGAATCATCCCCCGAAAAACAGGCCGTACACAGCCTCATAATGATGAAACAAGTGTGATTCTTGTAGAAAAAGAACTCAACACTCGTGAATACAAGCCTTCGCATTGCTTGTGCCCATGAATGATGAATGAATAGACCATTCAAACTCAAACAGGTACACCATTCGCTTGCATTCGAAATAAAGCGAATGTTCACGAATGATGAGGGATGACAACGAATATTTTTTCTGGTTCATAGATGAAACTATATACATTTTGTGACCTGACTTTTGCGTTATTTATATTTTTTGGACATTTTCAGTTTTGCACTGTGAAGTTTTCGTTGCCTTATGAATTATTCGTTGCACTGTGGATGATTCGTTGCTTTAGACACTATTCGCACAAGTTCATACGCTACGCATGCAGATATTGTCATTGTCTGTCATTGTTTCAGTTAAGTGAGTGAGAGTGAGAACCTGTCTGTTGACTAAAAGAGAGTGCAGTGTGTGTATTTGCTTTGGATTAAGATGAATGGTGCCTGAATAGTGTGTAAGGCAATGAATAAGTGAATGCATTCATAAAACGAGACATTCACTGCAGGCTCCTGTTCGAAACCGATCTAGAGACGCAATACCTCTCTGTGAATGTAGTTGAGAAACTCTTGTTTGTGTTCCAGAATCAATCAGAGCATAACTGGAGACGTGATACCTCAGACGGCTTTCTCAGGAGCTGAACAAGCACTGGTTTGACAGGATCCTTAGTGAGGGCCTCCATCAGCTTGGTTGAATCTGTCAAGAGCACTATCGTAGATGACACGCCTCTGTTGGATGTGGTACGCTCCCCAATATCAATAAGAAATATTCAAGACGTTTGTAGTTGAAAAATCAGAAAACTGTTGTCGTTACCACGCAGCACTTCTTTTTGGCCAAGCATTTGAACATGATGGTCTTAAGTGGATACCACATAATGTGAGTCCTGTTGAGAAGATGATAAGATTGTGAAGCCATTCTCTGTGGCTGTCCTGCATTTTCTCTAATCAGGTTACAGATACTCGTCGCAGGCATAGTGAGAGCTCCTTATCATTGCGGCGGCGTCTTCTGGCCTTTCAATGAACATCTGAAAAGCTATATTGAAATCTGGCTATATTAAAAATGAACAACTATTTCAGTTTGGACGCTCCAGTTAGTCCGATGGAGACTGTATGACGAAATCCACTTGTTTGAGCTTCTCTATCAACATCACGCCTCTATAAAAAGCATTCTTTCCACCCACATACTAAAGAAAAATATTATTTGTGTGCTGTTATTAAATAAAATTGTTTTTCTGACTTCAAAACTATAAATTTTATTAAACTGCTAGTCTTACAACCTCTATAGACAATCGAGTCCTATTGTTACAAAACTGTCTACGTTCCGGAAGACTGAACGGTTTTATTTTTTTTATTATCTTCTGCGCAGAACTATCAGTTAAATAGTTAAATTTTGTTTAGTTTTCTTACACAAACCAAAAGTACGATATTTTTGAATCGGCTCGTTAATATTTTATAAGATTTTCCCATAAAGTGTGGTCAGACGTACAAAGTCTATGCAGAGAATGTCTATGTGTTTGAATAGCCAGTGGGCGGTGTGTCGTGTGTTGTTTTTCATTTTTAATTTTGCTTCCGAAACATGTTTATCCCGAATCGTTTTAATAAATTAATAGATATGCTAAATGCGTACAAAGGAAGTCATTTATTAAAATAAAAGGGGGCAGAACCCCACAAATATAAAAATTCCAAGGTCGAAACAGGGACAATTGTACCTGAAACATGCAATGTTCAATGAACCTAACATCGAGCCATTTTTGTCAAGTTCATAAGTCACTTTCCTCCGCACTCAAGGGATGTGTAAACACTTTATTGTGCTGCACCTACATGCATTGCATTTTGACGCTAAAGTTTATAGCCCATTCTCTCTTTACAATTCGCTATGGGTAGGTACATGTCGGGTTGTGAAATATGTATATTCTTTATTTTGCAATTATTTATTGATGCAATCAATATCGCAGGGGCGAAACAAAGCTGTGTGTTTCCCATGAACTCGTTTGTCACTAATATCTCTTGTTGCAGTTTATTTTCTCAATAATAAGAATGTTTTATTTTAACAATGAACAACATCGTTTTGCAGCAAAAACACACTGAGATACTTCGTCAGAATATTGCTGCGTGAATGTTTTGTGTATGATAAATTTTATATATTCACTTTCCCAATGCTTGAATTTTACGTGGTTTTACAAAAGCGAAAAAAAAAACCACAGAGTTAAATAAAATAAACAAACCATAATTATTGACAGGCAGGTAAGTGAAATTAACTACATAAATGTGCGCAATCAAAATTAAAACAACAATCAGTGCCATGCAGTATTTTGTGTTGATGGTTAAATCAACAGTTCACGAGTTGTAAATCGAAGCTGCAATGACGCAAGGGAAAACCATTTTAGTAAAATAATTGGAAAAACAGGGCTTAGCCTTGCTTCACTTGCATTCAACTGGAGCCACGGGGATTTTTTTGGTTTATTATTTTCTTAGATGATAATTCTGTTAAACACTGACTTAAGGTAAAATTAAAGTGTTTCATGCTTCACTGAAATTGACACTCGGATGCAAATGCAAATAAAGTGTTTTATTAATAACTGTTTGAGTTTTTAGTAAATTGTAAGAAGCTAATTCAAGGGAAAACAGGAAAGTTGGTAGAGACTAAGGGCCTAACTAGTTTCAGGAACCTACCAGTTATTACCAGTTAGGAACGGATAAAAAATAAATCGCACATTTTGCTCCTCTGTTGGAATAAAACACACTTTCAAAAAGAAAACGTGAAGGTATTTATGTATACTCACGTTAAAAGAACAAAAAGAGCACAATATACCCATAGTTCTATTCTTGAAATCGGTCCAGTAGTTTTTGAGTTCCAGTTGCCTTAGGGCTGAGTAAAATATTGGAATTGTATCGACCAGAGTTGGTGATGGCCGTGAATTATCGATTCTGCGCAGTTACTGTGAATTGTGAGTGGTACCGTGTGATGTTATCAAACTTTTTTGCGCGAAATAGAAGAGCCTGACTTGCATGATATGTTGTTTTAACAGGACGGTGCCACGTGAAACAAAGGACGCTTAGGTAACAATGAACCAATTGAAAGGCAAGTTCCATGAACAGTTTAATCTAATCAGTTTTAATCTATTTCTTTTTTTTTGTGGGATTATGTTGAGGCTGATGTCTTTAGCGACAAGCCCGTTTCGATCTACGCACTGAAGCATTTAGAAGTGAGATACCGGCTGAAATTTTGGAAAAAGTATGACAAAATTGGACTAAGCGGCTAGATCACTTGAAGCGCGGCCAAAATTTGCATGAGAAAATCTACAAACATTTAATTATACTATAAAGGATCCACCATCTAACTTTTTTTTTTCAACTAGTGCTTATTTCATGAATGGCAACACTAAGCTCATTTTTGATTTGACAAATATTTAGTTTTATCCTTCCGCTGAACGATGTTGTGTTTACGCTTGAACAACGCCGATCATCTTTTCAGATGAAGCTCATTTTGATCTTGGCGGGTATGTAAACAAGCAAAATTGTCGCATTTGGGGCACAGAAAACCCCCACGCATACATTGAAAAGCCGATAAACCCAAAACGTGTCACTGTTTGGTGCGGATTTTGGTCCAGAGGCATAATTGGGCCATTTCTCGAAAATGAGTGCCACTCCTTGGCTGTTGCAGTCAATGGCGATCGTTATCGGGCCATGATCGATCGTTATCGGGCCATGAAAAAAAAAAATCGAACCGATCGTGTAGGCTATGCAGTAGCCAGCCAAGGCAGCCATTTGAATGAAACTATTATTCATTATTACCCGGAGGGATAGTACTTTCAAATAAAAAAAGAAATTTCAGTAAATATTCAGTAGTTTTTTTTTTATGGCATTTAAAAAAAAAAAAGTTATTTGGCGAACCATTTATATATTTTCCTAGCTGACCCGCCCTGCGTAGCTCAGGCCCTATGTTGATGGAATTGAAAGTTAAGTAAAGTAGTTTTCAAGTTTCCATTCTATTGGCAGCGTGGTGATGAAACATAGTCTATGTTACTCAGGGGCATTTGAGCACTCTAACGATGAAAGAATTTTTGGAATCGGTCCAGTATTTTCCAAGTTCCCTGATTTAGTCCAGTTCCCATTCCGTACCCGTATGGGGATGAATAAAAGTCTATGTAACTTGGGAACAACACCGTATTGTAGTCGTGAAAACCGTATTGAAATCAGAACAGTGGTTTTTGAATTCCCGTTCCCGTTCCCTTTCCTTTTCCTGTGGGAAAATGGTGATGAAATATTATTCAGGGACAATGAAGAACTCGAACAGTGAAAGAATTTTTGGAATCGGTTCAGAACTTTCCAAGTTCCCCCATGCTTTCTTTTTCCCGTCCTGTCCTCGTGGGAATATGGGGATAAAATATTGTTGAAGCTATTTGGGATAACGCGTCGTATTGCAATAGGGACAAAAATTTGATATCGTTACAGTGGTTTTTGAATTCTCGTTCCCGTTCTCAATTCTTTTGTTGTGGGAATTCAGGGATGAAATGTAGTCCATGGTACTTTGGGGCAATGAAGCATTCCAACGGCGAAAGAATTTTTGGAACCAGTCTAGTATTTTTTAAGTTCCCGGTTATGTTACCGTTCCCGAGGGAATATGAAAAGGAAATCTGGCCTATATTATTTCTCAGGTTCTAGACCATTTTTGTGTTCCAAATTTGATTCAAATTGGATTAATAGTTTTAGTGGCTCTTCAATACAAACACCTAGCTCTCGTTAACGTTTCCATTCGCGTTCAAGAGTACTTTTGAGGTTATGTAAATCGAATGAAATAGGAATAAATAATTATAGTCAGCGATTTATTGTCAAAAAAATTACAATAATTTATTTTCAGATCAAAGTAGAATGCTGCTAGTTCCAGAATCACAGAAGCATTACGCTCAACTTCATTTTGTTGTGTCTGATGGGCACTTCATTTCCACTCACTATAGAACGTGTTTGTGATATACTTATACGACTATTTTCGTTATATGTCTCTCGCTGGTCATCAGTGCGGTTAGCACGTGATGTTTCTCTTCGCTCATTTGATTTACTTCTACGACCTAGGTCAGATCTTTTTCTCCCTGGCCTTGTTAGTTTTACTAAAACTCGAGAATGGGTATATCTATCTATAAAGCTACGCCAGACTGGCCAGCTAGCTTATTTCAATCTCTATTTTTCATATAAACTTACCTTTTAAACCTTCCCTAGACCTCCACGAACATTTCAAGACCAAGAAAAGATAAATTCGTTCAGCCGTTCTCGAGTCTTAGCCAGACTAACGAACAGCAATTGATTTTTATATATATAGATAGATAGATTTGCTCCGTTTGTTTTCTTTTTATCAATTTGCTTGGGTCATATCAAATAACAAAAATTTGAAAATAATTTTATTTTATAAATTTTTTCCGGCGTTTTTTGTCTAGACTAGAAGTTAATCAGTGAGCAGTCACAAAGCCGTTCCGCTTCTGTCCCGTATACTAAATTATACTGTTTTGTTTACTTACATAGTATGTGTGTTTCTTCTTAGGATTAGAAATTTTTTGATCTGATTTCCGATTAGTCTTTAAAAAAACTGTGTGTAGATCACACCTATAACCTCTAACATAGGCCCGAGAAAAAGAATAGGCTTCGGGCTTCTCTGGAAACAGCAACAAATTCTTGCAGGGAGCGTCACAAGTTTAAATATTTTTCCTCGCGATCGTGGTATAAAAATGTTTGAGGTCCCGAAATGTGTTCCAGTTTATAAAAGTTTATACAAGTCAATGTGCAGCTCTCAACTAAAGACATAAGTTACTTAACAAAATGTCTATTTTTAAATTTGAACCTCATTGCGGGTTCAAATACATTTTAAGATACTAACGTGCTCTCAAAGGTTGAAAAAGCTCTTAAAAATATGCATATTGCTTTCATTTCATGTTACGAAATACGATCGTAACTCCATATCAATTCACACTGACAGCTTTCAACAAAAAAATCTTCTTTTCTTTATTATTATGTGTCAAATTCATTTGAAGAAAGAATAAATACCACAAACTACTTGCAACTTCAAAATACTCATATGTGTGAGATATAAATGGTCATGTTTGTAGAGATGGATACATTGTATCACCAATCCGTTCGTAACTGCACATTTTATGGAAAGTTAATCGCACTTATTTTATCATTTCGTCTTGTCACATTAAGTGAATGTGGCTCATTACAGATCAGTAAGTGACAGTAACTCGTTTTAAAGGAGAAATCAAAATTAAAAGACTTATTAGTGGTGAATGGGCTCCGTTGAATTCAATAGAAAGATTAATTTGTCTCTGTTGAGAAGAAGTGCAAAAAAAGAATGAAGGAAGAGTTAAATTAGAGCAGTAAAAGTTATGTCTTGATTTTCAAGAAACAGAAAATCTTAACTAAATGACGATTGTATGGCTGTTAGTGATGGAGATGACATCAATGTGACCGATGAATCATTTCGTTTCTAAACTTGAAACTGAACAAAAAAAAAAAAATAAAGAAAAAATTTAACATGTGTTACCACAGCGCGTGTACTTGGCTCTAGACATCAACATTAATTATATTTCCACAAAAATTCTTTTCATCGAAGTTATTTTGATTTGACTTAAATTTAGAAACACATAAGATGAATACAAATAAATTTGAAGGAACGAGATGTTAAATAAGTTCAAGTTTAATAGAACAAGATCGGCAAGATAATTAGGTGATGTAGCACTTGTTGAGAAAATTGAGTATTAAATCGCGCACATGCACATATGTTCCCGTCAGACACCAATTTTTAATCATTCTCAAATAATAACTCATTGGTATCACTTAGCTCTGAGGTAAAGTGCACAAAGCGATGAATAAATTATTCTTCTTTAATTTTTTGTTACTGATTTACCTCAATCTCAGAGCCAGTAAGGAAATTTAGACGTCACTTTAGACAGTTACTTCGAAATTGTGTAAGAAAATCTATTGTTAGAAGTTACTCGAATGTTCGAATTGGTGTACCGCTATTGGAATAAGGCCGAAAGACTTTACCGGACGATGTTAATGATGATTTTCATAGCTGATTATATGAAATCTAGGGATACAGAAATCTGATTTTTGTATGATACACAAATATCGCATGCAATTCATTTTTCAGTCGTTCAAAAGGAATGTGAGGTTTACTACCAAACAGAATAAGAACAAGAACAAGAACAAGAACAAGAACAAGAACAAGAACAAGAACAAAAACAAGAACAAGAACAAGAACAAGAACAAGAACAAGAACAAGAACAAGAACAAGAACAAGAACAAGAACAAGAACAAGAACAAGAACAGGAACAAGAACAAGAACAAGAACAAGAACAAGAACAAGAACAAGATCAAGAACAAGAACAAGAACAAGAACAAGAACAAGAACAAGAACAAGAACAAGAACAAGATCTAAACGGTTCCATTAGTAGGAGGATAAAAAAAAAAAAAAAGATAAAAGATTTTTTGGGACATAGCCAACAGGGCCAAAGTGTGCTGAAATGAAAGCCACCATAAACGAACCACACCAGGTTTTTCACAGCGCGTACATAGTTACAACGCTTCAAAATGAATCCTTACCATTTCGTTAAAGTGGAGGGAAGCGACCTCATTTTGAGGAAGACAAAAAAAAAAAATTTTTGGGATTGAACTAGACTATTTTTGATGGCTGCAATGTAGAGAAAAATTTATGTTCTGACATTTAAGAGAGATTCTCTCTCTCTCTCACTCTCTCTCTCTCTTTCTCTCTCTCTCTCTCTCTCTCTCTCTCTCTCCCTCTCTCTCTCTCTCTCCCTCTCTCTCTCTCCCTCCCTCTGTATTTCTGTCAGTCTATCTGTCTCTCTCTCTATCTATCTCTCTCTCTCTGTCTCTCTCTCTCTCTCTTTCTCGCTCTCTCTCTCTCTCTCCCTCTCTCTCTCTCTCCCTCCTTCTGTCTTTCTCTCTGTCTGTCTGTCAGTCTATCTGTCTCTCTGTCTCTCTCTCTCTCTATATATATATCTCTCTCTTTCTCTTTCTCTCTCTCTTTTTCTTTGTCTACTCAAAACAACTTTCCAATGGGCTTGAAGAAACTATCCAAAGTTATTCATTGCACTAAGCTACAAAATTTACTTTTTTTTAGTCACACTATGTTTCACTGAAGGTGTTTTTGTTTTTTGTCCTCAATTCAAATCTGGCCTCAAAATGGCTCTGGCACATCACGTTTTCGAGACTCGAAAAGAAATTTTAACAAGATAACACATTCTTTAAAGTTCTTGGTGTGCTGAATTCAAATTCAGTAACAGAAATGTTCTACCACACCAGGTTCTTGAGATTATGGCAAGAGTAAGGTCAAGACATCAATGCTTTATTCTTTAAAAACTTGGTGTTGGAGAGCAATTCTCTGACTGGATTCGAATTCAGCACACTTTAAGAACGTTAAAGAATAAGTTACCGTTTTCAAATTTATTTTTGAGACTCTACCTAGGCTTCAAAACAATGCATGACCAGGAATTACTACTTTTGAAGCTAAATATCTCAGTAATTTGATGTAATAGAGGCATTCTGAGGACAGATTTGCATACAGCGCATATCAAACGACTAGAAGAGCATTAGTTTGTTTTCAGGTTAAAATTTTTTGTACGGTAAAACATAGGCTCAAAAGTAGCTAAAACTTGTTTTTCTCGATTTTGAAGGCCACATCTGAATTCAGGGCAAAAAACCTTCAGAAATATTTAGTTTGCTCTCTGTGACAAAAAACTAACAATGCTGGTTAGAGGACAAATAGTGTTTTTTACTACGTTCCTGGTTCGTCATTGCGTTGAAATTTTTTTTCCGCAAGGGCGGGGCTACGTCAATTCACATTCAAAATTTGTTGAATTTGTAAAAGTTGAAAATTTCATTCTTGATTTATTTTCCAACACATGTGAATTCTTTCGTATCATCATCATCGCTTGTGTTTAAGAAGATATGAAAATGCAATTAGTTCCATCGATCAAAACTTTGACCTAAAATTAGTTTTATAATATCAACGTTCAACACTGGCATTATTTATTATCAATCTGGAGCCATTTATTTGCTCAGAGTTTTTAAATTTTCAATATACGAAATAAATTTGAAGTCTTTGTATATTTTACGCTCCCTTGTTCTTTCTTTGAGGCGCGGTTTTTTCTTTCGAAAGTATTTTTATTGTAAATTTACATCTAATTTTATTACAACCCGTGTGCTCTCAGAGCAAAATGTTTATATCGATGTATTTTGATTCATTTTTGAAATCAAACCAGGCGGTGTTTGAGAAGAGTATACATCAACATTTCGAATTCATTTCCATTGTTTTTTTTGATAGCTTTTTTTTACCCAAACATTAATTTATTGCTTCCATCATTTTTCGAACACAACTTTTGCACATTTGGGCTATTTTTTCACGCAATTAATTTCTTTTATTATCAAATATTTTTGTTAAACCTAAATTATTGTTTAAGAAAAATGTGAAGAATTTTAATTATTCTGTTTGTACATATGTTTGTACATGAATATTGTGCGACGAGCTATTGATGCTTCCGGATGATATGTGAGTCAAGATTTTGTGCTTTTATGCGATCATGTTTTCAATTTATTTAGCGATGAGAGAGAGAATGTTGATGTTTTGACGGTTTTCAGTCTGGTGTAAACATTCTCAAAACAAAATGTAACAAAATCTGGTGCGAATGTTTATACAAATCTTGTGGGTTTCCCCCGAATTTAATCGTAATCTTCTTTATCAAAATTTAATTTGCATCAAAATGTCGTTTTGGGAATGTTTTTCGTGCGAGATTGTTATTTTTGTAAATAAAGTTGATTTCCGAGAATTGAAAATGAAATGGCTTTCCGATTTTTGCTTCTCAGCGTTCTTGAAACTCAATACATTCATTCGGGGACCATTGGCAAATGTACAAACAACATTGATATCTTCCTCCGCGATGACTCAGGTGTTGTTGTTTTTGCTTGTTTATTGGTAAAACTTACTGATATGACAATAGGAGTAGGTATAGCCAAATAAGTGGCTATGTTGTGTCCTCGGTAGATGGGGATAGGTTTGTCGCTTCACCTGCATCTGTTTTAGATGATATTGAATGAGAGTAAGAAAAAAGGAATAAGTTGAGAAAAGCAATAGGTAGTTACAAAAAAAAAGTTAAAAGATAACTTCCTGATTTATATTCCAGCAAACTTACTTCTTTCTGATTTGGGACTCAGTTGACATGAACTAACTCATTCTATAGATATTAAGAGAATTTTCTTTCCTTTTAATCTTAACGATATCTAATCGAAGACTACGAGGTTAATTATTCAAATTTTAAAAGGTGGAGGATGGGATGGAGTAAGATTAGGTAAGCTTCGAGGTTCGATTTTATTGAAGACGATATCTCCAATAGAAATCACTCCACAGGGGTGGCAATGGTGCAGTTCATCTAGTAAAGAGCGTGGAGTGTTTTTTGATTTGATTTAATTTGATTTGATTTTCAAGAAGTGCATTCTTTTTCTGCGATTTATTAAACAAGATGAATGAAAAACAAGATTTTCGAATAGTAAAAGTGTTTTAGAAAGTTTTTCGGCTACTATTTGTTTCGAAGCTTTCAGTTCTGGTTCAATTTAGCTGACACAAAAAATAATATGTCTTAGTTTGCTGATGGCATTTCGATCGGGCTTACGATATATGATTGGAGCAGCTAGGTCAGTTATTTTGCATTGAATTGCAAATGCTTTTCATCAGGCTTTTGATTGGCAGTAAGGAAATATTTTCGGTCTGTTGTGGACGATGGACTGTGTCAGTGACAGCCCAGTGGCAGCCATTAAGCAATACTATGGTAGGTCGTGTTAGCCAAAGGAATGTAAATTTGTGTTCCTAAAGGGAGTGGTGCAGTGGTAGAGAATTGAGGAGATATGAGTTCGAGTCCTCCGCCCAATCAATAATAATATTGAATATTGAATAAATTGATTTCTACACAGATGGTTGAAAATCCGATAAAGGTGTGGAAGAAGGAATGTACTCAGACAAATTATATACTCGCAATAAGTCTCTTATTCAGTCTTCACTTTACAGTAACCAAAGAAAGAGTTTCAAATTGAACAATAAGAAACGAAATTGCTTTTTTCATCAGAAATTACTGAGTTGTTTCGTTTTATACGAACCAACACGAGTCGCACGATGTGTTTTTTCATCACAATTCAATCAAAAAGACCGTGTAAAACGAAAGAACACGAACTGCATGCTTTTACATCCCAAATGACGCGTGTAAACTGGGTGCATATAGACACATCCCTCTTTGAGAATTGAGATAGCAGAACAAATCAACATTCACCTTTTTTGAGTTTTAGGACAAAGAAGTCGCATAACCAGTGAGCTCCTCCGAAATAGAACTGTTATGCTGGTCTTAACTGAAGGGATGAGTATTGCTACACCGATCGCAAAGCAAAGCAAACTCATGTACAACAAGATGTCAGACAAACAGTAATTGGAGATTTATCACCGCCTCCCAAAACTGGATTCAAAGAGCTTTAGACATTTGATATCCTTCAACAGATCGCAATCGGTGTCAAAGCAGGACAAAGAACTGTCTCAATTAGGTAGACACACAACAAGAATCGAACGACCTCTGCAGAAGCTTTATGGACGAAGAAAATGAGAAGACAATGCGACATCTTCTCTGGTCATGACCTGACCTTCCCCTTCCAACTGGAGATTTCATTCTTAGACAAAATAAGCGGTTTAATGAACGCAGACATATAATCTCTCCATTGCCTCTTCAAAATCTAAAAATGTTTTAGTAAATGAGACGGAACTCATTTACACGCATCTTTTATTTTATGGTTCAAATCAAAACGGATCAAATATTTGTCTAAGTGTGTCAATTGTTTTCCTAACAGCCGTTGGTTGAAATGAGCTTTTGCGTTCACTGCTCTCGAAACGAAACCTTCCGTCACAGGTCCTTCAAATTCAGTATATTCCCAATTCGATACCAAACTTTGAATTAATTTGTTGCTCATGCTAAACTACAAAAACTACTAATCAATTTAAACAAACCAAGAAGGCAACCGAATTTTAAAAATCGTCGTCTTAATCAAATTATTCAATTTCCAGATGCTGACTTCATTCCCTAAATCAAAAGCACTTGTCGAGTCTCTCAGTTCAAAATGAGATTAATTCCAAAATCAAACAGCAAACAGCAACAAAAAACTCCCTAAGACGAAACACACTTCCATCTATTTGCTGCACACGTGTGATATCTTAGCAAAGCTAGCAGCTTAGTTTGTCTACAGGAAACACTCACTGCCCGTTAGCTAGCAACTAGTCAAGCAAACAGGAAAATCTCCTCGTATGTGAAAGTGATTATTCCAAATTGCACAAAATTAGACACAGCAACCGCCACGGCACGACGCGTCGGCAACTAATTACATGCATAGACGTCATAAGTACGTAATTTTATTGTTGATGGATTAATTGAGGTGGATAACGATCAGATAGCCACCGAGATGTGTATAATCAATGGAAATGCTTACCTCGCCCATAACGTTACCTCCCGGCTCTCTGCCTGTAATCTCGTGCGTCCGATTTGAATATGACCCAGTAAAAAGGAACTGAATGCATCATGAACCAAATGCTCATCAGAACGCAGCAGACACTTTTAATGGAATATGGAAATGCTGCTTAAGATGTTCAATTAACTTTTGCTTTAACATTTACAAAAAAATGAGAGTAATTGACTTTTCATTCCTTTTATCTTCGAAATGCGTTTTGCTTAAGTGAAAACGTGTAACGACTGTCATGGCATGACATGACGTGCCTCCCCATTTGGGCCAAGAAAAACAATGATACAAAAGCGAAGATAAGAAGGGATTTTTTAGTTGTATAGTCTTACTTCTCTTGAAAAAGAGAACCACTTAAAAAAGTTCACTCAAATGGCTTTCTTGAACTAAATTTAGAACGAAGGTGGCTGCAGTTGTCCTTGGTTTATGGTCTACTTATAACAGAACAACTAACAAATGTCACGAAGTTCATTATTTGGAACATGGTCGAGGGTTGGTTTGTTTCCACCCACTTTGTATAATGCTCAAGTGGATATGTGTCTATATAGAAACTGATGGCAATTTTTAATGGCCTCATTCTGATGTGGTCAAAAATAGCTCGTTAACCTACAAATGGGTCTTTTGGAGTACATTGGTCGGTGCGTTGAAGTATTGTGTCTTCAAGATGTCAGAGTGTGCTCGAAAAACGTTCTATTGTTGAAAGGAAAAAAAAAAAAATACTAGAAGAAGTGTCAACAGCTCTTCAAAATAGGAACTCACAAAAACACTTTTGCACGAACATTTTATGATTTTTTTATGATTGAAACACATGCATGTTGGCACGCAATTAATTGCAGAGACTTCTGTATTATAATTTTTCAACAAAGCGTAGTGACAATACAATTTCAGCTGGTGTGGCTGGTAACAATAAGAACTATACATAGTTTCACCTACTTTCAATAGGCACGAACAAAATTTGGGGAGGTTTTCACAAGAAAACATAAACGACTCCGAAATGAGATTTAGGTTTTGAAGTTGCACCACAATTTTGTTTTGTTGCTGAAATCATTTATTGAGGATATCCTGATAATAAAAGAGGAAAGGGCAGTGGGTGGAGGAGGTATATTAAGCCGCAATCGCTATTCAGTTCAAGGCTTAAGGCTTTCCGTATTTATTTTTTACATTTATTGACTTCTCTATATGCTCTAAAAAAAAAAAATTGTATGAATCAGGATGAACTAGTGTAAATGAGTCATTAGTCTGTGGATCAAAGCAATGCAAATGAATAGAACAGTGATAGTTGAAGTGGAGTTAGGACAATTTGTTTCAACAGGAGTGAATAAGAACTCTCCGCACGATAGCATTCAATCTATTGTTGCCTTGCATGCATGCTGCATTACTCTTTCCAAGAAATGCCCAATGGATCTCTAGTCCTTGCCAACTTTTATGTTGACGACGACGTCGAGCTTTCTATTAGATTTGGCCTTCCAGTTGATTCTTCCAGAGTACCGGTTTCGCTGAATTTGAGTGAAACCTGGTTTACTAGAAGCAGTTTGTTCGTCAATCCTCTTATGACCAAGGTTGTTCTCCTCACGAGTCGAATACCCAACTTGCACTTTGAGGAGTCTAATTTCTTTCCCAAGGGAAGTGAAACAATTTGAATTAATCCTAGAAAGAAGCCTATCGAATCGAAAACTATTAAGGGGCTGTCAGCCTCTAGGTGCTTTTTGCCTTTTGCATCACCTTAAATGCGGTGTTCCACTTCCGCAATTTCCTTGTAGTGAACTTTCAAAAATACGTCGAGGCAGAGCGCTGGTTTTCACCCACTCAGCATATAGCAGCAATCGTAGTCTCGCAATGCGTACTGTCCCAGCTATGCTCCTTTAAGGTACAGCTACTCTTCAATTTTGAGTTTTTTCTACTCATATCGGCTTCAAGAATAAGATTGTAGACAACTCAGAGTATTTTTCCTTTGTAACGCCCAAGAACTTATCGAACAAAGTCCATGCCTCCACTGCGCTATTTACTGTGGCGATTGCTACAGACAAAAGAGATGACGTCAGTTTGGGTGCAGATTTGTCGATAGAGATAAACTCAGGGATAAGGTTATCAGCTCAAATGCGGTTAGTGATCGTATTATGACAATATGCTTTTCGGGTCTAAATTTGTCAACATAAGAATGATTTACTCTCGCACGCCTCCACCGAAGACGATAGTTCCACGCTTAGGGAAGGATACCATGTTTGGAGACTCAATCGATAAGCTTATTCTGTGTAGCGAAACCTCTGAAAACGGATTCTGGTTAATTGATTCTGTTGCGGGCCAGATTAAGTTGTCAGTAGCACATGCTTCCCTCATCTCAAAAGCCATAAAAGTACACGGCGAGTCTCAGATCAATTACCATGTTGTGATCGAAGCGACACAAGACATTCCTCCAGTGTTACTGATGTGTCCAGATGTGGGAACTATTTGACGAGCCAACTTTAACTTGCACCACTAACTTCTTTGTAGCCTCTCGGACTCGGACCACTAGCTGGATGTGGGCAAGGTACGAATGAAAATATCCTGTTTACAACCAGGACGAAGCTATAAAGACTTTTCAATCGAGTTATCGAGTTCAAATACATTTGAAACCTATACCGACAGTATTAAGCATTGAAAATCAGTGACAACAATGCCAGTAAGCTATACAAGACATCAAAACCGCAGCCTCTGATGTTCTGCGTTTCACTCGGCTGCATTTTCGAGCTGGACAGCCAAACAAAAAGCATGATAAATGCTGACACAAAAGAAAGTCAAAGCTGCCTGCGACTAGTGCAAGGAGATCTGAACTGAAAAAGAATACCTAGTTCTTGAAAAGAAAAAGAAGCAGCATGAGAAAATCTCGTTTGAGGAAACTGAATAATTCTATGATAGGGATTCGAAAGTGTTACCAGAAGAAAAAAAAATTAAAAGCCTCTTGAATGGGCTAGGCCCGAGTTTTGTTGCGCCACACTATTCATTTATTTATTTTACTTAGTTTTCCGATTCTTCCGAAATCAGAATTGAACCACCAAGAGTAACAACCGTATAACTCCGGTTTTTAAAGTTCAGAGTAAATTATAGAAAACTACTTCAAAAATAGAAAAACAAAAAAACTGCAAAATATTAATTGGTCTTTAGAAAAAACAAGTTTTAAATTTTGGATTTGTCTGGTTGTTGCACCGACCGGTTTTGGTAAAAATTAATTAAGAGCCTCGTTTTCATCATCATATTCTTACATTTCAGCATCTTGTAGAGATTGCTGGGATGTAAGGTTATTGTAAAAGAGCATATCCGCTTTAAGAATATATTTTTTTGATAGTAGACTTGTGATATTTTCTTCTTTGGTATAACAAAATCTTCTATATTTTCAAATGGTCCATTTAATCTTATCTTAGTTTGTCACAATTAAATGTCCTGAATAAAGGACAAACAAACAATGGCTGGTTCAAAATAAAAAAAGCTAAGGTTTTTACCTTTCTGAACTTGCAAAGTTTCGGTACTTGATGTGTCTTCTTTATTACTGCGTGAACACTGTGATTCACAGCCGCTTACGGAGCCGCAGCAGCAAAATATTAAGTACACGTGAATACAATGATCTATACACAACAACGCAAGCCGGAGCCGCACAAGTTTACTTTATTTTAACTCTTGCAGTTGCGGCTGCGTTTGCAGTTCATTGCGTTCATGCAGTTCGATTCATTTACGTATTCAGAACATAATATCGAGGAATCGGATGCAATTTCACACATTTTCAATGCTTATCAAACGAAATCACAGCTCACAATGACAGCAACAGCTGTTGCATTTCAATAAACTAAACCAAAACCGCGTGGAACACTCTGACCTTACAAGATCCGTTAAACTGTATGAAAACCTTTTTTGGTACGGGGCAAAAACAAAACAACTCCAGGAGCTGTCCTGTTCTTGCCCCATTCAAAAGACAAAGTCAACTCCGTTTCTCTAACGCAGAGTCGAGATAGATAAAAGATAACTTTTTATTACACCGAAACACGCGTTTTTTTATTTATAATATCTGCCTTTACAACCCTATTTCGGGAAAAATGGGGTTGTCCGGTTGTTGAACTGGGTGCTTAAGTTGTTATCAGGTTTTTTCTTTTTCTTTTGGAAGGAATTACTTTTCAAGCTGGATACACTTTACTTAAGGAGTAAATGAAAGAATAAAACATAACATTTACAATAAGACTCAGCGATCCAGTTCAAGTTTAACCTACGGCTTTCTCCATCCTTTTCCGGTCCTATCCAGCAAAGTGATCTCGAAAGGACTACAGCTCTCCCCTTAACAGCTTCACACTAGCGACTCTCTCGTGGGGTACGCGCCGTTTAACTTAAACTTAAACTAGAATAAAATAAAAAAAAGGGCGTCGCAGCAGAGCGGGGAGCCCCGGAGCATAGCGCATTTCTCACAACCGGGTATGGTACGTTTCGGCATTTTTTTTTTTCGCATTTTGTTGTCAAATTTTTTGATTTATTTATTTTTCGATATTTTTCGCTTCGCTTTGCATTCGTTTCGTTTAAGGATCATTTGGCCTTTGATTACTTTATATTTGGCTCGTTTCGTTTTCTATTGTTTCGTTTTCGGATTAGTTCGCTTTTGTTTACATAGATTTTGATTATTTCGCCATAGTTTGATTTGTATTTTGTTTTTTGTTGATAATTTTTTTCAATAATTCGTTCAACAATTGTTTTTATCTTGTATCTTGTTTGAATTGAATTTTTGCACCGTTAGCCTCTTTTGCTAAAGGTGCAAAAATTCAGTTCAAACAAGATACAAGATAAAAACAATTGTTGAACGAATTATTGAAATGCCAAAACAATATATTAGCGTAGATACAAAATGCGATAAAACAGTTATCGATAAAACCAAAGTCTAAGTAATCATTTGTAAGTTCAATGGAAATGCGAACCAAAAATGGTAAACCAGATAAGAAATGCAAAGTAAGAGTGTAGCAAAACTATCGAGAGTCTTTTTTTCATAAAAAAGAGGAGGCTTATATGCTAATCTGGAGAACTCAGACCTAATTTCCGATCCATTGTACTACCAGGGTAGCAGCCTTTCCTTTTTTTTTGTGTTGCAGTAGTTGAAAATAAGGTGTTAGTAGTTTCACATATAACCTCAAGGACGGCGTCCATATGAAACTGGGAGGCTGAAAGAAAAGTAGAAGCCCAGAGCGGGATTCGAACCCACGCGTGCGGCCTATCCACTGAACACTCTACCACCAAGGCCGCCCCAGAGAGTCTAAGTAACGGAACAACAAAACAGACAATGCGAATTAAACGAAAATAATTGCGTCAAAAACAAAATAATGAAATTCGAAGTAAAATGTGAGAAACAATAGGCACCCCTCGCAACCATGTCTTGAGAGGGAACGGAAGACACCTACGAAAAACGTTTTTATGACAAAGGACTTAGTATCGGAGGACTTGTCAATTCCTCGCAAAAGGCGATACCAGCGGAAAAACATTTTTTGTTTTCTGTTGCGATTCAAACTACGAATCTCCCGAGTAACAGGCAGACATGCTTATCATTACTCCAAAAGCACCACAATTACGGTCTTCATTTTTTAAACACGCAGCTCTTCCATGCTCAAAGCTATCTGTTCTCAGAATCAGGATTTTGAATAAAGATTTTTTTTCATAACTGCTCGGATTAACCAAGCTACCGTTATTACCAAACAAAATATTTAAAACAATCTGTTCAACTTGACTTATTGGATGATCGGTATGAAAAAAAGAATTACCTGAAAACGTGCCAGCTTCTATTTCAATAGATATTTTTTCTTTCTGTTTTTTTATGATGGAAAAATTGAACAACCATCTCATTACAAAGTCAAAAGCCCTCAATGCTCATAACGCCCACTACCCAAACATACATAAATAAATTTATTTCCGTTTATCAACTTGATGTCAATTCACTTGAGCAAATAATCATTTCAATATCCCTAACGACTCTCTGCAAGTGTTTTTTCTAGCAAATCATTAAATACACCATAGGAGGTGAATGAGCAAAAAAAAAAATAAAGAATACTCATTTTCACAACCATTTTAATCTGTTTCCGCACGTCAGGATGCCATGATCTGACGAGAAGCGAATGTTAAATTCGAATTTGTCTTCATCAAACATGTTTTCCTTTAAAGATTCACTGATTGTATTATTATTTCTTTCTTTATTTCTAATTTTAAATTTCCACTCAACACACAAGTTCTTCATCCTTCGCTCTTGTACTAAACCGTTGTTATGGTTTCTTTTTTTTTTCCTTACAGGAACCGGCACATTTGGAAGAGTATGCTTGTGCAAGGACAAACAGACAGACACATATTGTGCGATGAAGGTCCTGGCGATGGCTGATGTGATACGCCTCAAACAAATCGATCATGTAAAGAATGAGAAAAATATTCTATCAGAAATCAACCATCCGTTTGTTATAAGTTTGTGAGTGCATTTTTTTAATTATTTATATTTATTATCATTGATTTTAAATTGTTTTAATTACTTTGACTTTATTTTATTAATTTTGGCATTTTTTATTTTACAAATATTTTCAGACAGTGGTCAACTAAGGACGATTGCTGTTTATATATGCTGTTCGAGTATGTGTGTGGTGGAGAGTTGTTTTCATATTTAAGAAACGCAGGACGTTTCAGTAGTCAATCGGGTATGTACATAAAGTAAACGTTACTTTTTCTTATGAAATTGCGTACTTTTTAAATCTTAAAGGTCAAACAAGACGTAAGTTATTCCGACCTTTCCAAATTACATCTGAAGCTTTAAAAATTGATTTGAAGTTGACAAACTCTTTCGCATATTGAACCTTTTGGTATTACGTCAGCTATAAATATTCTAGGAATGTAAAAAAAAAAAAACTTACAATAAAAAGGTCAATTTTAAATACAAAAAAGAAATCCATTTCTTTTCATATGAAATCATGTCTCTTTAAAAGCATTGGCATTAGCATGAACGTCATCTTTTTTTAAAGCTTTCCTTTTTTCGGTTTGGTTGTGATAAGATATAGTTTGAAGAGATTGCCAACTGAGCCACTAAATGAATGTTGCTTGGGTGTAAACCATATTAAAAGGGAATGCCAAGTGCTATACTTCTCCCCTGATGTCCAGTGTTGTGCCATTTTAGATGTAGATATTAGCCTTAGAAGAAATATCGAAGAACTAATAAATAAGACGAACATATACTTTGGCTTTTAGAGGAACATTAGGTGTTGACGATTCACTATTAAGACCTCACCGCTGGTGGGGGAATAAAAATAGCATGAGTTCAATAAATTAGTTTAAAATCCAAGGTAACTTTCTCGTGCAATCTCAATCATAACGATTCTATTTTTTTTTAATAACTGGCTCCTTATACATAAAATAAGCTGACAAAGTTCAGATGTAATATTTCTTCAACCTAGAATATAACGTTAACATGATCCTAATAACACCACTGCACCTTCAACGAGGCAACAACAAGCAAACACTCAGGCGAGCTGTCAGTATAAATTACGTATGAACTCGTACTTTCGGCCAAAACTCTAGTCGCAATTCAAGAGTGACTTAATCCCACGGAAAACTTCACAGTAGATCTCTTGCTCTTGATTTAGGCCAGAAATTAATGATCTTCTCTAGGTGAATGAGTTTGAGCCTGCTTGATTCTTTTCAGGGCAGAGTGTGCTGGACATTCGGTT
Organism: Melanostoma scalare; assembly: GCA_949752695.1. Taxonomy (NCBI): domain Eukaryota; kingdom Metazoa; phylum Arthropoda; class Insecta; order Diptera; family Syrphidae; genus Melanostoma; species Melanostoma scalare. The sequence goes on along the minus strand of OX456984.1, from coordinate 269,209,212 downwards.
ATAAAGTGCTGAGGTGTTTCTTATTGCACAGTTTACGCTGATGACAGAGGCATAGCGAGGGGGGGGGCGATTTTCCCGAGTCGGCAAATCGAGGAAGGAAAACAAAGTAGATTTGTCGAGTTAAGTCAACTCAACCTAAAAGACACGAATGGAAGTGTTTGCAATAGTCGATTTGTTGCCCAAAAAAAAATAACAAGTCGACAAATTAAGGTAGAAAAATAAAGTTGATTTGCCAACTGCTGAGTCAAGTCATCTCAACCAAAAAGGCACGAATGGAAGCGTTTTTGTCTCAACTCAGCAATTCTATAATCAGAGGCCTGCTTCACAGTAAATACAACACTACATTTCATACAACATACAACAATTTTAAAATCATACATCACATACAATTTTTCACATGGCATTCATTGGAATACAGTCCTTACAAAGATGCTGCATTTTGCTTCGCTTGCATTTTATTCTCAGAAGGAATTCAAAGACAATTTGCTAGTCCGGAATGGGTATCGTTGCGTGTTCGTCAGTGGCATAAAATGTAGAGTCGGGATACACAATCGTCGCTGGCTTGTTGGCATAGACCAAAGACTTGAGGTAGCCCCACAGGAAATAGTCCAACGGCGTTAAATCGCACGACCGAGGCGGCCAAGCGACTGAACCATTTCGTGAGATAACACGTTCTCCAAACTTGGTTTCCAATAAATTGATTGTGACATTCGCTGTGTGGCTTGTGGCGCCGTACTGTTGGAACCACATGTCCTCCAAGTCCATACCATCCAATTGGGGCCAAAAATATTCGGTTATCATTGAACGGTAGCGGTCCCCATTCGCAGTAACGTAATGACGCCGGCCCATAAACCACACCAGACCGTAATTTTTTCGGGATGCAATGATGACTCATGGAGAACGTGTGGATAGCTGCCTAACCAATACAGCATATTATGTTTATTGACGATACCATTCAGCCAGAAATGAGCCTCATCATAAATTGGACGTAGCGCTCTTAACGTTGAGGCCACTGACTCCGAATTTCGGTAGAAAATTTTAATAATTTCGACTCGTTGTTGGCTCATATATCTTTTTATAATAAAATGGCAAACTTTACTAAAGAGAAATGTCAAAAGAGCGGTAAGAAATATGGCGTCGTTTGCTGTCCCTGTCGCTCTACTTTTGTAGCGTCCCTGTTGAAAAACCCTTACATCCTATTTTATATATATAGATTTATTTTTTGATGCAGTCGGCAAATTCTTAAGACTGGTCGACATTTCATAAAAATTCACCCCCTTGGACCCTCGCTGCGCCCCTGGCTGATGGAAACTGCCAATTGGGTGTACCACCAGCCAAATTTGGCGAAAATGATTTCTTAGATAAAAGTGGCCGGTTAATAGCCCGGTTTTCGTTTTGAGGTTTCCCTGTTGAGGTATTTTACGAAATCTGTCGTTTTTAAACGTACTTTGGCATAAGGAATCTTAGGCAGCCTTTCTGGATTCTTCCAATAAGATGTATGTGGCATGTGGCTGTTAAATTTTGTTTGGTTTTTGTTTAAACCACAGAGAGCTTCAGGTTCCACTAATACCGTCTTATAAGCCAGGATGTCAACATTTTTGGTATTATCATAACCGTTGAGTACTGGAAAGTTCTTCCTTTACATATCGGAGTGTGCTTTCCCTGAGATTATTTTGAACTTAATCGAAAATCTTTTCCGAGAAACTAAATAAGCTCGCATTAGTCGTTTCAATATCTAAGGTAGATCTTTACACAAAATCGCAATGATTGTCTATTTTCGTATACAGTATGATCGAGTCATTGATTCTGTCCCAGTCTAGAAAAACTCTCTCTTCAGCAAAGTTCAAAAGTTTGGCAAGCAGTTGAAAGAAGTGTATATGGCATTGCAGCAAGCGAAAATCCTTTTGAATTCTTGTAGTTTGAAAATCTATGAAACGAAAATGTGTCACGATAAGGAAACAAATACATAAAAGTATAGGATCAAGTCGGTGAGAAAATAGGATAGAATACATTAAATATTAATGGTGTCTGCAAAACATTGAAAGAAAGTAATTAAAATTGTATCTAAGGACGAACCTCGAACAATAGTTTCCTTCTCAAACCATCCCGACTTCATATGGTTTATAAGAAAGATAGCAAATGGTCTGTGTTTAACACATGTATCTACGCCTGCACATTGCAAGGCTTGAATGTAAAGCAAGCGTGTTGTATCATTAAAACTAAACTTTTTGAGCACCTAGTGATATGAAAATTCGATGAAACGAAAAAGCGACACAAGAAAAATGTATACATAGGATTCAGTCAGCAAGAGAATGAGGTAGAATACGAATATTTCTTTTAAATTTAGTCTTGTCTTATGGCTTTCGTAGCCTCAAATACTTGAAAGGGATAGTCGGTTGATTGTTAATTTTAAACCAAACAAAAACCGAATTTATTCCTACTCAAGCTTATTGCGGGCAGTTTTTATTTATATGTTTGAAGCCAATGGCCAAAAGTATTAACCTCAACACCCAAAAACATAATTTCGCTTTGAGAACACATTTTCATAACTCATTAAGCAATAAAACGAAAGCTCTTAGTACATCAACTCAATTCAAGTATTACAAATATAATTAATGCGTTTAGTATTTTCTGTGGACACCCAACTTATGTGGTCATAGATCTTAAAGCATACCCAAAATTTAAATTATTTGTTCCTTAAATCAAAACTTAAATCGCTTGCACCGAATATAAATGAAGTCAATCGATATTCAATTAATTTAAAATAAAATCAATGAATTTATTACCTTGCCAGTTGGTTTGTACCACTTTTGGCTCAAAGATCAACTGCATTATTTAAAACAAACAGATCATCCTCAAAAATAAGCTAAAATTTATTTGCACCAATGTAAATCAATGACAAGTTATGTTAATCAAAATCACTCTGGCGTATACGTACCACATTTTTTTTTTCTTTATTCGTAGCGTTTTTCTATTTCTGCATGAATGAACTAATTTTTGTGTTTTTAATTTTTTTTATTCCATTAGCGAATTTTTACGCCGCCGAAATAATTTTAGCACTAGAGTATTTACATTCACTTCAAATCGTCTATCGTGACCTGAAACCTGAGAATTTACTAATCAACCGTGATGGCCATTTAAAAATCACCGATTTTGGTTTTGCCAAGAAGTTACGCGATCGCACATGGACTCTGTGCGGAACCCCTGAGTACTTGGCTCCAGAGATCATTCAATCCAAAGGACACAATCGAGCAGTAGACTGGTGGGCACTAGGTGAGTCAATTGTTTATTAAATAAACAAAATAACACAATTTTCACCGTTCTTTCAATAGCAAAGCATTTCTTGGAATTATTTTGTTTTTGACACGATTCATCCGATTTGTTGTTTATTTTTGAACTTTTCAAACATTTGTAAACGGGAAGCAAATGATGCACATATATTTTTCCGGGGGAATATGTGAAATTACCTCTTCATTCGAATTTACAGCGTATAACCAAATGTGTTTTCAAGAAATTAGTCACTTGAGAGCTTCATATCTATGAGATGTACCTTGTTGGGAGTAGACTTTGTGGAGCGTCTTGGCAAATATCAAAGGAAATTTTACACTTTTCGCTCTTAGAAGTTTTTTTTTTTCTTTTGATTTATTATGATTAGCTTGACAGGAGGACGTATGGGCCTGATGGCAATTGAAGCCAAAATTAGGTCGATGATCTAATAAGTTACTTTTCATGTCGAAAGTTTTTCCTTCCCTTTATTTTTAGAATGACAGATTCAAAGTTTCGTCTTTATGTTTTATCATCAATTAATTTATTGAAATTGTGTACATGTACATAAATGTTGAAGTAAAGACGCCACTGGGACTCATGCGTGGCTTTGGCTTCTCTGGATATTTTCCAACATTGAAAAATAAACATGATGTGTCTTTGAGAATTATTTTTTTTGTGATTGATTAATTGTTCCCAGCTTATTTCCGATGTTGAAAAAATAATTGCCACCAATTCGTAAGATACTCAGACTCAAGAGAGTTGTGACGCATCAATTCATCACGCAAGGGACAGTGGTGAGCTAACGAAGAATTTTTTTTTATGTGAAAACGTACTCAAGATATAAAAGAAGCCTTGATACTCTGTTTGTTTAGCTAATTAATGCTCGTAATAATAGCACTTAACAAAGAGACGAAGAGTTTTTTAGAGACTTACATCTCTTTTATAACTCTACAAGTGACATCCGGATTATCATGGAAAACTCAAAGTAAAATAAAACAGCCCATTCCGCTCAGGTATTGAACCCGCACTGTTCAATGCAGTAACAAAACATTCGCTTTTAGTAACGTCTGAATTAAGTTAACTACCAGCAGAACGGGATATGTACAGAAGTATGTATGTTCGTTATACCACACGTAACTTATTAAGTTCAACATTACAGTTCTGAGTAGACCTACATCTTTTGTCATTAGTGATTTCGGGCTAGCAGTTTTGCCGGCTGAGATCACTTTCCACTTGATTGCGTCATCAAAGAAAAGGAACTTTTCTTCTACGATTTTTCTGCAAAGTTATCTTGAAAACCTCTCGAACCGGAGCGTTGATATTTATCCGCAGGACTTGCCAATTCCTCGCGAAAGGCGATACCCGTGGAAAAAACAATTTTGCCTCTGTTGGGATTCGAACTCGAACCTCTGGATTAACAGGCGAAAATGCTATCCATCACACCACGGGTACCACAAATCGCTCGTTTGATCTCAGCGCTGATAATATCTCCCGCATCTTTGGCGGATTCAGTGGTGCCTGTGGCGTAATGGTTAGCATGCCTGCCTGTTAAACGGGAGGTTTGTGGTTAAAATCCCAACAGAAACCAAAAATTTGTGTATATCGATGCATTTTCCTGGTTCTTTCCCAGATCTGCCCTCGAGTGAAAATTTTATATATTGTAGACTTGCCAGGTCCAAAACGGCCTTAATAAGGGCTCATCAAATTGTTTACTAAGGTTTTATTCGTCGGGCATGCATTTGTTCTTTCCATTTCATGTAGATCAACTAAAAGGGACTCCTTTCAAACTGATTTCCAGTCGCCTTGTTAAGATCGGCGTTAAAGCCATCTGCGCCTACACTCACTAAGAATGCAAAAGCATAGCTTATAATTTTTTTCGAGGAACTCACAGAAACAGTCTTTGAAATTTTGTCTATCTCTTCTCTGGGAAATATCGTTGGTGCATATCAGGCTATGGTTGGCGAATTAAGCTATGCCAATGTAATAATACTCCTACTGACTGGATTTTGACTTATAACCTCATCCTTGAGTCGACCTCTAAAGTCCGCATGTCGTCTTGTTCTGTCTGCTTTGCAGAAGTCTAGAGCCTCCGGTAATTCTTCGGCTGCTTTTAGTCCGTCAAGAGATTTTATGATCCACGTGCGGATCCCGAGGTTTTTGTCTTTTTTCGTTGACTAGAGTCGTCAACGGCGAAATCGTTATTGTTATCCAAAGCTGTTAATTTTTTCGGAAAGAGAGGATTTTTTACGTGGTTAGGTAGTTAGATCGGTACGGTGTACGTACCCTGCCTAGGGATGGTGCTTATGGAATCTGCTTGGAGATAAAGGAGCATATAATCCGATGTACTGCTGCAGAGGCTGTGTAGCCGTTAACTCACCAAACCATGGCAACTAAGGCTTCTTACAGGACCTTCAAGAGGACTTCCTCAAGATATGAGAAACAGTACCAAAAGAAGGGTGCGTAGGCTTGCAGAAAAGAAGAGGGACACTACTCTCTTCAAATATTTTGGTTTAAATTCATAACACGGTACGATACGCGATGGTTGCATACCACTGATAACAATTTGAAATGGATATCCAAAATGATTCCCCTGAGAGAACAATAAATCCCACTGAAGTGAAGCATTGAAATGATGTGAGCATAAAAATGATGATTAAAAATAACAACAAATGCAACTTTATAAGCCTTTTCAAATTCAAACAATGTCAATCTGTTCAATATCAGTCTTCAATATCAGTCACATCATGAACTACCTCCTCTTATTATAACTTTGAAGCATTTAAAACCAATAATATATTTGCCTTGACCAGCTGTAGCCTCCAAGCCAATACCTACAAACGTGTATTACTTTTCACTAAACTTCCTTATTCCCATCGCCATCACGTTGACCCAATTCTCATACCAACTATCAACTATCCTATCCATTAGTGAACAAAATCAATAACCTAAAAGTGTTTGTGTTTTTCATGCTCCATCTAATAGAAAATAAGCAATTTCCGTTGCCGCTTCCATCTTCCTCAACTCGATACCAATCTTCATTAGAAAATTTCTATTCACCATCTTTTATTGCGCTATCGCTTGATATAAACGTCATCCACAGAAAAATCCATTCTCTTAGAAAATTCTCATCCATCGACTCGATAATACCCACTAGTCTCACTTCCCCGTTCTTCCTATGTAATCATTCGTTTGGGTTCCCGATGATGATGATGACTCAGAGTCTATGAAGTTTGTTTATCTAAAAGATTCAATAGCATCTATTAAATAATTCCACAGGCCATTAAGAATAAGTTCGATCGTATCTTCGTTTATTTCTTTACCGTTAAGTACCTTCAGTTTGTTTTGCAAAAATAAAACAACAACAAAAAATCAAATCAAAACATAACAAAAGGATGGTTGAGAACTTTTGTTGTGAGACAACACACTGACTTACCAAATGTAGACACAGACACACGTTCTACACTTCGTGCTCTCATAGTTTTATGGATTTTCACACTTTTGAATGAGTATAACTTTTTCCAAGGCTATATTCTGTTTTCGATGAAAAAAAGAAGAAGATTTTTATCACTCCCGATAAATCATAGTGTTGAAAATAAATCAAAGATGTTTTTCGGGCGATGTCTATCTACGTGCGAGCTATTAAAGCCCAACATCAGATACAACTTCAACCAGCACTATTCATTTTACTTTAGTGTACAGTATCGCTTGAAAAAGTATCCTGTTTAGATAATTCTTTTTTTGTCAAATGTCAATCAAATAAATTAATCCAGATAATAAACATGCATCTGTCATGATTAACTGCCATTATTTATCATCCTCGACCAAGAGCATTTTTATCTTTATAAGTTTTCCGCTGCTTGGATAAATCAAAACAGACACATTTTGAAGAGGCAGTGTTAACAAAATAATCCTGAATTATGGACAAATTGTTTTTAAGCATCTTGCGAGGAGATTATGCAATTAGTCAAAAAAGGATTATCACTTTGACGTTACGTAGGCTATAACTAGGGAAAATAAACTCAATCGATTTGACGTCAATACGCGAAGGAGACTGCATTGGTTATCATTAGCAGAAGTGATAACTGAAGTGACGTTAATGAAGATTATCATCATGTTCCGTGAAAAACGAAACAGATCTTAACTTTTTTTTTGACACTTAAGTTAACAGAGTTTCTCTTGTCAGGAGGTAGGGGGCAATGACGTAGTGCTGACGAAAGATATGATAGAAAAACCCAAATAAAAGAGGAGTTGTCAAAAACAAAAAAAAATTTATGTCACGAGAACTGGCTGTACTAAGACAGATGTTTCCAATAAAACTTTGATAAGATAAATCCAGCTTGAATGGGATATTCTCTAGCTTCTATCAGTCGCTCTTGAGAAATGTCGAAAGATTAAATTAGATAAGCAAATTTCGGTCAACACTATTTTATCTTTCAATACACTACTTTATCAAAGTGCTTCAATTCCGATCAGAACTAGATTATTCGGTTATCAGGGCTTTATAATTGAATGCTTGTTGCTACCTGGAAAAATGTACTTAAGTAAGTCAACGGAACTAGAGGCTATAAAATATTTAAATGAGGAACCTTGATAGTACTTTCCTTTCGGGTGATCGAACTTGGCTGTGTTGTCTGTGGGGTTCGTACGTTTGCTCATGAGAGTTCAAGGTGCGAGTCTCAGATACATTCTGATGGTTATTCTGAGGGAATCGCTTTTAGAGTAGATAGGAGGACAAATATGATTGTTTCTCATTGGTGACGAAGAAAAATTCCAGTTATGATTAAATCCACTCGGTCGTTATTTTTATAAAACAAATAAATAAATGAATAGGGTGGCACCACAGAGCGAGGAGCCCCTGGGCATAGCATTTTTCACAACCATGCCTTGTGAGGGAATGGAGGGGACTTACAATTTTCTGCCGGTTCCGAACGGCTAATTGAGAAAGCGCTTTTCATGCCAATGAATTTACTAACGGAGGACTTGCCAATCCCTCGCGTAAGGCGATACCCGTGGAAAATAATTTTTGGCTCTGCTGGGATTCGAACCTCGAACCTTTGGGTTAGCAGGTGGACATGCTAACCATCAAGCCACGGGTACCAATATGTTCTATGTCATTATGTTTACGATACGGCAAATCAGAAGAGAATAATTGGATTGCCATCGGTTGAATCGGTTTGGAGAATTCCAAAGATCATAACAAGGCATGCTTAAGAGAAATGCTCAAGACCCTTAGATTCTTGCGGTTTCTGTTGAGCTTTCTTATTTATTCATTTTAATGAAAACTATATGTAAGAAAGTTTGGAATGGAAGACCCTTGATTTCTAAGATCGATTCAGGATGTGCTGTGGCTATAGGATTATGACCACTTCAATTGATTGTGAGAAGCTAAAGTGCTTATTGCATTGCCTTCCTCATTTCTCACTCAAATTCACTAAATTTAATTGTCACGATCGAGACCTAAGACTTATACGGCCGATTCATAATGCGCTTTGGCTATAGGATTGTAATCACTACGATTGATCATGAAATGCTAAACTGTTCATGAAATTTGCTTTCCTTATGTCTTACTCAAGTGGCTAAATTTAAAGAGGCAACGGTGTACGTAGAAAATGAATATTTTAAGAAAAGAATCAGAATTAAATTAGTGACACTTAACAATTGCACTCAATGAAGTGTCGCAGTGTCATGAGAAAAATGTAAGGTTTGATAATTTTGTTGGTACCTCTTAACAAAGTCTTACAAGGTAAGAGAGTCACAACATAGTTTCCCTGAGTAGTAGACAGCCATAATACATGGCACAATGACATTGAACAATTACAGTTAAATGTCGCAATGATATTAGAATAATGTAAACTTTGGTCTTTTTTGGTTACTGCTTTTGGAAGTTTCACAGAGCTGGGGTGCCTAAGCAACAGTGTAAAATGACACTAAAAAATTGCACTTAAGCGCCGCAGTGCCATGAGGATAATATAAAATTTGATATTTTTTTGCTGTCCAAGTTTCACAGACCTTGGGTTTCGCAAAGCAGGGTGATGTATCAATGTTACGCAAAAACTAATGTCATTTTCGGTGTCGGCATTTTCTGACATCAATGTCTTTCCAACTGCTCTCTTAACACTAAAACATCAGATTCAAGCTTTTGGAAAATTGAACACTTTGTATTGCTGTATCGCAGAGTAATGACATCAAATTTTGTTATTATAAGTGGGACTAGTTTCGGCATAGTTTCTAGCACAGAGCCTTTGAACTTTGATGCAACAATTAAAGTATGGTTAAATGTCAAGTGTAAGCTTTGATGGAAGCATCATAATTCAGAATAGAGACCTGTACATGGAAAGAGTCTCGACACTGAAAGTTTTATTTAGTGTCGTGACACTCAGTGCCATGGATATTGATCAAATTTGCGCCAAAGGTCTGGTTACAGATTGAAGGTCAAGGAGTGGGATTTGTACTTTTATTTTTTTTACCCAAGTGTTACAGGGTTAAAGTTTTACAATACCTGCAGTATTGAATTGTGAGTTGCATAACAACTCCCATTCCATGTCAGAGTGAAAATGGGATGGCAAACAAGAACATAGTCTCTGTATTGAATGGATTCCGAAACTACTTAACCTATTCGAATGAAATTTGAATAAAAATTGTCTAGATCCTGAGAAATGACATAAACTATATTTCCTTCATATATTCTTTCAGGAACGGAAAAGGGAAAGGGAAGATAATTCGAAACATAGAAAATGCTCTACCGATTTCTAATTTTATTTCATCGTTCGAGTGCTTCATTGTCCCTGAGTAACGTAAACAATATTTCTCTCCCATTTCCCAACAGCGGAAGGGAAAATTGGAAACTACTTCACGTAATTTACTCAATTCGAGCAACGTAAGGACGAAGCTACGCTGAGCGGGTCAGTTACTCGTATACACACACAAAGAACTTTCTTTTCAACACACTGTGTTTTTTCTGCTTTAAAAGTGAACTAAAAAAAAACATTTAATGAATTCAAGTGGAAATTCACACATATGTCTTGTAGTTATTTTCAAAATTAAGTTCTTTTACAAACATGATGACCTCAACCGTTTCCAAATTGATTGCAGCGATGAACTCTGAACAATTCTTTAATCTCATCGTGAAATTTGAAACATTTTCAAAGGAACTCGTTCAGCAATGCCAAAGGTTGAGCAGTTCACACCTTACACTGTAAATTATTTCGATTGATGAGTTTGTTTTAAATTTAAATTCAGACTACAATTCTGTACCGCATTGAAATTTAAAATTTTTAAGACATTTGCTCAGAAGAATTTACTCAGAAACAAACATTATTTGAGTTTCTAAAGACACAAAAATTATAATGTCCTCTCACCTCTGCCGCAAAACAATTGTCGAGCCTAGATATTAAAGTAACAAAGGACTTTTTCGAGGAAAAAGGTGATTTTTGAGGAGTATTACGTTAAGTTGATCTACATATTTACGTAAACTTTGAATTTAGACGAACTTCAAAATCAAACAAATGAATTTATGAGCAATCAATCGCAAAAACTAACCAGATAATTGATTTGCATTTTCAGTCCAAACAAAATTGAAAACCTCTGTTAAGAGCTCTTGAAATATTTTCGAAATAATTAAATTTTTTTTTATTATTTTCTTTTCCAACTTCAAATTGCTTTCCAGCTAAAAGCTTCAAAGATTTACTGTTCTTATAATCTACCCTTGTTTTACTTTTTTATCAATTTCTTTTCTCAGGTGTTCTCATCTACGAAATGTTGGTTGGCTATCCTCCGTTCTACGATGACAACCCATTTGGGATCTATGAGAAAATCCTTGGTGGCAAAATTGAATGGCCCCGTCATATGGATCCAATTGCGAAAGACTTAGTAAAGAAACTGCTAGTCCAGGACAGAACTAAGCGACTGGGTAATATGAAGGTACGTACGTCACAATCGCTTATTTTACTTGCCCTCAGTTTGAAAGAATACGCAACTCAGAATAAAGCACAAAAATCGTGTATTAAATACACACAAAAAAATGAATAGTCTTCTTTTGAATGGAAAATTTTCACAAATACTTTTTGTCAATTTTATTTTTAATTTCACGAGACATTAAACTTTTTCATTGAACATTTGATTTGGACAGCTTCACGCTCCTGACACTTAATTGTGGAAAAAAAAGTATAAACATAAAGTTTGACAAAAATTGATTATGATGATGATGATGAGCAAAATAAACTGAGAACATGTGCCGTCGATAACAACAGAATATCTAAAGCAAACTTATAATGAAGATTATGATGACGCTTATGATTTTAATGATAGAAAAATAAAACATTTATTTAACTCATTCATCTGTGAAGGAAATGGGGTTCTTTTATTCAAAACATATTTTTGTTTTATTTTTTTTTTTAGAATGGTGCGGAGGATGTGAAACGACATCGATGGTTTAAAAATCTCATTTGGAATGATGTCTTGAATAAGAAGCTAACGGTGAGTAAATTTTACAATATATTTGTAAGTCTAAGGCATGGCATTATGTATTGGGTCCTAAGACTCACTTTCTTTTACACTGGCACCTAAAATATTATAAAACCAGCCAGACTCTTTGTTGTCGAAACACGACGATCGAACATGACTTGGTGTCTGGAGACTGTGCACGAGTCACGAGTATGTCTTGTTTACTAAATGCGATATTATTGTTTTCATAGCATTCCGACACAATGAGATATAACTTCCGCCATAAAAGTTAATTATTTGATAGAAGATTGGCTATCTAATGCATGTGATGGGAAAGTCCAGATATTTTATACTCTCTTCAAAAGCACTTGCTGCTTATATCTTTCAGAGTGGTCTTCGACATATTTTTTGTTATCAAAAAACTAATTGAAGTGAGCCGTACGCACTCCCTAAGTAAGCTTTGGACCTTCAATGATTTGGAGTTTTTCAATACGACTAAAGACAATGACGCTATTTGACTACGACTAAAGACAATGACGGTATTTAAGAGTTGAGAAAATATGCAGGAACTTTCTCTTCACTAAAATAAAATAAATTTAGTTGTTTCGGGTAGACACGTGAGACTTGTTTCTTTGGGTCTACTCTGTGAACATGAGTGTACACAATACAAGAGTACAACCTTATGTCATATTTAAGGGAAGTGCTTCCTTAAGCTTCCAAAAATAGCCCAGATTTGTCAATTTATCGAATAAGCAACAACTTGCAGTAGGTGCATATTTATCGCAACTCAGCAATCCGATAATCAGCTCAGCAATACATTTTACCACTGAACACAAAACCAAATCAATACTGAGAGCTTTGAAGTCCACAATTCATCTCAACAAGCTGCTTAGATAAAAGTGAAAAGCTTTAAAGTGTTGCTGGATGCTGGTACTCAATATTAGGCGAGTTTTATTGGGAATCTATACTCACTTTAGCAAAACATCTCAAAACATTGCACATGGGAAAACAACAACGATTAGTGAAGAACGATAAGTGAACAAAAATAAGTCACTTGCAAAAGAGAACAACAGATATGGCTGGTAAATGGAGTTTATGGAATAAAGTTGCATTAGTGTAAAAAGATTTTTATTAAGCGTATTTGTAAAGTGAATATAAAAATTCCCAATAAAACACGGCTATTATCATAGGAAGATATTAGTGATGAATTCATATTCCCAAAAATAAAAGAGGATTAATTCATTTTGCACGAACATTGTTATTGCAAAGAATGATTTATGAACCACTTACGACTACACTGGGTAAGGATATCGACTATGAATCAACAGAGCAGAGAGAATTGCAACTCAGATAAATCTGTCACCACAAGGTGCGTTGTAGTGCTTCTCAGCAGTCATAAGCTCAACTAATTGAACACAAAAAAAGCGGCGATAAGTGTTTCCGGTTGAAGGTTCTCGGTCGAATTCAGGTTTTAGTAGTCACCAGTAGATAGTACAGTGGAATTTCCCGTATTTACCCACAGTAAGAACAGGGATGGCATGGTTCCAGATAAAAAGTTTCCAGTTCTTGAAGACATCGCCACCGTTGATTTTTGAAACTCGTTTTATTTTGAGTTTGAGATGACTGATGTTCATAAAAAAGTTTCTCTCGATTGAAAATTAAAGAAGAAATAATTATATTCATATTGCATTTTTGTTCCGTTTTTAACTTTCTTGTAAACATCTAACACCAATGCTTTTTCGCTGTCGTTCATAGCTTTATAGAAAATGACCCTGCTTAGTCGTGTGGAAAAAGTAATAACTTTCGTGGATACACACAGAAAATAAGATGTGTGGAACTTACTCTGTGCATCACTCTTCTACTTTCTCAAAATCGTCACTTCTCTTTTACGCTGTGTCTCCTTTTGCTTTAAATTCATAGCAGAAAGCAGGAATTTGACAGACACAAGAAAGCAGAGAAACCGCCAATTTTTTGCTGAAGGCATTTTGTAGCATACTTTTTTATACCAAACACAACAACAAAGAAACAAAATGGTGGAAAAACATATGCAGATGACAGTTCCCTCTGCTTTAATAGCTTGTGATAGATACCCTGCGATAAAAGTATGCTATCTATCGCAGGCTATGAAGATACGGCTGCTACAATGGTCTCCACTTGCGATATTCAAAGGCTGCTGTAATAGCTGCGATAGATTTAAGGCATGGTTACATAATGGGGAGAATTGTAGTTTTTCACTTAAAACTCATATCTGAGCATATCTGAGAATGAGTAAAGTAAAATGACGAAACTTGGCCTCAAATTCCATTCCTTTCCTTCTCTTGAAAAATCATCCGCTCTCTTTCTTCAGTTTAAGGTGGAGTAAGGGGTCGAAGCGAGATCGCTGTTGATACCAGTTTTCACATATCTTCGCACCTTGCACCTGTGGCTTTGTTCGTTTTTGTTTGTTCGTTCGATCTTACAACACTTGGCTCACCGATAATCCAGCTACGATTGACGATGTGAAAAAACCGCATTCGCGACATTATCAAGGAAGTTTACACTCTTCAATTAGTTGCAATGTGTTTCAAACGACCCTTTATCCAAATTCTTTCAATGGTTTTCAAATATTGAAAATTTCATTTGTAAGAAAAAGTCTGACGACAAGTCTGATAAGGTCGTAGGATTCGGGGAACTTAATCTTCGCTCTACCTTTCGAAAAACATTTTTGTTTTCTATTTGGAATTGAACCATGAACCTCACGTGTATCAAGCAGACATGCTAACTTTTATGCCTCGGGCACCTAACGCCGTTATACGACTCCAAATGTTGGTTGCATATTTGGACCTAAAGGTTCGCTTTAAAGTACCATAATTTAGTTGGAGATTTTCTTAAATGTGAGGGAATGAGAAGAGATCTACTCAGCGCACTTCAAAAAGATCAAATGACGTTTATGACGACTAAGACATTTTCTGATGAACTGACTGAGATATCTGATCACCATAAGCGAATTATTTTTTTGTAAAGAACTTGTGCAGCTTACAAGACACCCTTATAACATAAGCAATAATACAAGTTTTTTCAAAAATTGCTCATTCAAAATGGTTTTATACAATTGTGAAGCGATGAGGAACCAGCACTAATTTCCTAATTTCCTTTGGCTTAAGTGACAGTTGTGATTGATGTATGAACCTTCCATTATCGATATAAAAGTTCAAGGTTGAAGAAAGTTCATACCAACTTTAAGAAAGTCGAACCATTTGTCTCCAAAACTGAAAAGATTCCATAGGTGAATTGAGTTTGAGTACCTACCTACCGTAAGAGCCGAAAGTCATTTTGAGTTTTGTAAGTGGCTTCGAAGGCTAATTTACTTTAATGCTTGTTTATTGCCGACTTACCTACAATATCTCACTTCCCACATAAACTCTCATTTACCATCACCTTCAAACAATCCTCCTCTGCCTCCATGAGCTGATGGCGTGCTCCTTTCACCCAAAGCCTGATGGCAATGTAATACGTACCTTTGAATTTGGCAAGCCGCCATTAGCCCGCCCAACAGGTGGTAAATAGGCACACTCCTTACCTCTACCAATCCTACGTAGATAATCATACTAAAGCATTTTGAATCGCACCGAAGGTGTACTTGTATTAGTGTTCGTTTATTTTATTTGTTGGTCTTTCAAATTAATATGTTTTGTGGTTCTTAGCCAAACTTCTTCACAACCTCCTCTCACCATACCTGACGCCAATCCAATCTCATGGTATAAATTTAGAACGATTATGCGATGATCATTTATTACAAACGTCTACCACCACCACCACCATCGAAACACATAATCTCTTCGCAAATCTGCACCAAGCACCGGCTTGGCTCCTTGGCAAATAAATATTTCTTTCATTTTCGTTAAAACTGTTTATAATATAAAATAAATTCAATGGACAGCCAAAATCAGCAACAATAATAAGATAAAAAAAAATTAAAATTTATTATAATTTACCAACACGGCTATTATTCAATTCTCAAGCACACAACGATATGGAGGAGGCACGAAGTTCAAACCGACCTTGACGTGGAAGCTTTGTGATTTTCATCTTCCTTTAACCTGAACCATTGTTTTTGGGACGAAACAGGCGTAGGCTGAACGCCAGTTACGTACGAATGGTCTGGCAGCAGCTGCCCCCCACACACAACTTGGTTTAGTGGTTGTGAGTGTGTTATCCCGAAATGTTTGCCACTGGTTTTGTTTTTATCGCTATTTACAAACTGTTTTTAAAATTGTTCTTGGCAGTTTCACTTATATTTCATTTTTATTTTTGCTTTTTTATTTATTATTATTTCTGCTAGAAAATATTGTAGAAATATTTTATGGCGGTTCTGAGTTTTGTTTTTCAAAAATTTATTGAGTTTTCTATTGTTTAGTGCATCACAATGGGCAAAACTGACAGGAGATTTCTGAGTGATTTAATATCAGGCAAATATCCTTTCAAAATGTTTATCTACTTGCTGACAGCGGTAACATTTGTGTTATGTTAATGTTAACAGGATGAATGTTTTGACGGATGATGCGTGTATATAGAAATTAAGACGCTGTTGTACGTTTGAGAATGATTTGTTACGATTCCATATAAAAAATGACTGGCAATGATCTTGAGCAAACTAAGAAATTTTCCAACTATCGTACTTGAATTTTGTTAACAAAGAACTTTGTTCAGATGTGTAACCAATTCTTTAACGCCGCTTTCAAAACAGCCCAAAATAAAGTTTTCGAAATATCTGAAAAGATTTTCATCTTTTTGGTTATATACAAAAGTGGTACCCGTGGCGTGATGGTTAGCATGTCCACCTGCTAACCCAAAGGTTCGAGGTTTGAATCCCAGCAGAGGCAAAAATGTTTTTCCACGGGTATCGCCTTAGGCTAGGAATTGGCAAGTCCTCCTTTAATAAATTTATTGCCATGGGGGATTTTAATCTGCGCACCATGATTAACGTACTAAGCCGACGTCAAACTGGACTTCGATTGTGTCATATCAATGCACAAAGTTTATTCGGCAAAATTGATGAATTTCGCTTTACATTTGAAGGTACTAAGGTTGACGTGGTGTGTGTATCTGAAACTTGGTTCAATGTTTCTCAAAACAACCGGATGTGTGCTCTTGCTGGATTTAAAGTATATCGATCCGATAGGGTTAATCGTAGAGGTGGTGGGGTTGCCATGTATGTTAAGGAAGGCATCAAATCCAGACAAATTGGCTCTTCTCCTGATGATAGCGAAATGGAATTTGTTTTTGTAGAATTATCCAACGGAAATGAAAAGGTTTTAATTGGAACTATCTACAGACCTAATAGAAACATTTGTATATCTCCACTCATTTCAACTTTAGAACAGATTTGCATTTCTTATCCCAATATTATTTTATGTGGTGATCTTAATTGCAACCTCCTTGACGAGAACAACTTTATAGACGAATTTCTTTCCCTCAATTTACGACCTGTCAATACATCTATACCAACCCATTTCTCTATTTCGGATCCCACGTTGTTGGATATTTTTCTAATCTCTGACCTAGCTAAAGTCATTCTATATGATCAGCTCTCTGCTCCTGCTTTCTCGAAGCACGACTTAATTTTTCTAGCATTCGACTTTCAAGTAGAGGTTCAAACAGGGTATCATCCGATCGAATATAGAGATTTTAAAAACATTGACTACACTGCTCTGGAAAATGATACAAATTGTGTCAACTGGAATCTTATACTAGAGTTTCCCTTGCCCTCTGTGCAGGTTGAATTTATGTGCCGTGAGGTAAATCGTCTTTTTGATATTCATGTACCCTTAAAAACCATGCACTGCGCACCTAAAAATAAACCTAGGTTTACCAGTGACATTCTCTCCCTGATGAAACAACGTGATTTGGCATATAGACGATGGAAAGTTTTTCGTGTTGATAATCTTCACCAAATCTATATCACTCTGCGCAACAAAACTGTTTTAGAAGTCCGTAAGGCAAAGGCTCGTTTATTTTCGACTCGCATTAACTTGTCAGGAGGAAGTAAACAGATGTGGAGAAACTTGAAAAGTATGGGTGTTGGTAAATCTTGTATTGATATTCCAGAAAACCTCCAACTTTTTTCTTAATCGCTACAATCTACTGTCATCAAAACAATCGGGTTTTCGAAAGAATAACAGTTGTTTAACTGCCCTATTGAGTGTATCTGAGCATATTAGGAAAGCGATCGATAAAGATAGTGTCACCTTTCTTATACTCCTAGATTTCTCTAAAGCTTTCGACATGGTGAATCATGTATTGCTTTATGAAAAACTGTCCCAGCTGTTCAAATTTTCATCTTCCGCAATTAAGCTTTTGTTTTCTTATTTAACCAATCGAATGCAATCTGTTTATTTCAACAATACTTTATCAGACTTTCTTCCTGTCATGAGTGGCGTTCCACAAGGTTCTATACTTGGTCCGCTGCTTTTCTCAATGTATGTTAATGAACTTCCTGCTGTTGTACGACAATGTTCTATTCGTATGTACGCAGACGATACTCAGCTTTACTTTAGCAGCCCCCTTGGGATGATCGAGCATTCGGCAACCTGTATAAATGAAGACTTAAAACTTATTGACAGTTGGTCTAATGATAATGGACTATTGTTGAATCCAATGAAATCTAACAGCCTTATTTATTAGATTTCACTAATACTCGGTTCAACCTGGTATTAGTTAATACTAGTATTAGCACTTAATACTCCCTTACGCCAGGTCGAGCGAATCCTTATTTATAAAACATTTTCCAACCCGTATTAGTTAATACTTGCTTATGTCAAATTTTTCATCAAAAAAATGACCCATCTATAGCTCTGGTTACTATAAACGTCAACAAATCCCATTGTGCACGTTCAATGCATCAAGTTTTTTCAGATAATCTAACTTCTTTCGGGCTCTGATTGGCCAGAGTTTTAGTTCTTCTTTTGATGCGTGACTTTTGACCAATCAGAGGCCAAAAAAAGTTAGATTATCTGAAAAACTTAATTGCGTTGAACCCGAGCATTATGATTGTTTTTTTTTTGTGGTTGGCGGAAATTTTTCCACAATGGATATTAAACAAAACAAAACAAGAAATATTAGTTTTCATTTATTAATTTATTTATCTCGTAGTTAAGGCGGAAAAAGAATTAAAACTATTCACAAAACCAAAATAATTTTCCACTTTTCCTCCAAAAATTTTAACAAAATGACATTTAGACCTTAATACGACCTTAATCCTCCGTTAATACTCCTATGAACCAGTATTAGTTTAATCCGCCGCTAATACTGGTGTATTTTTTTTTATAAATAAGGTTTGGAGTATTAGAGGAGTATTAAGTTCGTAGTAACCTTAATCCGCCGATAATACGGGTTTATAAATAAGGCTGTAAATGTCTGGTTATTTCCAGGAGCAAAATTGACGTTTCCTACTTCCCTCAACTACTTCTTAAGGAGAGTCCAATCGATTACGTCGATTCTGCTAAGAACTTAGGTGTAGTGTTTAATCGTAATCTTACCTGGGATCTACATGTAAAACACACTGTTGCAAAAGGCTATGGTGTTCTGCGAACGCTCTGGCCTTCACAGCACATAATTCCTTTTAAAACAAGAGTGCTTCTTGTAAAAACATTGTTTTTACCTGTGCTAACTTACTGTTGTGAAATTTTCTGCAATGTAGACTTTGAAAGCAAAAGGAGACTAAATGTTGTATTTAATTCTAGCATACGTTACATTTACGGGCTAAGGCGTTATGATAGAGTTTCACAATATGTATTTGAATTCCTTGGTATGACGTTCGATAACTTCATCAAATTTCGCTCAATAACCTTTTTTTCCGGTATACTCTTTTCCCGCCAGCCTGAAGACCTTTATAATGAAATTAATTTTTTAAATTCAAATCGATCACATCATCTTTTGATTCCGCGTTTTTGCTGTTTGACTTCCGAACGCCAGTTTTTCGTCAATGTTATAAGAATTTGGAACTCACTGCCCAGAGAAATTAGGGGCTTATGTGCATTACAGAGATACGAAAAGAGATCGAAAAATATTATAAGAACTAACTAGCTTCATCATATGTAAATATGTATGTACTAAAATTGTTTTGTATATTTCTTCAATTTCATTCAAAGACATGTTTTATTAATTAAATTTTCCTAAATTCTTTTTTCTCTTTTGTACAATTTACTATATTTCTTTAAAACTTTATAATCTAATGTTAGAAGCTATTGTACTTTTTAGGAGCTGCACTATAAATAAGATATTTTTTGTCTTACAGTGTAAGTTTATCATAAATAAAATAAATACTAAATACTAAAAAGCGCTTTCTCGATTAGCCGTTCGGAACCGGCAGAAAAATTATAGGTCTCCTCCATTCCGTCACATGGCATGGTTGTGAGAAATGCGCTAGGCTCAGGGGCTCCTCGCTCTATTGCGCCACCCTATTTATTTACAAAAATTAAATACCATCTAAAAATGAAGGAAAAAAGAAAAAAGTCGAGGTTAAAATTTTAGAGAGAAGAAGTGTACGGAATTTTTCTGAGGGAACATGAACTCATGGGGAAATCGAAAGCAGGTCCTACTGCGTGTAGAAACGTTATGCACGTCAGTAGTTAAAGTAGACGTAATTGGTGCGGAGAGTAGAAAGGTGGAGGAAGGGGACAGAACTTAGGGTACGTGTATTAGTGTTAATGTAAATGAACTCAAGTAGGCCGGGGAATTAGTTTTACGGTGACGTATGGAGAGCGTAAGGAATTCAATTAGTTGCCAAAGGTTGCCATATGAGGTTCAAATTATAGGATTATACTACATTTCCACCTAAAAATGAGCTAGGTTTCTCTCCAGAACAATTTGTGTTTACCTGGAAGTGTTTCCACCTAGATGCCTCTGGTTTGTTCTACCTGGTAGATGAGATATATTTTATCATTTTATTATTTATGCATAAATGGACAGATCCTAGAACAATATTACACCGCCAGCGCCATTGATAGTAAGTACAAACAGGACTGCACCAATATGACTATCCTGGAGAGCTCCAGTACATTTTGTTCACAGTTCTCGAGATATGATTTGATTTATTCTATAATTTGTAGTAGCAAACCAAGTATTTCATGTTTGATGTACATATGTATGTACAAGTACATAATGTGGTGACTAATTATGTCGAATAGAAATCGGTAGTAATGACGTAGATCTCGTTGCCCTTTTTCAGATAGTTGGATTTAAGGGATTTGGTTTAAGGGACCCTTTTAGAGTGTTGGAAAAATAGAAGAATCTTTCCAGCTGAGGAAAATGCCTGGGAAAGCTAGTTCAAAAAGATTAGCAAATGGTTTGCTTATAAAGTTGAATAACGCCTTTTTTTTTTGAAAAGTTGGCGGAATGTCATCGGAGTCGTGTTGAAAAATCGTCATAAAATAAGCTTAACTTATCACGAACGGTGGGGGAACAAATATTGAGTGAAACAAAAGATTTAGGTATGGCGGGGTATCAAAAGCCTGTGATAATCAAGGCCAGGTTTATTTAAATCATTCCTAAATAATTGAATATTGAAATTGAAATTAAACACTGAAAGATGAACTGATTTTCTCTTCACGTTTATAAACTGGTTTAAGCTCTTCGATTCTGAGACAAAAGAGGTCTGCATTCTATGACAAGATAAGCTTTGCAGAAGGGGCCTAAAGCCGTAAACTTAGAGGAACTAGTTGGTAATAAAGGATGTTTTGAAGGAGCCTGATATTTAAAGCTATCTGTAATTTTTTTTCTGATCGTGTGGATGTTCTTTTATTTATATTATTTTCAACGATTTTATGTCCCAAAGAAAACGTAAAACACAGGTTTTTTGAAGCGATTAATTAACACATTAGGTAAACATGCAAAAGTAGAGAAGTAAAGAACGTAAGAGCTATGACAATGAGAATTGTACCGAATTCGATACAATTGAGTTTGTACAAGTACAGAAGTACAATTCGACAGAATTCAGTACAATTTACATATCTGCGTCTTTCATATTAAAAAAAGGAAACTAAACTGATTGAAAACGAAGTTCATAATTTGCTAAAAGATAAAATCCTAAATTCATCATCCTGAAAGCATACGTTCCATACCAGAAATCTCTTGGTCACAGCTATAAGGCCATTAACTCTTTGTTCACAGTTTCTTTTTAAGTCATTGACTAATTTAAAACTGACATTTGGCTCCCGCTCAAAATCTTGACGCAAAGTCAGTATTATACGTAACGCTCAAGGCTTCCATCTTCGTTCCGTGCGTAAAGACGAGAATGTGGTTGCAGTTTCTTACTGAAATTATTGAAATAAACTTCAACTTCCTCTGGTTCGTGCAGGATGACGAGCCGTGCTACACGGCCCATGCTACTATAGGTCTTTCGCTCAATAATCTATCGAACCGCATAAACAATCGTTTTTTGTACGTCAACTGGGCGCCTCGCACCTGCGATTTGACTCTTGGAATTTTTTTATTTTTGTTCATTTTATTGACATTATTTTATTTTTTCAAAAACAAAGTTAATGTTGTTGTTTTGTATTTGTTGATTAATGCTCTAATTTCTTTAAATACAAAACTGGCTTTCAATACAATTGACACCATTTCAGTACAATTTTAAAACGGTTTTAAGTACAATTGAAAAATTTCATTTTCCATCCCTACGCCATTCCTTTTCTGGAGAAACTTATGAAATTTTGCATTCATTCAAGTTTTTTAACATGGATTGAGTTGTATCGTAGTGGGCCAGCTCCATTCATGTTCCCCAGGGAAACCATCTTAGACCCCTTTTATTCATGTTGTTGGCGAATAATATTTACGCAGTACTGGTTCACTCTTATTTTTTAAATATGCTGATAATTCAAAACTATTATGTATGTTAATAGATACATTCGAAACATTCGTCATTGTCTCATTCTAAGTGTCAAAGCTTTAGCTTTTTGTCGTCACTCGTCACCATTGCAAAAACTGCTTGGCACTATTTTCCAAAGAAAGTTTACTTTTCAATGAAAAAATTCGTTTTTTGCTGCATGGTGCAGAAGATCCGAATATTTTCCTTTATTGTGCCCATTTACATAAGGCTATTGATTTTGTCATTTCTTAAGGAACAAAAAAAATGTGGGTTTTTATTGAAGAAATCAGTTGATGAGCTTATTATGTAGAAAAACCGTGAAGTGAGAGAGTTGCAAATCGAATATAGGTGGTGAAAATCCATCGATATCAATATTTGCAATACATCTCGCAAAAGAAGCAAGGTTTCGAATTTCGATAACATTTCAATGGCATTTTTTGTAAAGAAATAAATTTTCCATCGAAATAGTTCATTCAAATAATAAAACAAAATTTTTGTCCGCAACCTTAGAGTCCCCAACCCGAAAAAAAAATTCAACACTTTCCAATTTCTACTTTTCTATGTATACAAATATTTTCTTTAAAAGAGTTGATCAAAGAACTTTCAACGTTAAAAATTGGCTGAAATGTGGCTACTTGATCATAATCGATCATTTCAACTTATCGTCGATTTTCTTACATCTTAGGCTGGAATCAACAATAAATTGATAAAAACTTGTTTGTTTCGCTTAGAGACTTTTTCCTTGGAGAGGTGTTTGTTTTTTTTAAATATGTATCTATATGTACGTATAGGACACATCCACCGTACAAAACCTGTTACTCAGCTGAAACCCTTTATTGTCTCTAAACTTTTTTAACGATATACAAATCCACACAGACTGTCAGACAATAATAAATAAATTACATTCAATTTGCTTTGACAAATGCCTACCTCTAATTAAAGACAAATATTTACGTCATGCTCATTCTCCTGCAAAATGCGGTGCCACTGGTGCTGCCATGAGGCACCTTCAAAATGACGTCTTATTTCACCTAAACGCCACCACTACCAAAGTCAACTGTCAATCTTCAGCCTCGTAAAAGTCAACGTAAACTTTCACACATGCCAATCATACCTCTAACCGATACAAACAAAAACAGTTTGTGTCTCATTGCTTCCGAAACCCGCTATACTGTTTTCAATTTAATTTGGTTATTTAAAATTTTATCTTTCCATATAAATGTAGGCGTTCGTTCGTTCATTCGGCTGTCACTTGCATGATAGCCATGCTAAACGCACCAATGCAGACGTTCATTTTTCTCATACGAGATTTTCAGAATTAATGGTAAACTGACATGTCCACCCCAACAGTGTTTCTTTGACACCTACAAATTTTTATCAAAAAATTAAGATCACGGTGAAATATTTTATTTTGCAATTCTTACAACAGAATATTTATAATTTTGAAAGGAACACAATTAATTGCGATTTAAATGGCAGACAGCCTGTCTGCGAAAGAAAAAAACTAAGAACAACAATAAATCAACATTTGCCCTTAAAACTAATTTGCCATTTTTCAGTGAACCGCCATGCGTTCGATTTTTTTTTTTTTTTTTTAAGAAATAACTAAAACGAAAAAAAAAAACAATAATTAATATTTTTCTCTGTATATTCCTTATAATTGCAGCCACCCATAATGCCCGAAGTCTCGTTCGACGGTGACACTAGTAATTTTGACGAATACCCCGAAACGGATTGGAAGCCAGCCAGAGCTTTGGACCAAAGCGACATGCAGCTGTTTAATGACTTTTAAAATTATACCCACATATAAATATGAGAAAAAAAAGATAAAATTTATATAATATAGAGAAAAACCAAAAATATTTTAATTTTAAAAGTTTGTGATCGATCGCACCTGAGGCAGTTTTTTGGGGGACTTACGTTTATGTATTTTGGTTTATGAAGAAGCAGAACGAGGAGGAGGTGGAGGATATTCTAACTCGTCAAAAATGGGCAGACTATCCTTTTGTGAATAAATATTATTTTACTTTTTACAATAATTAAGAAAGAAAAGAAAATACGTCAGATAAGTTGTTTTAAGTTTATTTATTTTAATATAATACACGATCAAGTCCATGCACGACACACTGATACACACACAGAGCGAAATTAACATGTTTTTCTTTTATTTCGTTCCGAGTTCAGTTCAAAAGATTTAATAATAATTTGTTAATTGATTTCTGTTTTTGTATTTGTAAGAAAGATTGGAAATACACGCTAACGAGAGATATACAAAAATCAAATTAAAACATTGTGTTTGCTAAAGAAAATGATCACACGTTTTGTTGACAATGATGGAATTTTAATGCAGAGTTCCCATAACTTAAAGATTAGCGATGTAAGGAGAAATTATTATTTATAAAAAAAGTCTAAGGGAAAACAAAAATTTTGAAAAGGCAGTGGAATAGCACTGCGATTTGTTATTCATAATTTATTGGATTTAATACGATATTAGTAAATTTAAGTTTAAAAATAAAAAATAAACAAATTTTTGTCGAAGATTTGTTCCAATGGAGACTTTAGACTTGTTTTATTTTATACTAGCTGGTTATTATATATTTTATACTAGGCCTGCTGGTCTGCGTTCCCTTTTTATCAGGTATCTATCCAGTTGGCAAATTTGAAAGTTGCATCTAAATCGCCTCAACAATTTTGGAGTTCACATGGAACATTTGTTGAGCTAACCTTTTCACTTGCTTGCTGGCCCATAAATGAAAAACAGTCTTTTACTGAAATCAAATTAAAAGTCGAATGATATCCATCGTCGTCTCGTAAAACTATTAGGGGAGATAACAATTAATTATATCAAGGTTCAAGGAGGTGTTTCGCAGATACGTTGAAATTCATTATAATCACACCGTCGCGTCGCGTCGGCGTCGCATATAGTGGTCGGATTCAACAATCTAGCGGGACAAAGTCAAAAATCAAAGTCAAGCGATACGTTTCAAAATGATGTAGCTAACTTGTCAATTTGAAGTAAGTAGTTTATGAAGGTCATTTAACGACTGAAAATAAAAGGTTTTTTTGTGTAATTTGGTTCAGCTATAAAAAGTGCTACGGTGCGTCTTTTGGAATAATTTTCTTGAATAGAATAGATTGTGAGTAGTAAAAAAACGATTCCCGAAGTTAACTGGTGCATTAAATAATTTCTTATAGCATTTTAAGTTCAACGTGAAAAATTTAACTGGATTTTCAATTGGAGCAAAAGTATAGAGTTCCACCGAGTTCCGCCTCAAACTTTATGAAAAATAGTTCTGTGGAGTGTTGGCTATTAGGTAAAAAAAAATCTATTGCGCGTTTTTGCGACCGACGCCTATACAACTTTTTTCAATTTTCAGAATTACCTCCCTAATATCGCGAAACTAAATTTTTGAAATTTGGCAGCAAATGGGTAAAACAAATCAGCTTGATGTGGTTAGAGCAATTATTACAGACTAGCTGTGCCCGCGACTTCGTCCGCGTGGAATAGTGATTTTCGGCAGCATTTTTTTTTTGTTTGGTAAACTATTGTTATATTATTTTATTTCAGTGCATTTTTCCATACGACGTTCTTACTTTTTCCATCTTTTGTCAAAAAAAAGGTTTTGCGAGTTTGATACTTTTAAACTAAAATGACTAATCAGTGGGAATTAAAGAAATACGGGGAATCAATAGTTTTCTAATTTCGCTGTTCTAGTCATTATTAAAACTTTTATAATGCCGCATCCCAGATGTGTAATTCATGGGTATGGTACGTTTCGTCATTTTTATCTCGTTTATTGTTGTTACGCCCAAGTTGTTTCGCATTTTGTTGTTGCGCATTTTGTTGTTAAATTTTTCGTTTGTTTAGTTTATTTATATTTCGATATTTCTCGCTTCGCTTTACATTCGTTTCGTTTAAAGATCATTTAGCCTTTGATTACTTTATATTTGGCTGGTTTCGCTTTCTATTGTTTCATTTTTCGATTAATTCGCTTTTGTTTATATAGATTTTGATTATTTCGCCATCGTTTGATTGGTATTTTGCTTTTTGTGGATGAAAAAAGAGGTTAGAGGTGTAAAAATTCGCGCGAATTTTTACACCTCTAGCCTCTTTTTTCATCCACAAAAAGCAAAATACCAATCAAACGATGGCGAAATAATCAAAAATTGAACTGTATACCGGTTATTTTTGTATTTTAACAGTTTGTTTAGCTTCTCATCAAACTTTATTGAAAATTGATTAGAACCATCAAAGATATATCATATTTTAGAAGCATTTTCAGAAGCAATTAGTCAGAAATAATATCAAATTTCGAAATATTTATTAAATTTTTGAAAAACCGAACCGCTCGATTTCACAAGCAATAATAATCTGATAATATTTGAATATTTTGAATATTTGAATATTTTATTTCGAAGTATAACTTACACAGTAAGATAGTAGATATCTTATAATATAGTGAAAGTTTATATATATATGCATTTTAAATAATAATATAGATAAGATTTAAGTAAAAGGAGAAAGAAAGAAAGAAAATAGAAAAAATATAGAGAAAAAAAAAAACAAAATAAGGTTCAAATTGAAAAATGCAAATAA
The DNA here is from genome assembly GCA_949752695.1 of Melanostoma scalare. NCBI lineage: Eukaryota > Metazoa > Arthropoda > Insecta > Diptera > Syrphidae > Melanostoma > Melanostoma scalare. The sequence continues at coordinate 269,182,060 of OX456984.1, read as the reverse complement.
ATATAAATAATTCTCAACCTATATTTTAAGTACTACATATTTGATTTTGAAAACGTATAACTATAATAATAGATATAAATCGAAATAGAAAAAAGATAGATAGATGAAAAAATGAGAAGTGCATATATAACATTTAATTTATTTAATTTTGTATTGAAGGAGAAGTTGAGTTAGTTGCTTTGATTTTGATTGCAATAAAAACGTTTAAGGTTATTTTGAAAAATCTGTATATCATTCGTATCTCGAAGTTGAGTAGGAAGTGAGTTCCATAGGCGACAGGCGGCGATGAAAAACTGTCTTTCCGAGGTCATACACGAGAAGCGTGGTAATATGATGGTTGTTGATCTGTTGGACATTGACAGTCTTAGTTTTTCGAAGAGGTATGATGGTTGACGAGTTTTCACAATTTTAAAAAACAGTATCAATGCTCGGAATTTAATGAAGTTATTAAACGACATATTAAGGAGGCTCTCATGCAAATGCGAAACATGATCGTATCTCCTTAACCTATAGATGTATCGGATGATACTATTGAAAGCAATCTTAAGTTTGTTTTTGCTGATGGTATCGCAATTGTAAAATATTTCGCATCCATAGGTAAGAACAGGTATCACAAGGGTTCTTGCTAACATTAATCTGGTTTTTATTGGGGTGAATTCTTGGGCTAACCGCAGCGTTCTGAGCGTTCCATAAGTCTTTCCTACCACTGAATTAATGTGATCATTCCAGGTTAGTTTTCTATTAAATATTACACCATACACCTAGGTTTTTATAAGTATCAACAAATTCAAGCGTGTTCTCGTTTAGTTTTATGGAAGGAAAATATGAAAGATCTAATTCTTTTTTTGAAATAATTAGGCACTTGCATTGTAAATATCGTGAAATTCATTGACCCGAAAACGTTTCCATCGCCGATAAGCAAAATCGCGTTGATTGATTAGTTCAGTAATCCTATTTGTAAACCATTGTTTATTTTCCCGAGACCTAATTTTTGTTTTTACTGGCACATGTGTATTATATAATAAATTTAGATTTGTATTTAGGAATTCGACCTGATTATCTGGTGAAGGCATAAGAAAAATGTCATTCCATGTAATATTATGCATATCATTTTCGAGAGAACTTGTGCAAATGTTCTTGAAGTCCCTAAACTGAACTGTATTTTCTTGTGAAACACAAGTGTTAAATTCGTATGTCAAGAAAATGAGGTCATGTTTCGAGAAAACTGGAGCTTCTAGTTGGTCGTATAGAAGAACCCTATCAATTTCGTTCACATAATAATGATCTATTAGCGTACTAGATGAGTGGGTGAAATGGGTGGGTTGTGAAGTATTAACTGAGTGCAGATCGAAAGAACTCATGTTTTCACTCAATCTTTTATCTTTTAAAAGGTCTGAATTAAAATCCCCGCAAATAATTATGTTTGAGGAGCTTACTGTTATTTCACCAATAATTTGATAAATTGGTTCTAAATCGATATATTTATTAGGCCTATAGATTGTTCCTATGAGAAGATTATAATGATTATAATGAGCGAAGTAATTGAATGCCAAAACAATAGATTATCGTAGAGACAAAATGCGAAAAAAAAGTTATCGAGATAAATAAAGTCTAAATAATCATTTGGAAGTTCAATGGAAATGCGAAAAAAATCGTAAGCAAGATAAGAAATGCAAAGTAAGTGTGCAGCGAAATGATTGAAAATCCAAGTAACAGAAAAACAAAACAGGCAATGCGAAGTAAACAAAAATAATCGTGTCAAAAACAAAATAATAGAATGCGTAATAAAATGTGCGAATCAATAGGCACCCGTAATTCATAGCTGTGTACAAATCCAGATTACTCATTATTGGCACTGGAACACCAACTTGCAGCCACTCCTGATAGTTCTAATTAATTGAGTAACTCTATAGGGTTTGATGTGACTTGCTCAGTATCCATAATATTGTCGACTGGTAGACATTGGCCAAAATCCCCCAATACGTCAAACATAATTTATAAGTTTATATGGTTGACTATCTACATATATATGAATATTGGTATAAAAAATACAGCCCATGTTTTTCAGGCTCAACACTATCTCTGCACCCAAATTCATACAAATAGGTTCAATAGTTTGGGCGGTAGATGGTAACAAAGAAAAACAGACGGAATTGATTTCGGATTTATAATTTTAGTACGTACTTCCGTTCCCATGGGAATATGGCGATAAATTAAAGTTAATGTTACTTTGAGATAGTGTAGCATTCTATTTTATTTATTTATTAATAAATTTGATGCAATGTTAAAAATTACATAAAATGAAGCATTAAGGCACTAACAAATAAGCCATCAGCATCCTAACGGGGAAATAATTCATGAAATCAGTTCAGTATTTTCTAGGTTCCCGTTTACTTTTGCGTTCATGTGGGAATATGGGAGTAAGGACTCCCATTTCCGTGGGAATATGGTGACCGTTCCCGTAGGAATATGGGGATAACTTACAGTTTATGTTACTCAGGGATAGTGTATCATTCTAACAGTGGAAGAATTTTTAAAATCGGTGCAATAGTGTCAAAGTTCCTGTGTGCGTTCTCGTTCCCGTGGTAATATAGGAATAACAAATACAGCCTATGTCCTTTCTCAGTTTCTAGACTATCTCTGTACAAAATTTCATTTAAATCTGTTCATTAGTTTGGGCGGGAAATCGTAACATAGAAAGGCGAACAGACAGAGCTACTTTTGCATTTATAATATTAGTGAAGACTGGTTCCCGTGGGAATATTCAAATGAAATGTAACCTATGTCCTTCTTCAGGTTCTAGATCATCTCTGTATAAAATTTCATTTAAATCGGTTCTGTAACTTGGGCGACAGATGGTAACATAGAAAGACGAACAGACAGAGCTACTTTCGCACTTATTATATTAGTAAGGACTCCCGTTCCCGTAGGAATATGGGGATGAATTAAGGTTTATGTTACTCGGGGATAGTGTAGCATTTTAATGGTGGAAGAATTTTCGAAATCGGTGCTGTAACTTCTAAGTTCCCGTATACGTTCCCGCTCCCGTGGGAATTTAGGGATAAAATATATAGCCTATGTCCTTCCTCAGGTTCAAGACTATCTCTGTACAAAATTTCATCTCAACCAGTTTAGTAGTTTGAGCGGGAGATGGTAACATAGAAAGGCGAACAGACAGAGCTACTTTTGCATTTATAATATTAGTGAAGACTGGTTCTCGTGGGAATATTCGAATGAAATGTAGCCTATGTCCTTCTTCAGGTTCAAGATCATCTCTGTATAAAATTTCATTTAAATCGGTTCTGTAGCTTGGGCGATAGATGGTAACATAGAAAGAAAAACAGACAGAGCTTCTTTCGCACTTATTATATTCGTAAGGACTCCAGTTCCCGTTGGAATATGGGGATGAATTAATTTTAAATTTACTCGAGGATAATGTAGCATTCTAATGGTGGAAGAATTTTCGAAATCGGTGCTGTAACTTCTAAGTTCCCGTATACGTTCCCGTTCCCGTGGGAATTTAGAGGTAAAATATATAGCCTATGTCCTTCCTCAGGTTCGAGACTGTCTCTGTACAAAATTTCATATCAATCAGTTTAGTGGTTTGAGCGGGAGACGGTAACATAGAAAGTCGGACAGACAGAGTGACTTTCACATTTATAATATTAGTAAGGATTAGCTTGAGCTTTCTGGACATTGAAATTTAAAAGGAATGTTCGGAGGAACTAGAAGGTCTTCTGAGTGGTCAGTGCCCCATCTAGCTGAACATAATGTTAGAATCAAAGTGGAGTGAAGGGCTTTAAAATAATGCACTTGACGTCACAACGCAAAAGGTAAATGTAATTCATATTTTGCTTCTTGATTTATTTTGCCAACAAGAAAGTTTTAAGTTGTGAAGTTTGTAGTTGACGAGTCACTAATAGCGTTTTTCATTGAAGTTCGACAGAATTACTCTCAAATCGAGAACTACTCCTTTCAATGAAACATGTTTTTAGGTTTTTTGCTGTTATTGGCGGTTAAATTGATGTTCACAAATAGGAATTCATATTTTCATATTTTGTAACTTGTTTTCTTCAGCAAATTACTGAATTCTAACTTACTTTCTCGTGTCCTCATAATTTATAGCAGTTTTTTTAACACGACGCTGCGCTGGCACAACAAATTGAAAATAAACAAATTATTTTCCATTTAAAGTTTGACAGAACAAATGTTTTTGCATGTGTGCATGAATTCAGAGTAGATCTCCCAACCAAATGGGAGTAGATCTTTGGCATTTAGAGTTACTCCGGATCTACTCTTTTTTTCAATGAAACATGGAAAATGCAAAAGGAGTAAATCTTTTCGCAAAAGGAGTAACTCTTTTTGTCAATGAAAAACGATATAAGCCAAAGTAGCTGAAGCAAAAAAAATCCAAGACAGGTTTCGAAGCGAGCTCGGTTTGCTTGTAGACATGCCAACACAGCAAGCAGGCAATACAAAATGATGAAAATACTTCCTGACGTTTTTTTCGAGCTGCTGAAAAGAGCTCAGAAATAACCGGTGTTAATCAAGAACTAGAGAAAGTAGATCGAGTTTTAGAACTTTAAGGAAAGTATACTATATACTTATTAAGGAAAAGGAAGGGAAGTGGATATGCTATAAGTGGAAGTGCATTTTAAAAGCAACAAGAGATCTGTATTTTAGAAAATATTCCTGGTACACTATGCCAGTGAGTGTTCATAAAGTGCTCTTTAATGGAAAAGACATCATAAATCGTTTTGTATTCTTTCTATAGGGCACCTCTCGGAAAGAGCGCAAGAGGCTAGGAATAAGGATACGAGGAAGTTTAGAGAGATGTGAACTTTTCCCAGGGTTGACCCAAGTTTTCTTGACAACCCTATGAGTTGTGAAAAAACCTGTGTTTTCCTGGGGCTAGATTCCGCAAGAGTGAGTATAAAAAACTCACACTCACGGCCCTCTGAAAACTCACGCTCTGAAAGACCGTGAGTAAATTTGAAAGATAGTGTACACGTCTTCTGTCAAAAAAAACTCACCTTCACCCTTGCGGAATCCAAATTAAAGTGTGTGCACAATTTTTCGTGTACACATTTAAAATTCACTCTTGCGGAATCTAGCCCCTGTCCTCAAAAAACGCTTAACAACAAATCACCACACATCCCTGTTATTAAAAAAAAAGAATGTATATGTCATTTGACAGCACTCAACTCGCCACAGCAAAAACCTATGGCAAGTTGAGGGAAAACCTTGGTCAACCCTAGGGCTCCAAAAACACTCATTTTGACATTCAGGGCGACTTAAGGTTTCTCAAAAAACGCTTTGTGGCGACCCCAGGGTAACCCTAGGGCTTCAACGAACAAACCCAATATTTTCTTGGGCTTTTTTCAGCAACTTAAATGACTCTAATACTAAAATAAATATTCTTAGCTACCTTCGGATAGTAGGTTCGTTCGTTGAAGCCCTGGGTATGCTTGTGGTCGCCACAAAGCGTTTTTTGAAAATCCTAAAATGGTCTTGAATGTCAAGATATCGGTTTATACCTTGGCTAAATTTTTTACACCCGAACCACAGCAAAAAGCTCTCTGCATACCTCGATTAAGACACCTAATTGCTAGTAATCCATTTGCCAATTTTCCCAGATTCTTTATACTTGTGTCTATAGTGCAGCCGAGAATTCTCTGTGACCAGTAGGTAAACCAATTCACTATATGAGCTTCTGTACCTACTTCATCTAAATCAAAACAAAGCCAAGCTACAAAATCATGCACTACAATGTATGTTTGCTTCTGAGAAGCCAACTTGACTATTATCAACCAGTTTCAAGGTTAGTATGACAAGCCTGGTTACACTTTCTAAGACGGACAACAACTCTCTTCTCGTCCATTTTTGATGTACATTTATATGCATTGATAAACAAAACTGATTGCCAGACATGCACACAAATATCATCAAGCTCATTTTGCTTTAACGATCAATGATGTTTACAGTGATCTCCACTGATTTGTTTGAATCTGCAATTTGTTCTTCGTCTGCTGCATCCATCTTCGTTTTATAGAAACATTGCCAGTAATGTCTGCTAGAGGATAATGAAAGGTCAATAGCATATTTGCAAGATGTCTTATGCATGATATAAATGGGTTAATTTCCCTGTGATATATGATCTTCTCCAATTGGATGTATACATCATTTGGTTTGATGTTTATGATACAAAGTGAATCTGATTTAATTTAGTGTTGTAAAAAAAATCATGAACAACATTAGTTAAAAAGAAGCTCCAGTTCATATCGTTCTCTGTTTAAAATTGGGTCTTAAAATTAATAAAATAAATTGATTAATTTTTTGAACACCATACCTTTTACTAAAGACAATTTTAAAATGGACTTGGTTAAAAGTCAATGTGAACAAATAATAAAAGAAATAAATAGGGTGGTGCAACAGAACGAGGTGCTCCGGGGCCCAGTGTGTTTCTCACAACCATGCCTTGTGAAGGAATGGAGGGGACAGTTTTCTGCCGAAAGCCAACGGAAGACTTGCCTTTTTATAGGCTAGAAAAATTTTTGGCTTCTGTTGGGATTAAATGTAAACAGCTTTTACTGAAATTTCGACTGTTCAGTCAACTAAAGTAAAGTTACAGACCTAAGATTAAAAAAAAAGGTAAGCTCATTAGTGAAAATTAGCATACCTAAATTTTGCTTGAAAATATGAATTTGGAAGAAATCTGATGAATTAAAGCAACGTTTCGGGATTTAACATGGGTCTTGCCTGATTTGAAACTTATAGCGTTTTTCATTGACGAAAAGAGTTACTCCTATTGTGAAAAGATTTACTCCTTTTCCATTTTCCAAGTTTCATTTAAAAAAGGAGTAAATCCGGAGTTATTCTAAACACAAAAGATCTACATACTCCCATTTGGTTGGGAGACCTACTCTGAATTCACGTACACATACAAAAACATTTGTTCTGTCAAACGTTAAATGGAAAATAATTTGATTATTTTCAATTTGTTGTGCTAGCGTTCGGTTGAAAAAATTACTATAAATTATTAGGGCACTAGTAAATAAGTTGGAATTCAGTAAATTGCCGAAGAAAACAAATTACAAAATATGGACACATGAATTCCTTATGTGAACATCAGTTTAACCTTCAATACTAGCAAAAAATCTGAAAACATGTTTCATTGAAAGGGGTTTTTTTTCTGTTGGAGGTTTTTAAAATACCAGCTGGAGCACTCAGACCTAAATACCGGTCCATTGTACTACCAGTTAGCAACCTTCTATTTGTTATAGCTTTCCAGATGTTCGGAGAAAAGCCAAAAGACGCTGCCATGATAAGGAGCCTAAGTTACAAGCTCTCACCATGTCTACGCCGAGTATCTGTAACCTCATGCGAGAAAAAGAAGGACATTCACAGAGGAAGTCCTCTGCGGTGTCCTCATCTTCATCACAAGATTCACAGAGTGTGGTATCACTTAAGTCTAACACATTTAAATGCTTGGCAAAAGAGAAGTGCCCGCTGGCAACACCAATAAGCTTTCTACAGTCTTTTCTGCTACGAGCTAGTAAAAATGTTGCAGTCTTCTTACCAACGTTGGGGAGCATACGCTTGGTTTGTCTGCATCCAATGGAGGCATGCCATCTGCGGTTGTGCTCTTCACAGATCCAATCGTTGATTGAAGCCTTCACTGAGGAAGCTGGCAGACCTAGCGACGGTTCAGGTCCTGAGAAAGCTGTCTGAGATCCTTGCCTAGCAAGTTCATCGGTGATCTCATTTCCAGTTATGCCGTGATAGCCCGGAACCCAAATGAAACTCAAGGAATTTAATCTTCCGACCGCATTCAGAGAGCTATTTCATTCCTGGATTTCGAAGTGGTTAGAGGGTTGAGAAGGGCCTTCAGCACAGCTTGGCTGTCGCTGCAAACAAAGATACTTCTCCCCGTCCATCCATTGTTCGTTACGTGGCTAAAGGCCATTAGGATAGCATAAGCCTCCGCTTGGAAAACGGATGCGTATGATCCCAAAGATGAGTGCAGTCGAAAGGAGTAGTTCTCGATTTGAGAGTAAATCTATCGAATTTCAATGAAAAACGCTATTATTAAATCATTTGTTTACTCAATAATTCGAAATCCATATCGACTTTTCTTAATTTTTAAATTATAAAACGAAAACAAAGTAAATACTTAAATGTACAGATTTGACGTAAGAAAAAAAAACTTGACATTTCTTGTAAAATTACCGTTCAAATCTTCGAATCTTGAAAGCTACCATTTTTTTTTAGTCAAATTTAAAATAAATTGAAGTTCTGTTCTTATAAGGTCTGTTCGTTGAACTTTCCCCAGGGTTGACCCAGGTTTTCTTGACAACCCTATGAGTTGTCAAAAAAAACTGGGTTTTCCAGTCCTCAAAAAACACTACACCACAAATCACCACACATCCCTGTCATTAAAAAAAAAATAGATGCCATTTGACAGCCCTCAAATCGCCACAGCAAAAAGCTAGGGCGAGTTTGGGGAAAACCTATGGCTCAAAAATCACTCAATTTGACATTCAGGGTGAATTTAGGTTTCTCAAAAAACGCTTTGTGGCGACCCTATGGCGACCCTAGGGCTTCAACGAACAAACCTATAATATGCAAAAACAATCAATTTTTTAAATTGATAAATATTTCAAAAATTAAAATATTAAAATATTCTTAAACCTAGGACTTCTTAAATATAAAATTTTGTTTATATCGTAAAAGTACTTTATGTTATATTTTTATTTGCTCAAAAACTAAAAGATTCTCACACTTGGTTTTCAGAGTTTGATTCAGAACTAATAAGAGCACTGATTTATTTAAAAAAAAATAAACTTAAATAATGCAAAATTTTGTAAAAATTTTATTTAAAAAAGATTCTTTTTATTACTTTGAAATTTTATAACTCAAAAACTATTCACTTAAACAACTTGATAATTGAATGAAAGCGTTAACTGAAGAACAAGGTATTTTATCTTAAAAACATCATAGCTCTATCTTGGGATGGGATCCTTGGGGGATCGAGCAGATGGAAAACTGCATTTGTCCAGCCACTCTTTAAAAATGGCGAATCTCTTCCACTTCCAAATACCGTCCAATTTGACTAACGTATTGTAACGTGCGCTTAGTTCGCAAAAAATAAAACTTCACTTTTCAATTTATTTCTACCACTTTTATTCAGTATCAATACTTTATTCGAACTCAACTCGACTTTTGGACTATCACTTGTTCACAACAATTCACTCTTAACTTTATCACTCTATAATCAGAACTGCCCTCTGGTTGCCTCGGGCGGGCTATTTATATCGAATGACATTTCATCTAGAACTCTCCAGTAGCTTCCACATGGTCTGCAACTCTCCACTGTTTTGGCTGTCAAACATTTTCTCTCCTAGAATTTCTACACTTACACTAGTGCTCCCAGATGTGTTTTTCGGTTGAACGTTTTCGATTAGGAAATTGGTATTAAATGTTGGGTTCACGTTACACTGCCCCCTCCTTAAGATTGTTCGTCCCGAATAATTCCATCTGCAGCCTCGCCACTATATCGATGCAGCCGGTCACAATGAACTACTTTTAACTTGCCTCTTAGTCCTCTTTGGATGCGGTAAACCACGTCGTTAATCCTCGTGACAACAGTATAAGGACCTTCCCAGTTTTGCTGAAGTTTCGGTGACAATCCCTTTTGACGATGAGGATTATAAAGCCACACACGATCTCCTGCTTGGAATCCTGACGTTGTCGCTTTTGTGTCGTACCGTGTCTTCATCCGGTCGCTGTAGGTTTTCATCCGTTCCCTTGTTCTTTTATGGATGTCAGCGAGTCTCTCCTTGAGGTCGTCCACATACTCGTTTGTGTCCTGTGGCTCCTCTGTGGGGCATCCAAATTTAAGTTCGCTGGGCAGCCGCATGGTTTTCCCGAACAGGATGTCAGATGGTGTTTGCCCTGTCGAGCTATGTACTGCACTTCTATAGGCCATCAGGAATAGCGGTACGTGCCTATCCCAGTCTCTTTGGTAGTCGCCTACGACCTTGGTGAGGTGCTCTTTCAAGGTCTGGTTGAATCTTTCAACCATCCCATCAGATTGTGGATGAAGCGGTGTGGTTCTCGTCTTCTTAATGCCAAGTAGTCCACACACTCCTTGGAAGATGTTTGACTCAAAGTTCCTCCCTTGGTCGGAATGGAGTTCCATAGGCACGCCAAACCTACTCACCCAGTTGAACACAATCTGGTCGACCACCGTTTTGGCTTCTTGATTTGGGATGGCATACGCCTCAGGCCACTTGCTAAAATAGTCCATTACAACCAGAATGTACTTGTTTCCAGCATTGGTTTCTGGAAAAGGCCCAGCCACATCTACTGCAATCCTCTCAAAAGGCGATCCAACGTTGTACTGATGCATCTTACCTTGAATCTTCCTACCAGGTCCTTTGGTTGCAGCACACTTGTCACATGTTCGGCACCACTTCTCCACGTCATCTCTAGCGTGTAACCAGTAGAACCGATGTCGCACCTTCTCCAGTGTTTTGTTGACTCCCAGGTGGCCTCCAGAAGGTCCGTCGTGCATCTCCCGAAGAACTTCACTGACTTTCGATTGCGGTACGATCAGCTGCATCCCATATGACTTACCGTCAGCGGATTCCCATCTTCGCCTGAGGACACCTTCTTGCACATATAGTGAGTCCCACTGTGCCCAATAGGCTTTGAGAACTGGACTCCTGTCAGAAATGTCTCCCCATTCAGGTTTCTCTTCATTTTCTTTCCATGCGAGAATGGGTTCGATATCTGGATCCTCCTGTTGAGCAGTCCTCACTTCCTCATTGCTCCATCCGCTTATTGGGTCAGCTCTTAGTCGCTGAGCGGTAATATTTTCTTTGTCTTCTTGCCGCCTACAATGCTTACAATCCACTTTGCAAGGTCTTCGGGATAATGCGTCAGCGTTTGAGTGCAACTTTCCTCTGCGGTGTTGAATCTGGTAATCATAAGTCTGCAGTCTTTCTATCCACCTTGCGACTTGACCTTCTGGATTTTTGAAGTTCAACAGCCAGTTCAGAGCACCATGGTCTGTCCGCAGAAGGAATTTCTGTCCATAGATGTACTTATGGAAGTGCTTTGTTGCCAAGATCAGAGCTAGCAGTTCCCTTCTGGTCACGCAGTAGTTTCTTTTGGGTTTCGAGAGGACCTTGCTGTAGTATGCCACCACTTTCTCTTCGCCATCATGCACTTGGGATAGTACCGCCCCGATTCCAACGTTGCTTGCATCTGCGTCGATGATGAATGTTTTGCCAGGTGTTGGATGTGCCAGCACTGGAGCGTTACAGAGGCGGTATTTGAGTTCCTGAAAAGATTTTTCACACTCACCTGACCATTTGAACTGCTTCCCTTTTTCGGTGAGCTGATGCAAACTCTTTGCAACTCCAGCAAAGTTCTTAACGAAACGTCGGTAATATGTGGCAAGACCAAGAAAGCTTCGGAGTTGATGTTTGTCCTGTGGTGTTGGCCAATTTTTGACGGAGTCAACTTTTTCAGGATCAGTCTTCACTCCTTGGGAAGAGATGATGTGTCCCAAATACTTAACTTCGGTTTTGAAAAGTGCACATTTTTCCGGATTCAGTTTAAGGTTAGCCTCTCGAAGTCTCTGAAACACGGCTTTTAGATTCTTGCAATGTTGGTCAAATGTTTTCCCGTAAACAATGACATCGTCCAAGTAGACAAGGCACGCTTTCCACGTCAGTCCTTGAAGAACGCACTCCATCAAACGCTCGAATGTTGCCGGAGCGTTGCATAGCCCAAACGGCATAACTTTAAACTGCCAGAGCCCATTACCTGTAGAAAACGCCGTCTTTTCCCGATCATCAGGGTGGATGTCAACTTGCCAATATCCACTCTTCAAGTCCAGCGTCGAAAACCACTGGGCTCCCTCCATGGCATCCAGGGTATCACTGATTCTCGGCAGGGGATAGCTGTCCTTCTTAGTCACATCGTTCAGCCTTCGGTAGTCCACACAAAAACGAGTGCTTCCGTCTTTCTTTTTCACTAGAACCACTGGTGACGCCCAAGGACTTTTGGAATTTTCGATAAGACCGTCCTTCTTCATTGTTGTTATCATTTCCTCAACCTCACCTTGTTTGGCCAGTGGAAGACGTCTTGCGGGTTGACGAATCGGTCTTGCATCTCCTGTGTTGATGCGATGCTGCACCAACTGTGTCCTACCGTATTGTCCCTTTTGCGATGCGAAGATGTCAGTGTACTCTTGTAGGAGATTTTCAGCCATCCTTGTTTGTTGGTGATCGAGGTTGGATGAACTCAGTATTTTAGCTCTGATGGTTATGAGCTCCTCCGGGGTTAACGTTTTTCTCGGGGCCTCGTCTGTGATCTTCGTAATTGCTGCAACCGATTCGCAACGTCCAACGACTTCTCCTTTCTTCAACTTTACATCGTACGGTCTGGTGTTTAGTAATCGTACGGGGACCATTTTGTTTTTCGGTGCTACCAGTGTTTTCCCAATGATGACGCTTTGGGAGGAACACTCTGGGTCTGGTTCCACCATGAGGTATCGAAGGCTTCCAAACTTACCTTCCAGTTTTGTCCAAACGAACACTTCAGAAGAAGGAGGCAGAATCAGATCTTCCGTGATGACAGTTCTCACTGTTGACGTATTTTCATTCGAATAGGTCATTGGAATTTCTTTATTTTGGTATTTCAAAACTTGATTACCGATATCCAAAATAACTCCGTGCTGTTTCATAAAGTCGATTCCAATGATGCACTCGTCACATATATCTGCCACCAGGAATTGATGAGTAAACACTAGATCGGCCAGTCGGATCTTGAGACACACTTCTCCATATACTCTTGCTGCTTCCCCCGTTGCGGTTCTTAGACGGTAGCTATTGGTGTTATGGAGCCACGTCATCTTTACCAGGTCTCGACGTACTATGGATGCTGTGGCACCGGTGTCAATGGTAGCCACATGTTTGTTCCCGTTAATAGTAGTCTCCACAGTCAGACTTTTGTTGTCGCGTTTGGTCTGGGAGACCTGGATGGTGGTTTTGGGGCCATCGATACAAGAAACCAGCCTCTGCCCCTCGAAGTTGGTTCTTACTCGTTTCCCTGATGGGAAACGGGCTGATAGGCAACGCTGGTGTTGTTGTTACCTTGCTCTGGGTTGGATCTCTTGCTTCCACAATGTTGACAACCGGTTTTATTTGGTGGTAGCCGGCATTGACGCTGTAAGTGCCCGGTCTTGTTGCAGTTCCAACATCTTACTGGTCCACTCCGCTGGTTCTTTTGTATTTCTGATCTTTGGCACGAGCATTCTTTGACTATGGCCTCTCTAAGTCGATGTACTCCATGAGAAGCCTGTTCTGCTGCTTCGATTGTCAATGCGAATGCTAAAGTTTCAGAAAGAGTACGTGTTCTAGCAGTTCGCACAGACCTCTGAAGATGTGTATCGGAAATGGCACGAACGAAGGACTCAACAGCAAGCTGGTTGATGATTTCTTCTCCAGCATCCGGGTATGCCAGGTGAACCAGTCTTTCGACGTCTGCTTGGAGCTGCTGTAGACTTTCACCCCTTTTCTGGACTCTGTTATTGAGTTGGACTCGGAAGACTTCTTTCAAGTGGCTATCTCCAAAGCGTTTATCTATAGCTGCCACGAGAGAACAGAAATCGCCGCTCGTACCAGCTGGAACTGTTTGAAGTAATTCAGCTGCTGGTCCTCTAAGAGCAAGAGTCAGTGCAATGTACTTGTCTTCGTCATCCCAGCCATTTGTTGTCGCGGCTGCCTCAAATTGTCTCTTGTAGACTGGCCAAGAAGACTGCCCATCAAATGTTGGGGGTTTCATCTCCTTTTTCCTTGCAAACTCTCCAGCAGATTCTCGAATTTTTATTTGTCCGTATTTGGTCTAATTCCTTGGACAGAACAGAGAACTGGCTATCGCATCGGCTTTCCAAACGATTCTCTACAACAGAAAGCTGTTTTTCCACACCTTCAACTCGTTCGTCAAGGGCACATACATTTTTCTCAATGTTACCCAATTTTCCTTCTAGAATGTTTTTCTGACCTTCTAAAACATTCTGTTGCGCCTCAAGTCTTTCGAGAATATTCTGTTGTTCCTTCTTTTGTTCGCTTCGTTGTGCTTCAAGTTGTTCGAGAACATTCTGCTGTTCCTTCTTTTGCTCGTTTCGTTGTGCTTCAAGTTCTTCGAGAACATTCTGCTGTTCTTTCTTTTGCTCGTTTCGTTGTGTTTCAAGTTGTTCGAGAACATTCAGCTGTTCCTTCTTTTGATCGTTTCGTTGCTCTTCCAGACGTCCGAGAATATTCTGCTGTTGCTCTTCAATCAGCTTCTTTTGTTGTTCTAATAAAAGCTTCATCATACTAGAGAAATCTACACTTTCACTTTCTTCCTCTTTTTCCACTTCTGTTTCAAAAACAAAAGTGCTTACGTCTTCCCCTTGCTGTTCCAAATAGTTGCGCAAGCGCAGGACGAGCTCATTCTTCGATCCCGCTCTAGAAAGATTTCGCTTACCTAACTCACTTTTAAGCTCAGTGCAGTTGAGCTCTTCCAACAACTTACCCATTTTCACTGTATTTAACATTTTTTTTTTTTTTTTTTTGCACTTAACTAGTTTTTTTTTCTTTTTTTTTTTTATCAAATAAGTTTTATTTACACTTCTGACACCAATGTAACGTGCGCTTAGTTCGCAAAAATAAAACTTCACTTTTCAATTTATTTCTACCACTTTTATTCAGTATCAATACTTTATTCGAACTCAACTCGACTTTTGGACTATCACTTGTTCACAACAATTCACTCTTAACTTTATCACTCTATAATCAGAACTGCCCTCTGGTTGCCTCGGGCGGGCTATTTATATCGAATGACATTTCATCTAGAACTCTCCAGTAGCTTCCACATGGTCTGCAACTCTCCACTGTTTTGGCTGTCAAACATTTTCTCTCCTAGAATTTCTACACTTACACTAGTGCTCCCAGATGTGTTTTTCGGTTGAACGTTTTCGATTAGGAAATTGGTATTAAATGTTGGGTTCACGTTACAATACAAAAGAACCAGCGGAGTGGACCAGTAAGATGTTGGAACTGCAACAAGACCGGGCACTTACAGCGTCAATGCCGGCTACCACCAAATAAAACCGGTTGTCAACATTGTGGAAGCAAGAGATCCAACCCAGAGCAAGGTAACAACAACACCAGCGTTGCCTATCAGCCCGTTTCCCATCAGGGAAACGAGTAAGAACCAACTTCGAGGGGCAGAGGCTGGTTTCTTGTATCGATGGCCCCAAAACCACCATCCAGGTCTCCCAGACCAAACGCGACAACAAAAGTCTGACTGTGGAGACTACTATTAACGGGAACAAACATGTGGCTACCATTGACACCGGTGCCACAGCATCCATAGTACGTCGAGACCTGGTAAAGATGACGTGGCTCCATAACACCAATAGCTACCGTCTAAGAACCGCAACGGGGGAAGCAGCAAGAGTATATGGAGAAGTGTGTCTCAAGATCCGACTGGCCGATCTAGTGTTTACTCATCAATTCCTGGTGGCAGATATATGTGACGAGTGCATCATTGGAATCGACTTTATGAAACAGCACGGAGTTATTTTGGATATCGGTAATCAAGTTTTGAAATACCAAAATAAAGAAATTCCAATGACCTATTCGAATGAAAATACGTCAACAGTGAGAACTGTCATCACGGAAGATCTGATTCTGCCTCCTTCTTCTGAAGTGTTCGTTTGGACAAAACTGGAAGGTAAGTTTGGAAGCCTTCGATACCTCATGGTGGAACCAGACCCAGAGTGTTCCTCCCAAAGCGTCATCATTGGGAAAACACTGGTAGCACCGAAAAACAAAATGGTCCCCGTACGATTACTAAACACCAGACCGTACGATGTAAAGTTGAAGAAAGGAGAAGTCGTTGGACGTTGCGAATCGGTTGCAGCAATTACGAAGATCACAGACGAGGCCCCGAGAAAAACGTTAACCCCGGAGGAGCTCATAACCATCAGAGCTAAAATACTGAGTTCATCCAACCTCGATCACCAACAAACAAGGATGGCTGAAAATCTCCTACAAGAGTACACTGACATCTTCGCATCGCAAAAGGGACAATACGGTAGGACACAGTTGGTGCAGCATCGCATCAACACAGGAGATGCAAGACCGATTCGTCAACCCGCAAGACGTCTTCCACTGGCCAAACAAGGTGAGGTTGAGGAAATGATAACAACAATGAAGAAGGACGGTCTTATCGAAAATTCCAAAAGTCCTTGGGCGTCACCAGTGGTTCTAGTGAAAAAGAAAGACGGAAGCACTCGTTTTTGTGTGGACTACCGAAGGCTGAACGATGTGACTAAGAAGGACAGCTATCCCCTGCCGAGAATCAGTGATACCCTGGATGCCATGGAGGGAGCCCAGTGGTTTTCGACGCTGGACTTGAAGAGTGGATATTGGCAAGTTGACATCCACCCTGATGATCGGGAAAAGACGGCGTTTTCTACAGGTAATGGGCTCTGGCAGTTTAAAGTTATGCCGTTTGGGCTATGCAACGCTCCGGCAACATTCGAGCGTTTGATGGAGTGCGTTCTTCAAGGACTGACGTGGAAAGCGTGCCTTGTCTACTTGGACGATGTCATTGTTTACGGGAAAACATTTGACCAACATTGCAAGAATCTAAAAGCCGTGTTTCAGAGACTTCGAGAGGCTAACCTTAAACTGAATCCGGAAAAATGTGCACTTTTCAAAACCGAAGTTAAGTATTTGGGACACATCATCTCTTCCCAAGGAGTGAAGACTGATCCTGAAAAAGTTGACTCCGTCAAAAATTGGCCAACACCACAGGACAAACATCAACTCCGAAGCTTTCTTGGTCTTGCCACATATTACCGACGTTTCGTTAAGAACTTTGCTGGAGTTGCAAAGAGTTTGCATCAGCTCACCGAAAAAGGGAAGCAGTTCAAATGGTCAGGTGAGTGTGAAAAATCTTTTCAGGAACTCAAATACCGCCTCTGTAACGCTCCAGTGCTGGCACATCCAACACCTGGCAAAACATTCATCATCGACGCAGATGCAAGCAACGTTGGAATCGGGGCGGTACTATCCCAAGTGCATGATGGCGAAGAGAAAGTGGTGGCATACTACAGCAAGGTCCTCTCGAAACCCGAAAGAAACTACTGCGTGACCAGAAGGGAACTGCTAGCTCTGATCTTGGCAACAAAGCACTTCCATAAGTACATCTATGGACAGAAATTCCTTCTGCGGACAGACCATGGTGCTCTGAACTGGCTGTTGAACTTCAAAAATCCAGAAGGTCAAGTCGCAAGGTGGATAGAAAGACTGCAGACTTATGATTACCAGATTCAACACCGCAGAGGAAAGTTGCACTCAAACGCCGACGCATTATCCCGAAGACCTTGCAAAGTGGATTGCAAGCATTGTAGGCGGCAAGAAGACAAAGAAAATATTACCGCTCAGCGACTAAGAGCTGACCCAATAAGCGGATGGAGCAATGAGGAAGTGAGGACTGCTCAACAGGAGGATCCAGATATCGAACCCATTCTCGCATGGAAAGAAAATGAAGAGAAACCTGAATGGGGAGACATTTCTGACAGGAGTCCAGTTCTCAAAGCCTATTGGGCACAGTGGGACTCACTATATGTGCAAGAAGGTGTCCTCAGGCGAAGATGGGAATCCGCTGACGGTAAGTCATATGTGATGCAGCTGATCGTACCGCAATCGAAAGTCAGTGAAGTTCTTCGGGAGATGCACGACGGACCTTCTGGAGGCCACCTGGGAGTCAACAAAACACTGGAGAAGGTGCGACATCGGTTCTACTGGTTACACGCTAGAGATGACGTGGAGAAGTGGTGCCGAACATGTGACAAGTGTGCTGCAACCAAAGGACCTGGTAGGAAGATTCAAGGTAAGATGCATCAGTACAACGTTGGATCGCCTTTTGAGAGGATTGCAGTAGATGTGGCTGGGCCTTTTCCAGAAACCAATGCTGGAAACAAGTACATTCTGGTTGTAATGGACTATTTTAGCAAGTGGCCTGAGGCGTATGCCATCCCAAATCAAGAAGCCAAAACGGTGGTCGACCAGATTGTGTTCAACTGGGTGAGTAGGTTTGGCGTGCCTATGGAACTCCATTCCGACCAAGGGAGGAACTTTGAGTCAAACATCTTCCAAGGAGTGTGTGGACTACTTGGCATTAAGAAGACGAGAACCACAACGCTTCATCCACAATCTGATGGGATGGTTGAAAGATTCAACCGGACCTTGAAAGAACACCTCACCAAGGTCGTAGGCGACTACCAAAGAGACTGGGATAGGCACGTACCGCTATTCCTGATGGCCTATAGAAGTGCAGTACATAGCTCGACAGGGCAAACACCATCTGACATCCTGTTCGGGAAAACCATGCGGCTGCCCAGCGAACTTAAATTTGGATGCCCCACAGAGGAGCCACAGGACACAAACGAGTATGTGGACGACCTCAAGGAGAGACTCGCTGACATCCATAAAAGAACAAGGGAACGGATGAAAACCTACAGCGACCGGATGAAGACACGGTACGACACAAAAGCGACAACGTCAGGATTCCAAGCAGGAGATCGTGTGTGGCTTTATAATCCTCATCGTCAAAAGGGATTGTCACCGAAACTTCAGCAAAACTGGGAAGGTCCTTATACTGTTGTCACGAGGATTAACGACGTGGTTTACCGCATCCAAAGAGGACTAAGAGGCAAGTTAAAAGTAGTTCATTGTGACCGGCTGCATCGATATAGTGGCGAGGCTGCAGATGGAATTATTCGGGACGAACAATCTTAAGGAGGGGGCAGTGTAACGTGAACCCAACATTTAATACCAATTTCCTAATCGAAAACGTTCAACCGAAAAACACATCTGGGAGCACTAGTGTAAGTGTAGAAATTTTAGGAGAGAAAATGTTTGACAGCCAAAACAGTGGAGAGTTGCAGACCATGTGGAAGCTACTGGAGAGTTCTAGATGAAATGTCATTCGATATAAATAGCCCGCCCGAGGCAACCAGAGGGCAGTTCTGATTATAGAGTGATAAAGTTAAGAGTGAATTGTTGTGAACAAGTGATAGTCCAAAAGTCGAGTTGAGTTCGAATAAAGTATTGATACTGAATAAAAGTGGTAGAAATAAATTGAAAAGTGAAGTTTTATTTTTGCGAACTAAGCGCACGTTACAGTATTTCTGATCTTTGGCACGAGCATTCTTCGACTATGGCCTCTCTAAGTCGATGTACTCCATGAGAAGCCTGTTCTGCTGCTTCGATTGTCAATGCGAATGCTAAAGTTTCAGAAAGAGTACGTGTTCTAGCAGTTCGCACAGACCTCTGAAGATGTATATCGGAAATGGCACGAACGAAGGACTCAACAGCAAGCTGGTTGATGATTTCTTCTCCAGCATCCGGGTATGCCAGGTGAACCAGTCTTTTGACGTCTGCTTGGAGCTGCTGTAGACTTTCACCCCTTTTCTGGACTCTGTTATTGAGTTGGACTCGGAAGACTTCTTTCAAGTGGCTATCTCCAAAGCGTTTATCTATAGCTGCCACGAGAGAACAGAAATCGCCGCTCGTACCAGCTGGAACTGTTTGAAGTAATTCAGCTGCTGGTCCTCTAAGAGCAAGAGTCAGTGCAATGTACTTGTCTTCGTCATCCCAGCCATTTGTTGTCGCGGCTGCCTCAAATTGTCTCTTGTAGACTGGCCAAGAAGACTGCCCATCAAATGTTGGGGGTTTCATCTCCTTTTTCCTTGTAAACTCTCCAGCAGATTCTCGAATTTTTATTTTCCGTATTTGGTCTAATTCCTTGGACAGAACAGAGAACTGGTTATCGCATCGGCTTTCCAAACGATTCTCTACAACAGAAAGCTGTTTTTCCACACCTTCAACTCGTTCGTCAAGGGCACATACATTTTTCTCAATGTTACCCAATTTTCCTTCTAGAATGTTTTTCTGACCTTCTAAAACATTCTGTTGCGCCTCAAGTCTTTCGAGAATATTCTGTTGTTCCTTCTTTTGTTCGCTTCGTTGTGCTTCAAGTTGTTCGAGAACATTCTGCTGTTCCTTCTTTTGCTCGTTTCGTTGTGCTTCAAGTTCTTCGAGAACATTCTGCTGTTCTTTCTTTTGCTCGTTTCGTTGTGTTTCAAGTTGTTCGAGAACATTCAGCTGTTCCTTCTTTTGATCGTTTCGTTGCTCTTCCAGACGTCCGAGAATATTCTGCTGTTGCTCTTCAATCAGCTTCTTTTGTTGTTCTAATAAAAGCTTCATCATACTAGAAAAATCTACACTTTCACTTTCTTCCTCTTTTTCCACTTCTGTTTCAAAAACAAAAGTGCTTACGTCTTCCCCTTGCTGTTCCAAATAGTTGCGCAAGCGCAGGACGAGCTCATTCTTCGATCCCGCTCTAGAAAGATTTCGCTTACCTAACTCACTTTTAAGCTCAGTGCAGTTGAGCTCTTCCAACAACTTACCCATTTTCACTGTATTTAACTTTTTTTTTTTTTTTTTTGCACTTAACTAGTTTTTTTTTTCTTTTTTTTTTTATCAAATAAGTTTTATTTACACTTCTGACACCAATGTAACGTGCGCTTAGTTCGCAAAAAATAAAACTTCACTTTTCAATTTATTTCTACCACTTTTATTCAGTATCAATACTTTATTCGAACTCAACTCGACTTTTGGACTATCACTTGTTCACAACAATTCACTCTTAACTTTATCACTCTATAATCAGAACTGCCCTCTGGTTGCCTCGGGCGGGCTATTTATATCGAATGACATTTCATCTAGAACTCTCCAGTAGCTTCCACATGGTCTGCAACTCTCCACTGTTTTGGCTGTCAAACATTTTCTCTCCTAGAATTTCTACACTTACACTAGTGCTCCCAGATGTGTTTTTCGGTTGAACGTTTTCGATTAGGAAATTGGTATTAAATGTTGGGTTCACGTTACAGTATTTTCTTTACAAGGTCATGGAAATGATTACAAACCGTCAACTTATGAAATATCATGAAGAACGAAAGCTTCTCAATAACCAATGTAAAGCTTTCACAAAAAAAGTCCACTGGTCATTTGATGGCATATTTCACTGAAAATTGGAAACAATCTTTGCACTGTTTTAATGAAAGTAAGATTATTGCACTCGATATTTCTAAAGCATTTGATAGATTTTAGCATCGAGCTATCTTATTAGAAGAAATGCGTGCTTTTGGTATCGATGAGTCTCTTCTTCGTTGAATTAGAAACTGCCTTTCCGACCGTTCAATACAAGTCGTGTTGAATGGTTTTAAGTCTGATATTCACCTTGCGCCCTAGTGCTCCGTTTTGTCTCCGACTGTCATCCTTATTTTTATAAATGATCTCTTGTCTGAAACTTCTAGTCCTCTCAACTCAATGATTAGCTCATTGAATGCTGACCTTGACAGTATTGTTACGTGGGGTCATAAAAACGCAGTAGAATTCAATGCTTCAAAGACTAAAGTTTTCATCTGTCGTTTAAGCTTAACATTCACCCATTTCCATTATCTATGAATGGTACCTGCTTCCAAGAAACCAAGCTTCAATGCTGTTAGTACTTGGTATGTTTGTGAACGACGATCTTCGTTAAAATTACCACATATTTGAAGTAGCCAAAAATGCTTAGGTTTCTTAAGGCAATGCAGGGAATTCTTTTTATTAGAGTGTGTAGTTAATCTTGTGCTCTATGGAATCCAAGCTGAATCCACTTTCTTTTGTAAACAAATCGCAAGAATCAAACATCACCGGCAACCTCAAGTTTAACAACAAAATCTCCACACATAAACCAAAAAATTCTGTGATCTTTGCATTTTATTTTGGTATGAGAATTTGCAATTTTATTCCCACCTGAAGGCACTTTTCGCTAAAAAGGTATTTTTATTTTGTTTGGGTTCGGCAAAACTATCCTTTTGTAATTTCATTATTTGACATTTGACAAAGAACTTAGCTTTAAAAGATAAAAGACCATGAATCCCTGGCACTGCATGGGTCAGCGGATCTGCGTCTTCTCGTTAATTTAATAAACTTTTCAAAATCTTAGAAGAAAAACTTTGTTTAGTTCTGAATCTAGTGTAAGTACTTAACAAAAGTTGAAATATCCTGGCTTGAATCGAAAATACGTTTTGCCCAGGTACCTAGTTGCTCATGAGTAGGATACAACTGTCTCCTTTTATTAAATTCTTTTTTGACCAACAGCTTTCAGTCGACTCCTCAATGACTTAGCACAGATGTAACGAATAAAACTAAAAATTATATTAACTAAAGCACGGGTAACACACGGCTGCTTGCCAGCCGCTTCTTACCAGCGTAGCGGCTGGCACCTGGCAGTAGCAGAAGCAGGCAGCGACTGGCAGCCCGGTCACACACAGCTGCAGAAAACCATACAAAAATATGTTTTTTAACATTAGTTCTAGTTTTTAAACCTATATTTATGATATTTGGCACAAATTTCGAATGAACAATTACTAAATAGAATGTGTATCAGTACTTTTTTATTTTGCCAGCCGCTGCTAATTACTCGCCGGCTGCCAGCGAGTGTGGTGAATTTCGTGGTCACACAAAGCTGATCAGCGGCTGGCAGTAGCGGCTACTCAACTCGCCGCTGGAAACCAGCCGTGTGTGACCCGTGCACCGTGCTTAACATCAATTTATCAAATGCTGTGCGAGCAATAGCAGCGGCTTATATTATAAATGATTCCAAAGGAAAAAAAGTCGATGAATATCTCATCAAGGTTGCAATGAAATAGTGTGTATCAGAGATATCGTTAACCGAATCAAGTTCTCCTGCTGAATAGCTGATATCTATCCAAAGACACTCAGGGCTAACTTTTCAGAACATAAAAAACTTATTAAAGGAAGTGTTTCAAAATTTGTTCTTTATTTTTCTTTGCTTTTTTTCAAAAATCGGAAAGGAACAAAACTTATGCGCATTTAGCTTATAAAACTCGTACTGCCACATTAACCTACTTTTCTTTCTTTTCGGCACTCAGTGAATTGAACAATCGATTCAGTTCATTGGCTACCAGACTGTCGATGATAACGCCGTTTGTATCAATGAAGTTGGCACACGACTTTGTTGTGGACGCTTCCCTCAACGATTTGGAATCTTTCACAGACAACACCAAAATGTACTTGTCATCATACTTCCTCATATCGGAACTGGCTTCCCAGGTTTTGGTCCCTCCATTGCCATCTTTCTGTACTGCTACGGCAAAGGTTCCTTTCTCTCGATAGGTTGTGTGGAGGGTTAGCACTCCCATCAGTAAGAAATATGACAAAACACTGAACATAAGTACAGGTTTTGATTCGGGGAATGGATGAGCATAGTCCCAGCCATGAGCAAGGAGAGCAACTCCAACAGCGAGACCACAAATCAACAGACGAGTGTTGATGAGGCCGAACTGTTCTTTGAAGTTGGGTCTGTCCAAAAGAGCATTTTTAACGGAATCATCGAGGGCATGTTTTACAGCTGAACCATCCCATTTGTTGATTTTCACCACCTTCAAAGGCAAAACAGGAAAATTAGTAGTATCCAGAGGCTGACGTGTCCCAAATATGTAAACTACTATGGAAGTCTTCCAGTTTTAAACAAAACAATGAGCTTACCTCTTCAATGATTTGCTTTTCTTTTGGTTTTTCTTCCTTTTTAACTTTTGTTGCCATTGTAAATGTTACTTTTATAAAAATTAGTTGACAACTCGACAAAATATGCGGTACGGCTTGTTTGATAGAGGAAAAAATCAGCGTTCTTGTTTGACAGTACTGTTTTCATCTCGTTCCCCTTAGGTGTCACTTCCAATCCAAAATGGCAAAATGTACCATTTCAGATTCGTTTCTTGTATCCACAAACTAGTGTTTGAATGAGCGAACGATAGATGCCATTGTACAAGCGGCAGTTATTGTTTGAAAAGACGAACTTCATGTAAACTTGAAAAGAATGAAAAGAAAAAACGAGAGAAATGCAATGTAGAAACGATACTTTCGTGAACTTTCAAGCAGAATGTTTAAAGGCAAAATTTGCAGATGCCAACAATGTTTTCAAGTTCTTTTTTGAAGATTTCAACTAAAAGTCTTCCAATGGTCTTAAAAAGCACCACAATTGCCCATTTCAGGCTCTCCCAAGCCAAATTAACTTTTAGTTGTGACATCGACAAATCAGCTGTCAGATTATATTTACAAAGCGATGTATTAGAGTATCGGTACCAAAGCGACATGAACGACACAGTTTTGTTTTAACTGTGTAGTATAAATCGCGGCGACAGAAATACTGCGCTATTATCGCTGCAAAATTGTTTCGCTTCGGGAGAGTTTTCAAATAAAATTTTTTTCATATCGATGGTTGAAAAACAGAAATAAGTTCCTAATGCATTTTCACGCTAAAAGCAACACCATCCCACTTTCATAAATAGTTCACCATCGACATCATCTACACGCATTCCACAAAGTGCGAATAAAAACTTCGTTGGGATCAAATCTCACCTAAGATATGCCTTACGTTGCCCTGTTAAATATTATTGTATAAGTCCCAGCTGGATACAGGTGAACGAGAGAATGTAAGTTGGAGACATAAATTCACAACCATTCTCATTACGCTGCTATTTGGTTTTCGCTGGCCGTGTATCATGTGCAAAATGAAATCAATTTCTTGAGTAAACTACATCCCAAGCATAAATAAAAAGACTAGCTGACCATCTGGACGTTGTTTGGGTCTAACTTTTTAAAACATTTCATAATATTTGGTTGCGCAGAAGAATTGGCAATTCCGGGGCTCATCGCATTTCTTACAACTATACTCATACCTTGTAATGAATTGAGGGGACCTAAAAGTTTTTGCGATGGACTTGTCTATTTCTTACGAAAGGTGATAACTGTTGAAAAACTCGAAACAGGTAAACATGCTAACCGCCACAACACGGGAATCACAAAACGTTCTTGAAAAAAAATTCACAAAAAACGAGAACATTCCTGTCAGTCGAACTACTGCCAAACGTCACAAGAAAATTTCATTAAAATCGGTCCAATCGCTTAGCAGTAAAATTATACCGATTCATATGCATACCAGGTCACGTATTGCTGTGGCTTAAAATTAATACGCACGAAAATCGGTATAGTTAATTTCAGAGCTCATCGCAGACAAACATCAACCATCACGACATGTAAATTACATATAATCAAACAAATACATACAAGAAGTTTGAAGTCAAACCTGAAAACTAACTACTTTCGAATCACGGACAATTTGCGCATTCTTTTTCAATACGACTTATTCAAAATCACATTTCCTAAAGCTCTACAGAGACTCAAAGTCAATGGGTTCAACGCATGAAAAAACAAATTACAAACTCACTCCTGACTCAAAGATAATAAAACGAATAAAAACGATCAACAAAAAAGTATTTTAACAAGTCAAACCAGTTGCGCCGGCCGGGACCTGACGAAATTTTGTTGCTGTATCAATCTACTGAATTGTAAGTTTTCTTCCCAATTCAAAAAATAAAAAGGTATGTGCATACAAAGTTGCTTACGAAAGACCTTTCCCAGCTTCAACACAATGTCCAAATTAAATCTTAAAGTTACAATCAAAGTCGGTGAGTTCGCGCTGTCAAAATATTTCCGTCAGTGACGGTGACTGAATGCGAACAGGTTTTTGCAGTGTTTTATCGATAAAAAGCAATGAATTTTTATTTGGTTGTATCGAATGGAAAGATAAGGATGAGTCGTTCTTGATTGGAAATAAAAGTAACGCCCAAAGAACGAGGATAGTACAAATCTAATATTAAAATAATGTAAAATATTTGGTTCGTTACTTTAAGAATTAAAATGACATAGGAATGGAGAATAATTTGCAACTGGTTTTGAAAACAGATGCAAATTTTTCCGGAAGAAAATGAAATTTTTGGGGAAAAATATCAAATTGACCTTCAGAATATTAAACTCTATAAAATTGAGAGAGTGAGAATTAAACTCCGGAGGTGCCTCGAAAAAAAGTTGGTTTTGCGGTGTGCACCATAACTCACAACAGAATCATCTGAAACAAAAAAAATCAAAATGCATTCTCGAGGTAGTGACGCGAGGATTTTTTTTCGATTTTTCATAGCACTCGATTTTCGCTATAAAAAACCGGCTAGTTTGTTGTTAACAAATAAGTAATAATTAAAAAAAAAAAACGAAAAAGCTCTCGACAAAACCTGGGGAACTATGTAAAGAAGCACAATTTTAAAGCGATTGGTCCAGTAGATTTTAAGTTATCGTCCACACGGACTTCAAATATGAAAAATCTCAGAAAAACGGTTCGAAAAACGCAGAAGAGTTTGGTCGCTTAACAAGACCGGAAGAGGCCCTTTTATGAAAGAATTTATTTGGGGTCGAAAAATAAAATAGCGCGCCGCGCAGCTGCCACAGCTATAATAAATCAGCATGGAGCAATAGACGCTCAAAAACTCATAACTTCGTCAATTTTACTCCTATCGACTTGAAATTTTAGCACAATATTCTTGAGATGTTATGCATTCATTTAAAAAATTTAAATACCAAAAGGAAACCACTGTGGCTGCTTTAGTTTTAAAAAATTTTAAGTAATTTTAAGAGCACACAAGGCCCCTGTTTACAAAACTCAGTTTTTAAATATTTCTTAATCTTAATTCTAACTCTTGTTTGGTAATACGTAAGTTATCTTTAGGCCGAAAGGCATTAATTTTATGATGTTGATTAATTTAGAGTACCCGCTTATAGCTTATATAAGGTGCGTTTTTTTTTATGCTAGTACATAGTACAGTAAAAATTTCCCTTGGGGAACAACAACAAATCATTTTACTGTCGTAATTTTCCACAGTAAAAACAGGGATGGCATTGCTGTGGATTGATAGTTTCCAGCTTTGAAAATAAGATGGCACCACCATTGATTTCAGTTCATCAAAGCTTTTCGTAAGGACGTGTTCAAAAAAAATGTAGTATTTGCAAAGAAATTTTTTCTCTCGATTAAAAATTAAAGAAATAAAAACTATATTTATATTGAATTTTCGCCCAGTTTTTTACCTGGTGGTGTATATAACACAGGATTTTGCACTAGTTCTAATAGCTTTCCTCGTGGAATTATTTGACTAAAAAATATAGCCCAATGCAAGCAAAATAAAAATCAAACAAAGCAGTAGAAAATGATCAAAAGGGAAAGATATATGTATGAAAATCAAACATTCTCCAATAGAAATTCATGTTTGGGACTAGCAGTACGTGTTTCAACTTAATTTTATTAGGGTTGTGTTTATTTACGCGGTAATATTATGGTTCAATTTCATGGTTTTGTAAATAGAATCAACTTATTTTCTTTCTTAATCTATCGACTGGTCAATAGTGTAAAATTGCTTTACCACAGATTTGGATAAAAAATAAATTGATTCTGTTTGCCAATGGAAAATCTCATCAAAGATTAGTTTCTAAAATCTTTTTACATACTCCCCGAACAAACCCGAAAGTTTTTTCAACAGAACAGCTGACTTTGACATAGAGCTTTCTTCACTGCTGGACGATGTCCCGACAAATAGTAAAATAGAGCTGTAACAGAGAATCTGATGTATGGAAAATAAGAAAAAAATTACAAACTCATACCCGGCCTTAAATCGGTATTCATTTGATACAACAAATAACGAAACAAACCTGGTATGAGTTTGTTTTTGTTTCATCTAAAATTTCACAGAGAGCTTTGAAAAGTAACAGCAAGCTTTCACGTTGAGCACCATCTTGATGCTGAATATATAACTGAAAATACTGTGGATACATCGTTTTTTTTTTAACTGGAATGCTGTACTATATACTAGCATAAAAAAAACGCACCTATAGTTAGTTAAGCTATTAGACAGGGTGTTTGGCATAAGATGCCCCAAAGTTAAGAGCGGATAGGTTGGGTTAAGACAAAAAAAATAATAGTATGGGACGGAGAAGTCTATTTCCATCCGTTAAGGTGAGAGGGTAAATTTTATAAAAAAAAAAACTAGCTTAGTTTGAAAAAAAAAAAAAAAAAAAATATATCAAAGACAACTATGTCATTTACTACCACGTACTTCAATGCTTTTAAAAGTTTATTCCTTGTTTTTTAATTAACATTTAAGTATAAGTTAATTTAGTGAATGATTTCAAAATTAAATAAGAAATGGTGGTTCAAACAACACTGGCGTGAGGGGGAGTAGGCCATCTGGTGGATGCATTTTAAATCATTGGCTACTTTGACAGTTTGTCAAAATATAAACATCTTTGGTTAGCAGGAGTAACAAAGCTTGATCGAATTAGAAGTACTAAGATCCGTGGAAGCCTTCATGTCAAAAGTACCATCTTGGACAAAATTCAGCACGACCGGCTCAGTTGGTATTGTCATGTTCAAAGGAGAGATCCTCAGAACAACGTCCAAAATGCAATATCGTACAACGTTTCAACAAATTCGCGACGAAAAAGAAAAGGCAGGCCAAAACACTCCTGGTATAAGCAAATGCAAAAACAGCAGCATTTGGTTGGCCTCAGACATGGAACAATCCAAAACCGGGAGGCTTGCCGACGCTTTCTGAGGTCAACGCCGCGTACCCCACAGGCGGATCACTAGTTTGAAGCAGAAAAGTGGGAGAGTTGTGATCGCTTCAAGATCAATTCTTGTATAGGTATTTCTGGATCGGAAATAGCTGACACATAAGTGTTGCTTATTTTTGCATTATAATAGCGGGATCCTCGACTTTGACGCTTCCTACAATTTTTTTCATCAGGTATAGTCATAGACCGTAATAAAGAGCAAACGATTTAAAACGCATCCTTGGTGTACACCTACTACGACCTGTGGCCTATTTCATCAACTCGCAAATTTGTATTTACAAGCGTTTTTTTACAAAGATGTGAGTTTTTTTAAAAATGTTACTTCACCAAACGTTGTTAATTACAATATTGCCGTTGTATTTTACAAAATTTGAGAAAAATTTCCTATTCGGTTTCACCAACACAAAATTAAAGTTGTACTTTACAAGGAGCAAACTTGTTAATATAACACTATTTTGTGAATTTTCATTATACCGAAAAAAATGGATTTACAAAATTTGTTCAGTTTGTAAGAATATTCTACAGGTTAAGGTTGACGTGTAATTATTGCTACAAATTTGTTACTCTTTACTTTCATAACAAAGTCTTTGCGACGAAGTCATAGCAGCAGCGATAGCAGCCAAAGTGATGATATTTTGATAGTAAAAAAAAATGTTATCGGCCGCGTATAAATTATGATATATTTGACTTATTTCATTTAAATGAAAGATTTCGTCTCAGTCGATGCAAGGCAGAGGAAATAATTTCAATTATCGGATTGCAAATAGCCCAAGGCAGCAGTTTCTAACAGTTTTGCGTTGGCTAAGGAATGGAGGACAATACCATGGGGTTGCCGATATGCATGGGATATTTAACAGTTTGCAGATGCGTTTATAGAGTTTGCACCGCAGTCGATAGTTTAATGTTCGAAAACGGTGTATGCTGGCATAACGAACATCAATATTTCTAGTCTTTATTGATGAGAAGCGCTTGAGCCTGCAAAGTGTTAGGAATGTTTTTCCATTCTCTTACTTTGTCTGAATGAGTCAAGTAATCGGAAAACTTTCCAAATAATATACATACCTTTTTTGTCTCTTATCAAAAAAGCTGCAAATATTTTATTTTTCTTGTTCATTTTGATGTCTACTCAGCACACAACAACAACAATATTGTGAAAAAATTGTAATAAATAACAAGTTATTCTTGATGCCGATGCAATGGGAACTTTGAACACTTGTGACCTACAATTCTTTTTTCTAAAACTTTATTAGGATCGATCACAAGTTTGTGAACTAAGATCTTGCAATTGGTGAAACAAAAGACGGGTTTAGAAATTAGTAATTGTAAATTACAAGTACAAGTTTGTGGTTGTAAGTTTCATTTGGTGAAATAGGCCACTGGTGACTCTAACTGGGCATCTATCCTTTGTCATCATTGTACGAGTTCGGAGGTTCGGAAATATCATATTATGTTGACAGTGCATTTGGGCTGTCATTTGATGTTTGCCTCGTGCTTCGTGCAACCAAAAAGTCCGGTGGTGTATTGGGATCATCTTCACGTTGTATAGGTAGTGGGTATGAGTTGTGTCGGCATACTTTATGTATAAAAGAACAATTATCAATAAAATAGAGTAAGAGTCGTTACGATTGAAGTTGCGAACAAGAATGATTTGATTTGATTTATTGATTTCATGCTAATACTATCCTACCACAAGTGGTAAGGTTTTAATTTTCAATATTGCGCCTTCAATAGTTACTGCTACTTCAAACATATTGTAACGTGCGCTTAGTTTCCAAAAATAAAACTCTACCTTTCAATTTAATTCTACCACTTTTATTCAGTATCTACTTTCGATATACACTTTATTCGAACTCGACTCAATTACGTTTATTCAATATGCACACTATCACTTTCTAAATAAAACTGACTTCTGGTTGCGTCAGCTCCCTCTTTATATAGAAGTGTGAAACCTCGAGAGCTTTCTGGTAGTTTTGCTCTTAACCATGATGTCTAGACAAGTTCCCCTCCCGGTATATTTCTGCATACACACACACACACTCACAACCAACGTCTTCCATTATACCATTCCATTATAGTGTTGCCACTTTTGTTTTCGGTTGAACGTTTTCGATTAGGAAATTGGTATTAATGTTGGGTGTACATTACAATATTCTTGTTCATATCCTTGGTTGTGTGGTGCATGTGGCGTAATGCGGTTAGCATGTATCATGTCTGCTGTTACGCGGGAGGGTCGTAGTTTGAATCCCAATTGAAGCCAAAAATGTTTTTCCACGGGGATATCACCTTTAGCCAGGAATTGGCAAATTCACTGATAGTAAATTCTTTGCCATGAAAAGCGTTCCTCTATAAGCTCTGGAACCGGCAGAAAACTGCAAATTCTCAAAACGTCAACATCGAAAAAAAAATATAATAAAATATTTTGGATGTTTCAAAATTCAGTGTCAACACAGACTGTGTCTTCTTATTCCATTTTAAATCCATTTGCAACAATTTATGAAAAATCGAGGTTTTTTTCTGTCCTTTGCTTAAAGGTAATGCAAAAATGCCTCACCTTTTTAATTGATTTCATATTAAATTGCCCGGTCTGTTTCAAGTGCAAACAACGAACACTTCCTTCCCAAATTGAGCCACTTGTTCTTGTTGGCAGTCTATTTGCTACTCAATGCATTTTGTCTTTGTTTCTATAAAATTTCACCCAAGCACACCTGTTGTTGGCGCTAGGCTGTTTGCAAACAATCCAGAATCAATTATGCCTTTCGAGACACACTCCTCAGGTAGACAACCGCCGAACGACGAGCCATAATGTTCGTGTTTTCGGTGTCCGTTACAAATTTGTGTTATTTTTATCTGACTCGTGCTTAAATACAAAACAAAAAAAAAAAAAAGGAAGACAGAAACGAGACAAGGAAGATGCGATATGGCACCGAATTCAATATCAATTCCACCATTCAGACAGAAACCTGACTTCCACCGATTTATCCCTCGTTATTAGATAATTTAGCGGAATCACTTAATGAGCTCGAATAACAAACCTAATCCGCGTTCATCTGCTTTAAATTGCTACCTACCTGTCTGTGAATTCGCCAGGCAGAAATCGTGCTACCGTGACTTCACCTGGACAACATTTCCCGGTCTCTTTTTCTAAGACAAAAAACAAAAATGACATGGAACAATTTAAAGGAGTGTCTGATGCTGTGCGTCAGGGCTCCCTTAACATTAATACCAATTATTAAAAATGATATTTGAACGAGTGTGCGTCTGTCTAATGAAAGTCCATCCAAGGTAATCTACCGACAATAGCAAGTCAACTTCCTTTTTCTTTCACAGGTTTTTTGTGAGTAAAAGTTGTCTCCCCGTGTGTGGACTGTGGAGTGCAGTTAACTCAAAAAATTTCGATACAAAACCAAGTGAAAGGTCGTCACACAAGAAGGGAAAATGAAATAAATTGCACAAGTCGTCGAAATTTTTGATGAAGGGATTAATTTTGCTTCGTTATCTTGTTTTATTGCAAAATCAAGTTCGACTCGACCACAACACGGGTTCACGTTCACACATGGAGACAATTACAGTTGTTTGTTCTTGTTTTTTTAATTTCTTCTTATTTCTCTTATTTTTTACTTACATACTTTTTGGGCACTTATCCTTAAGCCTTTAAGTGGAGTTTCAGGTTTGAAGTACCCATCTAGAGGAAAAGGGTAATTCTTATGCTGGCGCGTTGCAAATGTAATTTATTGAAATGATATCGGAGTGGACGGCTCTCTTGCTGGATGATGTTTCTCATTTTTCCGAGAATCCATTCAGTTTTATGGAGATTCGGGGGTTAAAATTAATTATGTATGATTGGCGAGGTTTCGAATTGTATGTAATTGCCTCGTGTGGCTTTTGCATAACCATCGTGATCATCGCAGTGATCGCATAGTAAGCTACTTTGATTCGCAATTAATGTAGTTCAACTCAAACTTTGACTGGAATTGATTGATAAGGTTTTGCAGTTTTAAGAAACTTGAAAACAGGCTTTGATTTAGTTCTAGTTCCAGAAACTTCCACTGTTTTCTTAACCATTTATTTTCTGAGACCAAACCCGGAAGATCGTTCCATGAATCGACAACATGAACAGAAAGTATAAATCGATTTTTTCAAAGCTAAGATAATCGTGGAGCAAACAAAGAGAGTTCTATAGTATCTGCCAGGGTGACATTTTTTAATTCTGTTTTCTTTATAAAGCTCAAACACTGTGCTTGCTAATGAATTTCAAGATCTGTGTTAACAGCTGCATTTCTGAGGTGTTATAGTGATCTAATTTTTTCATTTATCGGTTATTAGAACTAAGCGCCTTGTCGATCAGTTGTTCTTTTTTATTATAGGGGAACTACGTAGTCAATTTACAAAGATGGTGTTATAGCTATGACATGGGCTGATGGAATATAAAGTAACAATAAAAGCGAAGCACGAGGTTGCTGTTTGCACAGTTGAGCTCTAATTTTAGAGAATCTAGAGTCAAATGTGCTTGGGGAAAAAGAAACTTGTGTTCAGACATACTTTCGAATAAAAGCAGAATGTCTCGATCGTATTTGATTGTTGTTGTAATGACGACAATTGTTTTCGAAAACTGAATAGGGCAATTTTCAAATCTAAACCTTGTTTTTCTGGAACACGAAATTAATGATAATTAATCAAATTGTGGTGATTCATTTCTCAACAATGCCAAGACTATGGAATTGTGTTTAAATAGCGAACTCGACCAAAAAAGCTTTGAATTTCGAAGACCGAATTCCATACTGAAAGGGCTAAAATAAATTTAGTTGAATAACATTAATCATGTGTGCTATTGCCAGTTGACATCAATATGAGTACACACTACACACTTGAACTTGTAAAAAATAAAATGATTCTTTGTCAGACGATACAAAGTGGTTGTCCCTGGTTATTTTTGGAACTCACGGGTTTTATGTTTACTTATCTGGGACATGATGGCTTATCTCTCACTATAGTATACATTGCAAACGCGTTCCACTCATGGCTAGCTACTCCCCAGTTTTGAATTTTTAAGGCTTTCTTCTGCACGTATTTGCGTTCTGGAAGGACCCTTTGGTTAAGTAGAATTTCGATTGATGGTGATTGAGGAATTGTTTCCTTAGAAGCGGTGTATCAGTTTATTGAAAGTCTAGATGAAGTTTTTAGCGTGACGGACAGATATGCTAACGCAGCAGCGCGGCGTATTGGGTAGCTTGTCTGCCTGGGACACGCGGAAGGATCGTAGTTTGAATCCCAACAAGAACAAAAAAATGGGTTTTCTTCGGATATCGTTTTTCGTGGGGAATTCGCTACTCCTCCAAAAGTAATTTTATGCCGTGAAAAGTTCTTCTCGGGTAGTTTGGAATCTGTAAAAAATTGTAAGTCCCTCGCAAAGTATGGTTCAGAGAATTACTCTTGACCAAGGGACTTCCAGGTCTGTGACGTAATTCTATTTATTTTTATTTTTTTGCGAAAACTAGCATATCGCCACTAATGCCGACATTTTTCGATGTATCAGCTGCGTATTGTGTGTTCCTTGGTAGCAAGGACATCACAATTCGCACCATGTTGGGGTCGAAATGGATTAAAAGTATTTAGGACTGAATTGCTGCTACCTTTGTCTTGTTGAACGCAATTCGGCATTTATAAGCAAATAAAATTTTTCAGCTTTCTTCAGTAAACTATCCCAAAGCTCGCGTATTTCAAGTGCATATTTGCAGAGAACAGCGTCCAAAAATGAAAATGGTGTTTTTGAGCTGAGGCTTGTCTGCAATTGCTGCTGCTCGGCTTCGGTTGAAAATCTTTCGGTTGAAAAAACGGTATTTCTCGTAGTTAAGTTTGAGTCTTCATACGCTGTAAGACTACTGCTAATGTCTCCTGGTTACGTAACTTCTTTTCTTTCCATTACAAAACTATTATGGATAAATAGCCAAACTGTCCTCTATTCCCAAACTATTTGTAAGCATTGTCTATGACTCCCTTTATTTCCACTGCAAGTAAATTTTTTCTCCACTACAGGATGGTTTCTTAAAAGGCAGATCGCTCTGTTCTTCAGAATAAGGCTATGAAGTTGACGTAGTTACCACGGACTTCTCTAAGGCTTTTGACAAAATTTCTCACCATATAATTTTTTCTAAGTTAGGAGGTTATGGTTTTCCTCCGCTATTTATTCGGTGTTTTAGTTCGTACTTGAAGCAACGCTTCTATAGGGTTGTTTTTCGTGGCTCAATATCAATTCCTATTTCTTCCACATCCGGTGTTCCCCAAGGCAGCCATATTGGCCCATTCTTATTCGTCCTTGCTATAAATGATGTTGATAGGATTATTTCCCCACTCTGATTTGTCCATCTACGCAGATGACATAAAAATTATAAGGATTATATCCAAACCTTCTGATTCCTCTTTCCTTCAGCAAGATTTAAATTCCTTTTTAACCTAGTGTCAGAAAAATTTTCTGCAACTTAATGTCAGTAAGTGCCAATTCATGACTTTTCACACAAACGCCTCCCTTCACTCCCTCGGACTTATGTCTTTTGTAACATACCTGTTCCAGTAGTGTCTTCAATTCGTGATCTTGGTATTTATTGTGATAAAGAGCTCAATTTCCGATTCCACATCGATCAAATTATTGCGAATTAACGCTGGTCTAAAGAATTCTCCAACCCTTACACCACCAAATCACTTTACATTACATTTGTCAGACCAATCCTTGAGTATGCTTCTCAGGTTTGGTCTCCCTTCCAAATTACCCACTCTCTCAGCATTGAAGCCGTAATCCCAGCAAACTTAGTTCCATCCCTCTCTATAACCTTCCCACTCATCGCACAAACTATGGCCATTTCAATCCTATCTTTCGAATGCTACGCTTAGCAAACAGTTTACAGCATACCTTTGATTTTAATATATTCTCCCGTAATCCTTAACTTCCCCTAATTATTTTACTTTTAAGATAGGTTAGTTATTTAATTTTAAATTTTTGTATAATGTTTATTAAAATTGTGATAAAACAAATACCTTCGAAAAAGTCGTCGTTTGTCTTCCCAACATATCCGTTCAAGTCTCCACCAACAAACAAAAACTCACCTTTTGGGATATCCTTAAAAAGATTGCAAGAATCAAGACACAGTGCATCTTCTGCACTTGTTTATATCCAATCTGAGGGACATATGAGCTGACAGTATCACAGCTTTCCCTATATCACCAACTTAAGAGACATCAAACGTTCACTAGACTCCGAAATGGGTAACAGTCAACACGCTACAAGAAGCTTTTCCCCAAGGAAGGACCGATTCCGTTTCACTTTGATCGGTATACCTTGTAGTAGAATATTTTGAACGCTTTTGTCTTCACATTCTAAAAATGCGCTGTGTTTCCTATATTCCGCGATTTCGTTCCTTGGACACACGACATCTCTATACGCCTGCGCCTTCTTCTCATCATCTTTCCACGTTGTACCTTCGGACAGTCCTATTTCCAACGTTTTAATTCGAGACTCTTTAACCGCGTGGAATTCGTGTAACTAGCATTATTTTGCTAGCCGTCATCCGTGTAGCTATAACGCAAGCATTCCCGCTCGGTGCAGGATCAGTAGCAGGTGTAACGGTAGTAGTACCTACCTAGTGGGGTATTGTCATTACAATTTGTAAGTAAGTATTTCTATGATGCTCGAAATCTTAGGAAAACGAAACATTTTTCCTTTTACTACATCGGTGGTCCTCAGTCGTGTGAGACCTGGAATCTGCTGGTACCCTTGTGTGAAGGTTTTAATGTGTTATTTCTGTCGCTGAAATACGAGTACGTCTTCCATTTTGTCTGATACAGTGCAGCACATTTACATAAATTACCCAGCCGAAATGTCCTTCACTTTATTTCTCCAAACTCGTTCAACTACCTAATTACCGCAATAATAATTTATTCAATCTACGTTCCAAGCTAAACAATTCAAGTAGACCATTTTTAAATCACTCATTAGTCTCGCACACAAGTCTTAACCTAAAATATGGGCCACACCAACTCAGTGACATCTTTGATTGATTCACTTTCAGTCGAGTTTTTTTTTCGCTCTTTGCAAATATAAATCTTGTGAAATTTTTGCAAAAATTAATACAAAGTATGCGCAACTGCTCCGATGTAGAGTTTGTCGTCACGAAGATCAGAAAAAAAATGTTAATACCTTTCTAAAAGGCAATCGGATCGTAAAAAGACTTGAATTTCTTTAACGTTTCTTAATTTTGTATTTTTACTTTTAAATGGCTTAGTGATTTTTTTGTTGCTGATATAAGCTCCTCGTAGCAAGTCATCCATTTCACTTCACCTGTTAAGAGGAGGAGAGGGGTGATCAGCTTTTTGTTGGTAGGTATTTCCGATGACAATGAACGGCGAATATGCTTGGCTTTGGCTTTTTCCGGAGGCATTAAGCGAATCTCTTTCATTGGTGTTGATGGCGATCTTTTATTTCAATCTCAAACAAGTAAAAAGCAACTTTTTTTTGTCTTCCTTTTTTTGAATAGTAAATGATGCTTTTGGCAACGTTATTTCTTATGACGTTTGTGTGACATCTGACATGCGTCAGGTTACTTTGTGAACAACAAAATCTAATGAATACCAGATTATTTGCTTTTGTTTAGGAATATGTGTCAATCGTGGTTGTTGCCTCAGGCGTATTGTGTTGTTAGATGTTTCGGTGAAAAGATTAGACTGAGAAACCTGTTTGCAAATTAATAATTCAAACAGTAAGATCATATTTTATTGACAATTATGGCGAAAAAATCACGTTCTTGAATCATCATTATCTCCGATTCATTCACTTTATTTCATTTAACCTTTTTTCAATTTTTTTCCTTTTTTTTGTTTTCTATAAGCAGATTAAAGAGACCATTCGCATATTTTTAAAGTTAAAAATTATGAGTTTTAAGTATGTAGAAGCTTTACTGTGTGTACGATTTGACTAGATTAGGAAGCAATACTCAAGATTTTAGGCAAAACTAATAACTCAGTTAAAACGTCGTTTATCAAAATTTTGTGTTAAAACTGAATATAAATTTCATTTGATTTTCAATCATCTGCGTTTTCGAATATGTTTACAAAGTTAAAATATTGAAGAAAAAAAAAAACCAAAATCTGTCCAGCTTTGTGCTCTATGTCCGTTGATGCCCTCTTTTGATTGCGCCAAGAATTTTCAACCATCCAAGTTAATACTTTCGAAAACACGTCCAGTCCGTGCTTTGGTGTCCATACGCTCTTTATGTCCCAGCAATGGCAGTCTCGCCGTAAAACGGAAAGCTCTTTGGCCAATTCACACTGAACTCAAAGACCTACATACATACATACATACATTGGGTGGCGCAACAGAGCGGGGAGCCCTGTGGCCTAGCGCATTTCTCACAACCATGTTTTTTGATGGAGTGGAGGTGATCTACAATTTTCTGCCGGTTCCGAACGGCTAATTGAGAAAGCGCTTTTCATGGCAATGAATTTACTATCAGAGGGTTTTCCAACTCCTCATGAAAGGTGGTACACGTGGAAGAACATTTTCTGGTTTCTAGGGTTGGAACCATGAACCTCCCGCGTAACGCCACGGGCACAATTAGAAAACAGATTTTATCGTTATGCGCAGTTTGCGGTAGGAGAGGTTCCTCTCCCTACGATTGAACTGATGACACAAACTATGAACTCTATTGAACTATAGCCAAGGCGTCTGTATTGGACCGCAATCTGAAATCTAAAACGAAAGTTTTTTCAGGAAGTCTATTTTAAGAAACCGGTGTCAATAACTGAGCAAAGGACCTCCCAAAACAAAACGTTTTTACAATCGTGGCAGCGGCAACAGTTGTCAAAGTTAATGTATACAGCGACATATGAAAATACCTACACCAAATGATGACAAACGCATTTGCCTCTACCCCAACTACAAAAACGCTTTGGTTTGGGAGAACCTTAAATCAATTTCATCTGAAAAATAGTTTTTGGATTGACGTTAAAAAATTAAAGTGACCACCACATTCACACACAAACTTATATGATTTGCTATGGTAAGATGATTATGGTGTGCAGAGTGCAAAGCACTTTAGTACTTCGGGAATTTTTCTTTTTAAGTTATTTGCTTACATATCAAGGGATGACGAATATACTTAAAATGTTATGAAACACTGTGCTAGAGTTAAAAAAATTATTTCAGGGGAGGACGGGGACTGACTGTTTCACTAGAACATTTTATGTATAAAAAAGCGATAAAAGAGAGTGAGACAGGTCATATTACGACGATATTCAAGAAAATCAAAATTTCTTATCAGTCTTAACGCTCTGTTTTATACCCTATCGGAAGGTAGAAGAATTTTTGAGAGGCACATGATAAAAAGTGAGAGTAGGGCTGAGTTCCAAGATGCAGAAACTGCGCAGATACTGCAAAGTCATGCGTTCCGAAAATTGAAAAGCAAAATTTCTACAAAGTCACGAGTTTCTTAACGCAGTTTTAAGGTATGGGTATTTCTCCACTAAATTGAAAATCGCTGTCCCAAGCAAATTTTATGTAATAAATTTAAATTTTTCTCAGCTTTTTGTATCAACAATGACATAGTATGCATTCTTGGCACGCCACAGCTTATTTAGTAATTTAATAATGTTATATTTGAATAAATAAACCCAAAACACAGTCCCCTGATACGTCCCTTTTCCAGAATTACAGGTCTTGTAACCAATATTAATTTTTTTGCCGTTGATAAAAATTATTCAAATACTTAAAAATAACATTAAGTATCTTTATACTTCACAATTATGTTTTTTACAATATAATTTATTCAAAATATCTATGTGCGAATGCTGTCCTCTATTCTGTCCATTTTTGAAACAGTCCCCTGTTAAAATTTGAAAACCGCGCTGAAGTCAAATTTTGTTTTGGCGCAAAACATTTAGATCGTGAAACGAAACGCAATCGATGTGAAGTTCGTTCGGTTGTGGAGCTAAGCGAGCAGCCGCCATTTTTTTTAGTGTGACGTCACGACTGCATCTGCTAGTGATCCACGCGTTTCAGCCGTTAGAGGAAACAGTCCCCTGGTAAGTCTTTTTTTTTAATTTTTTAACAGTTTTAATAACGACAACTTGTTTAAAATAATTAATTATCTGGTATGGAGCCAATTCTGGTCTCGTTAATCTGATATGTTTAAATGATTTTGTTTTATTAAATATTTATGAAAAAATGGCAGTCCCATGGCCAACAGTCCCCTGTCATTTCATAACATGTTTGTGATAAATGATTAGTTGTAGTAATTTTTCTTTGTTTATATTTTAGTTTTTTATTATTATAAAGAGATAAAGACTGTCTTTAGTGTCATACAATTAGTTTTAAAAATCCGGTGAACTAAGAAGTTGATTTTGTTAAGTTTAACACAAATGTTATGAGCTCTAAGAAAATTCACTATAATAAGTAAAAACTGTTTTAATACTGTTGATTTATTCCAAAAAATTACATATTTAAAAAACGATAAAAAAAATTAAGACTTTGATTACTTTAATAAACCAAAATACTCGTTTTTGTCCTTAAAACATTCCCCTGAATAGTTACCACAGTCCCCTGTCAGGGTTTTGCATAAAATCGTCCATAACTAAAAAACAAAGAGGAAAATGTGTGGGCTTTTTAAAGATATGTATTCAGTATGCTATTGCCCTTCATTTATTTAACAAATATTCTCAATATTTCATAAAATTTGCTTAGGGCACCCCTGTATGGACGAATTTCCAAAAAGCAGAGAAACACCCGTATACGATGCTTTCATTTGACGTTAGAAAAAAAAAAGTTTTCACTACAAAAAGAAAACGTTTGTTCAAAGAAGAAGATGGAGTCCAAAGAAAAGTAAGCGAATCTAAGGTTAAGAAAGTCCCCACAGGAATAGGGTTGGGAACGGACACTTAGAAACTATTGGACAGATTTCAAAAATTCTTTCAGTACTGGGAGCCAAATAATCCTTCATTAACTTAGCTTAGATTTCATTCCTATAATCCCACGGGAACAGAAACAGGAACGAGAACGGGAATCTTAAAGTTACTTGAACGATTTCAAAAATTCTTTTACTTCTAGAATGTTACATTAGTCATTACCTCAGTGACTTGAACTGATATTTCATTCACATATTTTCATGGGAACGGGAGATTCCTACAGGAACGGGGTTGGGAACGGAAACTTAGAAACTACTATACAGATTCCAAAATTCTTTCGACATTAAGATGCCACATAATCCCACAGTAAAAAAGATTATATTTCATCCCCATATTCTCACGGAAGCGGAAGAATTAGAGAACGGGAACCTTAAAAATACAGACCCGAGCAACGCCAGGCGGCTCAGCTAGTATCAACAAAAATAAAATCCTCATCTATACTCTATACATATAATAAAAACGTAACAGTTTGATCGTTTGTGCACGCTAATCTCAGAAACGGCTTATCCTATCTAGATGGGGTTTTCAGTAATATATTTACGATTTATATTAAATGTAAATCGGTTAAAGTTATGCCAATTCTTGCGGACGAAGTCGCTGACACACCTAGTTAAAAATAAATGTAACCATCTAACCATATCGTACACTTTTAGCTCCCAGACTGCTATATTGAATGCGTTCCGAAATGTAAAACTAATGCATAGTAAAATATATGCAAAGCAGTAAAACTGCGCAGTAGATGCGCAGTGAGATTGTAGGTAGTACTGCCGCAGTTAAACTTTCTTTTCTGCATTTTGGAACTCAGCCAAGTACTCTAATTTTTGGCGAAAATAGGCTTTAAAAATTATGGCCAGATCTAAATGGGTAAAAAGCTTGCTGCATCGTCTTACGCGACCCCAACTATGTCATCATTCCAAAGAGGTCATCGCTTGCACACAAACCAAGTACTGACAGCTTTTCAGTTTCGTTGAAGCAGATACCATCCCACAGGTAGTATCGTGGGAATCGTAAGCTTTAACGAGAAAAGACAGCATAGGGTTTTCGAAGCACTGAATACTACTTGGCTTGTATTACCTCACGTAACAATGCTGTCAAGATAAGAGTTCAATGAGCTTATCTTATCCAACAGTTTCAGTTCCACATCCATAAAACAGTAAGGTGAATTTGGAAACGAATATATGATAAGCCGAGTGTTGAAGGATTAGCAGTCGCAGGCGAAAGATCGTTTATGAGAATAATGAAGAGAGTTGGAGACGAAACTGAGCCCCGGGGCACATCAGCAATCTTCGTAACTGTTTTACTACCAAATTTCTAAACCTTGAAACGGCAATGAGAATGTGATGATTTCAAATTCCACTGGAGCTCCCAGCTACCGTGCCGATTTGACATAATTGTTTATCTAAGCTTTTTCTCCTAAACATGGAAAGTGAATTTCATCGAGAACTGGGGCCGAATTACCGCATGTGAGTACAATTTTATTTTTAAAATTCGCTCTATATAATACAACATAAGTCTGCTGTTCATTTATCAACTTCAATGCGACACAATCCGATGATTTTCCGGTATGAGAATTGAGAAATAGGTCAAACAAGCTTAGTTAAATGACTTAACTTAGCAAAACTCCCAACATATCGACCTTCAGCAATTGTCTTGCCAAAGTTTTGAGACCGTCCAGAACTGTGAATTGGAATCGCTCACAACTGCGATTTCAGTCCGAGCATAATAGGGAAACGCATCAAACTCGTTAAGAAATGTAAGTCAGCAGACCAATTTAAAATCATCTCCATAGCACACATCTACAACAATTTTACAATTCAATTATTTTTTGAACTCTTGAGCCTTGTACCGTATGAACCAAACTACAAAAATTACCTTTCACGAATAAAAAATGTATCAAAATTAATTAATCACAACGCGTTGCCCTGTCGATGTCGGTTTCACTGACATATACAACATTATGTTGGCTTGCGCGGTCAAAAACGTACTAACTCTCTTAACCTTGTTATGTTGACTCTGGTTAACATCAAAATTTCATAGATTACACGTTTTAATCGAGAAAATCATTGATTAAGGATTTTTAAATTGAGAGGTCCACAAACTTGCATAACAGAAAGTTATGCATAAATAGCTTACGATCTAAAGTAACACGAGTCTACTGTTGCTAAGCTGGTTGTGACATGCAACATTTTACCATTGAAACGTACAAATTATTATTAAATAAAAACCAGTTAGTGCGAAGTAACACAGCCAGAGTTAAAGCAATCGATGAGCAATTAAATTCAGTTTAGCATATACGTTTGATCTAGACTCGAATGAATAACAAGAATGCGACTGCGGCCATCAAAAAGCAGTTATGCACGAGGAGTTAAGTGTTTTTTCGAACCTGAATGCGGCACTGGAAAATAAATTTTTTTAACACCGAATTTTTAATGCAAATAGGTTTCGAGAGTCCGTATGTATGTGTTTTAAAAACTATTTCACGAAAATAAAAACTAAGCCATTGCATTTTAGAGTAAGGATTAAATTTCTGTTTTACGGTGAGAGCAATGGCCATACAAAGCTGAAAAGAAAGAATTGTTAAGTGCTGAGCTTCTCTAACTGATGAGTAACAAAATTAATGTTGATTTCCAACCAAAAAATTTTATTGCACCTGGGTTTTAACCGACATCATTCGCCAACAGGTTCGGTGAGCTCTATTAAGTTTCAGTTCGGTTTCAGTTTGTTCAGTTTGTTTTCCGCCCAGTACTTGACCGCATCCTATCCTAAGTCGGTTATGGTCTTCTTTCATATGATTGCGCTCCCTAATACTATAGTGCTTCCTCTTACGCGACTTTCCTGAAATGTGCTTTTTTAGCTTTTTTAAACCATTGCATCAGCGATGATTATCAGTTGCGCAAATGTCGAGGTACAGCTCATACAGACCGTTGTTGAATCTCGTTTTCCACACACCGTCTTAACATACTTGCCCAAAGTATAATGCGAAGTATTTGCCTTTTGACACCACCAAGGGTGGTCCTTATAGCAGGACTGCAATGATCAAAGATTTATGAAGGACTGCCTTGGTTTTTTTCAGAGACGGTTACCTTCTTAGCCTAAAGTAACAGCGATTGACAGGAGTAATTTTCTGTTTGACCTCTGCGCTGATATTTTCTTCCGTGTCTATAGCGGATTCTATCAAATTGTTGACGTCGACATATTACAGCAGACAAGATCTTAAAAGTGACGATAAGGAGGCTTATACTTCTGTATGTTAACTCACGCAATTGTGAAAATTCAAGAGTCGTCTTTTTAAGAATCGGACATATGATACTGAGGTTCAATCATTTAAGCTTACCTTTTCGTGGTTAGGAAGCGGGCATACTTGATCATCGTCCAAGTTGAATGGGTTGAAATGGCCAGACAGAGGAGTTTGTGTCATCATCGTTGTTAAGTAAATTGCAGCAGTGGGCTTTCCAGATTCTTAGTAGCGATTCGAGGTTTGACTACCAGTCGAAATCTA
This sequence comes from Melanostoma scalare, assembly GCA_949752695.1. NCBI lineage: Eukaryota > Metazoa > Arthropoda > Insecta > Diptera > Syrphidae > Melanostoma > Melanostoma scalare. Next base: position 269,137,954 of record OX456984.1, on the reverse strand, counting down.
TTTACCTTTTGGTAAGACTTCTTCATGGTCTCTCAATGTCTCCAAACAAACGCTTCTCGGTCTGTTTCTATCTCCTTTTAAGAATTAGATGTTCTTCGTTTCTTTTCTCCTTGGAAATCTCTATGTACTAATTACAGGCAGCTCTGGGACCGATTAACCACACAAGTGTTCGATGAGTAGGTACCAGAGATCAAAATGAGTATGTTCAAATCAGTTCAAACACATCCCAAATTTCTCAACGATCGCTCAGACTTGATCATTTTCCACCCCTATTCACAAGCAAATAACTCGCAAGCATATTTACTCTCAAGCAAATACTGCTAGTGAACAAACTAAATCAGTATGGATACTCACAAGTCATTTTTTCTGTATTGCACTCACAAGCAAATGACTTGCAAGCAGATTGACTTGTTTGAACTTACTTGAATATATTCAAATACTCATGAGCATGCAAACTATTCACAAGCAGGCAGTGTGTTCACAAGCAGGTAGCGTGCTTACAAGCAGGCAGTGTGTTTATAAGCAGGCAGTGTATTCATCGCAAAGCAATGCGTTGAACATTTATACCTAACTAGGTATAATTCTATTGAAAAACAAAGAAAGGCATACAAATGGCTGGTTTTGGCTTATGATAAGAGAAAGAACGGATTGGATGCATTGCGGGATGATAAAACATTTTAATTTCTGATTCTAAAATTTCCCTTTTTAATATTTTTGTATGTATATGTTACTATTTTCCAGGAATTAAAAAAGTGTTTGAAAATAATTTTTACAATATAATAAATTTATATGACTTTATTGCGGAAATGGATTTTGCTTATCAGTTTTTCAAGTGATTGCTAATTCCTTCGTTTTATGGCATGCAAATGTTTGGGTTAAAGCTTATGAAGGTAGGTACAAAAATTAAAAGTCATCAATGAATTAGGAAGAGTTATAAACATGTAGGTATTTACGTCGTTGACGAAATAAGTTTTAAAGATTTTTTTTCGGAATTATGCATAATGAGAGAGTTTATCTGAGAAAAAGTGACCTGAATGTATCATAAAAAACCGCAAATGCGGTTTTGATCATTATTTTAGAAGCGTAAATTTTTTTTGGTACCTGATTTTGAATGTAGAAAGTATATAAAGATTACGTTAACCGGAAACCGTTAATAATTTAATGGTGGCATATTCAAATTTAAGAATTAATAAAATTTAAAGTAAAAGAAATTTTTAATAAGTCTTTTTTGTTGCATTTTTGTTTTTTTTTTTTTTCTAATTTATCCTTATTTATCATGATTTTGTTTCGCTTTTTTTAACTTCTAATTCAGTTTTCTGTTCGCTTAAAATTTTTTGTTTTTATATATTTACAAACCTGTACTATCTACTTCAATGAATACAATAAATTGTTTCCATATCTACTGTATAATAACCTTTTTCTTCATATAAAAGAAAAGAATAAAAAACCAAGCTATTAAACAAACGTACTTCTTACCTATACCTAGATTTTTATCGTACTCAAAACGAACACGCCATCAAACTACCCTATTTGGTATGATCACATTGCTTGCTTATAAACACACTGCTTATTCACAAGCACACTGCATACTCATGAACTTATTGCTTGTTTACGAATAAATTGCTTGTGATCACTTTTACTCACAAGCACTTTACTCACAAGCAGCTTAACTCAATGTTATTCAAACTCATTTTGACTTGCAAGCAAGTCTACTTGTTTGGTTCGTTTGAAAATAGGGGTTGTTCAGAGTTGCTTGGTTCACAAATAAGATCGTTCAAATTTACTTGCTTGTGGGCTGACTCAGCTTGTTCAAACTCGTTTTTTTCAAGTAAATACTCATTGTTCACAAGCAGACTTAGTTCATTTTAATCTCTGGTAGGTACGTGACTGAGTTATGTGAAAAAAAAATTAAGTTAATTTCCCCGAATAAAAAAATTTAAATATAATAAAGTAACATTTGAATCAGATTCTCCTTAATTGAAATTTTAATCGTAGCTTTTTTAAAAAAGATCATCTAGTGAAGTATACACGATCTAAGCGATTGGTTTAAAAAAAAATTTATAATCAATTAAAGTCATTTTTTGTGGTCAAAATGCAACTTTTTCTTTAAATGGTCGCTATATAGCCCAGTCATATTAGGGGTTTCACCTCGGAATGAAGGATAATAAGCTGAAAATTGGCATAGACCTTCGTTTTGTCGTTCTAAATGTTGTCTCAAAAGTCACAAGTTCTATCGTGTCCGCTTCTTAAGATATTGAAGGTCAAAGGTCATAAAAGTCGGTTTTTCGTAAATATCTCGTTTTCTATTTCTTAAATGAGATTTGCACCTTCACAAAAGTTGTAGAATATAAAATTCCCTACAACTTTTGTCTTTATTGTTTTTTCATACGATCAACCGTTTTTGCGGTAGACCGCGAAGAGTGCGCTGCATACAGTCATATATGGCCTAATGCAAGGTCAAGCGTGAGTTACGGTTATTAGTACGTTGTATAAGGTGAATTGTTTACAAAAAAATTATAACTATTAAACAATGCCCATTATTTCCGTAATTACTTACTTGCTTAGGTGGGCATTACAGTTCGGGGTAAACCTAAGCCTCCACCAACATCTTACGCCAATAATTTCGATTTAGGACGTGTTTTCTCCAGTTATCCACTCTGAACCTGTTAAGTAGGTTCTTCCACTTGATTACGCCACCTAAGACGAACTCTACTCCTTCCGCGATTTGCCTGCAATGATAACACGTCGCCGTCGAGCCGGAGAGATGATTTTCATCCGCTCTACATGACCCAACCATCGTATCCTCGCGATGAGTACTCTTCTAGCTATGCCCATGTCGCGGTACAGCTCATACAGCTCGTTGTTGTATCTTCTTCTCCACACATTGTCTTCGCATACGGGACCAAAGATCATTCGGAGAATTTTTCTTTCGAAACTACCATGGGTTTCCTCATCCGGTTTCTCTAAGGTCCAAGCTTCAGCGCCGTAAGGCAGGACTGGAATGTTCAAGGTCTAATACAGGGTCACCTTGGTTTTTTTATAGAGGGTTTTGGTTCCCATTCTCCGTTCGATCTCCGCACTGATGTTGTTTTCCGTGTCTATAGCGGATCCTAGGTAGACGAAGTCCTGCACTACCTCGAAGTTATGTCTGTCTATTGTGGCGTTTTGTTCAATTTGACGATGTTCTGTGACCTAGTTTAATGACAACATATTCTTCGTTTTGCCCTCATTAACCATAAAACCCATTTTTGCCTCTTCTGTTTTGGTCGCAAAAGCACGCTTCCTTCATCCCATAACGTCAATATTGTCTGCGTTAGCGAGTAATTGTATAGACTTTTGAAAGATTGTTCCTCTATGGTGTTGACGTTTGAGTTTTGTACAATCTTTTCCAGTATGATGTTAAAGAAGTCGCCTCAGTTTCTCGCCTAACCTGAAACCATTTTCAACATAAAAGGTCTCGGTGAGTTCTTGCTGGACCTTGACGGAGCAGCGTGAATTCTCCAAAGTCATTCTGGATAGTCGTACGAGCTTTGCAGGGATGCCGAAACTAGACATGACTCTCTGTCTGGAAAGTGAGTTTTTGAACTGTCGTGAGTAACTGCATGTAATTTGACCAAGCAGGTGAGGCAGGTTTAGGATGTTGTTACATGTCGGGCATATTGGTGGATTTTCTTTTCTTAGAATGTGCTGGCGAATGGTTACCGTGTGTCCTAATCTTTGGCGCGTAAAAGCGCTGTTGATTGTTTTGGACGTTGTTGAAGGGTAGATCGGGGAGTGGCAACTTGGATTGACCGAGAAGTCGCTTTTTTTTTATTAAAGAGTCAATGAGCGAAAGCGATATCCGTGGGTATCAATAAATTTGGCTTAAATATGCCAAAATAAGACGAAAATGTGAATCAGAATTTCTATCTCTATCTAGCTTCGTTTTCCAGATATCAATACTTGAAGTCGAAAAAGTAAAGCGAAAAAATTGTTTCAACCTCAAGTATCGTTACTTCGAAAACGGAGCGAGATATCGAAAAATGTAATTTCGCATGTTTTATGTCGTTTTATTTTGGCATATTTAAGCCAAATTCATTGTCAGATTGGGTTGCAACGCATAACTTATCACGTATTTCTCAAAAACAAAAACTCGCATTTTTTCAAAATCGTTAACAATTGTAAAAATTAATTCCGGCAAAAGTTTAGTACTTCGGTTTTCACATTTATATTAAGGAATCAAGGATATTGAAAAAACATTAGGAACTACAACTACACCTTTTCCGATTTGCAAATTTGACCAGAACAGTGCAAAACATAAAAACAAAACAGAATGGCATTTTTCTTATCAGAAATATCGTATACTTTACGAAAAGTAACGGTTTTTTTGTATACCCAAAATTTCAAAGTGACCTTATTGCGCATTGATCTCTATGGTGCTGCCCCAGTGTGCACCGACGCAACTGTCCATCACTCCAACATTTACAAACGGCAAACAGTGATGGACTATCTAACGAGGTTTGAGAGTAAGCTGACAGCAGCTAAGATGAAGATAGGTACCTCGCATGATAAAAGGACTAGCAAAGCTTGATCGTATAATAAGTATCAACATCCGTGAAATCCTTCATAAAAATAACATCTTGCGAAAAAACTACACGACCGGCTCAGTATGAATTGACATTGTCAAAGGAGTGAAACGGAGAAAGAAGGGCAGACCAAAACACTTCTGGTACAATCAAATAAAACGTTTTGTTGAAAAGTGGGAGAGCTGCAGTTTTTTCTTAATTACAATGCTCAAAGCGTCGTTAAATAGTAAGCAGAGTTCAAAACTGATTACTGATAAACTCAAATTGACTCAGAAAACAGTTTTGTAGTAAAGAAACGACAAACGCTAACCCTTTTTTGGACTAATGCGGGACCAAATACCTTCTAAATAACATAACTTTATTTTATTGATTCTTGCAAGGTTGTAGGATAGCTCCATCGTCCGCAGCTTTTGTCCAAAAAATACTTAAACACGACACACAATGTTTTCTAAAGCCGAACAAGTGGTTTCTTCATTTTATGATCTTTAAATGGCCTAATTTTGATAAAAAAAAATTAATTTTGACCATCTATTATCTATTTTTATTTGATGTTTGGAAATTGGAGTGTGAGATTATTGATAGAGGCAATACTCAACTAATTACAGTTTTCGAGATTTTTACCCTCGAAGCTGAGAGAGCACTTCTTGAACGAGATATAAAATTGAAATTTATCTGTCAGACCAATAGACGTGCATAAATATAAGAAAGCTTCTCCAATTAGAGCAAACCAATAGACAATGAAAAACCATTAAATGAAAATAAAATTTCTGATAACGAAAAATTGATAAAGTTTATGCTATGTGAATATTATTTTCGACTGCAAAAAGCAAACTGAACTATTTATTTGGTATAAAAAGAAATCTGCCACAGAATTAATATGAACAGCTGCTTTAGAAAGAACTGAAAATCGGAAATTTAACGTCAACTTTCGCTAAAATAGTTCGGCTTGGGCTCAGATTCAAGACAATTTTGTCAGCATTCTTGAACTTTCTTTGTTTTGCATAAATAAGATATCCAGTGTCAATTCGATGTTTGAACTACAAAGCAATCGATGTAATAAAGTCTTAGTCTTTTTTGTATAATTAAAAAAATCAGTCCAATTCACAAAAAAGAAATGGGCTTATTACCAATAAATTATTATGTTTTAATTATGATTTGACTCCGAACTCGAATTTAGATACCAAACATAATAACTTCATATCGGGGCATCTAGTTTTCTTTTGGATAATATTTTAGCTCCATTAGTGTGCCAATTTATATTCAATTTATTAATTCATTCGTAGAGTCTCCTATTAACTATAAAGAAACCAAAGGAAAAAAAACCAATCGACTCCATGCACGTCTTGAACGACTGTTTTAGAAAACATAAAAGCAAAATAGAATTAGAATACAAAAGTATCTCACACCTCGCAGCTTTTGCGTTCCCAAATTTTGAAGTTCATTGACTTTCTTTTGCTTATGTGAAAACCACTATCTACCTCTTCTTTTATTTCTAATTGTTATGCAAAGGAGTGTTGAAAAACTTTTTCAGCACACTGTTCAAGAAAACCACTCGCAATCGCAACTACAAACACAACAAAAAAGAAAACCGTTCCCCACTACAAAGTCTCTTAAATAAACATTATGAATTCTAAGAGAGAATTCCATTACAACACGAATACGAAACGAATACGAAAACCTAATAAAAGAAAAGAGTATTTTCATGCGAGAATGTGGGAAATTCTGTTTTATTTTCTGTTTGATTTTTACCATTTTTACCGGCTCTTGTGGTCTTAAGCCAAAAGAATGGTTAATGATGATGACCAGCGACTAACTCAAAGCCCGTACCACGCAAGGTTGTTCGTTGGGCGGATACTTGTTGAAGAAGAAGAAGAAAATGCTCTACCTTTCGTATTCCAAATTCCAACAGATATTTTTATTCATAGACGAGTATGATTTAAACTGTAAATGAGCAGAATTATATCGAATCAAAGGTAGGTGGAGTGGATAAAAAATGAAAACAGAAATAACTAGATGCCTAACCTACTGGATACCTGAATCGGTTAGTCTCCACAGTAGAATGTGCAAACAGCATTTTATAGTTGTGGAGTAATTTAACGGTTCTCAATATGCTTTCATTGGCCAGCCCAGCCGCAGGCATCGAACCGCAGAGGAGAATGAATTTGTTATGAGGTTGAAACTGTTAAATGTCTTTGGGCGTTTTTTTTTTTTTATTTGGTTTTTTGAAAATTGAAGAATGAACACTTTTAAAAACCTTTTAAGAAATATTTTGAAAGTTTTGTAAATGGACGAAAGCGTAAAATAAGATTATTCGTTATTAAACTAACCTTCTTATATTTTTTTGAGATTGGCATTCTTCTCAGAAAAAATAATACTTAGATAGTAAATTATTAACGCGCACATCAAGGGGTAATGAATACCATTACAATGTTTTAAAATACAGTGCGAGCTTTTAGGAAAATAGTAGAAAACTTAATAAAAGACACTGATGCACACTGCTCTTAAACTTTTGTGAGTAGTAATGCTGGGGAAAAACAGAGTCTGGCAAAGCATTCCACATTCGGGTGGTGCGACTAAAATATGAATCTCTATACTTGACTGTACGTTCGAAGTTGGGCTCAAGGTAAAACTGATGGGCATTTTTGGCGAAGAGGGTGTTGCGGCCAAATTGTTTCAGAGGAGGAATGCAACTGGCTATTAACCTAGAGCACTGTTTGTGAAAAGCTATAAAAGAGGGTAAAAAAGGTAACGTTTCTATGATGTTCAAGAGAATCAATCGATTTTACAATTGAACTATCACCTATCAATCACAACGCTCTTTATCCTATCGCGTAGGCGCAAGGATGTTTAAGAGGCACCTGACAAAGTTATATTCTAGTTTTGGACGAAGGTAGGCTTTATAAATTGTAGCCAGATCAGGAGGGGTGAAGAATTTCTTGCATCGTCTTTGGAAACCTAAGCACTTTGCAGCATTTTTGGCAACTTCAAATATGTGGTCATTTTAAAGAAGATCATCGTTTACACACATACCAAGTACTGACAGCTTTTGGAGTTGCAGCTGCTGAATGAAGAACGAGAGATGAGAGAAAAAAAGACTTAGAATATTTGGAGAAGAAACATAAGATTTTGAGCAAGGTTCCAATGGAAGATGGATCATCTGTTAACCCTCCTTTACAAACTGGGGTCCATTTGGACCCCAGAGAACGTTTGAACACTCATAACTTTTTTGTTTTTCATTTTTTTTAAATGGGATTTTCACTCAGTGAACAAAATTCAATTTTTTATTCATTTCTTAAGTTGAAACGATTATCAGATGTTTACAGATTTTACTGCGATTTTTTTGTGAAAAGAAGCCAGAACTGGGGTGCATTTGGACCCCACTACTGAAATTCTATGAAAAATCATATTTTTTCTAATAAATAATTATTTTATTTCAAAAGCAGCATAGTTTATGTTTCGAACGATTTAGTTTGAAGTTGTTGGCAGTTCCGGCAGACATTTAACACATAAGGTTCTATTGTGGCAAGGGCAACAACATCTGCCTCATCCATCGCAGGTGGTTCTGGTTTTCTTTTCATCTGCTCTTGGGCAAAGGTGACATCTGCTTCTTTTACAAGAGAGCCTTTCGGGGACTGTTGGTAATTTTTCCTGAACTCTCCCCAAAATACAGAGAGCATCCAATGCAGATTTTCCAATGCCAGATTGTGTGGCAGGTTGTGAACGTTTAAATTCAATTCTGACTCAACCAGTTCCTCCGCTAGTTCGATGAGTTTATCACTTCTGAACAATTTTTTGTTTCTTCTAGGCGGATTGAAGTGTCGGAAAATGATGACAGTTGCTAGGGGTGCTACGTCCAGTAAGTTGTAGAATACAACCATTGGCCAGCGCCAGCGATTTGTTTGATGTGTACATGAATATATCGAGACCATTTGGTCGAATACATCGACTCCACCTTTGGTGCGGCTATAATCCAGTATCATGGCAGGTTTACTTTGAGGACTGGAAGTGGCTTTCTCGCAGTTATGTTGTATTGATAGCAATACCACTTGTTTGTTTGGCCTCGGAACATAACTCACCAACGCCATTTTTCCAGAAAATCCAAAGATAAATGAGTGGACTGGACGATACTGCTTCTTGTTATGACTTTACATGCTCATTCTGGTCATCAAGAACCTCTTTCACTACAAAAGGTTGAGGCAAATCTCTTTTGTTTTTCCGAATCGTGAATCCAAGAATAGTGATCTTCTTATCAAGCAACCTCAATGCCAAATCCACCGACGTAATGAAATTATCAACAGTGAGGTTGCGTCCAGAATGGAAATATGATAGCATCAACGACATCAGCACATCATATCCACGACCAAGTGCTGTACTTTGGTTAGAGGTACCAGTGCAGATAGAAAACTTCAGTGGCTAGCCCGTTGAGCTTTCATTCAGCCACCTTAACTTCAAGCCATATTTTGCTTGGCATGTACCTATTGGGGAAATTCAATCCATTTTAGGTCGTAAAATTGTTTGATGACCTGAACAAACTGATATAATGACTATTTTTTCTTTTGATAGGCATACCTGACAAGAACATTGATACGCATGAATATTACAATCAGTAATTACGTAAAACAGACATATCGAAAGGGATAAGCGGGAATCCCAGATTTGCGAAGTAAGGCAATTTCCATCGTTTTGAAATTGAAAAATTTTATTGATGACCTCCTACATACCTGCATAATAACATCTCTGCTTAAATTTCTTTATCACTGCTATATGAAATACTTAAAAACAATTCATACAATAGCCAGAAGAACTATAACTGAACAATATATAAGTCAGAAATCAAAAAAATTTCGAAGAAAAAATCGTGGGATCCATTTGGACCCCAGTTCGGGTGGACACGACTTTTGCCGGTTCGTAAAGGAGGGTTAATGGTGATGAAACAACGTCTGTCACAAAGGTGAATAAATGGTTGGGACTCAAGCCTCTATCGCAATCGGTGATGCATCATTCGATGAGAGGGCCTGATGCCATATCAAGTGCCTTAGAAATATCAAACGCAATAATCTTATTTTCTCCAAAACTATGTAAAGATTGGTTCCACTATTCAGTTGAATGTCCGTACTAGTTTACTACTACAGATGCAGTAAATACCAGAGGAATCTCTTTATAAGTTCTATAAGTCCAAGATGCTTAGATGTTTTCAATGTGTTCTTCGATTTACAATAAAATAAGCAAATCAATGTGGCACAAAAGAGTCGGAGGAGCCTTGAGACCATTTGCATTTCTCTCAACCATACTTCAAGGAATGAAGGGAACTCACACAATTCTTCTTCAAAAGGCTGTGAGAAAAGTCACTTTGCATGAGAGCTTAAAATACTTTTGGAAGACTTTCCAATTTTTCGTAAAAAGCGATTACCATGGAAAAACAATTGAATGTTTCTGCGATTGGAGCTTCAAACTCCTACGTAATTGCGTTATAACAGGCAGATAACGATTTTCACTCGTCCCTTGAGGTCCCATGTTAAGAAAAAACCGCCTTCACTCCATCTTTTTGCAATACGAAGGAAAAGAAACATTGATCATTGTAATATTACAATTATTCTGGATATGGATAGTAGTAATCTACTGGGTCGCACGAACTTGCGATTATACCAAAATATTAAGGCTGAGTAAAAGGTTTTAGTATCCGCTCTAAATATATTTGGCAGTTTCAGGGTTGTCAACTACACATTTAATTATAAAAATTGAATGAAATCACATAAAATATTGAAAGAAATTAAATTAAATATTCCAAAGGTCTCTAGCAAAAATCTAAAAACGATATTCTTTTGCAGTTCATAATACACATCATAAACACTGAAAATTTAACCAAAATCGTTAGAGCCGTTTTTTAAAAACCTGGTTTTTTATTTTTAATATTTTTTAAAATTTTTAAAATTTAAGTACACAAGTCTTAAGATTTTGCTGCAAGACGTATTGACAAAAATTTTGAAATAAATCGAAGAAACCGTTTTATTCGAAAAAACAATTTTTTTTAATTAATAAAAATTTGAAGAAAACAAAATTTTTCAAATTTTTCTTTACCAATCATATAGATATGAGACTTTGTCAAAATCGTTTTAGCCATTAGCGAGAAAGTCGTTTTTGAAAAAAAAATACGGTACTGTTCTTAGACTTTTCCAAAAAAAAAAATTTACATCATAGAAATAGCTATTTAAAAATAATACCTAACGTAAGACTTTATTAACATCGCTGTACTCGTTTTCGATAAAAATAGGTATTATCATATCGGTTGTATGGCAGGTACCGTTATTTCAAGACCTAGAGACTCAATTCCAAAAACACCTCTTTAAGCTGTTCCAAAAACCCTTACTGCAAATTTTGAAGAAAATCGGTCAAGCGTTCAGGCTGTAGATCAATATACTGACAGACAGACATACACACAGGCAGACACACACACAGACAGAATTGCAGGACCCACTTTTTCTGTATTCTATATCATCGTAACGTCATGTTTAATAGTTATCTCAAAAAATTTTTCACTATTGCAAAACTTGCCTCATAGGTACATACTATATAATCGCAAGTAAAAAATAAGGGGAAATGTTTTGGTAAATGACAGTGCTCAAGCAAAAGACTGTACCTAACCTGACTAGCTCAGAGTGGAACCGGAGAGTCAACTGCGGCAACGTAGTGGCATTTTGTCTACAGGCTTAATTAGGCCGAAAACCCTAGCCGCCATTTTTTCATCAGTTGAAAATGTTGAAAGCTTCACTCTGATACCGGAACAAAAATTATTTGCCATCAATGTGAAAACTACATTAAGAAAAAGTGCAAATAATGAAATTCATTTGCAGCCAGACATAGCCATTTAATTTAAATAAGACGCCATATTTGATCTTACCACAAAATTTGTTTGAGGGTGTTTCAGGCAAAAGGGTACGAGCTGGCTCTCTGTATTATCTACTCTCTGCTGTTAGCCGGTCAGAAAAGTAATAAAAAGTAGCCATTTCAACAAATACACTAAGAGCAGGTATTGAAATACAGGTATTTTGTATTTTTGAAAGAATTTGATGGTCATTTGAAACTATTTCGTTTAAACATCACAACCCTGTTTATTGTGTTGTAGATATTTGTAGCTTCCAGGAGTTGGAATTCACACACTTTTCAACACGAACAATACAAAAAGTGTGTTTTTAATAGAGCTTTGGGTTCAAGGTGTATTTAATTACAAGTTTAGTATTAACAAGTGTGCATATGGTCAAACAAGACTATTTACAAGTGCAGAAGTGTCGTTTGTTAACATCCTTATCCGTGTAAGTGAAATTACAAGAGGATTTCAACTTTTTGTAAGTGAAAATATAAGTGGTTTTCTTAACAACTGTTGTCATATTTTAGGTATGGTCATTTATTCTATGGACATATGTCGCATCAAATGGTATATCAGTATGGAATACCCCGTATCCACAACTTCAGCTTTAATTGTGTTAGTACGGGTGTTAACCAAGATCCTTACGCAAAGTACCCCATAATGTGGTCTGAGTGATGCCCAATTTTTTAGAACACCGCCGCGCATTCGGATTGAATGATTTGGATCGTTTGCTATGAACGCCTGAACGGCAGCCATATTTTTGAAACTTCGACTGACCAATGCTTTGTCTCACTGAAACGGCAACACAATGAATGTGTAGACTCAAATTTTTGCACTGAACTTGTTATTGCCTGTCTACTAAGACTAGAATTTTGAGCAAAAATTGTAGTTAACGGTATTAAAGTTTCGGTCACCGACTCCGAATTTCTGTAGAAAATTTTTATAATTTGCAGACGTTTCTCGTTGATGAAAAGGTTGAGTTTGTTCGATGATTAGTGAAAGGGTGCGTTTGAGTAAAAATACTGACTGGCAAGTGGCAATCGTCTTCTACACTGAACCTTAAATATAGCTAAAGTAGGCAATTTCAATAATTTTTGACATTCATGAAATTTTTAGCGGACAATAGCGTACTAATAGCGAACTTCACTTAAGGCCACCCAAGGTTTGTTTGAAAACGTCATAAGCTGACAACAAAAAACAGGTTTTTCGGTTCTTCAAAAATGGACAGCCAAAAGACCGCCATCCTATTCCTAATCTGACCTAAGGGCTATTAAAGAGCAAGCCCAGGGGCTCGCAAAACACTCAGTTTGACTCAAATCAAGTTGGAGGTTTTCAAAAATGCATTATGGTGACGAGATAGGCCAATTTTCGAATGATGAAAATAGTCCCTGTATTCCAATCATAAGATATAAACTGCTGTCCCAATACGAACACGAACACCAACTAACTTCCCATTCTCTTAGGGAAATTTTTCTATGATGTAACTCCGCCATAAAATTACATTACAAACCGGCTAAAAGTCTTATTAAATGGAACACACACATAGCGACAGCACTGAGCCAAGCACACCCTTCTTGATTCCATGAAACCACCCCCAAAAAGCCCCATTCCATATTCAAGTCATGTGCGCGCAATTTCATTCTCTCTTTTCTCAATTTAATTCTTGAATTTTTTTATTCTAAATTTTTTTGTTGTTGTTCTTCTACACGGAAAGCACAAGCAACAACTTGCGTGTGCACGAGTGTTTGTCAATGCGTGCAACTTGTTGAGTCGTTCACCTATCTATCTCTTCTCGGCGGCGAGTCGTCGCTCCTCGCTCCTCGGTCGTCACACAGATACTTTTTCCACACTCAACCACTTGTTACTTGATTTTCATCCTCTTTTACACCTGCTACACCTCTTCTCGCTCATCATACATACTCAATAGAGAAGAAAAAATTATAAATAAAAAAATAAAAACCACACAACATTTCACACACGTTCTTCTTGTAAAACTCGTAAAGTTCAAAGAGAAAGAGAGTAGATTATTATTACCAACCAAACCGTAACCAATATTCACATTCATCTATACAACACTGCTGAACCGGATTCTCATCGCACACACACTCAAAGAAGAAAATAAAATTCCCATTCACTTCGACAACACACACTCAACTTCAACACTCAACACAAAATCCAAACCGAAACCACCTTTCGAAATAGCAAAGACGGGAAACAGTAGGGCCAAAGACACAAACCAAAGGAAAGAGGAATCCAAAATGTCCCCCAACATATAGACAAGTACTTTACAAAAGAAAAGATAGCACAAACACACACACACACCAGACAAAACTGAAATGCCATTTGGTGTCATTGTGTGTGTGAGTATGTAATGTAGAAGTAGAGTGCAGAAAATTATCGACGACTTTAGCTGCGTCCATTTCACTGAGAGCGTACGTACCGCTAACAACGTTTTTGTCATCGAACAACGTCGAGAGACCAATCGTCAGTCTATCAATCTTTTTGGCTCTTAAGCTACTTTTACTCGTAGTTTGTATATCTACTTCGTTGGTGGGTTTTTATAGCCGTTTTGCTGCTACTTATTAAATTTCTTTTCTTGTCCGTGTATATCAGTGGTTATTTGCTGCTTTAAAAATTTCTCCGGCAATTGGGACATATTTTGATTTGTTCTTTTCAAAAATAAAATAAAATCAGTTTCAAAAATTTGATTCTCTGAACTAAATCAGTGCAATTTATCATACATATTTTTTTTTAATTTGAGATAAAGTATCTCAGTATCAGTGTATTGCGAACGTGCCTTTCAAAACAAATTCCGGTGGAGCAACCAACCAGCAACGAAAACGTATCCAAGCAACAAGTGTTTGTGCAACAAGTGTTTTTGATCAGAAAAGCTGTTTGAACCTTCTCTCACTTCCGTGTGTGCATATATGTATATACCTACCAACCAAATGTAACTGTTGCAAAAGTATCTAAGCCATGGATAGATTCTTTTTTAAGACAAATCAAAAATAAATTATCGTGACAACCCCATTTGAATAAACTACCGCAGTTCCAAGTTCCAATACTTGTTGCATCTTCTCAGTTAGTTTTGTGGTTTCTGTTGTTTTTTTTTTTTTACTTGTGCTTTGACCTCATATACCAGCATATTAAATGAACAGTGACTAAGTATACACTCTTGCCGCAATTAATTTAATTGTGACATAATTATTCTTACTACTTACTTATTTCAAGCGTAAAATAAAAATAAAAATAAAGCAAGACTAAGTTCAAAGAGTAGAGATTCGGTTTTTTGTGTTTTTTTTTTCTTCTTCTTTCTTTATCGTTATACTTTTTCACTCTGTTGATTGCAGTACCTACTTAACGTGAAATTCTTTGATAAAAAAATAAAGTTAAGTGTTGAGTGTGATTAAAAGTTTTTTTTATCGTGAAAGTGATTCAAGGAAATCGGCGATTTGATAGAAGCGAGTTTTCAGCAACAAGCTACCATTTTTAACAATACGGCCTTCACACTGGATATCATCAGTATGGAGTCGTTTTACGACGGTGACCTCAAGGATATATGGGATTCCGACCTAGACCCGGTGAGTTTTTAGATTGATGGCAAAATGACTCTTGTCAAATAATTTTGAGCGACTGTAATGTTTAACTTAAAAAGAACCTGCCCAAAATTCTACTTTTCCACAAATATTTAATCTTTTTTCAAGTTCGCTTTGTAAACATCTGTTTGTCTATGCAAGCAAAACAATTGCGTGGAAAATGAGATTGTTCATCAGGTCAATGTATCTTCTTGAAATTGACAAAGCTTGTAAGGTTTTTACGTCCACTCCAAGTGCACTTTCTAAGCACTCGTTTATAAACCGGCGCCCAATTCAGGACATAAGAATTCAGTTTGTTGTAGAATTGTCTGGAGAGTTTTGTTGTGAGGTTTGCCTTCATGTCAAAGGCTTTCTTAAACTTCGAAATGGTAACGATTGTTCCTGCTTACAATTTCTATTCATTTGCTTATAAACCGGCGCCCAATTCAGGACATGCAATTGCAAGTACATAGAACAATTGACTGGTTTCTATGAGGACGCGGTTTTGCTAAAGAGTTTGTGTTTACGTCAAACCAATAAGCCAATAAGCTAACCATCTTACTGTTGACCAAGTATTTTATAATCGGAAACAATTCTTAGGTTTTTTGTATATGCACAAATGCACATGGTTGAGACTTAAGGGGCTCGGCTAGTTTCTTGAGCTCAAATGGAGGTGATTTTTTGAAGGCGTGTAAAAAAAAACTATAGCTTCGAATGTTCTGTAATCTTATGAGTTTATTATACATATATTCATGTAAATTGGCACGAAATTTCGAGTTAAAATATGGAAATTCAAGAAAGATATGGACCATTTCTTGAACTCCTTGAAATTAGAAGACGTCAATTTGAAGCTTTTTTTTTTAATTTTCTGGTTCCTGTAACAATGTTTATGTTTACCTTAATGTTAATGTTTACCTTAAAAAGAACCTGCCCAAAATTCTACTTTTCCACGAATATTTAATCTTTTTTCAAGTTCGCTTTGTAAACATCTGTCTGTCTATGCAAGCAAAACAATTTCGTGCAAAATGAGATTGTTCATCAAGTCAATGTACCTATCTTCTAGAACTTGGCAAAGGTTTTACGTCCATTCCAAGTGCGCTTTCTATCCAGTCGTTTATAAACCGGCGCCCAATTCAGGACATAAGAATTCAGTTTGTAGTAGAATTGTCTAGTGGCTTTTGTTGGGTGGTTTTTCTTCATGCCTTAGGTCTTCTTGAACTTCGAAATGATTACGATCGTTCCTGCTTACAGTTTCTATGCATTTGTTTGTAAACCGGCGCCCAATTCAGGACATGTGAATTCAAGTGTATAGTATAATGGCTGCATTTTTTTAAAAAGTGGTTTTGTTATGGAGTTTGTGTTTCCATCGCAGGCCAATAAGCTCTTGCTGTTGACAAAATATTTCATAATTGGAAGCAATTCAAAGGTTTACTGTATATGCATTTGGTTGAAATTTAATTGCGGGTTCTTTACTTATTTCAATTAACTGGACCCTTTATTTATTTATTTTTACCTATTGAAACAAAATTCCAATCAAGTTTTCAATATTTGATAAGAAACAAATGTGTTTAATTGGCAGAAAACAGATGTGATCTCAACTAATAAACTGTAGTAAAACTTTAAGGTAATTTACGCAGACGCAAAAGAAGCATTTCCTGATTTGTTGATTTATTCTGATGTTTTTCTATCAGGCCTTGAAAATACACCAATACCACATTATGTTAGTTCTAAATCTATTGTTTCCTCTGGGTTGAGATTTCTGTCAAGTTGTGTTTTTTCTTACAAACCTCCTCGTTTCCGTTCCATTCTTACATGTTCCACAAGACTTTTTTTTAAGAAAGAAAGTAAATTGTTCGCTATGAAAATCAGCAAAAAGTAGAGCAATAAGATGAAAAAACTTTGAAGTGTTTTGAGAGAATGCTCTGTTTTCTGTTGATTTGCAGAAAGTAAATTTAGCCCTGTTAAGTCTCAATAATTTTTTGTTTTTGCTTGGCGCCCATTTCAGGACATTTTTTTTAAAGAAAGTAAATTTTATGCTGTGAAAGTCATTCTGTAACACCCGTAATAGAGAGTGAATTGAGCTCTTTTCGGGAAGATCTGTACTTTTTGCACTCCTTATTTGGATACAATCTTTCCTCGTTTCCGTTAAGTGCAGTTTGCTGTTACATGGCACCCAATTGAAGACATTTATGTTTTTTTTTTTTTTTTTTTTTTAAGTAAGAATTTTACTGTGATTGTCAGTTAGTCATATTTTGTAAGGATAATATCTGCGATTCCTTGATCTCGTTATTTAGATATGACATTTCTCCATTTGGGTATTAAAGTATTTTGTTCTTAAATGGCGCCCTTTTCCCGACAAATTTATTTTTGGATAGAAAGTAGATTTTTTGCTGTTAAAGTAAATCGAAATTAGTACAGCAAAGCGGAAGTGTTTCGAAAGCATTTTCTCATGAAAGTTCTCTTTAAAAGCAAATCATGCTCATTTCGAAAAGGTCTTTACTTCCTTAAACTTCTTACTTCAGCACGACTTTGCCCCTTTTCCGTTGAACGCATTTTGCTTTTACATGGCGCCTGATCCAGGACATTTTGTTTTTTAAGAAAGTCAATCCAAAAGTAGAGTTGTGAGAAGTGGGAAAGCTTTTAAGTAGTTCCAGAGATTTTTCTGAGGAACATATCCTTAAGGATATTTATTATTTGGATTTGCGTAGTTCTTTTTCCTTTCACTTAGTTAATAGCTTTTTTCTCATAAAATATACATCCGCCAATAACTATGTACATTGCACATGCGATTTTCAAGCAACTGACTGGGATTTAGTTGATTTATTAACGATAAGTAGTTGGAATTCCCATACCCCCTTATTTTTTTTATTTTTTTTATTTTCAATCAATCCACCAACGCTGTTTTCAATTAAAACAAGTCTCCACAAATATCAATCAACAATACTTCGGCACACAAAATCAAACATCACACCTTTAATTGGGTAAATCCTCTTCCAACAAGAACGTAATAATAATTAAAGAAAAGAAACAAAAACTTCCAATTCTTTCCTGTTTGCTTGCCAAAGTGATGCGATCATGCGAATTTTTCAATAAAAAACACAAAAAACAAAAAGATAACACACCAAACAATAATTGCATATGAAGTTCCACCATGCTTTTCGTTTTCATTCTCTTTTCACATTGAACACTGAGACCCGCGTTAGTTGTTATCAAAAAAAAAAAAAAAGAGGTCCTGATAAGAACAAATAAAACGGTTTCTCTGGCACAGATACAAAATAAAACTATGCGTTGTCGTTATCGTACACAACACTAACAACAACAGAAGACATTTAATTTCCTTTCTTCACTGTTTTGTAAATTTAGTTGTTGTTTTTTTTCCTTTTCTTTTTTGAAGTTGACATTTTTGTTCGTAGTAATGATTTTTTGTCTGACAACAATTCTAGAACTCGCCAGTTGATAAGACTTCTTTCATATACCTACAGCTACACTCATTTATATTTCTGATAAGACCCGACTAGAGTATCTTAATTTGATGGTCAGGCGGCTCAATAATGCCATCGTTATCATAATTCTAGTAACTTAAGTCTGACTATGTCCCTTTTACGTCAAAAATGGTTTATTTATAACCCACCGAGAATATGAATGATATGAGTTTTGAAAAGAAAATTACTCTATCTACTCACCCCTATGTGATGTCTCTCAGATGCTGGGGAGTGACGTTTTGATGATAAAGAACCAGCAGTTTTGAAAATCTATTGAATGACAAATTAAGCATGACCTAGTGGCAATGACTTCTGCGAAAAGAGAAAAGAGGAACAGAGAGCTAAGAACTGAAGTGGATAATGTATTCGAAAACATGTGTGTTTCTTTCGATGTGGGGGAGTTTGCGGTCATAATTATACTGTTGCTGTGTGCAGTAGGGCGAACGTTTTCACAAGAGATATTCGTGTTTACATCTCATTATAGACGATAATTCTAAATTAAAGTCTCTGATGAGTTTGGCAGACCACTGAGCAAAATTAAAGTGAAGAGTGTATTCAAAATATTGCGTCGGTATAAATTAAACATGTTCGGAAAATTACTTTCTTTTTATCGATTTTTAGTTAGCACCAAACACTGTTGAAATGTCTCCCTTTGTTTCGTTTACTTGACAATATTTCCTTTTAAGACTTTAAGCGCGATGTGGATTAAGTAGTATCTCTCCATCAATCTCGCTTTTATGTCAGTTTTGACTTAACGACAATCAGTAACAACTTTATTTATGTTCTTAAAGCGATAACATGTTTAATTTATTGAAAACATACCCAAAAAAATTACTGAACACGAAGTTATTATTGCGGCCTTGTCACCTGCAATAAAAAAAAATACCCAAACATCTTCACCGAATCGAAACTGACTTTACTAAAATTATAAATGTATACTGTTGCTAAGCACTTTCTATCATTTTGGTGTGCTTGTTTCAAAATCAACATCGAATTTGCATTTTGATGATCAATTTATATTCACATTTAACATTCAAACGATTTGGTAGTAGGCAATGGTCTGCAGAAACACCAGATTTCTCTCATCTTTTCTGTACTAAAAAGTGTACTAAATGGAGTTTTTATGAGTTTGGGGACACAGACTGAGTTGTAGGTTACAAACTTGGCTGTTTCTTATAATTCGTAGGTATATCACAAAAGAAAAACTCACACATGTTGACCTGTAGATTAAGGGAATCAAACATAAAGTGTCCTTATCAAAAAAAAAAAAATACATTCTAATAAATTTATTGATAGAGAAGTGTTTTCTATCGTCATCGTCGTTGTCGTTGACAATGCGATGTATTTTTAAACAATGTGCATCGATATTTTTATTTTTCAAGAATCCACAACGATTAAAAGATCATAGTTCTTTCCATTGGGTAACAAGTAGGCTCTATTGAACGACTGAACATAAGCACAGTGACGATGTCTGATCACTCCGATCACCACAGTTTGCTGTACAACCTGTTTCTGTTTAGATGTAGGTAATATTTTGGAGCACGTTTTGCGCCTATCGATAAGTTTGTTCGATTATCAAGCAGTATACTGAATAGCAATTTTATCAGTGACTACGTATTTAGCTGTTCGAGTGTCGTCTGTAAATATAATCTATGACAGCAGAACTGAATTTAAAATATATGCGCTATATCCGCCGAAAATATTGTGGTTTTCTGAGTTTTTTTTTTTTTGTTACTATTTTTTTGTAAATCAGCTTGTTAATGAATGAATTAAAGAGCCTATGTTTTTTTTTTTTAATATAACAGATTCAGATGGCAACTGGAATTTGCATAAGATGTTATCATTTCTGAATTAATTAGGCCACTTGTTAAAACGATAGAATGAACTCATTAACATATTGACTGACACGGTTTTTTGTTGTAAAATGTTTGAACCGAATTTGAATACATTTGTGGGGTAAAATTGTGATAAACTGATTAGGTGCATGAATAAATATTCTGAAACAGAAGCTTAGGCGTCTATAAGACAATAGACTTGGATCAAGTTGAGAAATCGAATGTAAATTAAGTGGTTCTAAAAAGTGTGCTGTTGCATTTACATTATCATAAAAATTTGGGTACTTCTTCCTTAACACACCCTTTTTTGATTAAAATTGGTAAGTGCGGGTCTTTCCCGAGTGATAAATGTGATAAATGCTGGGAGCTATTTTGAGCAGAGAATTTAACTATGAAATTTCTGGACATGTGATCCTTTGGAATTGCAGCCAAATATGTTAATACTATTGATCTGATTAGGACAGTTTGAACTGAAAGTATTTACCATAGTGGAATAAAGAACAAGAGGGAAAACCATTACTTCTCTTGCCCCGCAACTTCCATTTGTTGCTCTTTTAACACGAGCTGAACATAAAGTTGGGTCAGTGAAATCACTAACACCACTTTATTTTCGGATTTCAAACTTCTATTGAAATTTGAAAATAAAGTGGTGTTTTTAAAATCAGTTTGAGGACAGATGCCATTGTGAGCGTGTGGTTTGCCCTCTTGTTGTATCTCCTCTGTGGTATTTACTTTGCATTAAGCTACCCAGAATATGATAGCTTCAAGTTAGTCCTTAAAGTTTCGGATTTTGTTAGTTGTTCGTAGAGGCTTCAACGCTCGAGTACTCAGGTCGAACATCCAAAATGTCTTTTTTCATTTTAGTGGCTACAAGATGAGCCATCGCTCTCGGCCTGAGGCTTCGGGGTTTCAACATCCAGCGTTGTTGATAATATGGATAGCGACATAATCCGTTTAGAGACTCTGTTGGACGATATCCGAAAAGCCATCACACAATAGCGCGTTTGCCTCGCGTCGACCTCATTTGACAGAACAATCAAAAGTTCAACTATACGAAATCTGTAGAGTCTCACACAATCACGCTTTGACCTCAAACGCGTCGTTTGACATACGTAAGCAAACGTAACAAAGCAACCAACCTTCAAAAACAGTTCAGCTATGTTGAACTTTTGCTCGCTTTCTGACATATCTCTCCTTTTCAGTTTTACAATAGGGAAGAGTAATAAAATCGATGTAAGCAAAACATCGATTTACGAAACAAATTATCGATATGTTGGTATCGATGTTGAAATGTGTTTCAGCTGAAATTTATCGATGTAAATACTAAACAAATATTTAAGTTCTCGTTGTTAAAGTTGTATAAAATTTAATTTTTGTTGGATTATTCAATGTAGGTGTTGTTGAAGCATTTAAACTACTATGAATTTGCCATAATGTTTTAAAAAATCGACTTATACTTTATATAATATTTTTCATATCGAGTATTTCGATGAACTTTCGATATATGAGTGAGTATAAAGTTGATTACAGATTTTTGTGGCTAACAAATCAATCAAATTGTACTTCATATTTGTGCATGAAGTATGCTTAAGCTGAATTTTAGTGTTTTAGCAGAACTTTATCGATGTAACTAGTAAATAGATAGCATTTCAATTCTCGTTGTTAAACCTGTATTAAACTCGACTTTTGCCAGATTGTTCAACATAGGTGATGTTTAATCACTTTAACAACTATAATTCTGAAAAGATGTTCTTAAAAATCGACATACATATATGTTATATTTATCATGCCGTAGATTTCGATTAATTTTTGATGCATAACCGCATGGGTGAATATAAAGTCAGTCAATATGGGCGATATTGAAGCACTTAAATCATTTTCTTTTTGTTAAGATGCTCGACCAATAACTTATGAGATAATTTCATACAGTATATTGCGATAACATTTTTGATATTTGTATGAATAAAAAGTCGATTATGTTGAGAAATTTACAAGGTTTTCATTTTAAATAGCAAATGTTATCACAAACTAGATTGCATGCGACAACACAGTATGGAAATGCAACTACGGACATTATACTAAGCTCAATTGATTACACCACACATTTCACCAAGCTCCTCATTCATCTCTTTATCAGAAGTAATTAACAAATTAGCAATCGATTTAGTTTTCCACGTACTTAATACAAAAGAAAAAAATCGATTTTTGTTATCGATAGTTACTGATAACAACGATGGTCGTTCGATATTTCAATCGATATATTTTCTTAATTTTGCACAAGCTTAGACGAATGAATGACAGTAGAGCGCTTTGAGGATTTCTCATGTATCGTGAAGCCTACGTGAGGTCGACGCGCCGCGACGCTCTATTGTGTTTTGGCTTTTATGCTCTCTGGGCGGCAAGTCAATGTACTACTCTGCATATTTTCCTTGAAAACGTAAGAACTAAAGGCGAACACACAATGACGAAGTTCACATTGGTCGATTTGTTGAAGCAACAGATCGACCAATATGATGATTACATTGTTCAACAAATCGACCGCAAGTCAATACCGACAAATTGGTGTAACAGAGAATTAGAACAAGAAAACAGTCGCATATATCCGCACGAAGTTTCAACAAATTGACCAATGTAAACTTCGTCCATAACTTCTTTAACAGCGACGCTTTGTTTTCACTAAGCAGATTATTAGAAATGAGAAATAAATGAGTAAAGGAGAAAATTAAACATGACACCAATCCCAATCAAATACAAAACATTTCCTAGCTCAATAATTGTTCTTTCAAATCACTAAAATTGCACTTTGCACAGTCTTTGCTGATTTGTTGTGTTCGTCAAATTCTGTGAAACATTGAAAGCTTCAAAGGTTGGATGCACTTGAAAAATATACCTTCTCAGAACAACAACAAGCAGTAAAATATGATACAGATACAGACCATAGATTGAGGTGTATAGTAAAAGTAATATGTCTTAGGTGCATCTATCTGTCTCGTCGCTTGTTCCGTTCCAGTGGTCGATCTCCCATTCACTTCTGCCACATAAAAATTATGATGAATGCACATAATAAATTTGAAGAACAAACAACCCATGAGAAGAAAAAAGAAAAATGAAACCAACAAAAAAGTTTATTGGCCAGTAATAATAATATTTTTTTTTTTTGTTTTTGTTTGCGTTTTTATGTTTGTGATTGAGTCTTGGCATAACATCGGACATTGACTTTAAGAGGTTTGTGTTTTTTTTTTCCTTTTTGTTTTGTCATGTTTTTTATGTTTTAAGAATATGTATTAAAGTGTCAAAGAAGAGAGACTCATCTCAATGCAATAGTTTCTCTTCACAAAAAAAGGGTCCAAACAAATAAACAAACAAATGATTTATCGATGCGATACGCGAAAAGGATGTCAAATGACATCAAAGTGTTCCCAAGAACTAAAGATGGTAAAATAAGATCTGAAAAGAAAACAAGAAGAAGTCAAAGTCAACAAACAATAATACAAAAATAGAATCACCTGTAAGGTAGTTCCCCTGATTGTTTGTACGTTCGAATATTGTGAGTCATTTGTGGGTGAGCGTGAGATGACTATCGTCAATCCGGATGTTAAGGTTTTATTCCGTTTAGGCAACTACGTGAATGAAATTTTTATTCAATTTTGTAACTGTTGATTGTAGGCGAGAGTTTTAGGCTAAGTTTCCGGATCAACATTGAAATCAACAATAGAAAAGGGTTGAAAAACAAAATAATGCGGCGGAGATGAAAGACACATTTTAGGCAGAAACTGTACTAAGAGCGGTAGTTCAAACTTATGCGTTGATAACGGTGTTTGAAGACATTTAGTTGATGCGGTTCAATGAAATGGCTTCCAACTATGAAGTTGATTTTAAGTCACAACGTTCTAGTCAAAACACAGTTTTACACTCAATGTTCGAATTGTTTTGTGATTCTCATAACTGGCCTAATTCACCAGGCTACAATTTTTTTATCATAGTTGTTTCGCCCAATGTTGTTCTTTAAGCTTTGTAGCAGTTCTTTTTATAACTAGCGCTCACATTAAGGGCTTGTGAATACCTTCATAATGTTTTGAACAAAGTGTAAGCGAGCATTTAGGCAAATAGGAGAGGATTTAGTAGGAGACACCGATGCACGTTGGTATTTTACAAAAGGGATATTTGTGGGAAAATATCCATTTCAGCTTCATCAACATAAATATAATCAAAGGTGTAGTTTACAAGTAAAAAAGTTGTTGAAATAAAACTAATTTGAGAATTTTCTTTTTACCATAGAAAATTGAGTTTTTATTCAGTTTGTTTGAATATTCTACAGGTGAACGTTAACGTGTAAGTTTTTTTACAAGTTTGTTTCTGCTTCACTTTTATAACTAAAAACGCCTTTGCGACGAAGGCAAACCAGCAGCGATAGCAGCCAAGCACATGACATTTTACCATGGTTTTCTTTGCCTATTTGATATTTTCACACAGAGTTCGACAAAACTGTCAAGAAACAGTTGTAAATCACAAGTTATTCTTGATCCCGATGCAAAATGTATTTTGAACACTTGTGAACGACAATACTTTCCTCTCTACAATTTTGCCCGCATACGTCACAAGTTTGTAAATCAAAAACTTCTAGTTGAGAAAACAAAAAGCGGATTTACAAATTTGTAACTAACTAAATAAATAAATAGGGTGGTGCAACAGAGCAAGGAGCCCTTGGGCCTAGCGCATTTCTCACAACCTTGCCTTGTGAGGAAATGGAGAGGACCTACAATTTTCTGCCGGTTCCGAACGGCTAATCGAGAAAGCGCTTTTCATGGCAATGAATACTAACGGAGGACTTGCCAATTCCTCGCGAAAGGCGATACCCGTGGAAAAAACATTTTTGCCTCTTTTGGGATTCGAACTCGAACCTCTGGATTAACAGGCGGACATGCTATCCATCACACCACGGGTACCACAAAAAAAAAAAATTTTAACGTATAGTTTGTAAAAAGAAAACTGGGCTACAAATTTGTTTCTGTAAAATTTGATTTTGGTGAAGTAGAGCGTAGGTCACAGTTTTAAGCACTTTTAAATTACAATACTTTTCTCTTTACAATTTTGTGCCCATTCATCACAACTTTGTGAACTTGTAGTTGGTTTAACAAAAATTAGATAGATAAATTTGTGACTGTAAATTTCATTTTGAAATATTTCGTCAGTCACAACGTTGTAACTGAAATGTGCCTTCCATTAAATTTTTTACTGAGGAAGGGGCTTGATTCAAAGATTTGAAAGGACATTATTTTTAATTGAATTGGTTACATTAGCCGTGTTCATACTTTACAATTAGTTGGACAGACTTTGGCTTGAACGACCAAAGCTTGATAGTGTGAACCCTCTCCGCTTGACCAACTTGTCTTACGGTTTTCAAATATTTTTGAAAATCTAGAAGTTTCATGGAGTGGAAGAGTACGTGACATAAAGCTGGACGACAAGCTTGATAAGTGTGAACGCAAACTACATCCGAAATTTGTTGGTAACGCTAACATCTTGTGAGCCGTTAGCTGTACTAAGACAGTATTTTTACAGTAGTTAAACCAACAATGTGTCGTCAATGTCATTCGTGGTGCCCGTTGCGTAATGGTTAGCGGGCCTGCTTGTTACGTGTGCTACGATTTTATGTTCGAAACTCGGAAGCTTCAAGAAAAAAAATTTTTCCCCGTGTATCGCCTTCCGCGAGGAATGGGCAAGTCTATCGATAGTAATTTCACTGCCATGAAAAACGCTTTATCGATTAGCCGTTTGGGATCGGTTTAAAATTGTTAGTCCCTTCCATTCCCTCACAGGGATAGTTGAGAGAAATGTGTATAGCTCGGTTCGAAATGTTCTCCACTCTGTTTGGCCACCTTGTTCATTCATTCATTCATTCGTCACTAGCATTGCCCATTTCGACACTATAGTTCACGGCACCTGCTACTTCTTTTCCTGTGGTGCCCGTGACGTGTCTGCCAAATACGTATAAGTTCGAGGTTTGAATCCTAAAAACAACCAATTGTTTTTCCACTGGTGTGACCTTTGGGTACATTCTTAAACTAAAAATTTTAGAGCCTTTCCATTTTTCAGTTAAAGTTAAGAGAAAGGCACTGAAGCCCAGGTGGCCTCCCAGCGTTCTTTTTTGTATGATCAACTGATGGCAAGATATGACCAGATAACAATGAAAAAAAAGCTAAAATGAGGAGTACCTTCCCATTGAAATATTCAGTTTGTCCTAGAAATTCGTTTTAAGGGTGTCTATGATGAAATTTTTCCGTGTCGGAATATCAAAATAAGCCCATTGCTTTGGCTTGCCTTAGAATTTTTCTGGTTGATTGTGGTAGCACTAACAACTAAGCGATCTTGATTTGTGCGCCGTCTGTAAGTGCATCTTTGTTTTGGCATAGGTTTTTTCTTCAGTATAAAGGTTTGCTAAAGCTTATGCAAGTTTACAGATGAAGTCTGTTTTTAATTTTTTGAATTTGAATTTGAATTTATTATCTTTATCAATTTTTATACAAAATAATAAAATAACAATTAGTGTTGATAAGCAGCGATAGCCACAATCAATAGTTCACAAGTAACTAGTGTCGAAAGCAGCGGAAGATGATAAAGTTAAAGATAATTAATAAATAAATAATTAAAATATAGAAGCTAGTTTGTGAATTAGGAATTGAAAAATATTCCTTTTCTTAGCTCTTATCGGCAAGTGGTTCCAAAATATTTCCGATTCACAAACTCAGAGGAAATCACTTTGTATCTTATTTCTGAATCATAAACAGCTCTAAATCAATACCTCTGTTGTGGGAAAATTTATTGTTTGTTTACAAACGCTGTTCGAAGAATATTTTGAAGTAAGGGATAAAGGTAAGTGCACTCGAATAGCTTCCTAGATTCAAAATTGCTTGAATTAATTTGCTGTAGTCAGAAAAGCAGGAGAAGATCAAGGAACTTGCTCAAACCAATTCATAATTTACAAACAAGCTTTTGAATGAAATGGAATGCTAACTACTAGTTTATAGCTAACGAGTTTTTTCAATACTAAAATTATCAACCCTGATCTAAGACTGAAGTACTAAGACCTACTGTGTACTATAAATTAATCTGCAGCTCCCTTGTCTACTTAGATACATGAATTCAGTAATCACTCACACCCAACTAATCATCTCCATCATGTCCTAACGAGTGTTCTTAGCTTACAAATCATCTATTAATTCAACAAATCACATCAAAGCAATTCATTCGAAACCAAATAATTATTAACAATGTAAAATGTAATTCTATCCACTTAATTCATTAATTCAATAATCATACACTGTTCGCAAAATTCAATGAACTTTTCTCTCGACTTAACAAATCATTTCACTAATTTCCAGTCCCGGTATCCAATTTCACAAATATCTCCCGGGAAATTGTGGAAAAACTAGGCAAAGTAAGAAATAGGAAAAAAAAACCTTCGTGACTTTCAAGTCATTACATTTTTTTCCTCAATTATTGTTTTTTATTTGTAGTGTTGCTCGGCTCATGTATGTTTTTTCTTTAATATTTGTTTTAAAGCTCGTCTAACTGGCTTCTATTGTTAATCTTAGATCTTTGTAATATAAAATGTTTAAGTAGTAAATCCCTCTTGGTCTCACTTGTCCCCCCTCTTCGTTTGTGGTTTTTTTTTTTTATTGGCTCGACTGCACTTGGTGTGGATTATCGCTCGTAGCTTAGTTGCTACTTAAAGTCATAAGAAAAGTGCTTGGCAAGAAAAAAATTACTTTCTAAATGGATTTTGTGTATATAAATTTTTTTTTTATTTATTTCTCAAAGCGCCACGCCATGTATGGTGCGACATAAAACAAACTCATTTGACTGTGCTTTTTTTGTTTTGCGAGACAAAGTTGTAGAAAAATTGATACAATTCACGACAAACAAAAATTTTGTTAAGGGTTTTGTATGTTACTCGTGCAAAAGCCTGACAGTGGGTGTTGGTGATACAAGGAGCTTATTACTTGCTCAAGACTGACATTTTTTCTCGAGACTCTTATGGTTTTTTTTTTATCGGTGTCTGATAAATGTAAATTAGTTTTCTGTATGTACTCTGTTGCTGGTTTTGTATACGAGTATGGTATCGCGAAATATCTCGATTTGTATGCTTGTGTTACAGAAAGAGTGTTAAATCACTTGGACTTATGGTGTTGTAATTTAATGCGATTATAGTGCAAGGTTCTGCTTGGTGAAGGCGGTGTACTATTTTTGTATTTCTACTCCACGGGCAGTGGCATAGAATAATAGAAGAAAAAACTAGGGCTTGGCGCCACTTTGAGAGCAGTGACAGTGCTCGTTTGTCAATAGTTATGGATTTTTACTTACCTAAATGATTGACTAATAGACGAAAGGTAGAGTCTGAGTCATACACTTTGTGGTATATGGATAAGTGGATATGGATATAACTCGTTGGATAGATTTAGTTTTGAATAGATAAAGGGTTTTCCAATAAGAGGTGTTATTTCACATAGCCGGCAATTTCGACAGCTGTAATTTTTTGACATTTGACGAGTAGTATACGCGCTTCAACTTCACATTGAATAATGAAATTATTAAAACTATAACTATAAAAATTTAGCAAAAACGGTTCCTGAATCTAAAACATTTTAGTTTCTTTGGCGTCGTGAAGCATTTTGACCGCAATTCAGAAATTGGTGGAAAAATTAGAACTGTTGGGACAAGTTACTGATGTGGAGAATAAAACCTGCGCACGTATCTCAAGAACAGCTGAGAATATTGTTGCTTAACCTCAAAGTGTTGAATTAAACCCAGGTGTGTCCATTCCTCGTCATTCTTTGGAACTCTACATTCCATAAACCTCAATAGACCGTTTTTTGCATAAAGACTTTTGCTGAAGGGCTTATTAAGCTCAGTTAACACAAAAACTCAAGCAGGTTGATCAGCAACAACGTAATGACTTTGCTAATTCGGTCCTTGAAATGCTCGAAAATTACTCTGAATTTCGTCGAAAAAAATGTCTTTACTGATGAGACCTATTTCCACGTTGGCGTCGGTCAGTAGCTACGTCAAAAAGCAAAATTGTCGGATCGGGGGCCCGGGAAACTCAAGATTTTTTGTTGAAATGCCTTTCAATTTACAACGTGTAACTGTTTGGTGTTGTTTATGGTCCGGTGGAGTCATTGGACCTTACCAAAATTAGGCTGGAGCAACAGTTACGATGAATGGGTTGCTCCATCGAGAGATGATTAATGATTTTTTATTGCCGCAATTGGATGTTTTTTTGATGGAGTAGGATGGTATTGACCGGAACAACGTTTTCAGCAAGCCCGCGGGGGCGCTAGGTGCCACGCAAGCAACGAAACCATCGATCTTTTATGGAAAAAGTTTCCGAACCGTGTTATCTCTCGAAGAGGTGATCAGAATTGGCCACAGAGATCTTGTGATTTAAAATTTTGCTATTTCTTTCTTTGGGGCCCCGTGAAAGAGAAGGTCTACACTAACAGCCCAGCGTCGATTCAAGGCTACAAAGATGGAATTCGTAAAGCTACTGAGGGCATAGAGCCATAATTTTGCGGTTTGGTAATGGAGCATTTCATGAAAAGCATATTGTCCTGTAAGCGTAGCCGTGGCAGCAATTAGGCTGGCATTGTTTTCCATTATCAAAGGCAATCCTCTTTTCATTGAAATAAACATCCGATCATCTTTCTCAAAAAATGCCATTTTTCTTTGAATAATAAAAACGTATCATCTCTGATTGGAAAACCTTTAAGAATTCAGTAGATTGCTCGATACAATATGTCATAACATTTGACATAATCTTGCAATACGCGCACCAGCACCCCCTTATTTCAATATCAAAGTTAAATACATGCAAATCTAAAGATGCACTGGTGTATTGTACTGTTTCGTGACACAAAATCATCAAAAATTGAAGGGACCGTTTCCGGTGGTGTCATAGTCTGCCTATTAGGTGGGAGATTCGTGGTTCCAATTCCGAAAAGAAATATTTTTCCACATATATCGCCGTTCGCGAAGAATTGGCAAGTCCTCCGATAGCGAATTTCATTACCATGAAAAGCGCTTTCTTGATTAGACGTTCGCAATAGGCCAAAAATTTTATATTTTCCTCACTGGGCATAGTTGTGAGAAATACGATAGGCCCCAAGGCTCCCCATTCTGTTGCGCCACTTAAACCAAAACTAGACGAGTCTCGCATATACCTAGCTGACAAATGAGCTAGAACTTAATGAGATGAGCCTTAAACAAACAAAATGTCTTTTGCACAAGAAAAAAGATTTCTCAACCTCAAATCCTACTCGCTATTTGCTCAGGTTTGTGCAACCAACTTAATTGAGAGACAACATCTTGCACAGCATAATAATAAAAAAAACTACAAAAAATAAAGACTATCGAAAATCCACCCGTTTGAATCCGTCAAAATGATGATTTTTTCAATCAATCTGACGCAATAACACTCTACACAGACAAACAATCCAACCCAATGTCGAGATCCTACCAAGTGATGTTCATTCATGAAAATTGCATTCGCAGTGTGATCTGTGAGGCTGATTTCATCCAACATTATCGACTCAACAGCAATGTGAACATTTATTTGTGCACCTCTCAAACAACATTGTGCTCATTGTATGCCCTCTGCTGCGTGATGATTCCTATGAAGCTCTATGATGATGTTCATCATAATCGTCGAGTTCGTTGGTGGCGCGGCAAGCGCGATCGCATTGCTAAACAATGAACGATGATGTTCATGTTTAGATAGTGTTTTTGTGTTCTCTTTTCTTTATTTGCAAATAAACGAGTACCTACCAAAAGGTAGGTGGATTGCTAGTTACTCACAGAAGGTATGAGCAATAGATTGAATATCCATTGGAACCCATCCAATTAACCTAAAAATGTCAAATGCATGCGGTTAATGCATAAATCCGGCAATTTCATTGTCTGTATAGAAAGAGAGAGAGAGAAAGATAGGTACACTTTTAAAGTACGTAGATACTTTTATGTTGTGTTTTTGTTTTTCGTTACTTTTTTCTAATACCAATCTTTCGGCAAAGTCAAAAAAAAAAAATCTAAGTCAAATCCATGTGGGGGCTTATTTCGCTCATATCTCCTGAAATGGTGGAGTGTAACAAAATAGCAACAACACTAAAAAAAAAGGAAAAATACAAACCTCTCACTCCATATATGACACTACTGTGCGGGTTGTGTAAAAACGGGTCGTTCGTCTGTTGTTAAAGTTGGTCTGTTACTGTACGGCTTCCGTCGTCGGTCGTCTCTTGAAAGGGAATACATATTCCAGTTCGTTTGTATATTTATATCTAAAGGCCACCTACATCTTTTTTGTCATCCACATTTTCCATAGAGAGAGAGTCTACGTTGATCATTTTACCGGCTGTATTGTGTTTTTTTCTGTTTTTTTTTTTTGAGAATAATATTTCTGTACCTACCCGGTATACGTACTGCTGCTGGTTGGACATTTGAATTGGATAATAAATCAAATGAAGACTGCAAGAGTTTTGTTTTATTGTTCGGCAAAAGGGTGAGAAATTATCGATTTCACAATTGTGCATTGCACGTGGAACAATTTAATTGGAACACTTTGTCGTAACGCTTTGCCGTTAGACTCGTGCTCTCGAGTACTGAAGACCTAACATCTGAGTACCTACTTTTTTTTAAGATAAAGAATGACAATGAATATGAGGCTTTTAGTTGTTAGACAAAGTGTTTTGTCTTTCGTTTTCAAGTTTGATAGTAAATAAATAGAAAGGCACAAAATCAATGGACGACTTTGTGCAGATTTTGAACTTTACTACGCCAAATAATAGTAAACAAATAAAAGAATAGCCTATCACTTTTAAAACGATAAAAGTTGAAAGTTCGCTGTTTAGAGTGTTAGGAAAGGATGATTGGGGTGCGACGTGCGACACCTTACTAGGAAATAACTAGGGTAAAAGGTTATGAAAGTGAGAAGAAAGAGGGTGATTAGTAGTGGCCGAACTATACCTCTTCACCATTTAGAGAAATGCATGAGCTTTAGAATGTTGTTCAGTGAAAGGTTTGAAATGTCACCCAGTTTGTCAGAGAAGTATTCTCCGAAGGTTGTTTTCCTATTGTGTGGACCACTTGGGCACTCACGTTTGAGAAGAACGACCCTTCATTTGTCTCCTCGTTTATTAAATAAATAAAATAGGGTGGCACAACAGAGCGAGGAGCCCTTGGGCCTAGCGCATTTCTCACCACCATGCCTTGTGAGGGAATGGAGGGGACCTACATTTTTCTGCCGGTTCCGAAAGGCTAATTGAGAAAGCGCTTTTCATGGCAATGAATTTACTAACGCAGGACTTGCCAATACCTCGCGAAAGGTGATACACGTGGAAAAACATTTTTGCCTCTGCTGGGATTCGAACCTCGAACCTCTGGGTTAGCAGGTGGACATGCTAACCATCAAGCCACGGGTACCACGTCTCCTCGTGATTCCAATCTCTAAAAACGCTAATTTGCTAATGACCATTCTTCCCATATGTGTATCCAACTATAACCCGTGAAAACTGTACACAGCTGCACACGAGTCATAAGTTTGACAAAGTACAAAAAATATGGGAGCAGGTTGAAGCTAGCGGAGTACACGATTGGCTCAGTTGGCCAGTTGTTCATCGGTTAGATGCAAAGAATCCCCGCAAAAAGCCAATGTCGTGGAACCTACTGACACGATAGCGAAGAAACACAAAGATCATAGGCACAGATCGAAACAATCTCATGCTTTCGAAGCGATAAGCAGCTTTTGGCCTATTTTGGCAACCGGCTCTGAATCAAGTCAAACCTAGTCCGTATTTTCTCTACCACTCTCTTTTAAGTGCTCATTAGTCTGTGGAATGTCACCGAGAGCTTAACATATTTGACGGTTTCCAACGGCTGGAGGTTGATGTTTATAGTTTTTTCGTATATTAAGTGACATAACTCAAGTTTGCCTTTCGCCCAAGCAAAGGGTATTTTTTATAGACGTGGGGCTTTCAACCTGGCAATACTTTCTTTGGCGTTGGTGTTTTTGACAGCTGTCACTTGATTTATACTCAGTTTGGTTTGCCATTTCATCGTAATAGAATTAAAGCCGCACGACCACTGGGTACTGCGTTCGTACGTATCGCTTTTGACTCCAGTGCTTACATAATTTCGAGTTTTAAACTTGTGAGTTACCTCCAAGATCGGACGATTTAACACCGCTGGATATTTATTGTAGGGCTATGCCTGTCTAGGCAGATAAGTCTGAGATGATTGACGCCTTGGAAGAGAATATTCGGCGCGTTGTTGCTGACATGCGTCCCCAAATGCTGCGAAAAGTTGAGCCCCTCTGTTGGAATTTAATTAAGCCAGCGGTGGCCACTTGCCCCAAATCATTTCATATAATTTCAACATAATGGCAAACACTTATCCTTATGAAAAAGCTAAGTCCTTGGACATAACATTCAATAGCATGCCTTTTATGTTTTCTTAAAAACCACACGTCTAAAAAAACAACCTTCCTTAACAGCAAGGGGCTCATCTGTTAGATGTTGTTGTAACTCTTTCAGCCACAATGTTTTATTTACAGACTGTTCAAACTGTATGAGGATTTCGAGAGAGAATTTTGTTTGTGAGCAGAGCTACCTACTTACACGAAATACCATTGTATGTTAAGACGTTTGTTATGCCAACAAAACAGTCGCACCAGTTGCCAGTCTAATGCAATTAGTGCAAAATTTAAAAGAAAAGTCATTTGCAAACCGTGTTCACACCAGACTATCAAACTAAGTCATAATTATTCCAAGAAGTGCTTCAATGCAAATAACTCTCGCCACCACCAATGTCTGGTGACCAGCGCGACGGCTAATTTAGCAACAACTACAAACTGATTATCCTAAATTCCTCAGAAAATGTTTACCTTCATTACTGGCGAGCCTTATATTTCAAGTAGGTACCTAATAACAAACTAGTTATAGTTACCCGATAGATAAATTCGTTTCAAATCACCGCCATACACAGACGCACATTAAATCTAACTGCAACTGCACCGCACACGCCCAAACCTTTTTCGCAGAAACCAAAGAAAAGAAAAGAAAAAAACGCCCAACTAAACTCGATTCGACTAATTCTCCACCTGTTAAGTAATCACACTACTCAACAACTATCCATTTAAACTATGGACAGATAAACTGAGCCTTTATAGTGCAACTGGTTGGATTCTGGTTTAGATACTGCACAGGTATACAAACATTTTTCCTCTTTTCACGCAATCCTCGATAAACTAACGATGGTATTTAAAAACGTTGGTTTTGTTGTTGTGTTGCCTTGTATTCAAAATAAATTTTGTAAAAAGGTAAATAAATATAACCACAACTAATATGGCCCCCAACAACAAATGTATCTTTTGCTCCCATAAAACAAAATCCGGTTCAATTACAATTGGTAGACAGACAGGCGCAGCCCAGAAAAGTGAAAGTAGTAGATAAGTCAATCACTCATTGGTTTTACCTATACAAAAGTTATTATTAAAATAAAAAGCCTTTTAAGTCTTTATTCCCCAGGGGTATTTTCTATAAATGTTGATAACAAAGCCAAATGAAATTGGGTAAACGAAATAAGAAACTGTTACACCATTGTTAAAGAAAAGAAGGGGGCCACAACAGCGACAGTCATACACACTATTTTGTTTATAGGTTTGGGGCGCGTCAAATTTGTCAAGCTTTCAGATTTTGTTTTAAAAATTTGTGCAGATTTTGAACTTGTTGGGCAATTTTTAAATCGTATAAGTAGAGCGTTGTTATTGTTTGTTGGGCTGATTTCGTAAATGAAATGAAGTGCAGTTGCAGTGTTTTTCTTTTAATTTCTTTTTATTTTATTTGATTCGCCTTGTATATGACTGCTGAGCTGATGTTGGTGCCGCTATGAGGCTTCGAATTTCATGTGAGGTAATTTTATTATTTTTATAAATAATAAAGTTGCTTTAAGCAAAACTGCATTACACTTTCGTATTAGGGTTGAATGAAACTGAAATCGTTTTCGGTTTTGTGATATCTCAAAGAAACTTTGTTGTTAATTTATTTACTCTTTTTTTTTCATATGAGGTTTTGGTGAGGTTTTTACTTTCTTTGATCATTAATTGGATTACATACGCGATTATATTGAAGTTGTGCGATTGGATTACACAAAGGTGTAAGAAATGCCGCCTTTGAGTGCGAAAGCGATGACACACGTTGTTAAGCGGGAAGCAAAGGTTAAAGAAACAATTTACTTGAGAAACGCAAAATCGTGACAAAAGGCCTTACACATGTCGCATGATGGTAATATTTTTTTGAGGAACGTGTCAATAATTTTGTTTGACTTGCTTTAATTAGTTTTTGAATAATTTTTTTTATTGAAGCTTAATGTGCACAAGTAAAAGGCAATTAAAATTGAGCTCTTAGCTCGGGCATTGCTCCCTTTAGGAATGGGTTATCATAAACTAAAACAAAAAGTTAGACCTGTGCGAAATGACTTTCTCGGAGCGTATAATCAACTCCACTGTCTTATGAACATAGTTTTTTTAAATTAAATTGTGTTGCTTGGCTGGGTTTTATTCCTCATTTTTCTTGGTATCCCCTTTTACTTGTTGGCAACTATCCAATATAATTTCGCAACATTATTTTCTTTCTACTCTGTTTTTTTGACTTCATTTGTTTACTTTTTTTAGACTGCAAGACTTGCAAGTCTCGAATGATCGAATAAATTTAGCTTTGCTAGGCTTTCTGAGGTAATCACTTTGTACACTGGAATAAAACAGAAATAACGAATTTGTTCCATGGTAGAGCCCAGGTTATAGAAGAATTTCTGGAAGAAATATCCCCATCAAACGATCGTGAATAGGTTTTTTGAGGTCCTACGTTGGGCGCCATTCCTTGAATTCATTACTATCTAACTCTTCATTTTAGAAGCACATATATGTATTTACCGGCAAATTTAAAAATGAATAGAAACGAATACTAATGCAATGGCCTCGATTGATGGGAAGTATTTATCGATTGGTCTCAACAGTGCTCTACCTAAATCTGTTGTTGCCAAAGATAAAAACAAAATTAAACCTCAACTAGAATAAACTTATAACGCCGTACAACATAACCCGAGAGCTTCAAGCTTTTCAATCTGTTCCGAAGTACTTACTTACTTACTTAAGGTGGCGCTACAATCCGGGTCGGACTAGGGCCTCAACCAACATGCTTCTCCAGCCAGTTCGGTCCCTAGGTAGCTGCCTCCAGTTTTGCACGCCAAGTTGGTTCCTCTACTGCGCCGTCCATCGGGATTGGATTCGAAGACTTTCCGGGCCGGAGCGTTGGTGTACATTCGCTCTACATGACCCAGCCATCTAAGCCGCTGGACCTTGACTCGTTTGACAAGGTCAGTGTCGCTGTACAGCCCGTATAGTTCGTGGTTAAGTCTTCTTCTCCACTCTCCATCTATGCAGACGGGACCAAAAATCACCCGAAGAATTTTTGTTTCGAAGCATCCTAAAGCGTTCTCATCTACCTTTGACAGGGTCCATGCACCATGCCTCTGCGCCATATATAAGAACAGGGATGATAAGTGTCTTATACAGGGACACCTTAGTTGCTCGAAAGATTACTTTACTACTCAATTGCCTTCTTCGTCCGAAGAAACAGCGATTGGCAAGAGTTATTCTTCGTTTGATTTCAGCGCTGGTGTCGTTGTCTGAATTAATAGCGGCGCCTAGGCAGACAAAGTCCTTAAATACCTCAAAGTTATAGCTGTCTATCGTGACGTTCTCTCCAAGACGTCGATGTTGGGAGTCCTTTCTTGATGACAGCATATACTTGGTCTTGCCCTCATTGACCACTAAACCCATCTTCTTCGCTTCCGTCTCAATGCTCATAAACGCACCATTGACATCACGCTGCGTTCTTCAAATTATGTCAATATCGTCGGCATATCCGAAAAATTGGACGTATCTTTGAAAGATTTTGCCTCTTGTGTTGACGTGGGAGTTTTGCACTATTCTTTCAAGAACGATGTTAAAGAAGTCGCCTGACAGTGCATCGCCTTACCTAAAACCTTCTTTGACATCGAATGTATCGGTGAGATCTTTTCCGACCCTGATGGAGCAGCGTGCGTTCTCCATCGTCATCGTACACAATCGGACAAGTTTGGTAGGGATGCCAAAACTAGACAAGGCTCTGTTCCGAAGTATGGGTGATCAAATAAATCCTTTCTGAAGCTTTCTTCGAAGATTGGCGCCCAACGCTATGCTCTTATAACTTGGAATTCTATTATGACAACAGTGCTTAGCTGCCGCGATACTTGCCTATTGGAAAACTGAACAAAAAAAACTTTAGTAGGAGCAAACTTTAGTTATGTAGATCGGAAATAGGTAGATACCTCCCATTCCTGTGAATAGATAAATAGGGTGGCGCAACAGAGCGAGGAGCTCCGGGGCCTATTGCATTCTTCGCAACCATTGCCTTTCAGGGAATGAGGGGGACCTACAATTTTTAGCCAATTCCGAACGGGAAAGAGCTTTTCATTGCAATGAATTCACGGAGGGCTTGTAAATTCCTCGCGAAAGGCGATACCCTTGGAGAAACTTTTTTGGCTTCTGTTGGGATTCGAACCACGAACCCCCCAACACACAGGCGGACATGCTAACCTTCACTACACGAGTACCAAATACTTCGCAAAGTAGGGTTGTGAGAAATGCGTAAGGCCTCGGGGCTCCCCGCTCTGATGGTGGATAGAAAATTTTGTAGTATGAAAATGTGTTAGTGCGCTTTTTTCAAAAGGAGCACTGCACTATCAATAAAATACTGCGCTGCTCGGAGGCTAAAAAGAAGCGGTTCATAAAAGCTCCTCGGATTTTGGCAGACAGCATCTGCATTCAAAATTTAAAACATTCGATCAATTTGCTCACAGCCATAAATTGTCAGTAGGCGCTAAATGATTTAATTTGCTCTCAGACTGTACACAATAGAAAAGACGATTGAATAAAGAAGTTCCACGAAGCAATGCTTTGAATATACCGTTGACGATGGACGAATATCGTCTTCAAAGCTACGCGATGAGCTCCCAGAGTGTACAAGTGGGAAAACTCAATCACTAAGAAGTAAACATACGAAACTGCAACTCCAAATCGTGTCTTAAAATAATATTTTCACCATCTCCCATTCAATCTGTGAACATGAACCGACCTTATAATTTTCAATTGTGCCCAGCCAAAACGGATTATCAGAGTTAATTGAACATTACTCATTGAATTAAAAAAAAATCAAAAATGTAAAATGTTACAGCAAACAACAATCATTTCTAATAGATGCATCCACAAAGTGTGGAAGAGCCACACATTGAACAAAAGAATTAATAACAAAAATGATGAAAAAACCTTTACAACGCTCTAGTGAGTTTTAGCAAATGTGTATATTTACACAGGAACTTAAATAACGCTTAATCGACGGATACATTCAAATAACTGTGCAATTGGAAGAGGAAGAGCAAAACAAAATTCATGTTTTAGAAAATTAACAATTATCAACGATGAACGGATAGTAGATAAAAACATTTCTGAGGGATCGTTGGCTTTTGAAGGTCTTTTGTGTTTAGTCAATTTATAGAATTTGTCCCACTTTTTTGAATTTTGAAAATATGTTCACAATCATAACAAAGTTTGGAACGAAATTACAATTTCTCTTAATTCAAATTAAGAAATCGAGTGCCTCAAGGAACTGTCATGGGACCCATTTTATTTATCCAGGAAATATCAAAAATATCCATTTTGGACTTGAATTAATCATTCCGTGCACACACATTTTTCGTTGAAATAAAATTAGAAAGTCAATTTCAATCTTTTCTTCTTTTAAATAGGTGATGATATTCAAACTGACATGAACAATCACTTCTTTCTCAATACAAAAATACTCCACCAACAAAACGCGGCATATAAGCAAAAAAAAAACTAAACTTTTCAATTGATCGGCTTTCTTGATTATAACCAAACGTCGGCAATGGGCACATAAAAATCCCCAAAAAAAACTTATGCTTAAAGAAAATGATGAACACATACATTTGAATAATACTTAAAGAAGTGCTAAAAAAAAGAATTAATAGAAGAAGAAGAAGAAGACACGATTGAAGAAGTGGCAACACAAAAGCCGATAAAAAAAAACGTGACTCTAACAAACGTGGGAAACATCTTTTCACTGTGTATACAAAGTGAAAATTGTCTATAAGCTTTCTGTGCGGAATCAAAAATCACAAGATGTAAGACAAAATGTAGTAACAAACCTCAGGAACATACTTTGGTTTAATGAATTTATTAGATCGGAAGTGTAGAGTTAAACTTTTTAATTAAGTGGCAGAGGGAATTTTGTTTTTTTGTTGGGTTTCGGTGGGTTGAGGCATTGTGAAGTAATAATTAAAATGATTTGAAGTGGGAAAGGTGGACTCTTGAAAAAATATTGATTATACATAGAAAGTTTCGAAAGTGGTGGAGGAACAAAAAAATTCGCTGAAATAGAGAAAGGTATGTAATTTGCGAACATGAAACTGTTGAGTCAGCGGAGTGGATGGATGGATATAAACGAGGTGCCACACTTTTTTGAAGATTGTGGGTGGTAAATTGGTTTGATTATAGTGAATGGGAAAACCACAACTGATGAAATGGAATAAAGGGATTATGAGTAACCTTATAATTTTTAAGAGAGGAGTTCAAATTGAGTTAATTGGAAGAGCTTTCATTTCTTACAACAGTAAGCTCTAAATAGTTTTCTTCTTCTTAATTTTTCGGCGTTGCGAGCATCATGATCTCGAAAGGATCACAGCCTTCCAGCTTACTTGCTCCACACTAGTGATCCGCCTGTAGGGTACGCCTGCAGCATTTTTTTGTGACAGAGGATGGCTAACGTTTTTTGCTAGATCCTTTAAAGCTTGCGTGAATAGCTCAGAAACCCCATTTCCAATAACTGACGACTTGGAATAGGCATGTCTGGATCCGAAAACGGGCAATATAAATACTTTGGCTTTTTTGAACTAATGCGGTGTACTCAGGTCATATGCTTCTTGCAGGGATGTTGGATCCTCAGTACTTATGACTCCATAGCAAAGAATAGTTGATGTACTTTGATGTTCTATAGTTTGTCTTTCAGGGGGTAGCCAAAAACTGTAAAAAAGAGCAGATGATTCAAGACGCTTCCTTGATGTACATCTACTCTTACTTGAATTGCTTTGGTGAATCATGTTCCTTTACATATCCTTGATAATCCGCACATAGAACTCTGGAACTCAACGGTGTCTGAGTTTTTAGCTCTGGAAGAAACTGTTCGTTAAAAAGGCCATCAGCATGTTGTCTCCATCTTGTGCAGAGTTTTGTCGTCATCTACAAGAAGCTGTCCTTGAGCATAGTGAATGAATTTCTTTCGAGCATTCCTTCTTCTATGGATATAGCTATATTGAAATTGTTCATTTTTTTTCAACTTGTTTGTCGCATTTCTTGAATAGCTTAACTTGCAGCTGGACAGACATTTCTTCCAGCTCGCGATAAATGCCCCCTCGGCTGTTTGGTTGGAGTTAGGCGCACTTTTTCTTATCTTCGTTCTTGCAGGTTCTATGTTTCACTTCGAGGTGAAGCTTTTCATCTCTGTCAGTCGACCATTAGATTTTACTTTAAGAAAAGTGTAATAGTTTCTTATAACTGCCGAAACACGCCACACTCAACGCGTATCAATGCCAATATCGAGTTTTAACGATAGATGGCAGCAGACGGTGGGTTCAAGCGGTGGGGTGTGCCCCATGGGGATGGATCCTTAGTGTGAAGCAGATAACTGGGATTGATGTGACCCCTTCAAATGAAGGTTTTCGTCGTGCTGAGAAAGAAGAATCCTACTGCAAAATGGAAGTGCAGCCATCTGTCAGTCAATAACGCAATTTAAAGCACCGCGAAGTTTAATCACTTTATAAAATTTGAGGCTCATATGAAAAAGAGGTGTGGACCAACGATACACCTGACAATTTTATTACCTACGATAAATACTGCTTTAGTTTTCTTAAGTGAATTTGTGCCGAATTAGCCTTACGAATAAAAAAAGCATGCCTCTTGCATTAAGCTATGCACTTGCACTATCAAAGGTCACGCAATGGAATTCGACTATTTTTTTTAGAGTAATTGCCAACTTAGCCCATTTAGCCATCCACCAAAGCATAAGCAATTTGTAAAAACAAAAATTCAAAATACCACATGCAGAAAATATGAATTGCTTTGCATATTTTTTAGAGACAACAAAAGAAAATGTTGTGGCTCGTAAAATAAATTAATTAAAAAAAATGAGTAATGTCGTCGCTATCAACTGAAAACACCTTAAGTTTAGCAATTTTTCAATTGTGTGTCACTTGCTTGGTTGACTGTATTGAAAACGCAAAGCGCGTACTTTGGCCCTTTTGAAATTGTAAACCCCAGCAGAACGAAAACATTTACGGCGCGCGGTGAAGAAATGATGACAACGAAGTCGATGCGAGGTTGTGAAATGTGAGAGTGTCACTT
This sequence comes from Melanostoma scalare, assembly GCA_949752695.1. Lineage (NCBI taxonomy): Eukaryota > Metazoa > Arthropoda > Insecta > Diptera > Syrphidae > Melanostoma > Melanostoma scalare. Next base: position 269,096,067 of record OX456984.1, on the reverse strand, counting down.
GAAATGTTGTATTTTCGACAACTAAATAGGCACACCACATAAATGTTTGTGAAAGGAATTGTCGAGACACAATAAATGTTTGATATTCGATTCGACACAACGGGGGATGCTGGTTGTGAACGGTGTTTTGTGTCTGATCATACAACGCCCCTGCTTTGAAATTTAAGAATACAGCATTAATTTATCAACCATATTCGTCGACAGAAATGTAAAAACCCAAAACGCCCGTATCTGCAAATCAACTACTGCGTTTAAAAACGAAAAAAAAAACCAAAAAGTGTAAAAATCTCGGTAGGTATGTAACTTTTCTTTAGCATGCAATCAAAACAGGGATAGCTTTGAAAGTATAAACAATTTATTTTGCCGTAGGTATAAAGTGTTCTAGTGCAAAGACTATCAATTTGATATTAGGTGCGCAATCACGCAAACCGAGCAACAAACACACCGCTGCTGCTCTAATAGAATAAATACATTCGAATGGCGTGTCGCGCCAAACAAGTTGTTTACTATCCACACTTCATAATAACTCAGTCCCAGAGGCCAGCGCCAAGTCAAAACCAAATCGTTCTATGATAATGTTTATAGACACCGTTTTGTGCTTTTATTGTCATTAAGTAATACAGCAAACAAACAAAAAAGAGGAAACACCAGAATGCTTTTCAAGTGTCGTTTTGATTGTGATGATGGTGCTCTTGCTATAATTACCTACTATTTCAGTTATGTAAATATCCATCGTTCTTATCACTAAGAAATAAAAAAACCACACGAACGTTCTTTCAGAGAATATGTGCTTTCAATTTTAACTTAAAATTAAAAAATTCCCCCGAATTCAATCAGGAATCAGTTCCATGGAATATGATAGACTGATGCGAAAGGGATGGAGATCATTGCAATCGTGTTTGAGAGATGATTCGATTCGAAGTGTAATTTGTTGTTTCTGATACTGCTTCTTTTGGGTTGATATATGATGATTGAGATTGTTTGTTTTGAACTTGTTGACTTTTCGATGTGGGGAAACCCAGTTTTTACGAGACGTGCCGGGGAAGACTGCTGCAGGTTGCTTTTCCCGGAATAATAAAAATCTTTTCACTGATAACGGGGAATTCTGTGGCGAGGTCTTGTAAATAAAAATTTCCTAGATAATACGTAAGTACGAGTATAGAGGTACTTTATTTTTGCTCTTTCATAAACTTGCTGTGAGGTAACTTGTAGCTTTTGTAATCCAACAGCAACGTCTGAGAGGAATTATTTTTGTTTTCTTCTCATCAGCCACAGAGTTGCCGTTCCAACCCATTTTTATTTCTAGCTGTATTAGCGTCTAGAATATTTTATCTTCCGTTTTAGGTGTGGCTTTAAATGTTTAAGTTTGTTTTGGAGTTTGTAGAATTTTGGCGAGTTAAACTTTTTTCTTTGCAACAATAATGTATAGATTTGCAGTACAAAATACTCAATGGTACTCAAAATTAAATGTGAAAAGCATTTAGTACATTTTTAGTACTACATAGATAGAACCTAGATTCGTAAACTTTAGAATCCTTTACTATCATTCTTCTGGAATGGCGCACAATAGCGAAAAACTTAATGTTTGTTAGCTTGTCAAAATTCAAAACTTTATGTCTTAGAACATTTTTAGTACCGACAACGATTCTCAAGTTTTGTTAATGTTGCATACTGTTTTTTCTGTCTGAGTTCTTTCAAATAGCAATTGTAAAGTTGTGCAGTAAGAGACTTCAATGAATCTCAAGGGATTTGAGGTAATAAAGTAAAAATGTTAGTACATTTTTAGTACTACACAGTATACTAAATCGAACCTGTATCGTGCAAAATGGCGTACAATTGCAAGCATTATTAGTTTTTTTTTTCATAACTCAAAACTGTATGTCTTAGTACATTTTTAGAACCGATCACAATTCTGCAGTTTATTGATGTTGCATAGCCTGTTTTTTCTGTCTGAGCTCTCCCAAATACTTAGTGTATTGATTAGCAGTAAAAAAAAACTTAACGAATCCCAAGGCATTTGAAATAAGCTAATAGAAAAAATTTTGTACATTTTTAGTACTACATAAAATTTTGTATTGAATGGAAAAATTGGGTGTTTATTTGTTGTCAAAAAGCGCGTTTTTATTCAATTTTTTTTTTCCGCGGCGTCATCATCTTCATGACCATGACTTGCCCAATTTAGCTTTGCTTTTCCAAAAGAATGACAGAGGCGTAGCAGTTTTCGACTCTACATACTTGAGCCAAGGAAACTTGCCATCTAAGATAAATCCCAAATTTTTGAATTCATATGAGAATAGGATGTCTAGTGCGATTAAGGTCAAACCAGGTAATTTTTGTGTCTTGTGGAAAGAGCAACCAAGTTTTGTGGATCATATTAAGCGAATACTGTGATCTATAGCGTACAGTACCGTCGGCATCGTCGGCTATTTACCAAGCTCAACCATTCCACTGAGCACTTACTGAAGAGAGTCAACTGGTATGCCTAATTAACGTTGTTAATAACATACTGATCGAAGTGGGCTCTAATTGTTCACAATAAAAAGTTGCTCCCAAACAGACTGACAGGAAAGGTTTTTTTTAACGTTACATATGTAGGTCCTGTAACGTAACGTAATCGTTAGTGTGTCTGCCAGTTATTTAAGCATTCGAGGTTCAAATTAAAGACACATATAGATGTTTTTCTACTAAAGCAATTTACTAGTACCCTGAGACTGCCATAAAGAGCACTTTGTCACCTTATAATTCGGAATCAACCACAAATTGTCTGTCCTCTCCCTTTTATTAAGAGTTGTAATTGTGCTTTAATAAGAGAAATGTGCTAAACCCCAGTCGCCCCGAACTTGTTCTATTCATTTATAAAAGTAAGCTTGTAAGCCTCCTAAGCTAAAAGCTGTAAAGAAAACAGTAAATATTTATCGTCATGTTTTTCTGGACATTACACAACTCTCACTGTCTCTACTCAAATTCATTTAAATAATTTATCGAACAAATGTGGTTTTTTTATCAGAAAAAATTTCCATATTCGTAAAAAAAGCTCTTAGGCCTGGTCTTAGATCTTAGAAAAGTCGAAGAATCCCACCGTTAGTAGAGCGAATGTTTTTATGGAGTGCTTTGTAAACATTACATGTCACGTCTCTTTAAAAAGAATGGAAAAATAGAGAAAGAGAGACGAAGAAGTACACAAATATCTACTTTCAAATTTGAAGTAAGTAGTAGATTTTTTATTGACTGTCGTATTTATGTGCCAGTGACTCTGTTCTAAACTTTTTTGTATAGTAATCCCATCGAATTACTTGAATTAAATGTCATGAAACCAAATGTACCTATAAAAATCCATCGTCATTGCAAAGTCGCGTCGGTCGGTCAGCGTCGCTTGTCGTTTTTGGTTGGTGTCATTCATGAGCAGAGAGCTGCAAATGAAGTATCTTAAACGAAGAATTTATTTAAAAACAGAAATAAAAAATAATAATTAAATGCCGGTGCCGCAACTTTACGATCACTACCACTAACATACTGGTATCTAACTGTATTCAAACGAGTATACGGAGATGTTACAAACAAGCCAAAGTTGATGTGTTCTCTTCTATCGTGAGTGAGTGAGTGAGTGAGCTTAAATCTCACTTGTTAAACATAAACGGCTTCTACACCTTTCAGATACAGTTAAACGATAGAATGAGAGAAGGTGATAATGATAACTAAACCGCAAACGGTTGACACCTGAAGCCGGTGGATTCTTTCCATCAAAAAACTTTAATCTCGTCTCTTTTTGTATAGGTGCTTATTGCCCAATGATGATGAGATCATGTGAAGCCGAAAAGTGTAACTAAATATTTATGTAAATATCTAAACAGGTTGCTAAGAAATTAATAATTCAATTGGATTTCATGGAATTGGTTTTTTGGATATTATTTACTTAACGAGGAGAGTGGATTTAAGGGTTTTAAGAGCAAAAAAGCAGAAAGCTTAGGAAAAGAAAAAAAAATTAAGGAATTAAATAAAACAAAACGAACAACCGTGATTGGAATTTCTTGCACGATATAACCAAACAGCTTTCTTCATTGGAATCGATGTGAATAAGTTATGGGATTTGCATTCGTTGTATTGAGTATATTTTCTTTTGCACACATAATACAAGTTATGTATGGGTAGGGATATTTTTTTTTTGTATGCTGCCAATAGTCATAAATTCTCGGAACAAACATGTGCACGAGTAATTGCACGAAAAACGAAGGTTTAGTGAGAAGAGTTGTATAATAATAATAAAATTGCACTTGGAAAGTGTGAAGAGGTATTGAAATGGACTGGTATTGAATTTGGAGAAATATTTGTTGTTGTAAAAAGAATGATATTTCTTTCGAAAAGACCCATAACCCTTACTTTAAAATAAAACGACACAAAGAAACACTTCTAAGTATGGCCAACCACAAGGTTCTATTCTTAGAACCGAGCTTTTTTTTAATTTTGAAATATTATGCAATTCTTAATTCGAAACTAGTTCCCAATTTATTTTAGCTATCGTTTGTTTATTTAACTGTCAATGAAATCGTTCTACTGTCATGTAATACTTTTGAGATACATCCCATTCAAATATGACCCAACAAAGCCAAGATAAGAATTCGTTCATTGCAGGTAAAATAGATTAATCAATAAAAACAAAAATAACAATGTCACTAGTGAATTGTGTCTACATACTCCTCAACCCTTTGTTACAATACAATTAGAGTTGAGTTTCTGGAAAAAGTAACGTAGGTACATAAGTACCACAAGGGATTAAGAAACGTGTGTGTTCGTTTTCTTTTTGGTAGGTTTTTTGGGGCAACCTCAGATTAAATATGTTTCAAGTTGATTCATTTTATAATCCCACGTGTGTTTTGTTTGAGTACAAATCCCAGCAAATAATGTTAAAGCTTTATAAATTAAAAGCGAAACCAAGTCAACATTTCGTTTTGTATTCATTGCTGACAGAAATAAATTAAATAAAAGAAAATTCAGCCCAATTCTTTTTTGTGTCTGAACAATGTTGTGTGTTGTTTCTCAATAGCAAAATTGGATTGATGAATTCATTCAAAAGATAAGTTGATTGAGGAAGTTTGAATACTCCAATTAATTTTTACAGCTAGTAGAAAGATAATGAAGAATTTTTAAATTGTTCACTGGTTTTGGCTTTATTCGATATCCGTTATAAGATAGCGAGAGTCAATACGAGAGTTCTATCAAATGAATGACGACTTCAAAGTTATACACTAATAACTTTGAAGTCGTTAGATTTCTAATAAATTGCTTAAGGTTCACCACTTTTGACATGTAATTTATCGGTTTGACATTTGACTATCATTGACTTCATTGTTGGTATGAAAATCTTTTTTCTTTAAGTTAGGGTAGTTAAGGGGGCAATCACTAGCAGCAACAACTTAGTCGGATCACAAACTATCCTTTATTTTCCGTAGGATAATAGAGGATTAGGTAGTAGGTAAGTGAAAAGTGGCATACCGCACGAGTGGATCACTAGTGTAAAACAATTAGTTGTACAAGATCACGATGATTGTAACGTCTGAAGAACAGAGAAGAAGAAGAAGTGAAAAGGTAGGAAGAGGTGTGTTTGGGCATACATACACAGAGTGGCACAATAGAGCGGGTAGCCCCGGGAGCCTAGCGCATTTCTCACAACCATGTCTTACGAATGAAAGAAGGGACCTACAATTTTCTGTCGATTCTGAACGGCTAATCGAGAAATAGCTTTTCATGGCAACGAATTTTGTAACGGATATACATGCCAATTCCTCGAAAAAAGCGATACCCGTAGAAAAAATATTTTTAATTTTTTCAGGATTCGAACTTTCTGCGTTATAGGCAGAGCATTACGCCACGATCACCACAGGTGTTTGTTGGGTGAACCATTTGGAGCCCTGGCTGAATTTTAAAATATTGTTCAAATCTTAAAATGTGACCTAATTCGTCTAAGAAGGCGGTTTTTCACGGTGTAGACTAAGCTTGTGGTCTTTTAAAGACTTATTAGAATAACTCTTTTTCTGCCTCCTCTTCGTGGCGTCCGCTGCATAAATCGGATGTGCTATGCCAATGCCCATTCTCAACATGTGGGTTCCTACTGCGATGAGACCCGTAAGCTGGTGCTAATGTTCTATTTCCATCTTGGAAATATTTGGTCATAGGTTCTTGACAAGTTTCTTAAGCTAACCAAAAGCTTTTGTTTTCAGAATGTTTTTTGAATTCTGTTATTTTTCGGAGTTTCTTGTGGCTTGAATACAGAGATGTTTGTTTCGCTGGATTCCAGTGATGACCGACCTGCACATCTCAAAACCTTTTGACCACTTACTGACCGGGAAAATGGTAGTTGCGACATAGCTCTAACGCTCACTGGAGTACTAAAATACTTAAAGTATCACATTTTTTCAGTTTGATTTCTTTACTTATGTGCTAAAACTCGGTTTATTCAACCAGTTTTGGTTTCATGAGTTCAATCACGTAATATAATTATAACAATTTTCCCAATTTTTTGAAAGACATCTTGAAAACGAGTTTCTATAACTTTTTAAAACATTTTAGTACTCTAGTACTAAAACTGTATACTTTCCGTTATTTTACTGTTTTTTACATGCATTCTTCTAAATTTTCCGCTAAAGTACCGCACTGACTCACTGACAGAAAAAAAAAAGTTAATCTGCCCGAAGATACGGCCAGTATCAGCCGCAAAATAACCAATAACACACAGAAAAGCTACTGGCTTACTGAGATTTTCCGTCAAGATAAACAACGCAAATTGTTATCACTCCCCACTTGAGCCAGATATCACCGCGGAAAGAAGGCAATTTCTGTCAAATCCCCACCCTTATTAAAAAATATAATACTCTCACTATAGTTTTTGCATTCATACTACTTTCTTTAATTACCAATGTGATAAAATATAAGTACGAGTATGTATATATTTACCTTGACATAGAAGACTTCACATTAAAAAATATCTTCACAATGTTTGTTCACTCAGATACTTTGTATGACACTTCATGCCTGTCATGTGACGGAATGTCTTCTTCATCAAGTGATAAGATATTTCTTCAAATAAATATAATGTATGAAGTAATGAACAGGGGGACTCTTTTCACAAGTAGAGAGATTTTAGCTTTTATGTGATATCATTAAACAATCACTCAATTAAAATTTAGAAAAATGAGATATGATTAGAATTGTTTCTTAGGAAGGATGTAGTAGTTTATTTTTCGAGCCAAACAGTGATTATGTCCAACAAATGATAATTGATAAGTTAGTATATATATATAATATATTATAAGTACCAAACCACCCTTGAAGATTGTTTTTAGTTTTTGCGGGATAACTGCGTATACACTCACTTAATTAAAATTTACTAAGATATGAGATATGGCGCTCGAATTGCTTTTCAAAGGAAACCACAACCTACGGAGGTTGATTAATTAATTTGATTTTAAGTGCATCTTCAAGTTGGGACCACTTTTTTTTAATAGAAAGATACATATATGTGAAAGCGTATTGCCAACAAAGGAAGTGCGATATCATATTTTATCTTGGTTGTGAAATTTCAAATATCTACGAACAATAGGGTTTTTAGGTAAACAATTATTGTTTTTTCGAGTGGCTTAGCAATGCCATTGAAGTTAAATTATTGCACAAACATCGAACTTCGAACTTTAAGTGGATTGAATCCAATCAAACAAATCAATTTTACTAAGGCTGAAAAGGCCAAGTTTGAAATTATCGAAAACAAAACGTTTATGTGTGAGTGAAGGGTAAGCACAGGAGCGGAACACCTCTTGATAAAACCCTCAACCCTGTTTATAGCACATTATTCAAGTAGACAAATATTAATAGCGATGTTTATCAATTTCCGTATTTGATTTGATGTTTATTTCAAATTCCAATTAATTTTCTTTGGGTCAGCGGTAAGAATACATTGAATGTAGTGATATGAGGTCGAAGATCCGGTGCCCAATTTTTACATTCGACGTGTTGTATATATTTTTGACTTGAGCTATAGCTCATTCAATTTGCTTCTTGGTTCAGCTGATTGCTGGATGATTTTCTTTAAAGCACGTTCTTTCATAAGGAAATGATCGCTTAGAAATTTTAAGGATCAGTGACGAACTCAAATTTTCATATATCTTATTTATTGGAAGAAAAACAGAAAAAAATAATAATTAAAAATCATTTAACCCGTTCTTCCCCTGAACGCTTTTATTGTATCATGGAATGAGTTGCATCGCAAGGATCAGGATAGGGATCATATGGCACTTGGAATGAGTTACATTTGCAGTTGGATTCTATACCAGAAATGAGTTGAGTCTTTAAATGAATAAAAGGCTTCTTTAAATCATTGAGAGAAGGTCTTCCCTCGAAGAAGTCCTGGGTTAGTTGGATCTTTCTACTGATCGATGGTCAGTAGAAAAACAGTCTCTACATTTGGAAATACAAAATGGGGCATCAGTTTTCTTCAAAAAGAACCAATTTTAAGCTGTTGTGGTAGCAAGTTGAGAACAAGCTGTGTATTCAAATAAATGGTAGCTTGTAGTGAGTCTTACTCAACGAAAAACTACGTTTTGGGATATGATTCTACTAGGTATGAGTTACCCTTCTAGATCGATTATATCTCGTATAAAGTCTGTCATGGGATGGGTTGCAATTGGGAATGAGTCTTATTTACAGATTTTTTCTGTCTTAAGATGAGTTGTACTTTGGAATGGGTTTTGCATTGAGGTAAGCTCTTCTTTGCAGGAAGTTGTACCTTGGGACGAGTGTTACTAAAAGAAAAATCACATCTTAAAAGATATTTTTTCTTGGTATGAGTTGCACCTCCAGATGGGCTATATTTTGAGAAAAAAAATCATCATGGGATAAGTTGCAATTGAATATGAGCTTCATTTACAGATAATCTCTGTCCTCAGATGAGTTTAGTCTTTTATGAGTTGAACCTTGAGATTCTTCTATTGAAGAAGTCTCATCTTGGGATAAGAAGCATATTTCAGTCTCCATATTGGAAATTACAAAATGTTGCATTTGGTTTTGTTCAAAAACAACCAATTTTACGCTGTTGTTGTAACTTCGGAACTTTGGAGTGAGTTTTATTCAAGGATAAGTTGCGTTTTCTGATGAGTTTTAACTCGATATGAATTGCACCCCCAGATCGCTTTTAGTTCGAATTAAGTCTGTCATGGATCATGGGAATGAAATAAATTCACTGATTTTTTTTGTCCTGAGATGAGTTGAGCCTTGGAATGAGTTGTGCATTGGGATGAGTTTTAGCCAAAAAATTGTATGTTAAGGGCATTTTTTCTTGGTAGGTATGAGTTGTATCTTCAGATAGGCTATATTTTGAAAAGAATCCATCATTTTATGTTGTCTTGGTTTGTGTGAATCTTGAGTTAGTCTACATCTTGGGAGTAGGCCTGCCCCTGAAAAAATTGATTCTTGGGGTCACTCGTACGTCGAACTCGCTAGGGAAGGCTTAAATGACGTCAGGAAAACAACCGACACACTTAGACCAATATAAAGTCCGATTATGATACTAAATGAATGATTGGATCATTGGATTGAATCTGTGTTCATCAGATTCTCAGCAGAATGATGGGCCTTTTTCGTGTTTTTGAATCAGAAAAACAGACTTCACCTCACAAAAGTGGGTTTACCTTTTGACTAAATCACTGGCTCACTGCTACCGTTCTCCTCGTCTAACTTTCAAATTACACTTTTGCACTATTTTCTTCTTCTTCTTCTGTCTTTCCACACCAAATGATTATCTTCCATCTATAGACTCCCATTCATAACGAAGAAAATACTTCACACATTATGCAACTAGATCAGTCTATCGCTCATATGCCCATGCCAAGTCACCGGCAAACTATCGCCATAGTTACTACCGGAAGGAAGCTCATGGTTTTGAATTACTAAAAACGTTTGTGCACACATAACCCATACCAACTACAACGTACACAAAACGAAGAGTTCCGCTGCAGTTAACTTAATTATAAGGTCACCGTCGAGGTTTTGCAGAGTCTCCTCCTCTTGCTATGCTAAAATGAGGTAAAATCGAAAAACGATCGTCTGTTGTCGGCTTCGTCAGCAGCGGTGTCAACCATCATCATAAACTTTTTTGAACTTTTTAATATGCATAGCATGGAAAAATGTTGTGCGAGCTCTGTCCCGGCTGATCAAGATGGCTGTTGTATTGTTTTTGTTTTTGTTTTTTTTTTCTTGTGTTGTATTTTATAAGTACTGAAGAAGAGAAAGGTTAGAAAGCCATCTTATGGATGGTTGTGTGGTGAGTTTGTTTCTTTTTTTAATTCGAAGAATTGAAGAAAGTTTTGAAATTCATGAATCATTTTTTTTTTTTTTTTTTTGTTTCGTCGTCAATGGTAAAATAGTGAAAAAGCTGCAAAAAAAGCAAATTCGCTGTTCGTGCCTGGGAGCTATAATAATGGGGTCTCGCAATGCTATGGCCCTTGGTTGTTGTTGTTGTTTTTTTTCGCAAACTCTCATAGTGTTCGATCAGCGGATGGTAATTAAATGAAACAGCAATTTGATTTTAATTGTTATAAAGCGATTAGATGCACGTTAGCTCACGGTTATAATATTACAATGCAGTTGCAGCTGACAAAAGTATCGATTGCAACACAATTAATTATTTAAATTTCAATGAAAAACTACTTCGGTAAAAATTGGAAGACTGTCAACTTGGTGACAATTCAAATTCAATGTTATAAATGAAAGTGGTTCAGAGTTTCTGTCATGTGCTCCACCCACATAACTACTTTAAGTATATCACACGCAAAACAAAAATGAAGAAAAAAACAAGTTCGACGAAGTTGATTCAAATTTCCAGTCCCTTCCAACACGAGTTCGCAAATGCAAATTTGAATATTAGTGAGTAGTGTCACTTTAATTACCAATTTGACTGTCAAATTTTTGACATTTGCCTTAAGATAGAAAGACAGAAGTAAACACGTAGGCATATGCACATGTATTTGTGCTTGCGACGAATGTCTAAGCTTTAGAGCACAAAAAATCAAAGAATTCTCATTCCCACTTAATGCCTAACGGTAATATTCAATGGCAACAATTGCAAATGAGAGAATTTTCTACTCAAGCCAGACATTTAAATGTCATATATGCAACCAATGCAACATAAAGCAACACAAGAACCACCAAAAGAATGTGCTGCAGCAATAAATGTATCTCTACCGAGAGAGAAAAAAAAAACAAAATAGCAACAGCAAGAACAACAACAAAATGAAAACGTGTTTGAATGATTGGCTACCAAGTCAAGTATCCCCATGCCATATGCAATCGCGCCTTAAACACTCAAACAAACACAAACTGTTGAACTGCATAGCAACTTGATGACGATTATCTATTGGCAAACAACGGTTCATTTCTTTTTCTTCTTTTTTTTTTTTTTGTTAAGTTTTCTTTGCTATTTGGTAAGGACTGTTATAATATTGGCGGCGCGGTCGCGGTCGGCGCGTCGGCGGGCGGTGGTGGTGGTTGTGTTAGTTGTTGCTGCTGACGACACAAGGCCCGCGGCGACGACATCGACAACGGCGCGCTGATGACGGTCGGTGCTCGGTGGTGGTGGCCTTAAATCAGTAGGAAGAAACCAGCAGTGTCTTAAGAGCACACCACTGGAATACTTGCACACTTTTGTAATTCTTCTGTTCCTAGAAATGGAAATCCAAAGAAAATAACAATAATTATAGATTCAAGCTGTGATCTTGCGGGCGGGAGGTTGGTCTAAATTTGGAAAAGAGGTGAGAACCATGTCATTGATATGGTTGTGGTTGGTCGGTAGGACGGTAGGTGGTTAAGAATTTTATGAGTCATTAAAAAGTTTTGCAAATTAGTTTTGGGTGTGAACTTTACTAGTGAGTAGTGACTTTATGTCCCACGGAAGAGACAGTTGCTATAATTCAAGTCGGTTAAGACTTGCATCATTTGTTGCAAAGGTTTTACGTGAGGTTGAGTAGAGAATAAATTGTTGAATAAACCTTGAACGCAGCAGGAAATTTATGTGTTTTTTTGAAACGAATCTTTAAAAGTAAGGAAGTACGTTTAAGATATTGTGTTTTATTGGAAACTTGTTGCATACCTACTACTACATAAATCCACGTCTAGTTGAGTAGGTATAATAAAGTTAATTAAAGGTCGAAAATAGAACAAGTTGATTTATACTGGATTTGATTTTGGTAATTATTGGTAGTTCCTGATAATCCTAGGTTGGTTTTGTTAATTGTGAGGTCGATACAATTGTTTCCTTTTTTGAAATTGAAACCTTCTCTGTTCTTGTTTCTTCTTCAACATTTTAACGAAATGATAAAATTTGGTTTTTATTTGAGAAAAATGCATGTAACGACCGTCAGCTCCGTTCTTGCTAAACAACTAATCGTTATTACACTCTAAGAACATTTTTACGTTAAACTCAATTCGCTTATACGTTTCCGGCTTTCCGCCATTCTTTCTTTTTATAAAAAAAAAAACCTGAGCTACAGTGCACTAAATAGAAACAGCATTTAATTTATGATTTAAGAAACTAATGATTTCGAAACTCTTGGCTTCACGGAAAACACTACGAACTTTCTTAAAAGTTTCAGCTGCCGCATAACTTTGACAAAAATATCGTATACATATACATATGTATTATACAGTACTGTTAGTTAGTCTTCGAAATTTTTTGACACACCAAGCGTTGTTGAGTTAAATTTTAACAACCGTGAAACCCATTTCAATAAACTTTTTTTTAGTGATTCTGTCAACTTAACTCAAGAGAGAACAGTTTGTTGTAAATAGAGTCTTCTGGGCTATTTGCAAAACCGGACGTGTTGCTAAAAAGCGGATAACATTTTATCATCCCTTCGTATCGATTGCCGAAGTTGCATAAGATCGATAGACCTGCGACCGATGGAGAAGAAATTTTAACTTAGAATCTCATATCTTGCAATTGAAGGGTTTTTTTAAAGACTTATGGTTTTCAATCTGGCAATATTTTTACGGAATAAGTCTTTTTGACTGTAGTCGCACGACCATTGAGCACCACGTACGCATACAGTCACAAGCATCGTCAGTAAAAAAGGAAGAGACTGTGCTTAAGATTCACCCTTGAGGGACTTCTGCCAAATCTTCGAACCAAACAGATTTCACAGCTCCATCCAACACTGCCGCATTAGTTGTATACTTTTTTTAAATTTTCAACTTATTTGACATACCAATAAAGAATATTTCATAAATCAAAGCCTAGCGGTTAACTGTTTCAAAAGCCAAAGGCAGATTTTGACAAAACAAGCGTTTGGTTTGTTTAAGAAAGAAAATATTTTGTTCAGCAGAAAACCGGGAGTGCAAATTCGCTTGAAAAGAACTCAGCCGTTGATTTCTAATTGAACTCAGGATTGACATGCATCTTAAGTTTTCTGGTAACTTTGAATATCTTTTTTTGAAAGCCCTGTAAGTAGACTAAGCGATGTTTCTTTTATAAGCGTTTTATTGCAACTGACCTCTTATGAGTTCTTAGAGTATAACATCAAATTGAACTGTAACATCGTCCGATCGATGGGTTAGACATAAGATACATTGAGATATTACTATTAAAATAAATAAACAAATACAGGTGTACGGACCTAAGAGGTCGATGGATAATCACTTTACATATTGATGACAGGATATTATGTTCCTTACAGCCTGATTAAAGTACTGCGCAAACCAGCACGGTTGGTGCGTGCGATGCAGTTGAGTTAAGTGTATCGTATGAATATATTTCAAAAGATATAAATAAATTTAAGATAATTTTAAGGTTTGTTTTTTTTTTTCAGGTGGATAAATGTGGTTTTGGCTGATTGGGTCTAGGTGGCGTATGTGGAACATTTTTTTTGTTCGATTCATTCAAAATATTTCTGTGATTGTTGTAAATGATGACATTAAAGTACAGCCCAATTCTGCCCGACATTACTGATACCTCACATATCACAACGTTCCGGTTACGTCACGTTGCAAGCAACTCACGACGGACGTTCCGCTCAACTTTCCAGACATTACTCAAATTGTAATGTGATTTTGAGCAGTGGCCTTTATCACCATCACACAAGTTCGTAATTACAAGTGTTTTTGAACAAAGCTTATGGCTAAACGTTGTTGATGTTTACAGTTTCACAATTGTATTATTTTTCAAAGAGGAATTTTTAAGAAAACTTCAGTTTTTGTTTCGCCAGCAAACTAAACTAGCCTCTGAATTCGCATTTCCCTGAAGAAAATAGATTTACAAAATTTGTTTTGTTTGGAAGAATATTCTACAGGTGAATGATGTCGTGTAATTTTTCTTACCAGTTTGTTTCTTTTTCACTTTTATAAAGGTGGAACCTCCATTAGGTTTTTGAGTTCATGAAAAACTCTTCTAGAAGGTCATCAAACCTGCCTCCTTGTTGTCCTTCGTTCTTAACAAAGCCGTATCAAATTCGTTGAAAGTTATTGAAGAGGAAATTTCACTTTCTTTTAGGTTTGGAGAACCGTAATGACAGCTTTTAAAATCTTAAGCCACAACAAAGACTTTTTGGCTAACACTTTGGTTAATCACTACCGACCCGTTTCGTCTTCGTACATATCTAAGTATACATAAGGACAGACAGACAGCGGGAAGCGACTTTGTTTTATACCATGTAGTGATACCGGCTCAACTTAATATATTTAGATTTCTAAAGCTACTGATTGTACAATGTACATATATATTTTGACAGACGGTACTGACTTTCTATTACAGGCTAACCGCTGAAATTGTAGATGGCGCTGATGGTGGTAACATGTAGAGTACACACGTTACCACCATCAGCGCTATCTACATTTTCTACATTTCCTCACTCGCTGCTGTTAAAATCACAGAGTAGGTAACACAGACAGTCAACTCGTACGTCGTACCCCCTTTGACTGATACACCGGAGGTTAACTGTATGCCACGTTTTTCACAACTATTCAATAAATATATTTACAATATTTCAAGAAAAGTACTTATTTTCCAAGAAATCACATTTCCATAAACAATATTCTATCTGTCCAAACCACTCTCAGGTCATAAAAAAGATATTTTGTGTCAATCACTAAAAACTTTTCTTCAGAAGAACATGTAAAGCTATTAGAGACGTGTGAACTTATAAGTGAAAACAAAGCTCTCAAGCTTCAACGTTTTCAAAAACTCACAAATTCCCACGAATGCCTGTTGCTGCAAGAATTTGAATTTTTCATCCATATACCCAACGCCGACAATGTAAAAATCCATAAATAACCAACTTTATAAATTTCAAATGACCTTTCTCTCCTACCATCACCAGTGTGTAGTGTAACAGGTTAACCCGACCACCTTGCATTTATCAATCTCACCACGTGGTCCAGTGTGTCACTTAACATTTCTGTCTATTTCCATCCATCCAGTCTAGAGTCTCTCTCTCTAGTTAAATCACAAATACATCTTAGCTATTTCAAGAAATGAAAAGAAATAAAAAAAAAGATGCATTTCAAGTTTCCGATTTAACCAAAGATACTAAGACAGACAAAATGGGTATAAGTTCTTACAATGTAGTTAACCGCATTGATATGTGCGCACGCGCGATCGTAACAATTTCAAATGAAATATTTCAAAAAGCCGGTTCTGCTTGTTTTCTTGATTGAATAAATTTTGTGTTTATTTTTTAGTATTTTTCTATAGTAAAACAACGTAGGTATAGTCTCTAGATGCTTTTACTGAGTTTGAGGCTTGTTTTGTGTAAATGTCTCTCTCCCGCTATAGTTTCTTTCTCTTTTCGAAAATGTCAATCACACCATTCGATTGAAATGAAATAATCTTTCTCCTGTTTTCTTCTGTCAGCTTCTGTTGTACTTATTTCTTTTACAAAATTAATCACTTACAGAGTTTGTTTGTGTTGCAGGTTGGTAATACTTACTACTCTAAGCCTACCTTTCATTACGGTCTTTGAGATATATTCTAAAAGAGAACAACTTTATAGACACAAGCAAACCATGCCGTACTTGGTTGCGACTTCTGTTGGTTTTTTCTTCTTTTTTTGTCTTTTTTTCCGCTCATTTTGTATCTAGGTGGAGCAGTGCAAAAACTTTGAACGGCCTCAGGAGTTATGCGGAACTAAATAATTGTGATTTTTATCTTTCTTAATGCCAACTGGCTTTTTTATAAAATGTTCTAGATACTTGGTATGGGCTGTGCCTATGGGTGAGGCCGGAATAGCCATAGAGCATAAGTAGTAATATTTCTTAAAACAAGTATCTTGATCCGGTATTTAAATAGTTGCGATTGAAGTTGAATTTATAATATGTGACAAATTGCTTATGACTTGTCTGCACGTCGAAAGTTTGAATGTAGAAACGTCAAGTCGATTAATTAATTTATAGTTCAGAGACACTTTTGATGATGTTATCTGAAATGTTTCGATTAAGTGGTAACAGATAAATATGATGAAAATGCGTATCCGTAATCGTTCAAGAATACCTCAGGAGTAACATCTAGGGCCCGTTTTATTAATAATAATTATCATAAAATTCAAAGTGAAGAACATTGTATAGAAAATGGCCGCCAAATTGCAGCTCATGATGAAAGGCCATGTGGAAGAAGACTTGTCTCAACAGTGGAGCATAAACCTATGCTAACCTTACCACACTGATTGATCCTGAGAGACAACAAAGCAGATTTGTGAGGGGAGAACTAACTCAATTCTGAAAATTAATTGGTAGTTGAAAAATTGATTCATGAGTCTTATAGTTGAGTCTTTCCACATGTTTTTTTTTATCTAATTAACAGTTTTTGATCAATTGTTTTAGCTGTTAAAAATTTACTAATCTTTCACTCATTAAATTGATTCACTCAAATATTTGTCATCTTGGAAATTTCTTTCGTATTCTCAAAGACTGTCCATGGCCCTAGCTAAATTCATCAGAAAAAAAACTCTTCCTTTTTATCCACACATTACTTCAGTAAGAAGCCCCTCAGAGTATCATGTTACATGTAAAAACAATTCCTTTTCACTCTATCGAAGGCATCACAATTACTTACATCGCCATATTCTAATAAAAACAAAACACCATCCCAAAAATCCGTCCCAAAAGCTTACATCTCAATTTCCGCGCATTCACATGTATATTTTATGATAAAACCAAAGATCACGCAACACCCCCGCAACCTAAAATAACAACTTTTCAAACTCTAGTTCACATCTCAAGCCAAATACATCCCCATGTTGATAAAACATCCTACTTCCTACTCACAAAATGTTTTTTCCTTAAAACCAATAACAAAAGCTTCCAGAAACACCCCTTTTTATTCATACCATGTGCCTTTAATTAAATGCTGTTTATTCCCAATCCGTCATGTTGCGTAAAAACCTTTACACATGAATGTCTCAAGAAAAGCCTTACAAAAATGAAAAGTTGTTAGTTAGTAGGTGGGTGGGTAGTGGGCTGGCGGCGACGACGGACGTATTGAAAGCCTCTAACTCCAAATTTGATTAACAACATTTTGTTTTTCACATCTCCTCTTTTTTGTATGTATATGTGTGTGTATGTTTCTTTGAATTTTTGTGACGCAAATCCGTGCAAAGTTATCCGATGGGACACTTGGATTTCAAAACATCTGGAAACACATTCAGCTGACGTAATGTTAAATTTATTTGTCTCCTTTTACACAAGCACAGTAGGGTAGCGAAAGGTTTTCTTTATTCCCTATCCTCTCCCCAAATCCCCTTTGGAACTCATGAATGGATGTTGCTTGCTCTTGACGCAACAAGTATACCATATTGCCAGAGTTGTGGGTGGCAACTGGCAATTTGTTTTATAACCATGAAAGTGAATCTGCTTATGTCCTTGGCTTTTCCATCTATTGAATTTTCTCCTCTCCCTGAAAGAAGAGTCTCTTTGGTATAAAAAGATGTATTTAGTGGAAATGTACAAAAGCCATACGCTCTATGACGTAGTTTTGTGTCATATTTTATTTGTTGTGTGGTGGGTGGGTGTGATAAAAGCACGTGCTCCAGCAAATTTGTAGGGTGGCTGCTGGCTGGTACTGACTGACATGCATTTTATCATACCCATTCATTTACAAACACAATCATGTTTTTTTGAGAATTAAAGAGAAAATTTCCCATCTCTCTGCGAAGGGGATGAAGAGTATTCATTTATTCAACCAGATACACTCATACCAACATAATCTTTTTTATCAAGGGGAGGAACACTCAGAGAGTTGGCGTCTTGTGTATTTGAATGTAGGCGGCTTATCAGCTTTGAACATTCGCGATTTTTGTTGTTTATTTTATTTTTCATCGAAAAAGGAAATATGGGTCACATTTTTTCCATGCCATCCTACCATATGGTTGTGAATTTAAAAATAAACTCGAGAGCTATTTTGGTTTTGATTTGCAAAACGTTTCTTTAATTTTGAAAGTACTTGGGCTTTAAGAGGACTGGTTGAGTGGTTTTTATATTTTCCTCAGGCTTAAAGACGTCTAGCAGCATTTCTTGCAGTCTAGCAACATTTTGTCGTTTAGCACTTTACTTTTAATCGTGATGGGAGTGGAAAAAATATCATTGGAACTGTTCGAGAGAATCCACAATGTAACATATGTCATTGGAAAAAACTGATTTGCAAGCTTAGGAAGACCAATTTGCTTGTTTTTGAATAAAGATAAGTAAACCAATTAATCCTACTGAACTTCATATTATGAACATGCATGAAGGTACCTGATCTTTAAAGTTTTCGCTTCGGCATAGTTATGTACATAATTATTTTCACTTAATCATAAGCAAAATTGATTGTCTTCTGGTCCCTTTTATTTGGAAAGGACTTCAATCTTTCCAACTTACACAACCCCAGTTGCTATGATTTTCTTTTTAATCAGAATAGTTCTTTAAAAATAAAAAATAAACTATCTTCACGAAATTCATTTGAACCTTTTAGTGACATGTCTAGTAACAAAAGACAACGTCTTACGAGTCCCCTCAGTCGTGCTGTTACGACTTCAAGTCGTTATCTGAACTAAATTAAGTCAAACTTCGTTTGATTAGACCTGTAATAGTTTATTTACTATCGTGCACGGCTCTTTTTTATTCATAAAATTGTAAAGAGGCCAATAACCGAAGAACTTGCTGATAAGAGCATTAATGACTTAGGCTAATGCAAAAGGTTTAAGGAAATTTAATTTCTTTGAAAAAAGTGTTGTGTTGTTGTGAAAGAATTCACAAACATTTTATAGTTTAGAAAATGCTTCAACGAATCCTTTGGATTTCAAAGTATATTGTTTTGACCCAAGTGTTCGAGCTATCGTTTCATTCTTAGAAACACAGCAGAAGTGAAACTTCAAAAAAAAAAAAAAAAAGACAAGCGACTTCGAATTAACAAACGCGGGGGAGTCGAAGATTATAGGAAAAACTTGTAAAGTGCGAGAAAGCCGAATGAAAATAATTTTTAAATATCTTTTTTTATTTGTGTCGTTTTTCGTTTCATCGAATGTTGATATTGTACGGTTTTGAAGAAATTTCACTTTCAAGCTTTGACACCTTTCTTACAAATCAAGAGTCGCGATAGTTTGGGAGATAGTCTTGCAACGAGGTTCGGCTTCAGATATAATTTTATTCAGGAACATTTATCTGAACAATGCAATAAACAAATAATCAAAAAACAGAACAAGCTGTGCAAAGGAAAGCTTTGTTGACCACAGTGTATGACGCTACGAAGCATCGCACAAAGAGAAGACCGAGAATAAAAACAGATGTGTAACGTATTCTACGTATCTTATTCTGTCTGCGACTAGACCCTATACATTTATGTGTTTATTTGTGTGCTTGTTTCCGTGACACTTTTTCGTTTCATTGAGTATGAAATCACAACGATTCTAATGAAGTTTCACATCAAAAAACCAACCAAACCGAAAAGTTTTATTTCCATTTGGTCTTTAAAACGTTTGTAACTACATATTTAAGATGGTGAAAAAACCACAGCTATAAAAAACTGTAAAGATCCTGTTGAAAATGAGAAGAGTCATTTGCTGAAGATATGATCCCGAAAAACTTGGTATCATTTGCTATTAGTGAACTTAGAAAATGCTAAATGACCAATTCAATGTTATACATATAGGAAGAATGAATAAAAGAGGACCTAGATGACTACCTTGGTTGGACACCCGCCGCTCCGCACCGGAGATTTGCAACGTACACTTTAATAAGGGTTCTGTAAATTACAATTCATATTTCTCAATATGAAGTGGATGGTTTAAAGAAGTCACATACTTCTACAGGAAATTTTATCAATAACGTTACTAAAATCAGCTTATATCACATAAGATTTCTTTTATGTTTTTGGGGCAGAAAGTGGAACTGAATATTCTGTTGTATTCAACAAGAATTGTGGTAATGGACCTCCCATTGAGATGGCTATTTCGAGAGAGAGATTTGCAAAAGAAATATTTAAAATTGGAAGATTAGATTACATCGTTAAAAGATTGTTTGGTGTGATTTCATTCCATCGATTGAAGGACATCTATTCGACCATCATCTCCAGGGCTTTTCCCAAGGAAGCTCGAAAACTTGGGCAGCGGCTGTCCAACTTCTGGAAATAACGAGTCTCGACACGGCAAATATGAATTACAATATTCTTCATTATTTATCAAGATAGACAAGAGACAAGTCTTTACAATCAGTGAACTAATTTGTTTTGAATTAAACTAAGTATTCGCCAAGTGAATGGATCACGGTGCAGGCTAGCAGGCCTGGTACGGTTGGGGCGCTGAGGGCAGGCGGCACTTTTCCTTCGGCTGAAGAGATGAGGATTAGTTCTATCGTTTTCGGTCGGCGCGGGGATTTGGTATCGTCGGTGACTAGTTTGGCCAGTGTGGGCCTGGTGCTGGATGCGCTCCTGTAAAGAACTAAGCAATTATAGTTAAGAACGTTGCCCAGAATATGGAGCGACGCTTGTAGGAACAACAGGGGGAGAAGTGGTTATCGCAGGGCCACAGCAGAGGAATTGACCGGCGGCCTCTGTTCGGAGGCACCTTTCCGGTTAATTCAATAGGTTTGAGAATTGACCGGTGGCCGGTTAGGAAGCACCTTTCCGGTAAATTCAAAAGGTTTGCTATTTGCAAAAGCAGCTATGACCGATTTAGTAGTCTCAATGCTTACAACCGCTTTGCAAGTGCGGAGAATTGACTGGCGGCATCTACTAGGGGGCACTATTCCGGCTAATTCAAAAGGTTTGAGAATTGACTGGCGGCCTCTGTTAGGAGGCACCTTTCCGGTTAATTCACAAGGGGTTTCGAGGAAGCGGAGAAGAGGATAATCAAAGATCGGAGTGGTATTCCCACAGCCAATCATTCGCTGACGTTTCTTATCTCCTTTAATTTTCACTTATACTTATAAGTTTCTTCGTCGCAAGCAAGTGTGAGGTGTTACGGGTGAGTGAAATATTTACACCTCACCAACCATGTACACGCACGCTTCTCGTTTTTACATACATTCCAAGGCCATCATACATACCGTACACGGTGAGCAGAACACATGAGAAAATGAATTCGATGGTTGATGGCAGCTTACTTGCCGCTGCTTGGTTGAATTTATTTTCGTATGGAGCCAGAGTCACAATGTGTACCAACCGAATAGTGTATCTGCGCATGCGGTTGGCTTTCGGCGGTCGCTGCTGCGATGTGTGCATTCCTATGTGGCTGCGTAGGTTGTTTCTCGGTGCCCATGTTACTTCTTGTGTTGAGTCGAGTAGATGGTGCAAATCATAGGGTGCACTGTAGGTTGTTCGGCGGCGGTAACAAAAAATGTGACGTATCGTCACATAATTTTAACTTTATAAGCTGAGAAGATCATCTTGTCTTATTTTTTTGTAGAGCATACTCTGATTCAATGAGCTAAAGGTAAAGGTAAACCTTTTGTAGTCTTACTTGTGATTCCTATATTTCTCTGTTAGGTACCTAAATTCTAGCTAAATTTTTCTTCATGTTAAGAAGTACTTAATTGAGTACATACTAAAAACTTTTAACAATTCATTTACCGCTGTTTGAAGCTCTTTAAGGTTAAAAAAGGATTTGATTTAAATTCAACTTTTTGGTTGTTTAAAATTGTAACAAAATCTTTGAACTATTTAAATATTTTAGGTTTAAGATTTGCTTTTCAATTTTTGTCTTTTAATAAACTAATTTGATTTTTCTTCTTTTATTTTCAGGTATGTAACCTCCAGCACTATGCTGATTAATTTATGGAGTCAGTGCAGGATTAGAAAGGAAGCTATGTATAATCACGTAATCTATTTGTTTCTAACACACTTTAGAAAGTTATTTTTATTTATTTTAAGTGAATATATTACTTGAGCAGTGACTGTGGATGAAAAGCTGCATTTTGTTCCAGTTCGTGTCTAATAACGCGCTCGTTTTTTCGTCTATTCGAACTTTTAAACCCTCTCAAATTGTTTAATAGGAACTCTAAATCCATGAAAAAAGAAAATTCTGTTTCGATAGTAGCACGACACCATTTCTGCTTCATAAATTAAAGCCTTTTTTTTTTATAATTTTCTCAATTTTTACCCACTAGACCATTTGATTGAAGGACCTGCAAAGCCTTAAAACAAATTTAGTACATTGAATCCATCGAATCAAAAAAAAATATAATATTTAGCTCAAATAAGAAAATGAAGTAACTCTTTCACCTAACCTAAAAGATGCACCTCTAATGCTCCAATTCACTAACGTTGACTACACTTCTTTATTGCAATCTGCCTCTTTTTGATTTCTCAGTGAGAAAACATTCACTTTTCTTCATTCTTTTTGTGATTTCTTCGCTAAGAGGGCATCTAATTATAAAATTATGTTAATTTAATAAAATGAAAAAAGACAGCCAGACAATTTCATCACATGCTGCTGTAAGTTTAAGGAGATTATAGTCTGTCCTTATCTTTTGGTAATTTTTCCGTTCTGCTAATCAATTTCATTCTGAACGAGTTTCAATGTTTTTCATAAAATTAGTGAAGTAGTGATGCCGCACTCCAATGAATACTTTCCAACTTTACGAAAAAATCTGATATTTGAATAAAAGATAAGGAAAAATTTTATATGATTTGATTTCTTTTGCCCATTTCGTTAAGAGGAGAAACTTCCATCATCAAAGCTTTGCTCTATTTATTTGGGTCTTCTTTTGTTTTTTTTTTTTCGAGCCGCTATTTAAACTGCACAATTATGTGACCGGTTGCTTAACTGGTAATAAAATTCATCTGCAGTATTTACAGAGAAATTTCAAATTGCGAAAAGGCCTTTGAATGACTGCTTACGAGGAACTTTTTGTCACCTCATTTTGTTTTCATTCCCTAAAATATCTTTACTTACTTCATTTTCTTACTATACGAATATGTTTGTTTATAAAAGACTTCTCACTTAGCAGTTCGAAGTCAGAAGGATTTTGTACATCCCTTGCATTCCTTTCCAAGGTATGTGAGAGAAATGCGCTAGTCTCTGTACACCCTTATTTGTGTACTTTATTTAGTACTCTTTTAGTACATCCTGATTTTTTCATATCATTTTGTATACAGAAATGATTATTTCGTTTTAGAACACTTGGATTGGAAATCTCTCAATTGCCCTCATTAATAAGTCAAACTATCCGGCTTTAGAACACACTGCATTTTTGTCACAAAACGTTGGCTAGTCTCCCGAGTGTGGATTTTTTCACGTCTGAGGTCAATAAACTGCTGATATTGTGCATTTGTTAAGCCACTAGCTGTTAAAACTGACGTTCTGTTTTTCTGTTTCCCGTAAATTATCTCTTAATTTTCAAAAATATCTTCATCATCCTGCTTCTTACTCATTTCAAAACCAGTATCTCACAACGATGCACTATCTAAAAAATCTCCCCATAAAAACTTGTCCCATTTAAAATTAAATAGGCTTTTACAAGACCTATTTTACGTTTCCAAATCAGGCTAAAGTCTCATGTCACAAGATTTATGCATGATTCTGATGGATTACTTGATATTTGTGTTCATTTTTCGTGTACTTACCTTCGTCAATATTGTTGTTTCAACTTTTGATGGTAGCAAACAGGTGTGATTAAGTAAGTTGACGAACAAATACAGAAAAGCAACATGAAGTTTGAATAATTCGAGAGCCAAAAAAAATGTCACATTCCAGATTTTGAGAAAACATTGTTGCAAAATATTTACTCCGAGAGATAATTTTTTGTTGCACGTTTAATTTGCTTGGGTATACTCTTTTTTATAACAATCCTTATCTCATCACAATGAAATGTGTTCCTTCAAAGAAAGCCAGAAATAAAGATCAGAAAAGTATGTGTATAGACATTTACACAATTAAGTGTACCCCTCAGGTAAAATACTCTGAAAGGTTTTTATTTACCAAATCAAACACAAAATTTATTAAGTAAAGACACCCATGTATTATGCAAGAGTAAGGGAACTAAGATTCATTGATTAAGACAAGAGTTTACCACGAGAAGAACGACACGCAAGAAATAAGATGATGTTACAGTCTTAAGAAGTCAATGACTCTAGAGAACTACAGGTTGGTTAATTTATACGACGTTTTTTTTCTGGAAAGGTTTGAATAGAATATGTGCTGCTTTGTAAGTGAATAGCCCAGGGGAATATCATTTATTGATCTGAAAACTCTTGAAAAAAACAAACACTAGGTGTGTCTATTTGAATACCTGTTGAACTTTTTTAAAAAAAGGTCATTTGAGAAGGCAGTTTCAAGGTTAAACTGTAAAATAAATAGAAAAAGGGAAATTGTTTGATCTTTACACTTCAATCTGATAGTGGTGGTCAGAGTTTTTAGTACTGAAAGTCTTGTTCTGTTCTTTTTCTTTTTTTTTGTATAATCGTTCTTCCTTTTTTGGTCATTCGGGGCTTGAAAAATAAACAAGATGTCTTTAACATTCACACAGCTCTAAATTTGTACTAAAATCTCGAAAATCTACTAAGCTGCGTTTGAAGTTTAGAAAAGTAAGCGATACGACTGTGAAAGTGATACAAACCTGTACTAGAATTGTACTAAAAGCACAGAGATCTCTTGGTCTTCCTTTTTCTTTTCTTTTTTGTACAATTATACAACATTTTTGATCGTTAGGGTGATGTAAATAAGTAAGATGCCTTTGAAGCTGATTGCAATACACTACTTTATTTGTACCGAAGACACATATGACTTTGAAATTGATAAGTACCTGTCCTAAATTTGAACTAAAAACACAAAAATCTGCTGACTGCATTCGAAGATAAGAAAACTGAGTTAGATTAATTTCAAATTGATGGAAAACTGTACTAAATTTATACTAAAAACACAAAGGTCTGCTACACTTCTCTTATTTTGGGCTTTGAAATGCAAGCGATATGAATCTGGATGCAAATTAGCACTAAATTTATACTAATAACTCGTAGATCTACTAGTCTGCTTTCGAGGCTTAGAAAAGTAAACGATATGACTTTGCAAAATTGTTCTTAAAACACAGACATCTATTAGAGGCTTCTTTTTTCTTTTTTGTACAATCATATAATTTTGATGTCTTGACGAGATGACTTGGAACATATTGTAAATCAGTACTAAACTTGTACCAAAAACACAGAAAGGCTGCTTTCGTGGTTAAGAAAAGTAAGCGATCTGGATTAGAAATTGATGAAAACCTAAACTAAAACCTGTACTAAAAATATAAAGATCTACAAGCAAGTGCTTAGGGTTGTGAAAATTAAGCGATATGGCTTGATTGAAATTGATGAGAACCCGTCCTAGACTTGTACAAAAAACACTAGATATTAAGTTAAGTATTTGAAATCGCCTTAATCTTTTCAAATGTGCACTAAAATAAAGAAAGAGTCACATTGCTCTGTGTTTGAATATAAACTTATTTTACAAACACCTCTCAAGCTGCATGCTTTGAAAGCATATTAATGTTAAAATCATGTAAAATATATGCGTGACCAGTACTTACATGCCTGTATCTCGATGCCACAAACATCCTCCGTAATATTTTACAATAATCGTTTTAGTGTAATAATTACAATTGCCATCATCGATTATGCAATACTCAACCAACCTCCTGTACAAATTTAATTAACCATCAAAAAATAAAAATAATAAACAAGACATTCACTTTGATGATAACCTAAAAAGATTTTTTCTTTCCCTTTACGAAAATTAAATCGAGAGATGAAATAAAACAAGAAATCCAAGAACTGGAAAATGCAACGAAATAAACAACACACACAAGTTTTCGTTTAATTCAAAAAACAAGTCATGAATTCGGTTCAAAAAAAAACCTCCTTTGCAAACGCAGAGGCCAAGCCTGATCCACTCACTACATAGAGAACCTTTCACTTTAGTGATTTTCGGCTCGCATCAAAAAAGCCGAAAACCAGAAAAAGGGCACGATTCACTGGAGTTCCCGTTTCAGTTTTTTTTACTTTTTTTATGATCCTCCTCCCTTCATCTTCATCAGCGTAGTGCACCACTCTAAAGTGGTGCGTGCAGTCATTTAACTTTGATCTCACGTTCTAGTTATATAATTTGACTGGTTTTGAGGCTGTAGTCTTTCGAGAGAGATCAATTGGATAACATGTCAAATAAAAGTGCAAGACCAAAAGAATTGAGGGAGTGCAAGCTAATAATGCGTACCGCAAAAATTTATCGCTTTTGTTAAAAGTCGATTTACTTCGAGTGCCGCAAGGCACTCTTTTAAGGCCAATTTTGTTTCAATTTTTTTTTTTTTTTTTGGTTGAGTATTACAAATTAACAAATTTCTTGACATCAATCTTTTGCTTGCCTCCTCTACCGCTCTAAGACACGAAAGTATCTAATGGTCAATGAACTTTTTCGTAAAGCAGGTAAAGAAGACAACGAACACAACAGCAAAGAAAAAAAAAGAAGATACAAATCGTTGTTTTGGTTATTTGCTTAGTGGTTGTTAGTTTATCTTTTTTTTTTTTTTTTGCTAACAGATTATTATTTTTTATTTATTGCGAAATTCGATGGCCCACTGTAAATGGAGTGTGTTATTATTTTGTCTCTCTTTTTGTTTATTCGTTTGCTTTTAGGTATGTGGAAATGACTAAATATCTATCATGCGTGTGAGGTGCTCACATGTGGTGAAAGGAAATAAAAGAAGAAAGATATTTATAACAAGCCTGCCGATTGTAGTATTATGGATATTATATTTAACAAAATTATCACACAGACCCAGGTCGATTGTTTTTGTCTTGTTAATTACATGGCAAGCAGTGTTATGTTTTTGGTATTAAGTGTCTTATGATTCGTATGAGAAACATACATAGTTCCAGGTTCACTAAATAAACATCATAATAAATGATAGTTATGGTTTTTGTTTTTCGCAAAGTATTCATTAAGATGAAAAAAAGGCTGCTAAAATTTAAATGAGATTTAACACGGGAATCGTTGTGTGAAAACGAAATGGTGATTGATGGTTGTATAATGTGATATGAGAAACTTTTGCATTTAAAGTTGACCCAAATTTCAATTTGAGTTTTTATTTGAGCTTAAAATGAGAAACGGAAGAAAATAGTTAAAACTTTTTTTCATACTCAATATTGTTTTCAGCTTCGTGCCGCTGGCCTAGAGAGGTCATTGGTACAAGTGATCTCTGCTTTTGAAATTAGAAATTTACTATAATGGAAGAATCATATCTCACAACCTTTGAAAGCAATCAGTTATTATAAATAAAACCGTTCTAAATGTGTGCTAAATGTGTATTAAATGAGAGAATTGACCTAGCTTTGAATTGTTTGTCAAAATTTTAAGAGCTGAATTTCAATAGCTTGTATTTCTCGCTTCGTAATGTTAGGCGTGTCTGCGTCACAAGGTACAAATCCCAGAAACGTTCTGTATTTTTCCATGGGTATCATCTTTGGCGAAGAGATGGGAAGTCCTACGAGAGTATTTACACTGTCATGAACAGCGCTTTCTCATTATTGTTTTTTAATTGTAGATCCCTGAAATGCATTAGATTCTCAAATTCCCCGAGTTTTGCTGTGCCACTGTGGTTTCTAAATATTCGATTGTTTTTTTTTTTTTTTTGTACGGAAATGGTGGAACGGAAACCGTTTGCCTGTATAGTAGGATACCTCTGCCATAATCAAAAACAGTGAACCAAATATGTATTTTGAAACAAGTAAAGTTTTTCATTACAGTTTTTGCGCAGGAAATTTTTGTTTTTTTAATATTTTAAAATATTGACAGTGTTAGATAAAAGTGATTTGTATTTTTTTCTTGTTATTGCAAGAAATTAAACGTCGATTTAAAAATTATCGGCTATTTTGGACCCTTTGGGTTTTTTCTGTAGCTTTGCCTGTAAAAATCACATTATGATGTTCTTTTTGTGACTGACAAAGCCAATTTGTGAGTAGTTCTGCAGATGACAAGCCCGGTCAGTCAAATGCCAACCAAATAAATATTTGCTGGTTTTCAGAACAGAAAGGGAAAGTTAGGAAGATTACTTATACTCAAACACTTTAAAAGGCAAAGCAAAAACCAAGAAGGTGATAAACGCAGCATCGAGTAAAATATCCCTTGCCCCATGTCATTCATCATAGTACAAATTTGACACAAAAATAAGACCGAGAAGTCCTGCATTTCTCACAACCATTGCCTTGTGAGGAAATGAAAAGGATCTAAAATTTCCTACCGATTCCGAACAGCTTATCGAGAAAGCGCTTTTCATGGCAATGAATTTACCATCAGAGGGCTTGTCAATTCCTCGTGAAAGGCGATACTCGCGAAAAAGCCCAATTTTGCTTCTGTTGGGATTCGAACTACGAACCTTCCCGGTTAACAAGCAGTCATGCCACAAATTTGACACAGCACTTTTGAAAAGCAAATTTTTCCGTGTCTATGGAAGGGCTAGACAAAAGGTGTTTTTTTCATTGCACTTGTGTCATTTGACGTCTTTCAGTTATTCTTTTACAAAACACACATTATTCCATAAAAGCTTATTAAAAGACTTGGATGGAACTGATATAATTTTTCAATGAATGAATTCACAGATCACTTTTTGATTTGATACTCCAAACTGCGGCCTATTTCACTAACTTACAAGTTAGTAGTTATAATCGTTTTTGGCAAAATTTTTGATTGTTTTTACAAATGTTTTTCCACTAAACGTTGTCGTTTACAACTTTGCAGTTGCATTTCACAAAGAAAAATTTGTTGAAAAGTTCCATTTCTTGGCTCTCCAACTTAAAATTAAAGTTGTAATTCACATGCAACAAACTTGTTAAAATAATACTTGTTTTAGAATTTTCATTGCAACAAATTTATTTAGTTTATAAAAATACTATACAGGTAGACGTTCACTTGTAATTTTTCTTACAAGTTTGCTTCTATTTCATTTTTAGTACGCAATTTCTTATGAGGCGAAGGCGCAGTAGCCAAAGGGATAATATTTGTAAAATGTTTTGCTTATTTATATTGATGTTTTCAGCACAACGTTTGAAAATATTTTTAGAAAAGAGTTCTAAAGAACAAGTCATTGTTCATTGAAATGTAACAGCTGTTTAGAACAATTGTTGTCTTCAATATTTTTTTCTACAATTTTGTCCGCTTTGATCTTAAGCTTGTAAATTGAAAACTTATAGACTCCAATTTTGTTGTTGTAAATAACAAGTAAGCATTTGAAGTTGTAACTTTTACTTTGATGAAATAAACCAATGGTTCACAATTTGATTTTGTGCACGTGGAAGTGGCTGCAAATCGTCCCTCCAACTCAATATTCACAAAAATGCGATTTAAAAGAAAAACAACTGCTCTTGTGGCCCAATCGATCAATATTCGTTTAGAAATTATCAAAGCTCCGACTCGAAATGTTCTCGAAAGCTTATAGCAAAAAGACTTAAAAGACTCATTTGGAAGGAGACCTCAACCGATTCAGAGTGTAAAACTCAAGAGAGCTCTCCCAAAATCGAAATATATTTACGAAATATGTTCGTTTAGGCCAAAACTCGTATTATATCGTCGCTTTATTTTCCTTAATATTTTCAGTTGCACACAGTAAGTTCATGGTCAATGCTTTGAACTTTTGATGCTTTTTTATAATTACCACGACAAAAAAAAACTGCCGTTCGACCAGCCTCAGCAATTCAAAAATATCTCATTTATTACCATTAATTATCATTAAAAATGTAAACAAAATGTTAACGTACAATGTCCTCACGACCACCACCGTTCGCTCAAATTAACACCAAGCTAATTAATATACACGCCATATGAGTTTGTTTTGAAAAGCAATATGATTCTTTGAATGCTTTTCCTCACAGGCGAATTAAAAATACCTTAGTATTTTCTCTGAGAAAAATTAAAAACAATTCAAAAATTTGAAAAGAAGCCATATCTTCAGACTTCTGTCTGTCCTTTAACTGTGTGTACTAAAAATTAGTACTACAAACAAATCAACTTACGTCAGATGGAAGTACATTTGTAGGAACTTTTTTTAACTTAGTCAAACAAGTGTTGCGCATTAGACTGTTGTTATTGTAAAATTTCTTATGTCCCATCTTTCTTTTGCCACTTGTTTGCCTCTTATTGGCATTTGAGTGTCAATGACACCTCACACCTTGGAGAATATTTTTTCGGTGGGTTTTGCCGATGATTTTTTTTTTCCTACGAAACAATAAAAGAACGTGTCTGAGATTTTGTTATTTTTAATACTTTCGGACTTAGTCATAAATGATGCGCACTTCAGCTCGCCGGTAGGCAAACAAAAAAACAACAACATTCAACACTAACCGAACTTGATGTGAGAGTAATGTAAAATTGTATACGTTTATACACACACAAACGACAAAAATCTAGTACTGCAATAACAAAGCCATAAAACATTCTGTTATTTTTTGTTTAATGTTAATGTCAGATTTAAATGAAACATTTATCTTTGTGAGTATTTGAAGTAAGTTTTATAGTCTGATCTGAACATAGATTAAAAAAGTTTTAATAAACTGTGTGGTAAGAGCTGGTTTTATTAAATATTCCTGTACTTGCAATTAATTTTAAACGTCACGTTAGTGGATTGCATTTATGAGCATTTACAATGAAGCTCTTTAAATAATTATTCAAAAATAAATTTATGATGCATACTAACTAACAAATTAAAGTTATCGCTTTAATTGCGTATTTTCAATCCGATAAATCAATACAACGGCAAATAAAGAAAAACATTGTCCTAAGCCAGTGTTGCCACTAGGATACAATAGTATTCCGGAAAATTCTTTTATTTTGAGTTTAAATTTATTATATTTATCTTACTGTGTTAGTTTTATAAAAAATAATTAAATACTAATACTAAAAAATCAAATAGATTTAGTATGAAAAAAGTCAGTGAAGTATCGGTTTTGTTTTAATGTATTCTTAAATATTTAAATATTTAATTATATTAAAGTCACTATTTATTTTCAAAAAAACTCTTTTTTCATTCGAAGGGACTGATATACTTATAGTGTTGGTCACGTTTTTTAAAGTGGCCTTTTGAATATTAAAATATCTCTTTGAACAGAAACTATTTGTTTTTTACTTACTTCGTGCGCGAAGGATTTCTTCCATCTTATATAAGAAATCGTTTGAAGTTACGTGTACTCTAGGAAATTAAACCGAACTCTAAAAAGGAATTCCTCGTTAGGGATTTACAGAAAAAACGAAATCAGCACTTAGTTTCAAAGTGATAAAATTCTTCAACAGCACAATTAATTTTGGTCAAAAAGTTTCCTGAATAAGAAAAGACGTATCTCATAGAAAGTTCCTGGCATATGCAAAAAGTGTTTTTTTAGTGGTTGGGTTCCGTCTGGGTCAGGTATCTTCTCAGATTACTCTACCATGAATAGATCAATAAAATTTCCCGACTTCTGCAGTGTCTTTCAAGCAGAAGTACTCGAAGTGTGCGAAGCCGCAAAGCACCTAGCTACGCAAAACTTGATCAACGAAAATATTGACTTCTTCATAGACAGTCAGGCGGCCATTAAAGCTACTCGTATCTCATCCATTATCAAACAATCCAGACTAGTAGACAGCTGTCGCAGTAACCTAAGACTGCTCAGCAAATCAAACACAGTTAGTTTAACCTGGGTTCCAGGACATCCTGACATAATCGGTAATGAAATGGCGGATAAGCTGGCTAAAATCGGGTCAGCACTCGAATCCAGCGAAACGAACACCTCAGCTCTAAAGCCACTAAAACAAGAAAAAAACAGAATCAAACACAATTTTTCAAAAACCGCCAATGACAGGTGGTCATCTTTAGAAACATGCCGAGTCGCCAGAAACCTTTGGCCATATATTTCCAAGAAAAAACTGAATTTCTACTCCAGCTAAGCAGACCTCGGCTCTTTCTGTTGATTGGCATTCTCACGGGCCACAACTCGTTGGGTACCCACATGATGAGAATGGGCATTAGCACATCCGACTTATGTAGAGGATGCCAGGATGAAGAGGCAGAGGAAGAATCATTCCACTTCCTCTGTGAGTGTCCTAGCTTGGCCCACACTCGGAATAAAACCTTCGGATAATACTTCTTCGACGAACTGGCGACATCTCTAATTTCCCATTGAGCAACTTCCTGAAATTTACTCAGGGCTCCAAATGGTTCAGTGGGGATTCCCTACCCCAATAAACCAATTACCAACTTAACCCTCTACCTCTTTCAATCCTCCCATCTCCTCATCCTCTGATTTTCCCGGGGAGCACAATGGATCCTTGAGATCCGAGTGAGGTGCTGCCACTTGTGGCTGCACCCCCATGCAACCTAACCTAACCTAACCTAGTGGTTGGGTTTTCAATCTGGCAATACTTATTTTCGGAGTTGATCTGTGACTTGATTTATGCTAAGTTTGGATTGATATCTTATCGTGGAAGAATTGAAGCCACACGATCGGTGATCATTGCGTGTGTTCGGTAAATTGTCTGGCAACGAAATTGTTGATGACGCCGATTTTTACATAATGTCGAATTTTAAGCCTGTGAGTTGCTTCATGATCGGGCGATTGAACAAGACTGGCTTATTTTTAGTAAGATTTTGCTTAGTCGCTTGTCCACGCAGATAGGCCTGACACCATTGACACCTTGGAAGAGAATATTTGGCGCGTTATTGCTGACAAAATGTCCCCAAATGCTTCAAAAAACTGTCGAAAATTGGGATTCTCGGCTGAAATTTATTCCCCGCCGCCGATTGCCCGAAACCAATTTTAAAGTTTTTGATTGGGAAACCCTTATCTCTATAGTAAAGCTCAATTCTTGGCTATAAGATTAAATTGTATGAGTTTTATTTCGTCTTGAAAACTACACGTCTTAAAAAATACACTTTACCAGAAGTTACATATAAAGGAGGATGACTATCAGATCTTTTTTTCAGAAGAGTTTTGCTACGAGAACTGACTTTATTTGAGAAAAAAGAATTGATTGGTATATCAAATTTGAGCTTTATAAATTAAGGATTTTAATGATACATATAATAAAGTAGAAGCCACCACTGGTTTTTTCAAGATATCAGCAAGTTAAGATCCACTTAAAAATATTTTTTTCCAACAGAGAGACTTAACATATATTAAAAACAGTATCAAATATAAAGAGATATTTTTGTGATCTTTCAGTTTTCATTCATTTCTTAAAATATTTTTTTTTGTACAGCTTATAAGTCGGAAGTCGTAAGCTGTTATTGCGCAAAAAAAAAGAATTTTTCTCATTTTTCGATTCGATTTTGTGATCTCGAAAGGATTCGTTGTTAATCAGTGCTAAGCTTCCTAAAAATTACTTCAGGAGTATGTGGACCCCTACATCCATCTTTTTCCACATAATTGTCAGTTTTCGTCCATCTTGAATGTGCTTCCCAAATATGGTGTCCATAATTCACAAATTGGATGTATGCAGCGAAGATTTCTTAAACCTGCTCAGTGCTCATAGAAGATCAATCAAAGCTCCTGATTTTCCTTCATACTCGCACTTTGGTTTTAATTTCAAAATAATTCACTGTCCCCCAGAACCAATTATGAGCCTCTTACTAACATTACATATATGAATCTTTAATTTGAATTCAAAAGTTGATAGATTTTTATATATGAGAAAGTGGCTTGAAGTTCTTGCTCTTACAACTCACTGCCGTTCTTATTTGAACAAAAAAAAAAATAGAAATGCGTACCCTCAATTGCTATCTTTGCAAGAAGTTTACCAACCTTCACTCAAAACCACCCGACGCTTTACAACTCAACGTAAAAGGTTCACTTTAAATCGATTTCAGTAACTGCCAAAAAAAGAAACACAGTTGAATAACCCTCATTATCGTCTTTGAACCACAAAACCCATCAACAGGTTAGAATAAAAACAAAATAAAAAAAAAACATTTAGGAAACCAAATCTTCCAACTAAAAGAAATCAACAATATTATTTCTTCAAAGCATATAACTAAGTAGGTAGGTATGAGTTGCTATACCAAACGCGTTGATGAGACCAAGTCAAATAATCGTGCCAGGGGTCTTTAATTAGAAACGAAGAGTTGATAACAACTGAATTGGATAGAATAAAAAAAAAATAATCAACCGGTCCGACGAAAGAGTCCAATTCCATTCTTTTACACGGGCCGGCTCCCATCGTGGATTTATTTAAAGGGGTTTGTGTAAATTACTTGTTAATAGTCATAAACTACGCGGGGTTTCAACGAAGATATAGGCATGGTACTCATTGGTGTTGTTGCGTGTAAATATACTCAACATAGATATACCTGAAGGTACCCAGTGGGTACTACCCACCATTAAATGCTGGCAAGCTAGCCACACATGAAAATAAAAGGCAAAGTGCATGACTAGACCTTTTTTTTTTTGTTGTCCGTCGTATCGTGAACCCTCTTTGGTCAGACTTAATCGGACATTTTGTTTAAATTTATTGATTTTGGATAATAGGACAAAAATAATCGATTCAAATATCTCGAACTTGTTGTTTGAAAGAAAGGAAGGTCAAAAAATCATGAAGAGTTGTTCATTCGAAATGGGAAATGTAAACCAATAAAAAAAATAAGGGTTCTGTTTTAAATTATGACGACGTTGTGTGGGTTTGCAGTTAAAAATTTGTGCGCAATAGAAAAAAATGTGATATTGTAATATATACGTGTATTCATAGAGTACAGTCAACTCGATTTCAAACAAAAAGAATCAAGTGGTACTGCAACTATGTACGTTGTAGATATATTTATTTATTCACAAGACATTTAATACTAAACATCAGTGGATATTACAACGTCGTAGATAACCAAGTCATATATTTGCTTGAGGCATAAAAACTTGCTGTTTTCATTTGCAAATTGTGTATTTTTGGCTTCTAGTGATATTGCGAATGAACCAGAACAAAGTGACAAACGATTCATTACTCTTGACACCCTCAAGAGCATACATAGTATGTTTTATAGCAAATAAAATTTTTGCATGACGTTTAAAGCTTCCAATGTACTAAAAATTTACTAAAAATCATGTGATCGAAGACTGAATATTCGAATTTAATATTTGTTTGTCCGTTTTCTTTGTCAAAAGCAACGGAAAAACGTCAACGTATGTAAAAATGTTGCAAAATTCCACTGTACTAAAAAAGGACTTATAGTCATAAGACCTCGAAATGCATAGGAGAATTTTGGTCTGCGCCTTTTTCTAGGTGACTTTTTATTTTAACAAAAATAGTAAAACTTCAACTTTAAAGCGTTGCAAGCTTCCATTGTACCTACTAAAAATGTACTAAATGTCACTCAATCGTGCAATGTACAAAAAAATTTGTTTCTGCATCTTTTTCTTTGTGCCATTTGCCATTTTTCAAGCTTTCACTGTACTAAAGAAGTACTAAAGTTCATAAGATCGCGGATTGCATAAAAGCGTCAAGTTTTGCCGCTTTTTCTCAATGGCTTTTTGTTACAACAAAAATACGAAACTTCAGCTTAAAGAAAAATGTTGCAAGCTTTAATTGTACTAAAAATGTACCTAAAACCACAAATCTTGAAGTGCACACGCAAAAATGCACATATTTCGTTGTGCCTTTTTTCTGAAGTGGCAATGAAAAACTTCAACATGTTTAAAAACGTTTCAGGCCTTTACTGTTACTAAAAAGGTTTTTTTTTTTTTTTTATTAAAAAAAAGAGGAGGCTTATACGCTAATCTGGAGAACTCAGACCTAATATCCAGTCCATTGTACTACCAGAGTAGCAGCCTTCCCTTTTTTTTGTGTTGCAGTAGTTGGAAATAAGTTGTTAGTAATTTCACATATATAACCTCAAGGGCGGCGTCCATATAAAACTGGGAGGCTGAAAGAAAAGTAGATGCCCAGAGCGGGATTCGAACCCACGCATCCGGCCTCTCTACCAAACACTCTACCACTGCACCACGGCCGCCCGTTACTAAAAAGGTACTAAAAGTCATAAGATATCGGAATGCATAAGAAAATTTTGTTCTTCAGCTTTTTCTTAATGGATTTTTGTTTCAATAGAAATGGGAAAAATTCAACTTATAAAGGAAACTCTGGAGAAAATTTGATTCTGCAGGTTTTCTTAGCAGATTTTTGTTTCAGCACAACGATGTAACTTCAACATATACCTTACTGCTTTATGAATGAAAATATCTACTCATCACAGTTCATAGCAGTCACAAAAATCTTTAGAACTCTTGCGACCTCGATTGTACACTTTTTACAGAAATCTTCTTCATGCTAAAAAGTGTTCTTCGTTCTGCTTATGTAATTCCTCGAACATGCGAGTCTTGCCATTTAAAAGTAAAATCAAAACTCCTCATTCATTACACAAAGTTTGCGTGTTTCGCATTTAGATAACCACAATATCCTCCATGTCTCATCTATCTATCTCACCAACCGACGATAACTGCCACCGCCTCTAATATCACACATCCAATTTGCAGCACAGTAAAGAAGAAAAAAACAAAATTTATAAATATGTATCCGCAACTGCTTACTCAGATTGAAGCCAGAATGTGCAGTCCCATAGCTTAATGCAAAGCTACATCATATAATGCAGTTGTACTGATGCGGTCGGTGTCTAGCAACTTTGCTTTGTGGTTATGACGTTTTCCGTTTTGAGACGATTGTGCATCTGGGGGTATGCGATTACCACACCGCCAATGATGATTATGACGCTAAACAGCAAACATAGCGTCTGTTGAGAAGTCTCTTGACTTCAGTCATCGAGACGCTAACTATGACGCTATTATGCCGCTGCTGCTGGCTGGCTGACTGGTTGCTCTTTTTCGAGCAAAGTTATTCAAGAGAAATCTCATCGCTATTCATTCAGCGAGAAGAATGATTTTTTTTCCTCATATTGGCCTAGCAAGGTTTTGTGCTTAGAGCTAGTCTCAGCTCAGTATATCGTATGTGTGCTAGGTAGGTCGTTTGAAATCTGTGTTTTTTCTTGTTTTTGTTGTTGTTGTATCCTTGTTGTTGTTGGTGTTGTTCTTATGATGTTGCTCTGTCGTTCATCGTCGCGTGTTTACAATTGCGTTCGTTCACATTTAAAGTCGCGATGGACAACAACACGGGGAAAAGGAATTTATTAACACATGTAACTCGCGTCATATTAGTTGCACGGTCATTCACATTGACGAGGTTTTTATATCTTTTTGCTTTTTTAATGTGTAAAGATGGAAATTTATTGAACACATCCATCTTGACCAGGTGAAAATGGCGTTTAATACAAAATGACTTCAATGATAATCAAACTCATATGAAGGTGTACAGACTTAGTTAATGGCATTCCATGTACTAAAAGGGGCTCTTAAGTATTTAAAATGTCTGTCATATTCATCATTCACAGATGTCTTCGAGTATGAAGGTATACTACAAGCCTTAGCTTTTTCAGGTGCAATATTAGCTGATTATCTTTAAGAACTGGTTTAAATTTTTAGAGGCATCTAACAGACGCTTATTATTTGAGTTTTTAGCATCTGCTAATGTCTCTAAAGATCTCCTTAAAACAAATAGGCTTGGGTGTCTGATGCGCCCATTTGGTTTTTAACACATTGTGTCTTTGGCTTCTGGTGATTTTATTTAGTACAAAAGTACTAAAATTTGAATACGTTAACTTTGCTTTCAATTTGCACCCATCTTTTGACACTTTGTTTTTAAAATTGCATTGCAGTTTATTTTTCTTTCATTTCATGTGCTTTCTGATTCAAGTATACCAACAATACTTCACAAAAAATTTAATGCAAATAAAGTTCAGTTTTTATTAATCCGTGTGCAAGTGAGATAATTTGAAATGCGTGGTGACAGAAACATCATCTTCTCTTAAGTACGAGTACACCTTTTGAATAAAAAAAAAGAGCCCTAATTAGTACGCTTCACACTCAGTGCACTCAATTAATTTTAAAGAGCTAAGTATATCAACATAAAACGGTACGTACGCCTCCATGCATGCGTTAACACCTTTTTTTTTGCTTGAGGATTTCTTCTCTGTAACTAGAGTGTGAGTAGTTTTGTTTTAAACGTTTATTCTGCTTTCCAACGACTTCAAAGTCGAACAGGACCTACATCGATAAACTGAGTTACTAAACTGGATGTGCATCGAATGGCTGAGTGTGCTTTTCTGTTCTTTTTTCTTCAGGAATGTGTTCAACGCTGACTGTTTGTGAATGCTCACACTGCACTGCATGAAACCTCGTTTGTGCATAGTTTCATGAGCTAATGCAGATATTGAGTAATGAAGATCCTTTTATCAAATAAAAAATACTCCAGCTAGCCCATAAAATTGTAATTCAAGTGCTCCTCAATCTTGGAGGTTTTTTATTTATATCTAACCTTCCACCTATGTATATATTCTCACTTTAAAAACCATATCAGCTCTTCAGTAATTATCTCTGACTTATTGCTAGGGAAAAATCACGTCTATTTCTTATCGTAAAACGAAAACAGTTTTCAAGGTTAACATATTTGATGCTATAAATCGGTATTAAGTAATTGAAGTCAATATTGTTTTACTCTGATTGATAACAGAATAATTAGTACTAAGTACTAAAATTTAACAGTGATTAAAGTTCTATCGTCCTTAGAAGATTTATTGGAGCAGAAATTTAGAAACAATATATGTATGTCATAAATCACAATATGAATTTGTACAAACTACAATAGACTTGAATAACAAAAGAACGAAAATTACGATCAGACTATGATTAAGTGTGTAATTTGCGGTGACATGCTTAGTCAACAAATTAAAAATTATATGAAAATAATATCAACTGCTTACTGTCACATACGATACCACCAGTGCATTAATAGAATGTGAGAGATAAGGATATATAGATGGTATATTTTCTCTATTCACGTCTCATTCACAAATCTAAAGTTTCTGGCTGTATTTCATTCAGTAATGCAAGTGTACTAAAAACCTCTTATCTGTTAATAAACCAACAGTTGTCTACTTCAAGAAGATCAATCTTCTTTTTTTCTACTCAAATGTTATTTGCATCTCTTAGACTGAATAATGAATGTGATTAGACTAAGCTCATATATACGCACTTATCTGTGCTGTTCTTCATCAGGACAAGTGTTAGTGAATAGTAAACGGAGGTAACATAAGTACAAAAAGAATGTTATCTATGAGAAAACTCTTTCTAAACACTGCAATTTTGAGATAAACATTTAGTACATCTGTACTAAAACACTTCAAAATACATTTACCCTTCAAGAATGCTAAATTTTGAGTAATATGAAAGATTGTTATAAATATTTAACATCTCTGGCTCCATATTTCCCTCGTCATCAAACAAATCGCTTCCTCCTAAGATGTATGTGTTTATGGGAACAGGACCCGACCTTGGGTACTAAGAAAATGGGTGAATAGATTCAATTAAATCCTTTTTGAAACATACTTTTAAATCCATATCCAATTTATAAGAAAATAAACCTTTCTTAACTCCATTTCTTAGTCCGCATCCATACCTCATAATCTACAAATCATTTATTTGCTGGCTCACGTGCTTACACAATGTGTTGTAATTGGCGTTTTTTATATCAATTAGGTATTGGTTTTTTTTTTATTGTTATTCTTTTGTTGTTTTTACTTCGCTCCTATGCCCACATGCCACAATCCACTCTGGTTTGTTTGGTTCTACGTGCTCGGTTTCGTTACAACGTTGAAGGGAGAGGGTATTACTGTTCTAGTTTGACTTTTTTTTTGTTTTTTTGTGCAGAAAGAATACCAATGTAAAAGAAAATAGATCTAAGCCCACACATCGAAATGGAACAAAATAAATAAGTCGATATAGTTTTTAGAATTTCAAATCCGGTACACATTCATTTGTTGGAATTAAGTGTATTTCAAGTGCTTGAATTACATGTACTCGGTAAGGAATAATTAAAAAGAGCTGGTTTTCTGACTACCAAAAGCATACACTGTCCAGAGAAGAAAAAATAACACTTTTTAAACAACCTTCCCAATGATTTGAGTAATTTCATTGAAGCTCTTAAATAGAAAGTGCTCTATTCTTAACTAGTTCTTGATTTATTAATGAATTTCTTTATTTTGTTTTGCGTTTTTGTAGCCTCTGAAAGTTATCTCCATGGCAGCAGTATTAATTAGTGATTGCTTTATAGACAGTGTAAATAAAAAAATAAACTTGAGAAATGAAGTAGTACCCCATTCGACGGGTAGAGGCATCAAATGATGTTTTTTTATATTTTATTTAGTTCCAAGGACACTGAGTCAATACTTAAGGTCTCTCGAGCCTTAATATTTCTAAAAAACGAGTAGTATGTTAACTTTTTTTTTTTATATGTCGAAGTATTTTTTTTTTTTTATAAAAACTCAATACCTGTCGATTGAACTAGCAGGAGGCCTCAAATTCTACAATAAAAGTGTTCGAATGACATAAATTGCTTATTCGTCATTCCGGTACGCTGCTAATACAAAACAGAATCTTTTCAGCTATTCAGAAAAAGTGACAGTTGCGGTCAAGTAAAAGTGCAACAAAAACTAATTTATACTAACGAAATGAATTTACTCAACCTTTTTCAACTATCTACTATCTACTTTGATCTCTTTTTCTATAAAATGTACTTTTATTTTGAAAGTGTTGTTATCGTTGGGACAAAAAATTAAAAAAAAACAATAGAGCTGTCAAAACTTCGCCAAAGCCTTTGACAATGTCTGCTTGTTTACCCAGAGGTTCGTGGTTCGAATCCAAACAGAGGGAAAAATGTTTTCCACGGGTGTCGCCTTTCACGAGGAATTGGCAAGTCCTCCGTTAGTAAACGCATTGCGATTAAAAGCGCCTTCTTGATTAGCCTTTCGAAGCCGGCAGAAAGTTGTAGTTCCCCTCCATTCCCTTACAAGGTATTGTTGTGAGAAATGCGCTAGGCCCTCAGGTTCCTCGCTCTGTGGCCGCACTCTATTTGCTTTACTTTTATTTTTTTAATAATCCGGAAGATAATGGACGAAAAAGTGTTCAAAGTTGTGAAAATAGTGGTAAGAAATCTGCTACAATTATCCAATTGTAAAAACAATTTCGCAGAGCAGCAGCTCACTGCACGAAAAAAAGAACAGCGAAAACTTCCGTTTACGATCTCGTCTTGTTATTTTTGATTGGGATTTTTTCTTCGTTTCAGCAGCGTACTAGGCTTAAAGGTAAATGGGAAACTTGAACGCAACTCATTCTTATTGGCATTTAAAAGCTTTATCAAAAATAACTTTTGAAGATAGAATAGAGCAACATAGTTGGGCCCAGGATAACAACCTTCTCTTGTTAAAGCTTAACAGATGTTCGTAGAAACTTCAGAAGAAGCTGTCATGATAAGGAGGCTAGATTACCAGCTCTCGCCATGTTTGCGCCGAGTGGCTGTAACCCGGTTCAAAATAATGCAAGAAATTTACAGAATAAGTGCTTCGTGTGTCATCCTCCTCTCGTCAGTGTTCGTAGAGTCTGTTATCACTGAAGTTGAGAACGTTTGAAAATTTGTGGCAATGCCAATGTGTTACAGCTTTCTATTCAACGGAGGCAACGGAAGCCTCTGTAGAGATCAAGTCGTTGATGGAAGTGCTGGTTTGGGTTCTGAGAAAACTTGCCTTGAGATCCTTGCCTTGTAAGTTTCTATGTGTTCTCGTTTCGGGTTATGCCGTTATGGCCTGGAACTCAAACAAAGCTCATGGAATTTAGCATTCCAACCGCATTCAGAGAGCTTTGTACATTTCTTCAACAATTTTGAAGTGACCATCAGGGTTTTTTAGTGGTCTCGTTTACAAATTGGCAGCACTGCCTTTAGTGAATGACAATTTTACACTGCGTTTTTCATTTCACAACTAAAAAATAGCTTGTCTGTCAATTCTGCAATTCCTCCGAGAGCTTGCCTTAAAAGCGCTTTCTAACTAGGCCTTTCGGAATTGGAATAAAATAGTAGACTTCTTCCCATCGAGCCATTCTTCGTAATGAAGAGCCATTTGGATAGCGTACTTCTCAGATAAGAAGATGGTGTGTGCCAGATGTTTCCCACAGAATTTAAACATTTGCACATGTTGCGAGGAACAAAGATCGATATCTGTTTGAAAAGAAAATAGACAAACATCTTAAAACAATTTGAATAAAAAAGTGTTTAGTGTTAAAATTTCATTGAACTCTCAAAATACTCGTAAATCGTTCCTGGCACTAAATTTCCTTATTAGGTACATCTCACGGCGAAGTATTAAGGCTTCGAAACTCCAAATACATCGGTTCCAAGTGATCTGGTTGCAACAAAGTATCATTCTACAACCTTTCTAAAAAAAAAAATCGGATGAAAAACCCTGATAATTAGCAGAAAACCACAAGGCTCCATCACAACGCCTGGCCTGTTTTGTGTTTTTTTTTCACAAAAATAAACATTTTCTCTTTTTGCTCCCCCACAGAATAAAACCTTCACTTCCTTCTGTCATTAAACTCTTTATGTATAGTAAGTAATTGGAGCTGGATGCTGTGTCTCGACAATCATGACAGTCACTAGTATCAACAACAAAAAGCAAGCAAAAACAACGGTCAGGT
Source organism: Melanostoma scalare (assembly GCA_949752695.1). Taxonomy (NCBI): domain Eukaryota; kingdom Metazoa; phylum Arthropoda; class Insecta; order Diptera; family Syrphidae; genus Melanostoma; species Melanostoma scalare. The sequence continues at coordinate 269,053,019 of OX456984.1, read as the reverse complement.
GCAGTAACTCACCGTTGTTGCTTCATAGACATTCAGGCGCACGTTCCTCACTCTGCAATGCGGCCAGTGAGTTGGTCGGTTGGTCGTGGCAAGCACGTTTAAGTTTTGTTCACGCCTGATGGCTTGTTGTCATTATGGAAGTGAAAAAAATAGAATGATTTCAAACTTACTAACGAGGGAGTGATGAAAATATACATACAAACACACAAACACAGCTCACTATTATCTGCCTGAATGTGTGCGTTATTTCATAGAGATGATCATCTTGCATAGATTGAGGGGTTTTCCCATTCATAAAAATTGGCGTCTCTATGCTGGCGCCTCGTCGAGCGAAAAACTAGTGATGGTGGCTTTAATTACGTTTTGCGACATGGAATGGGTGAACTGTTTGCAATTTTTTTAAATTTTTTTATTTTTTTAGGATAAACATGAGAAGAAAAAAAAATATTTGAAGAGAAACGTCAAACGATGATTTGCACGGAAGGTTGATGTTGTCTCTAGTCTTGTGCATTGGTATCTTTCGTTGTTACTGACTGCTAGCTATTTGTGTGTTCATACCGTCAACTTGATGAATCCAAAAGTTGACATTGAGATTTGACATTTTACTCTTGTGAAAGGAAACTTTTTTCTTGTATTTCGTTTTATCACTAAAGAGGACAAATATGTATGCAGCGGGTTTGTGATGATTTTGCATGCTTTTGATGCAGGTAATGCCACTTTCTCTTTCATATGATGGGATGTTTACACTTAACTATGCATTCATCTGTACTAAATTGTGTGCTAAACGATAATATGGTTGTTTACCATAAGACAACTTATGGTTTTTTTGTTGGAAGATAACAAATTACACTTGATGAGTAAACTTAATTCATGCTCAATGAAGAGAAACATTGTATTCATTTGTTGTTCCGATCATATCAAATATGTTAATTCTTCTACAGAAAAGTCTTTAAGTACTAAAGTTAGTACGTAGATTCAAATATGAAAAGTCTTTTGTTTCAACACAAAATTGATGGCAAGTCAACAGAATTAAGGTAAAACTTGAACCAATTTCAGCTGTTCTAGTGTGGTGCTTTTGTCGTAGTAGTATACATATCTACCTGTTAAGTGAGAGTTCGTGGTTCAAATCCACAAAATTTGCAATCGCTTTTCTATGCCTTTTGAGAGGAATTGTCGTTCAAATGTGGTAAACTGGATCAAACAGCTTGGAGGCTGGACTCAACAGAGAGTATCTATGGTAATATCCTTGGATTTTGCCGTTAGCCCCCCTGAGCAGAGAGTCAGTGTTGCATTGAGTGTGGACTTTTTGTTTTGTTTCTTTTTCATGAACACTTATTACTTAAGAGTTGTACAGAGGTTTCCCAGCAATTTTATATACTAGCAAGTGCAGAGAACCATGCCTTATCCGTTTTGAGAGCAAATAGGCAAACTTGGAATAATCTTCTTTTACTGGATTATGTGAAAAAAATATTTAATACTGTGTATTAAAAGGAGAAAATCCTCAAAAGTGCACAGGTATTATTGAGTTTAATGTTGTGTAGAAGGTGCACTTTATTTAATATGAGGATGTCTAGCTCATTTAAGTGTTTAGTACAAAAGTACTAAAATGTCATTAGGCTCTCTTAAATATATATTTGGTGTGGTCAATGTCTTTATTACAGCTCACGACGAAGGTTTGAGGCTTTGAAGCTTCAAATATTTCAGTCCCAAATGATTAGGTTACAACGATGTATTGTTTTACAGCCTTTTTGGAAAAAATTGGACGAAAAACACCAAATAACTAGCAAACCACAATAAGGCTTCTCACAGCAACTGCGTTTCCACGGGTACCGCCATTTGCTAGGTGCTAGCAATATCTACGAAAGCAATTTAAGTTGTCATGAAAAACGCTTACTCATTTAGCCATTTGGAATGGGGTTCCTCCATTCCTCACCAAGGCTTCTTCTTCTTCTTCTTCTTCCATTTCTGGCGTTACGAGTAGTGATCTTGAAGCGATCACAACTCTCCCACTTTTCTGCTTCACACTAGTGATCCGCCTGTGGGGTACGCCGCGTTGACCTCAGAAAGCGTCGGCAAGCCTCCCGGTTTTGGATTGTTCCATGTCTGAGGCCAACCAAATGCTGCTGTTTTTGCATTTGCTTGTACCAGGAGTGTTTTGGCCTGCCTTTTCTTTTTCGTCGCGAATTTGTTGAAACGTTGTACGATATTGCCTTTTGGACGGGGTTCTGCGGATCTCTCCTTTGAACATGACAATACCAACTGAGCCGGTTGTGCTGAATTTTGTCCAAGATGGTACTTTTGACATGAAGGCTTCCACGGATCTTAGTACTTCTAATTCGATCAAGCTTTGTTACTCCTGCTGTCATCCGAAGCATCTTCATTTCGGCTGCCGTCAATTTGCTATCATACTTTTTGTACATTGTCCAACATTGTGAACCGTATGTCAGAGCTGGACGGACAGCTGCTGTGTAGAGTCTTCCCTTCAGCTTAGGGGGCATTTTTCGATCACAGAAGATAGCGGAGTTTTCTCGCCACTTCATCCACCCTACGCTTACTCGATGATTGATGTCGTCATCACAAGTTGCTTCACTATTGATCATAGATCCCAGATATTTAAACTTTTCACACTTGGGAAGCACATTTCCATTCAAATAAATGTCTGGAATAGGCTTGTCTGGATCAGAAAAAGGGCAGCACAGGTATTCAGTCTTTTTAGCGCTAATACGGTACCCATTTCCTTCCAGAACATCAATCCAAACGTCAAGTGCTCGTTGCAGGGATGTAGGATCCTCGCTTATGATGGCTCCATCGTCAGCAAAGAATAATTGTTGTACTTTATTGTCCGTTACTTTTCCTTCGAGCAAATAATCCAGAACAGCAATAAAGAGCAGTGGACTCAAGACACTTCCCTGATGTACACCTACTGTTATTTGGAATTCTTCGGTGACTCCAGCTGGGCATCTCACTTTTGTAACTGCTCCCTCGTACATGTCCATAATTATTCGCACATAGGCTTCAGGAACTCCTCGGTGTCTGAGGGCCACCCATATCAGATCTCGTGGTTGTCGATCGAATGCTTTTTCGAAGTCAACCAACACAATATGCAAATCCTCTAAGGCATCTCGGTGTTTTTCCATAATGATCCTTATACTTTGGATTGCGTCTGTAGTTGACTTACCCGCGACAAACCCGCATTGGTCATCAGAAAGCCTTATTATTTTCCGCAGTCGGCTATCCAAGACCCGCTCAACGATCTTCATAGATCGATCCTCACCAAGGCTTGGTTAAGAGAAATGCACTTAACCCGCTGATTTGAGGGAAAATAAATTGTAACTAGGGAAAAAAATCATTTGATTTGTATACGCACCAATTTTTATTCAAAATCAGGCTCCCGACTAATGGCACACTTAAAACAAAACAGAATCAAAACCCTCCCTTGAGCTTAAATCATATTCTCTAGTTGAACAATTTTTTTACTACTGATACCACCAATTACATTAGTTTAAGATCTCATTTACCGTCTATGTTTTCATTTATTTATTTTTTTCTGTTTTCCTACAGTCATTGCGACTACTTGTACATAGTTCTACCCGCTCAATGGTCTTATTAAACTTGTTGCTTTTTCCGCCTTTAAAATAAACGCATACCATTGCTGTAAGTCCAAACTAATTTTCCACACTGTCAGAGACTTCTCCCTTTACTTTTCGCTATACCTATTTTTATAACCGTTTTTCAGTTACATGTGGGAAGCTATACATATACGCGAAGTTGAATTCCCCCACAATAAGCGAACCACCAACAAAACTTAATGCCTTAGTAGGGATCCTTTCAAATGAGTTTTCATTATAAGTGACACCAGTTGGCGGAATAGAAACTTCATGTTTAGCATTACGTACTTTCAAGCAGGATATGTATAGCATTGGAGAATTTGTCTCGGCATTTTGATAAAAATAAATCGATAATTTTGTTATTTTTATGATGGTGAGGGAGGAAAGATGTTTCTTTTCCCATGGAATGAGTTGTGTGTAATAAAATAAGGACAAGGACAATATCTGTCTATTTTTAAACAAAATGTTCTTTTTTTAATAGAGGAAAACATATGACTCCTTTCGTTTTTGTTTTTTTGCTCTGGTAAACTGACTAAGATGTTTAATTTAGAACACATTTTAGTACATCATCAGGACGATATTGTCATACTCGTAAGCTTACCATTGTTTTTCCTCATCGTGAATAGAAAAGGGATTTGTGTATAATTATCCCTTGATAACTGGACACCCAGCTTTGCACGTATAATCACAACACCCTCCACTCCCATCATCCCAACCACTCACCTTTCAGACTAAAAAACATTACATCGAATTTCTCTACTTTTATGAACAGGTCACTTTTTTTGTCAACAGAAGATCAATGCGCTCTTGAAAAGTGCATCGTTCTATTTCTATTTCTATTTTTTATTAAGTTATTTGTTGCTTTAGTCGCGACAACTATTGAACTAGCAAGCCATTCAAAGTGAAACATCTCATTCGAAAATCTCTTATCTTAGAAACTGTCAACTAGGCAAGTCCTCAAGAATAGTTTTTTAAAGCGTTTCTTATCCATTGTTAACACCTATGATAAGTGTCGTATTGCATCGTCTGATATTCTTAGTGTACTAAAAATGTAATAAATCCCAATTTATTTCTATTTGCGCACTATTTACTTACAGTAACTGTTTGGGTAGGTACAATAGTTCCCTGGTAGCTGTGAAATAATTTACAAAAAACTGATTTTAATACAAAAAGTACCAATCTTAACAGGTACACATTTAATTTTTTTTGTTTAATGCAAGAAATTACCTGCAACTTATGTGCAAGAGACTAATTTTTCAATTAAATTTTTTGCACGTATGGTAACCTAGTTTAATTGCTTGCACGCCTGTATTTTACAACACATACTCCATTAATAAATCATTTGGATAAAAGCGAACTTTATTGCGAATAAATTAGTCTGTTAATATATTGTTTTATTTTTTTTTTTTTTGTAACTATTTTTCATTATTTCATGACCCGAACGCATTGCAACTTGCTGGGTGCTTTGGTGTGGAATCTAAATAATCCGATTAATGATCAACAATTCAACTAAAATGTCACCCAACAGAGTGTATTTTCATTAATTTTTCAAAATGATAAAAATTATAAATCTAAAAGTGAAATCCCCATACAAATGAAAATCAGGGCAATCAATTGCAATGCACCCTCACTTGGTAGCATAATAGTACCTGTTTTTGTATCTGTCCTTCGTTATTTCTTAATTCTAAAATAAAACATCAATCATAATTTGCTTTTAAGTGTCTTTCTGTTCTTTTTTAGTAAGTCTGTGCATGCCCTTATCATTTTGCCTACACATATAGTGCAAATTACCATCATAAATACATGGGATTTATTTGTACTTGGCTGTAATTCTAGTGGACAGATTAAGGCCATGAAAAATGAAAGTCGTAGAATAGTAAACTTTTACCGATTATGGTTGTCTTCATGGTCGTCAGTCAGAATGTCAGAGAATTCTAGAAACCAACGCCATCTGTTTTTATCATCTCAGCATTCAATTCGGGCTGTTACAAAACCACAAATATAACGACTTCTTATCACAGGGGAAATGTAAGATTTGAACATATGCAGATGAGTTACAGCCAGCTGATGTAATCATAGCAACGAATTAACTTTGAGCTATTAAACTAAATCTTTATGTTTAATTTAATTTGATTCTACGCCAACCTGTGTTTACTGTCAAAGGAGACTAGAAATGTGCAACGAAGTAAAGTTCAGTTTCGATTAGGCTAACCAATTATTATTAAGCTAACATTCCAGCTAACTTCATAAAAGTATTATAACTAATTACTTTCGGTAATGAACTAGATGTGCTATCGAAAACGATTGTCATCAGCTTCAAATGACCGAGACATTTTAAATAAATATCGATCAGCTTGTGGCGTTCCATAATTCTAAGTTAATTACTGCCACAAAGCACGTGAAACCGTAACAAGAGAGTGAAATGTTGTTCGTTACCCTCTGTAATTAGATTGTGTGTGAAGCTAACAGACATTTCGTTTTTATAGGAAAAAGAGAAATTATTTTTTTATGATTTCGAAGTCTAAACAGAATTTCAAACACACGTGTAATTACCTAAGACTTGAACTAATTGTCTGTGTATGATTTTTAATTGTTATGATGAGGTCATCTTTGTAAAAAGAAAAAAAATTTAGTGATAAACAGGTATCATCAAAAATAATGAGCTATGCCGAAGATGTCACTTATTCTAGTCGCTTCCTTGTTTCAAAGATAACATTTCGATAACAATCAAATACATAATGGATTTTTTTATGAACTGTCAAGTGATATCATATGAGAGAAGAGCTTCTAAGAAAGTAGTATATGTTTAGTTAGGGTCGACAAAAAAAAATTTCTTTTGAAGGAGAAAATAAAGTTCTCGGAACTCAGCCCCTTCTATATTATTTACCAAACTGTTATTGTTTTGGTAAGGAATGACTTTTTGTTTAGTTCCTTTGCCAATATATTTCCAAGCGAAAATGGAAATAGATCACTTTAAGTTTTTAAAGGAGTCGTTATTTTCATTGCACTTTTTGATATCGAGCTATCTACTGCTTCATTTCTAAAATAGAGTAAAGACATGTCGTAAGAGCAGTAATTTTTTAAAATTTGTACTAAAAAAGTACATGGGGTATCGTAGGACACCTGTTCCCTACGATTTTTTTGCTTCTTTGCAGTGGTGTTTTTCGTAGGTCTCAGTTTTAGTGAAGGAATCTTTGTTTATGTATGCAGACGTAGATCACATTCGTAACGCTTTTTTAGAAGTGTATAGAAGCACCCACTGTGTGGGTGGTGTTAAACTGTGTATCACAACCTTACCCTAGTAATTTCAGAAAAAAACATATCGTGTGGCTCGTGTAGGTTCGTTTAAAACGAAATGGCTTGGTCACTTCTGATTAAAAATGTTTCCCAGTGGTCTAAAACGAGCTTATTGCAGACGTTTGAGTTTGAAACCTAGAACCAGAACTAGTGTAAACTTTAAGCTGTTATTATGTTTGTCACTGAAATGCTAAGTCAAAAGAACTTTATTTTTGATCACAAAACTTATAGCTACAAAAATAGTGGAATCAATAAATTTTCAACTCACACAACCAATTTATTTTCAATCTATCTTCATCATCAGAAATGACTGAATCATGTCGTTTCAAACGAACCAACACGTGTTGTAACATGGTGTTTTCAGCTCAAACAACTGCAATAAGCTCTTTTCATTGACTTATAGAAAACATGATAACCTTTATTATCAAAAATGACTGATTGGTTTCGTTTTGAATTAACCAACACGAATCACCGATATATGTTTCTTTACACCTCAAATTATTCAAATAAATCGTGTTGAACGGACGAAAACGAACTTCACGATCTTGTTTTACACCTCCAAATAACTCCTTTAAGCTCGTGTTGCTAAAAGGGAGATATTGAATATCGTGCAACGTTCCAACTCATCAGGCCAAAGAACTTCTAAAACAAACTAATGTAATAGTCTCATACACTGAACAATTCAAAACCAGAAGCTTTCCCGATACTTGATAAGTGTTATCAGATAAGTGGAAAAGCTTTGATCTCTTCGATGTCACGATGCTCGTAACGCTGAAAAAATAGAAGAAGTAGAAGATGTTTTGTCTCGAGCCTAAGTTGTATTTTTTGGCTGATAAGAAATTTAACACTAAGCGTCCGTTGAATGGTTTCAAAATTTTTTATATCCTTCATATGATTTTATTAGAAAGAGGTACATAGGTACGTTCGGATAGACATATATGCAACATTAAGACATTTGGCATTCGTGCTCTTCAAATGTCAGCTGTCGTTGCTATCCATATGAAAGTTAATACGCCCTAAAATCAATGAAAATAGTGCTGGATGTTCTCCCAAAACAAAGCTGTCGGAAATAGAGCCATCAACGTAGGGCTTTCGCTTTGGCAGCACTAGGTATGTCAAATTCATCTTCACTGTTCAAGACACATTTTCATCGTCGTCGTCACCACCATTAACAATAATTGCAATTTAAAACCAAATTAGGGCCCCTTATTAGTCTAATTGGCAGTAAACAAATTGATTCTTATTTCAAAATCGAATGACTCAATAGCCTCAGATGTCACGAGGCATTTCTTCGGAATCGCTTCATAAAATTAACCAACACCTTAAACCGAAAGAACCACACATTCTGATTACGGTCAACGACTTTCATATTCTTCTGAATTCTGCACACCTACCTGCTAAATGGTCGTACTCTTCCTTGACGTAAAATGCTTTTGATTGAATTAATAGCTACAAGATAATGATTGATAAAAAGCAAACATACCAAACTCTGCCTTACTTTTAAACTCTGTTTGCTGCTTAAGATTTTTTTTTGTTTTCTTTTTGAAAGTGACAATTTGATCGTTCAAGTCTTTTGGTAGCTCCATTATGACATCATGCAACTCAAAAGAGTTTGTGTACACAGAAGAATGTGTATGAAGAAGATGACAAAAAAATTAAATAAATAAATAAACGGTACCGAACAAACATTAGGCCATACAGAAACACAAAAAAAAAAAAACATTCACCTATGCGCTTGGCCATTTGTTTGTTTTTGATTATATATGTATGTAGGTAAAGCCATAAGAAGTATGCCGATGATATACGATCGATAGCTTAGCCTCGTATTTGGTCAAAGTCAAGGTCATTGTTGTCAATAACTGCGATTGAGTTTTTATTTACTTTTGTTTCTGAGACGTTATCTTATTAGTTAATTAGCTTCTGATTCTTGGAGAGAAATGCTATACCGTAAGCTTAGACCTAACTTTATCAATTGTTGTTTAATTACTTTAATGAGCACTTTTGTTGATTTTTATCATTTTGCTTCAGGTATCAAATTTATTATAATGGTGTAGGTACATAAGGAGATGACTGAACTCAACATGCTCGATCATTCTTTAAGATCATTGATCTCTTATAGGAACGAACTTAGAAAAAAAAACTATTTCCTTTGAACCTCCATTTTTAAAACCCGAAGAAGAGAAGGTGAAAAGCAGTTTAACTTTTTGAATAAAAAGAAAAATACCACGCAAATTCTACGCATACCTTTTACGCATAAATTTATAATGTTGTTGTTGTTTGCATACAAGTTATGCATAAATTTGTAGGGGTTCAATGAACATCGAATGGTGCGAGCTGATTGTTCGTGTTTGCTCAACTTACTTTGATTGTTTGTCGAACGTGAGGTAAGCTTAGTCATTTTACATTTATTGAAGATGTCAATTGAAGTGTTGTCATATGGCATAAACGAGTTTGTCTGTCATAAATCTTCAAAACTGAAGCCTGTTATGTTATGGGCGGGTTGGTTGATTTTTATACTGAACATTGGAAGTGGTTGTTTGAAAATGGTTTGATTCTTCATATTCTTCTTCTTCTCTTTTTGAACTTATGAGAATCGTAGGCAATCTCCAAAGGAACACAACTCTCTCTGTTTCATACTAATGTTTGCCAAGTGGGTTATACCCAATTGACCTCAGGAAGCGGAAAGTTTCCAGGTTTTGAACTGTTCCATGCCTGATTCCATCCAAGCTTGAGTTGAACTTGCTTGAGTACACTTGTTCACGTGTTACACGTGGAAACGAATTATTCGTATATGATTACGTGTAGTTATAACTTCACGTGTATTTAGTACTACACGTGCAGTTAGTACTACACGTGCATTTAGTACTAAATATTTATATAGTTATTTAATTCCGTTTCTGATCCAACTGACATAAAAAAATACATTTTAACTTTACCTAATTCAAATAACTTGAACTTACATATTGCACCAATCAAGCGTCACTCAGCCTTTTTTGAAATACATAATAACATACCCAACACTTTCTAAAACCTGTACTTATAAATATGTCTCGATCTCCTCGTTGTCTGAAGGGTACCCATATCAGATCTTTCGGCTTTCGATAGAATGCTTTTTCCAAGTCAACCAGTACAACAGGCATATACTCTAAGTTATCACGATGTTTTTTCATTATTTATTACGTGGATTGTATCTCTTGATAACTTACCTGCGAAAAAACCGCATTAGTTATCAGAAAGCTTCGTTATTTTTCAAAGTCAACTACACAAAACCCGCTCAATGTTCTTCAAAATGCTGGGCATCGGTTTGATCAAACGGTAGTTATCGCAACTACGTGTATCACTTTTTCCATTAGGAGGTAAGTGGTCCCCCATTTAGTTAAGTCAGACAATCACCTTCTAAGGGCTTTGAGATGAGAATCGGGAGCCATCTTTTTCATGAACTCGAATGTTATCTCGTTTGGTGAAAACGCTTTAACCTTTTTGGAGTCTCCGACTGCTTCAGTAACTTCTTCCACTCTGATGTCGTGTATTTCTACTAAGTTAAATTCAGCTTCTGGAAAATGCTCTCAGAAAAATTGATCGTTCAAATATAACTAAATAAATAAAAAGAGTTGCGCAACAGAGCGGGTAGCCCCTGAGCTTATCCCTGAGCTAATCGAGAAAGCGTTTTCGTGGCACGAAACTACTACCAGAGAAATTGCCAATGCCTTTCGAAAATCTCCAAAATCACAAACTTAACAGGCAGACACACTAAAGGGCCAACTATAATGCATTTTGCCGAGCTTACGCCTACTTACGCGAACAAGCCAATACACTATTTTATATGACACTAACCAAAATGTACCTACTTTCTACTCAGTTTCGTCATTGTATATGGAATCTATAGTACTATCGAAAACAAAAACGGTCGCTCAAAGCCATCTATTGATCCGCCGGCGCTCTAGAAATTACTGGGGAGTGTTAGTACGCCGGTGGATCAATAGTTGGCTTTGAGCGACCGTTTTTGTTTTCGATGGTACTATAGATTCCATATACAATGGTTTCGTTAAATTTCGCTAACTTCCGCGCAATTAAGCAAGAGCCATTGAATTGGCTCGAACTTACGTAAATGTCAAATTTAAAGCGTATCAACCATAGAGGAATAAAGAAGAAGAGAGAAAACCAAAAACTCTCTTGCCCTGCAACTTCCATTTGTCTAATGTGTGGTGTGTTTTGCCTTCTTGTGTATCTCTTCTGTGGTATCAACTTAACTCAACTCAGCTCGACGCATGTTTACATGTTAGTTAAGTAGCCAGAATCCATTATTGTTGCTTTTTGTTTAACGAAAACTTTCGGAAACTTTTCGTCTGGTTTTTGACACTAGCCTAAGCTCGACTAAGTGTATTATAGTTGGCCCTTAACCATTATGCCACGGCCATCATAATATTGTCGGCACCAGTCCAGAATTTGTCGTCATCCACAAGAAGCTATCCTTGAGCACCCCTAATGAACTTTAGCGAACGAACCGCCTCAGATTGAATTAGAGGGCAAACCAGTTGCATTTCTCGAAAAGCTTGGTTTGCTCAAGCAACTGGCGCAGAAATCTTTTTCTGATCCCTTTCCATTCCATTCTTCATTCTCTTGGCTTGAAATTGAGTGCATTTCTTCACAAAACAACTAAAACACACTTGGCTATTCCTTGAACACTACTCAGTTTTCAAAGCAATTGATAACCATCAACACAACTGTCAATAGCCTTACAATCCATTTTGACATATGACAGCCAAATACCAAATAACAATGAACAGATCAGTTTGCTAATTTTTTTTTCAAAATGAAGTTAGTTTTATGTTGCAAATTGATATTGAAATCAATGAAAAATGCCAAATGCGCCCTGACATTGCACAAAGCTATCGTATTACAAGAAGATATAAAAACATTTGACCATGATTTGCTTTGACTATGAAAATCATTTACAAATATGTCCATAGAGTTACACCACACCAACATCGTCCAAAGAATTCTTTGCGTTCAGCCTCCAAATTTGTGCCATTATGCGCCATTAATCCATCCTCGACCAGTATACTCAATTTGTTTGAAATTCCATTTGCAAATATGCAACCTAACCTCAACTTTGTCCATGACCCATGGCCAACATTATAAAAGCTTGTTGCACCTTAAAACCGAATAGCTAACCATTAATTTTTTCATATGATATTTTCTTAAAACACTGAATCCGAACCAAAGCCATGTGCAATTGCAACTAAAGACAAACCGGCTTCTTTGGTATGTGACCAGTCATGCATGTGCGGAACAGCAAATAAAAAAAAATACGAAAACTACAAAACACCAAACTTCGCCGTGAATATTATAAACCGTAGCTACAAGCGGAAAAGTGAGCGGGAAAAATCAATGAATAATGAAGAAAATCTACGAGGAACTAACTGTTATGAGGAAAAGTCAAGTACACACACGTAATGTAAGTATACAATAGGAAAACTGACGGCTGTAAGGAAAATTCAGCCGTACCAACATGGAAGTAAAGAGAAGGAGAATGTAATTCAAATACTTCTTGGGGTGTAGCGCAATTACTGCAGCCAACAACATTGTATTTTCGTCTTGGTAGATTTTTAGAACGGAAAGACTGTTGGAATTTGAAAATGATTAACGACCAGTGGTAGCACGATCGGTTGCATAAATACTACCCAAGTATTTCTCAATTTCTGGGAGGCACATAGCATGAATTTTGAGGTTTACTTAGTTCGACCTAGACTAGTATTACACTGAACAAATTAAGGGATCAAAAGTTATGTCTTCCGGGCAATTTCGACAAGATCGCTCTCAATCCATCGAAAATCAATGTGACAGCCCATACCTACTACGAATTAAAAAGTATCATGAGTTCAATAAATTGTTTCACACCCTTTCTTTGGGGGCCATGGTTGGGGCGTGATCACACTGTTCTCTATGTGATTTTAAATTAAAAAGTGATTTCCTTAAGTGAAAGTGTTTCAGTGATCAGTGAAGCATTTCCAACGCCAGATGTTAACCATTTGCCTTGTTTGAATTTAGCATTGCTTCAGGGAAAACAGATCTCTTTCCATTGAATCATGTGCGATCATTTTCAGGTCACGATCACTTTGCCCTGAAGCTTGAAAGAAATGTGAATTAGGAATCATCGAACTTTGAGGCATTTTTTCTAGAATGGAATAGGTATGGGTCCCAGAGGTTTTGCATGATCACTTGCTGATCAATCGCGTTGAACTTTCTTTAAACTACGCCTTTCCATCACCTAGTAGGTAAAGTTGAGACTTTTGACGCCCTCGTATTCAAATGTAAATCAACGCAGGTGTTCCTTAACTAGTTGTTATGCCTTGTTTTAGCCAAGGCTATACTTCTAATCACTTCCACCTTCACTTTCGAAACATTCTTTTCAACATTCTTTTGATACTAACTTGTTTCCTCACAACAACAGCAGACAATCACACAAGAAATGATAACGCTTTTTTAAACTTCAAAAAGAATGTGTTAAGATAATTTTCGACTTCAAAACTGCATATCTCCTTGAAAGATCTTTCAATCATCATACAAATTGTATACCATTCTCTTGTATTACCACAATCATTTCACCATGGCGGCGGTATAATTGCCTGTGATCATTTGTGCCAACCACACCTCAATATAAGAAATTACATGCGCTCGATAACATAAAGCAACTTAAAACAAGACATGAGAGGAGATAAAACTAGGTGCCGCAATAGACTCATGCAATTACAAAAATTCACAAAAAAAGAAAAGAAAAACTTTAAGTTTTGATAGGAAGTTGCTCTTGATTGTTGGCAATCACTTGATTTTTATTTGCAATGGTTTTTGCAATGCGAAGAAATAAATACTCAACAGCTTCCGCCTGGTTGTTTTAGTTTAAGTGCATTTAAATCGTCACAATCACAAGTAGTGGCAGAAAAAAAAGAAGAAAATTAGAAAAACAACTTCAATGTGATAATTGTATGCGTTTCCTTTTAAATTCGCAATAATTTGCAAATAATTCGACTATTATAGAGTTATTAGATTTCAAATAATTGATTATTTAATAAGATGTTTGCAGTATGTCACTCTCAAATGTTGGCCTGATGTCATGTAGGTTGTCGAACTGAACTTACAAGGAAGGCATTGAAGTCTGAGATCAAAAACATTTCTCCATCCTACAACGCTTGGCTCTTGACGTTAGATCGTATTATTTCTAAGTCAATCTTTTGTTCTTTAGAAAAGAAAGTGACGTGCACCATAGCGCCAAAATGCAAAAAAAATCATTCTATATATGCAATACTTTCTTTCGTAGACTGAATGATCTTTAAGAGACAAAGTGTGTTTTTTCTAACCCTGCAGCTACACGATCAAGATATGGTAAGCCATCAGCCTACATATACACTATGTCAAATTCCTGTTCGTGTTTCGGCTGTGACGTAGGCGACTTACAACTTGCCAGGCAAATGGCTTTCAATCGGCATGTCATTATATATTTTCAAAATGGCACCCACAAGAAATTTGAAATTCAAAGTTTTTTTCCAGGCACTCTTTTCTCTTTTTGAGGGTATTTGACGAAGCTGTCAATTTCATGGCTACTGAAACTGCTTCTCGGGTGGCTTTCAATATTCCATACCAGTTGGGTTTCAATTTCGAAAAGTTTGGTTGTTTATGTAAGAAAGTTCGAATGTATTGTAAATGGCTTACCATATCTTGATCGTGTAGCCCCGGGGTAAGACTATTTCAGGCTTTATGAGAAAAAAAACTTCGACAAACGAAGCCCAACCACGAAAAAGAGAAGATAACCAATGTAATAGAATTTCAGTGCTGCACCGAGCTCCTAATTTGGCAGGAGTGAATAAGAGAGAGCGACGAAGATTTCCGCACAACTCTAAACGTGAGCTATGTTGGTTTTTGCAGTCCCTGAATCCAGTACTCATCGAGAATATACGACGACTGAAGAAGCATCAAGTTGAAAATCAAATTCCGGAAATCGAAAGCAATTATATGTTTAGAACCTCGTTTGCTCGGGCTTCAAAGAAAACGAAAAAGAACTGGCGTTAATCTGCATGGCGACTCACCGCCAAGCAAAGTAGTAGTCAAGCACCTCTACCTCTGGCTAGATCAGTATGTAATCTATATTTTAATAAACATATGGAAGCGGTTCTCGTATGGGCTATAGGAGCTTTTGTTCTGACAAGGCAACTGTTTCACAGCAGACAACTTGATTTAAGGCTAATGATTTTCAATCAATGGGTGCCTTATGTTGTTCAACGTTACGCTGTCTCAAATGGAAAAGATTCGGGTGCTTGAGAGACAGTGTCTGAGTAATTTTTTTTTTCTTGGATTACACAGAACACTGACTCGAGGTCACACTGCATGAGCGAAGACCTCGACCAATGGCCTGATATTTGGGGCTTATTACTCCAATATTGAGTAAATGGAGAAAACACGCTTCAGTCCATCCGGAATCTTTCCTCTATTTCGATTAGAAAGGGTTGATACAGGGCGAATTGGCGGTTCCCATGACCTACCACGTCTGTCGTAAGTTCGTGGAGCGACGGCTCCTTTCTGACCGATACGTCACCGCATTAGGCGAAGGCACTGAAAAGCTTCTTCGTTTCAGTAGGGTGGTTCCAGATCGCGATCGTCATGATTATAGTGGTTGTCCGAGCAAGAAGTAGGTACTGATAACGAGCCACCAATGGATAGCGTTCATAGTTTTAGAGTGTAATTCATAGAGAGTAGGGGTGGTACACAAAAAAAAAAAATCGCGATATTTCGAAGAGTAGAGTTCGTCGCTCCGATGATAATTTTGGCAAATCCAAGTTCTTTTCAAATAAAATCATCTTTATCATCTTTAGAAGGCTCCCCTCTGAAACCGCACACATAGATAGTACCTTAACCAACTTGTAAAACCCTTCAGTGTGGATTAAGACATGTTCGAAGTCTGCAAAAGGTTAGCGCATGAAAAGGCCAACAATTAGAGCACTTTTTTTTTCTAAGTTTAGCTTTTCGATTGAAAGCAGATCAAACATTGGTCTACCAGATCTCTTTGAATAGAAAATCCAATATCTATCATTTAACTTTTAAGAGAACGATCCAGAGAATCAGAAATGTCGATACGAGTATCTGTCTACATCCTCAAAACTATAATCATCTGCGAATTCAATTAGTTCATTTAAATATTAACTCCCAGAACTGTTCTCAAGCGGAACGTGCATTAAGAAATAAATAAAGTAAGTAATGATTGAATATTTAGTCCAAAATTGCAAAGCCTCAACAGTCTTAACTTAAATCGGAATGAATGAGGTAAAACTTTGATGCAATAAAACATTAGACCTTTCACTGTGAACAAACTGAAAGAAACTACAAAAGCTCATATAGTTCAAGCTGTTATTTGACCAAGGCAGGTTATGGGATTCGCCTTTAACAATCTTTTATGCTTGTTTACACCCACGAAAACGTACAAAACTTGTTAACTGCATCGCTAAGTCAAAACTAAAAACAATTTTCTTACACAACACGAGATCAATCAAATTTGGCCATACAATTTGGCATTCTTTCCACTGTCCGTTGAAAATCCTTACTTGATCTATTACAACAATAAATGCCCAAAGTAAAAACTTCACAGCCAATAGATAATGATTCGCCCATTAAAAGGCTATAAATATTATTACTTAACTTCTAACTGTCAAACATCAATCAAACAATCACATGCATCATGCATTACATCAACATATCTTCGTTTTATTTATTTTCTATAGTTTTGCTGCCAAAAAAAAATAAGAAAAAAAAAAACAATCAATTTAACTGTTTCAGGTTAAAACAAAAGACGTTAAAAAAATAAAACTTTCACCGCACTAAACGCCACAGCATATACATAAATCAACGGATGGGAATAAATCTTTTATAATTGACCTTAACTGGTTATGCTTTTTTTGCAAAACACTACCTTTATTGATGGGGGTATGCGATGGTTATACGAACTGCATAAGAAGTCAAAAACAATCACAAAAAAAAATCAAGCAAAATTATTCCTATTCTGACTTACATTGACCTACTTTCTTGGTGATGCTTTTAAGGAATTCAGCAAAAGCAATGGTGGAATTTTCATGGCTCAACTGCTTCTTTCTTGTGATTATTTTGTTTTGTTTCTTAAAGAAAATATGATTCAGACTAAATTCAAGGAATGACACCAGTGAAGCAGGTTTCACTTTATAATAATGTGCGTATGGCAACAGTCGAATAGCCACATATTCCTGTAAAATTTGAAACATGTGTTGGTACAGTTTGTCTTTTCAATTGACACTTTTAAATGCGCAACAACTATCACTATCACCATACTTTGACTGAGATTTATAGTAGTCTAATATTGAAAGGGCTTCTTAAGTGGCGCCCGGTACAACTTCCAATCTCAATTCGAGAGTAAATATTTATACTGTCGTATTCAACTGAGGGACTGAATTTTACAAACTTGTGCAATCTCCTTACAGCCTTTTGCAATCCTAAGCATTGTTTTTTCAGGTATTACTTTTGCTTAAAAGGCTGGTCGGTTTTTAGTTGTGTAGTGTTTGTAACGGAGCTCGTCATTTTGGGTAGATTTTCGGTAGTTCACTATATAGTGGGTGCGTAAAGCACTTTTCATTCGTCGTTATCAGAGGTCTACCACCTAAAATACTATCTTGGTCTCCCTACTTCTCCCCATGCACACGTCAAAATGTTTTCAATAGGGTTTTCTCCGAAAAAATACACGTTAAACTTCAGAATCATATGACCAACTCCGTATTTAACCTACGCTTGATGTAAGTGAGGAGTAGCTATTAAATCTCCTTCTGTTAGCATAAACAGTAGCGATGACAAGATCGGAATGCTTTAGGTCTTTTTCCGGTGGTGAAAGTGGCGGTAGTATTATATCAGGTGAGTTTTCATGGTTTGGCCATGCTACGGGTTATTATGAAAATTGCAGTAATTATTCGGATTGCCAACATCGTTGACTGCAAACATTTGAGTGGCGCCCAACGTCATCCAAGAAACAAGCAGAACTAAATTTTCGACGAAAATTGGTTAGAGATTCTTTACAAGATTTAAGTGTTTGAAACAATAAATGAATAGGAAATTCTTTGTAGCATCGAAGAATGACATTCAGTGTTTCTCTTTTCTTTCTTTGTTATAACCTGTCATTTCTCATATGCGAATAACTGAGTATGTATTGGCAATGTACAAAGACTATGTCAGATGGAAATGATTAGCACACTGACGCCTGATGCTCCGTAACCTAACGCATGACACCCTTACTCGTCATAAATAATCTTTTCCTACCCAAAATATAGAGGACCCGTGTAAAAGTCACAAGTAGCTGCTTTTGTTGCAAGCAATCGTCAAAGTCCCTCCCAATCCCACCAAAATGTATCGAGGTCATCCAAATTAGATACTTTTTATAATACCTTCGGACATGCAGAAATGTATCCTTTTACTTCTTGGCCCAAAAGACTCAAATTACCATTGAGAATTTTGAATTTCGACTTTCTGCATCCAAAACCTTTCTCTTTTCCAAGATCAACAATTTGTTTTCATTTCGTTTTTTGTTCGTTTCGAATGCAGAAAGCAAATTAATTTCTGGCCAATAAATAACCAAATCGAGTTGGTGTTTGTTTTTTTTTTTTGTTTTTGTCTTCTTAAATTATTGCTTTTACCTTTCTTTGAAACACTACGACCCTTAAGCACTGCCCAATTCCAATGTCAGTGTCATTGGGACGAGAAAATTGTAATGAATGAGACCCGCCGTCGCCATCGAAACGTTTTTTCTTGTCTGAATGTTAACTTTTTTTTTTTGAATCTTTTATCGTGAAGGTAACAACCTACAAAACAAGAAAAAGGTGAAAACCTTATCCTCAAGTTTCTTCTCATTGCCCCACCCCCATTCGTTATTCGCTGCCTTCCTCTTCCTTTCGCTGAGAAGAGAGAAAACGTTTCACAACACAACTTGAACAACAACAACTGAAAAAAAACGACTTTTTCCCTTCACCCAAAGAATGTACATTCCTTGAGTCTTGAGACACATACATCTCACTCTGGTGGAACTCACCAGTCATGCCGATGTTGTCGCTACTCTTTAACGGTTACAAAACACAGTCCCGGATTTAACCGTTAACCAGGGAATTCTTTCATGTTTTGTGCTTTCAAGTCACACATACTCGTATTTTTTTTTTGTCTTTTTTTCTTCGAATAAAAGAAGCAAAGAAAAACTGTGCGCTTAGTTTCTCTTGTTTCTGTTTCTTGCAACTTTCAAGTCGTCATCATATAGCCATTCTCATACACAAATAGTAAATACATTTATAGACCATGATGCTCTCAAGACCTCAATGAGACATGAACGAAGTCAGCCCAACAGCAACAATCACAGGCTCATTTGGCCATGCTCTCTGACAACTACTCAGTTGATGATGATTTACCTGATGTAATAGGCCATGACTCAGGCACCATACATCGATCAATAGAAAAATCTCATAGAGACAAGATAGATTGTGATATGATGGATAAGTGAAGGATTGGTGTTAACTTCATTGTGGGGAATAGGAGGGTTTCTTTTCTCGATTTTGTTCTGTTTCAATACATTTGACGAATAGTGTGCTCTTACTTGCTATTTTTTTTTTCTTTTTTTTTTACTAATTTTCAAGGAATTTCAACGCAGCTATGATGATCTGCCTTATTTAGAAAGAGATTTTAGAGGATAAGTAAGCGAACACACCTCTAAATGACACATTTTATGTGGCCCCTGTGTCACTCAAAGGTATTTGAGTCTATTCATCCTCTAAAATATCTTACTAAGCCTACGGTTGGTTAGTTGAACTCATTTACTTTAGGATTCAATGCCTTTGAAGTTAAATTATTAGATTGAAATATGCTTAAATTGTGCAGTACTCAATAACCAGCACATCATTGCAAACCAATGTCAGATGCATATCTCGAAAACAATCAAAAACTCTGAACACAATTCTACAAGTCAAATACAAACAACAGTAGCCTTGTGCTACCTCAAAAATCTTACACTACTCCTCTATAGGCATTTAAATAATTAAACATCCAAGTGCATTGTACTTACTTGTGGTGTGTTATTTTCTTTTCATCTTTGTATCTTTACAATTCCGCTTTTGTTCAATGACATCATCATCATCTTAACCACGATCATCAAATTGCCACATAGAAAGAGTAATGCATCTGAAGAATGCAAACTAGTAACTTAAGAGCACGCTGTAGATAATCTCCACCTCAAATTGGTGTCAATGTAGGAATAATAAAATTAATCTTTGCTTATTTCACTTTCAATTAATGTTATTGCGAATCATTCGTTCAAGTTGAAATTTGATATTAGAATTGAAAGAAGAAAAATAAGAAAAAGAAGCGCGAAATAAAAATAAAAAAATAAAAACAGCCATTGAACAACAACTGAATAACAAAAGTATCGGCATTAAAAAGGAACCCAACGGCATCCCATCATTAATCATTGATCCAATCGACCGCGTATTTGTACGTGCGCTACCTTGTCATGCATATACTTCGATAAACCGTTTTTATTATTTTTAGTACTTTGTTGCTACTACCATCTACCAATATTGTTCGTGAGATGATAACAATAATTCAGCCAAGCATGCCAAATATTACTGGGCTTACAGTAGAAATACTATAGACTTGAAGTTTGGAATTTTTCCTTTTTACAATTCTGTTCTTTTGACACCACAAAGCTATTTTTGTGCTTGGTTGGTTTTTGGTTATTTTGCAATGTAAGGTTCCTGTATGTTATCAAAGTAAAGTTTGAAATAAACATCAAGTTTATTCAGAGCGTTTAGATCATGGATACTTGGAGGTTTTAGCAAGTTGAGTTTTGCTGGACTTCTTTCTGTGTAATTTTTGATTGGTTTAATTTTTTTAATTGAATCTGACCTTAGTAAAAAAAATTGTTTATGCAATTTGGAGACAGGTACTACAAGTGATTTTTACTGACGACACATCTCGCTCTGTCACTTGCAAATTCACTGAACTTATCAATTACCTGCCGCTACTTCTTTGTCACTCTCACTACCTTCTCATTTTTTTTTTTTTGGGTAATTTTTGGAATTAAAATTGTAATTGTAATTCATAGAAAGTGATAGTAATGAAAATTATGTGCTCGAGAAACTAGCTTAAAATTGATTTAAAATTAAAAGTAAGGAACCACAGGAGTGGTGGAAAGAATATTCTCTTTGTACTTGCACTGGCTCCATCTGTTGACAGATTTGTCAAACAATTTTTTAGGATTCGTATCAGATAGATAGAATCTGTCGAATCAAAACAAATCATCATTTTCATTATTTAAATAAACTAATTTTCATTTTATTTTATTTTATTTCCAGTCGGATACCTTGAAGCTTTCCACAGATTCAGAAATGCCGGATTGGTTTCTAGATCGTGATATTAAAATACCTCCTGTCATTTTAAATGATAAACTAATATCAGATGCATTAGTCGGCAACCTCCCAATCAAATCAGAGCATTCATATAGCCTCAATTCGGATGGTGATTCCATGCCTGATTCGCCAAAGAGTCTACACACAAAAATGGACGGTAAGTGCAAATAAATTTTTTATTACTTTACAAACAACTAATTACAACTCTAAGCTAATTACTACAAGAGCTCAAATTACAAGCAAACTGTCAGGAGTATGCGCAGCAACGCGAAACCATAACAGCGGAGTTAACACTGTACAATAATTATCCGATGCAGTTTGCGTTCAGACTTAAGTCCAACTGGTCGTCCCACATTATGAAATGTGTTCCTCCGCTCCGTCCAACTTGAAAATTTTCAAAAATATTTGACAAGTTGGACAAGCGGTCGTCTGAGGGTTCACAATTCACATTATCCATTATTGGTCGTTCAAACCAAAGTCTGTCCAACCTATTGTGCATTGTGAACTCCACTAATAATAACTGTAATGTCCTCATAGTTTGCTGATTGTTTGAGCTGCTGTTGGAACATATCTATTGTACTTCTAATAGTCAATTTTGAATAGTTCAGTTAAGCAGTCATTTTACTCCACAGATTGAAAAAAAAATAGTTTTTTCAACTGTCAGATGAAAACATTTGTGTAGCTTATTCCTAAAAAGTCTTCCATCATAGAAAGAAAGTTATCTGCACATTGCAGAGCGAGATTTAAAATATTCTCAGTTGGAGTTGTGTCAACTCAAATTGTATTAAAATACATTTCTTTTACCTACCCAATGACATCATCATTTTTTAAGCTATGAATCAGTGAATAGCCCTGTTCACACTGTACAATTAGTTGGACAGACTTCGTTTGATGGAAGTTGGATGGTCGGATGTATTTTGCGTTCACACTTATCAAGCTTGTCGTCCAACTTTATGTCGCGTACCCTTCCACTCCGTCCAACTTCTAAGTTTTCAAAAATAATTGAAAACCATCCAACAAGTTGGACAAGCGGTCGTCTAAAGGGTTCACACTATCAAGCATTGGTCGTTCGAGCCAAAGTCTGTCCAACTAATTGTACAGTGTGAACTGGACTTTTCAGGTTCGTTCTTTGAGCTTTACCCTGCGGCTACACGATCAACAAATGGTAAGCTATCGGCTCACACAAATAGTCTTTCAAATTCCTGTCCGTGTTTCGGTTGTGACGTAGGCGACTTACAGTTTGCCAGGCAACTGGCTTTCAATCGACATGTCATTATATGTTTTCAAAATGGCACCAACAAGAAATTTTAAATTCAAAGTTTTTTTCCAGGCACTCTTTTCTCTTTTTGAGGGTATTTGACGAAGCTGTTAATTTCATGGCTACTGAAACTGCTTCTCGGGTGGCTTTCAATATTCTATACCAGTTGGGTTTCAATTTCGAAAAGTTTCATTTCATTTTCATTTCATTTCATTTGGTTGGTTGGATTTTGTTATCGTTCACATTATCTGACTTGCCATCGGACTTTAGTTTTTGATTGGACATTTTGATTCTTCTTACTTACCAATCCAATTACTGTTTAGATTTTAGTTTACTTCTTTAATAAAATGAGACACAAACCTCTGGGTTAACAGGCAGACATCCTAACCTTCACGCCACGGGTACCGCAAAGATTATGGGAAATCAAAATCGCTTATTATTTTTGTGCCAATTTTATGCTAATGCCGCACAAAAGTTTGTTTCGAGCCATTATTCGATTAGAATTTCTTATAGTGAACAAAATACGAGACATTCTTTCTCATCCAAATTTGTCCAACTTGTGCTTTAATAATAAATTATATTCATTTGTCTTAAAACTTGAACAAATATGAACGACTGACGTCTAACTTGATGTTTGTTAAAAAAGAACTCCATTTTTAAAACAGAATTCAAACAATTCCTTACCGACAACGAGAATGTTTTGCGCTCAGTAAGAAATAAAACTGCACACTCTAAGTAAATACTTTCCACTTTTCGTAAATATTTGATCATGCTCTAGCTTTTAATTGGCGCGTGCTTGCATTTTTCTTTAAATTTCAATTGAAAATATAAAGTACAGCATTATCATCAACTGCACTTACATTAATCAGTAGACTTGCTATCATACCACTTAAACAATTTGTTATTTCCGCACCTGTTAAATTCAAATAAAATGAAGCTAGGCTGAAGATACAGTGTGATTGATTTTATCTAGATTTGATTTTAAGTGCTATTGATAGAAAGAGAAAGAAGAAAAAAGTGTGCTGTCAAAAGCATGAAGTAGATTTTTTGTTTTTCTTTACAACCCTTTTAGCACTCGCAATTCAAAACTTTGTAAGCAGTTCATCTACATATGTTGACGCTTCAAATGTAACCGATAAACAATTTTATTAGAGAGTTTAATTCAAATTAGGCAGACAATAGATATCCGATTAATTCATTTTTTAAGTTATTTTATTAGTTGTCAAGGACACTAAATCAAACGATACAGCTGCCTACTCTCGTTTAAACAAAAAAAAAAGACAAATAAACCGTCAGAATTTAAAAAAAAACTGGCAATTCTCGTGCACATGTGCACTGCTCTTAAGCCGATAAGAATACCTTACGCAAGACATCAATAGCAAATAATTGTGTTTAATCAACTGTTTCTGCGTCAAGTAAATAGCATAGAAACCTTTATTCCTTTACTAGGAGTCAACAGTACTCAACTCATGTCGTAAACAACATGTTTGTTTGTCAGATGTTTTTAATTTTGAAATAACATAAGAATACATTTTGATTAACAGCCGCTAGTAAAACAAAAAAAAAACCCCCCATCTCATGGCATGGAATCTCCATATTTATCGCTATAGCCCTTTAATTGAATCTTTAAATAATAATTAAATCAAGTGTCTGAAAAGGCAGAAAAGATATCTTGTGTTGTACATCATCAGGTTCTTTTACAACATTCCCAATTAGCCCCATTCTTGTATATTATTTGTGAAATTTATTATCTGAACCAGTTACCGTTGCAGTGATTGTTTTGAAATGCATGCGGTAGCGCACGTGTACACGCGCTTCATCTGTTTTATTTGACACAGTTTTGTTTTGTATAATGTTGAAAAGGGAACACTTTTATCACTTTCACGACACATTTGCTTGCTTTTCAACTCATGCCTATACCATCGAGTTTTGGGTTGCTGTAATCTCTTCTTAAGGATATACACGGATACATGCATGTGACGGTATTCAATATAGCGATAAGTTTTTGAACGCAGGGATTATCTAATGGTGCAGCTCAGTGTTGTCAGCAGCAATAATAGTTTCACCTGTGCATGCAGCCTCACATACTACGTTTTAGGCTCGCCACATATACAGGGTGTTTTTTAGGAAGTTTTTATTACTCCGTTTTCAATAGCGAATCGACTAATCGAATCGAATCAGAATGAAATTTTGATTCTTTTTAAATTCTTTTAGTTTTTTGGGAAGTTGAAATAACTTTTTCTTTTATACCAATTCAAATAAAACACTGACGAAGCTTATGAAGATAATAGGAACATTCTTCGAGTTGAAAAACAAATTCCATAAAAAGAGCGATCTGGCATCACTTTAATCTTTCTGGTATCGCTTTCGCTTGGAAAAAGTGGAAAGGTTGTTGGTGTTGTTAGTTTAGAGTTCCTACACAATGCTAGAATGTAAACACTCAAATGACTCGAGTCAGATCGTGTTACACACGGTCCAAACAGCAGTCTTGTTTCGAGCCTATTTCGGCTATTTCCTTAATTTACGCCGAGTGGTCGTGCGGAACACTGAAGAGGTAATACAGAGTTTCAACCCGTACCACTTTTATCTGAAACACCCTCAATTATTTTCTTTGGTGAAATCAAGGAAAGCGACTTATTTGAATTAACAGCTACAATCCTTCTGTAATTGAGTTTCATTATTCCTACATTCTTTCAATGTATAGTTTCTTCTTTGATATTATATAATGTTTTTTGCTTCGGCTTTGAATGAAGCCTTTAGCAATTTCCACTGTTAAAAACCCAAGTATTGCAATCCAAATGACGAAATAAAATGGCGACGAGGTTTCCCGATCTAATTTAGCTTGTGAGCAAAATGGCAAAACTTTTGATAAATATATCACAAGGTAAATGACAAAATGGTTGTTAATGGAAACAGTGCTGCCAATATTCAGATCTATAAGTACCTCTAAGAACACCTTTTAGAAACTGCACATTTTGTTCTAAAACAAAATAGAAAAATTATTTTAATGGCTAAACAGGAAACATAATCAATAGAAAACACTTGTTTTAACAAAATACCTGTCTATATCTAGACTTCTAGACTGATGGTATAATATTTAAACAAGCGGAGTAGTCAATGTCGTAAATCAACTTGAGCGATTCGACGACTTGACAAAACAAATTGTCAAATAAAAAGTTTCCTTCTACAAGTCAAATGACTGCTTTTATGTAAACAATGCTTTTTCTTATTTAATAATATTCTGCTTCTATAGGTACAAAAAAAAAAAACAGAGCAAGTTGTAGAATATGTAGAACATGAAATAAGCACACATAACCTACAACTTGGCGTGACATACTGGTTTAATTGATTTTTTATCTTTTATCTACGTTATGACATTGATGTTCAAGTGCAAATGCGATAAGCTGCGTTTGCTTAGAATTAAGTGCTTTTGTCATTAGATGAAAGTTCAATAGATGCAGATAGTGTAATTGTTTTTAATGTTTGCAAAAATATCATGACTCTAGGAAACGAGTCATTTTTGTTTAGCCAAATTTACTTCTATCAAAGTAAATCTTTTCTTGTATTTGTTGATTTAACTCTGATTCTTTCTTCCCCCCATAAAAATCAATTCAAACTTCTCTACTTTATAAAATAAATAAAAATAGGGTGGCACAACAGAGCGAGGAGCCCCTGGGCCTAGCGCATTTCTCACAACCATGCCTTGTGAGGGATTGGAGGAGACCTACCATTTCTGCCGGTTCCGAACGGCTAATTGAGAAAGCGCTTTTCACGGAAATGAATTTATTATCGGAGGACTTGCCAATTCCCCGCGAAAGGCGATACCCGTAGAAAAACATTTTTGCCTCTGCTGGGATTCGAACCTTGAACCTCTGGGTTGGCAGGTGGACATGCTAACCATCACGCAACGGGTACCACTTCTCTACTTTAACACATAATATTTGAGATTCTCTTCATTTTTGGAGTTTTTCGGGAACTTTTGACTGCAAACGCAGAACCATAAACAACTCTCTAATTAATAAGTATCAATTGTTTGAATTTAAATTGTTTCGACTTCAGCCCCAGTATCTCCTGCCTAAGACTTAGTCTTTTAAACCATCCTCCTGAACCTCAGCTATAAGCTTCTAAGTTTCTAAGTTAGATTATAGCTTGTATTAAGCCAGATAAAAAGAGATTTTGTCATCACTATACATTAGAAGAAAGTTGACATATCTTTTCTGGGTATAGAAGTGCTCTTCCATCAGAACATCGTCAGCTTTGTAAGCAATCCGCTGAATTGATATCAGTCAGTTTTTTTCCACGAATAACCCTTTGTTACAAAAACCCACAAAGGTGAATGTAGTCAAAACCTTGAAATGCCAAGACAATACTTATCTAACTCAAAAAAATATTTTTTTTTTCTTCTAACCGTAAGAATTATTAAGAAATGGGGTTTATTAAGATATCCATCAGTGCATTGCATATGATAAACGTGCCATTATATATCAGCCTTGTGTGTAGATTGCATTTATTTTTTTGACCCTTGTCATGCCATTCAACTCTTAATGGCTCATATCGTTAAATATAATAGAGTTTTATTTTTGAAATTAAAAATTACCGATTTTGCAGTCCAAAAGTTGCAGTAAAAAACTTTATTTAAGTCAGTTTTAAATGATCTTTTTTTACCATTGTCTATAGAAACTATATTAGGATTATGGAGACTTTTAACAATCTTATGGACCGGAGGACACCGGTGTGTGGCGCAGTAATCGCTTTTATTCACACAATGGTAAAGCCAATAGCTTGGAACGGAGACTGCTAAGTTGGACCGAAGAAAATGGGTTAGCCACCAGTCAAAAAGTCTACATAATAATACTATAGTTTCTATATACAATGCTCTTACTACATAGACATTACGATTCGACTTGAATTCGAATACCTTTTCTCTCCTTGACTGGCACTTCTCTCCTTGCCATCTAGGCCATTGTATACTAAATATATACAATGATCTAGGCTTCGTGACCACAATTGCCAGTTTGGTAATTTATGTCCAAATTTGGTCATTTTTTTTTCACTTGGTTACATGGTCACTTTGTATTCCATTTGGTCATTTTTTCAACGAAATGAAATAAGAGAAACCCTTTAGTTTATAGGTCCTTAAAATTGAAATGTATACGTAAGGCAGTTTTCTTATCGAATAATGTAAAAAGTGCATCAATAAGTTCGTTCATTCAAGCCCAATGATTGCTCTGAGGTAGCCGCAATGAGTTCTCTTGATAAACCTCAGTTCACCCTTAATACCAAGCTAAGTTTTTTTTTTTTTTTTTGAGTTCTGCGCTCGCCCTGGAGTAGAACTAGGACTTTGCTGAGGAGAATTCAGGTAGCAAACACTGATATCAAATGACACGTGCTTTTCTTCAAATGACCACTGATCTACTCTCCTTTCAAGCTAATCACTAGCTTCCTTGAAAATCTCGGCATCGAGACCGTCTGGAAATCCTGTTTTATTTGATTTGAGCTAACATACGAGTTTGAAACCCTAACTTCTTCTGATCTAGAGTATGGCATTCTTGATAATCGTCTAAGTTGAGTCTGCATAACTCATACTTTTCAAGATCCTCAGAGATGAATGCGGTTTTACAGCTATGTTTGCTTGGTGGTCTTTAAAGGGTTGGTTCTTAGTTTTCCACCCTGGCATGATTTTTAACGTTGGTGCAAACTTTGAAGCTCATACTTTCATGAAATTTCTATATTTCCTCAAACAAGCGCTTCTCATGCTGCTTTTTCCGTTTGAGAACTTGGTGTTCTTCCCTTCTTTCTTCATCGGAATCAATCGTAGTTTTGGTCATTTCAAACTACGTTTGGTCATTTATATTTTCATTTTTGGACACATATTTTTTTGCCAAGTGGCAACCGTGTTCGTGACCATAGAGGCCAGAGGTTGAGAGGAGAAAGGCTAATCAAGCTTGCTCTCCGATTATTCTAAAGCTTAATGCACTTAATTTTATCAGGAGTTACGCACTTTATTGAACAAAAACATTCAATGGCTGGCTAATGATGCATGACCATCCTTTCACCCCACGTCAAACTTTTCATGCGTCAACAGAACCAAGAAAAAATTAAGAATAAGCTAAAGCTATGTAGTTGGTCTGGTCTGAGTGAACCGTTTTCCGATAACCTGAACTTATATGATATATAAGTTGAGAGCGTCATGAACGGTACTTTTTTTTATTGAATCAGAATAAAAAACACGAGAGGTTTAACCGAAGCGATTTTGTAGTTTCGACAGCAACAGAAATGCTGATGACAACCATAAATGTATGGAAACACGGTGCTGTTCACTCTCTCGTACATAAATCGGTAAGTAAATAAATTTGGCAACTGAACTTTTCGCTGCTTAAGCGAACAAAACTTAGTTTAATCTTAGAAAAATATTTTTTCGACACGCTTAAGGCTCACTTGCTTTGAAGCAAAGTATTCCTTCCACGCTTACAAAATAAAACCTATGCAAAATCACTATCATTATCACTATGTTCAAATAGGTAGTAGGTATGTACGTCCATTTGGACGCTATTGTGCCATTAAGTCTGAGAAATGAAGTAAATATAGTACAGTCGACTCTCGATAATTCGAAACTGGAGGGACTCTTAAAATACTTCGAATTATCGAATGTTCGAAATATCAAATGGTTCGAAATTTGTGAGAGAAAATAAATAAAACTTCGAATTACAAGGTATTGATCAAGAAATTACATATTATTTATTAACTGCTATTCTATAGCATGTACATTCGTAAACATAAATAAACTTATTCATAATGTGAACTAGTTAATGTTTTTGAAAGAACTCTGTAATACTCGTTTGCTTCAAAACACATTGCTGATGCTCAGACTGCTCAATAACTTTTTTTAAGAGAAAAAGTGCCTGAAATGCGTAAGGTATCGAATGATGATCGTGCTTCCTTAACTGACACCTCTGTTAAGGGTTCTGATGTATCGTCCTCATCTTCACCGTTGCTTTTTTCATTCGTATCTGTCGCAGTTAAGATTTCGCCTTCGGTTAGTGCACCTGAGACAGCAACATCGTCATCCACTTGAACAAAGTCAGAAAAACTCACACCGCTGATGTCTACTAATGGTTCTACTGCTGATTCTTCATAATCCATAAGTATTGGAAGATACAATCATTCGACCTCTTTCTCTCTGCAACTTCGAATTGTCGAGTGTTGGACGCCGATGAGTTCGAATTACCGCGTCGTTTTATTATATAGCAATGATTTTTTCGTTCGAATTACCAAGTGTATAAAAATGTACTTAATTAGTTCGAAATATCAAGAGATTTTGTAGGGAACTCGTGATAACTTTGAATTATCGAGAGGTTCGAATTATCGCAAGTTTGAATTAACGAGAGTCGACTGTACCTACAAGCTGAAGAAAAAAATTTTTTCTAGTAGGTATGACATCGTCAGTTCTTGTTAGCCTAAGATCAAATAATTAAAAACCATATCAGCTATTCAGCTCTAAATTTTTTTTTTTTTTCTTTTTTGCAGACATGGACGACGAATGCTATCCTGCTATATCAATGAAAACAGCAACCAGCAACACACGTCACTCGTATGAACCAGCACACAGCATGTTGCCAACAATGACAAGTACGCATTCGACACTTTCCAGCAGTAACCCAATGCTTACAGCTACGTCACGTGTCGGCACAATAAACCTTTCCAGCAGCAGTGTCAATAGCAATAGCACAAACACATTTAGCCTATCATCTAACAGTGGAATAGGAAACAACAGAAATACAAGCACACCGCTTACTATTAACCTGCGCTCAACAAAACAGCTTCAACAACACCAGCAGATGTTGCAACAGCAACAAAAACTGGCTCTCGCGACCAGCATACGCAATGATAGCGTATCTACAACAACATCCTGCTCAGACATCGATATTGATGAGACCTGTATCAAGGACGAACCGATGTCACCAGAGTCAAGTTGCCCGCCAAGTCCAAACTCACAAGTGTTCTCATCAAATGGGTTCAATATGGCGAACTTAGCAGCCAATGCGAACGCAGACATTGTCTTCGAGCACAAAGTAAGTGACACTAGACAACATTTTTAAGATGAGAAACTTCACCATTATCTTCTTTTTTTTAGAATGGTTCCCTTCAAATTACACCAGCCTCTAAGAGTCTCCTCAAGTCGCAGCAATTTGTATTTGGCAATTCTGGTCAGAACATAGTCATACCAAAAGTTAATATTAAAACAGAACCCTCTCAGCAAAGTGGCCAAGTATTTGGATTGCCACCAACACCGCCATCATCGTTGCCCAGCGACGAATCAGAAGGAAATCAAAGTCCTGAACATCATTTGGTTTCACCAATGTCACCACCTGCGCAACAACAAATAAACTTGTCATCGCAAGGAACATCAGCCAACGGAGCTTCAGCAACCACCTCCTCATCCACGCCCACATCACGCAGGAGTACTTCTAGTTCACACAGTGCATCCAGCTCACCCGCCTCGCATGCCAGCAACTCTTCCAGAGCATATAGCGGCTCTTCAACCAGACAGCCCATACACACGCCATTGATCAGTTCGCAACCGGTAAGATACTGATTCAGCATAATTTTTATTTACTCGAATCATGCTTTTCAATTGCATCAAGCTATCAATCTTGGAAGCAAATAAGTGTTTTCATTGCAAAACAAGCTAAAATCAGCGAATTCAGAGAATATCTCTTTGTGTTAATGAACTTTTACGTTCATAGTTGTTGATAGTTTGTAGCTACATGTGAAGTAAGCAATTCAGCAAAATCACATTGAGAAAAAAGTGTCTTATCATCTGTAATGTTGTCAATCAAATCAAGTAATTAGAATTCAACGTCGTCATTCAGTACATGTGCATTTAATGTCATAATCAATTTTTTTGTGAACCTCCCTGATTATGGTTTTGTTTCTTATTCTAGAAGGGATCGACTGGTACACTTATGCTTACAGAAGAAGAAAAACGCACACTTTTGGCAGAAGGCTATCCGATTCCAACAAGATTGCCGTTAACAAAAACCGAAGAGAAATCGCTCAAGAAAATCCGAAGGAAAATCAAAAATAAGGTAAGTTTAATTTGATTTCCAACCTTTTGAGCAAACGTGCCAAAACAGTAGGTTCGTTTGTTGAACTTTGCCCAGGTTTCACCCAGGTTTTTCTTAACAACCCTATGAGTTGTCAAAAAGAACCCGGGGCCTCGATTCTATAAAAAACACTAAACTACGACATGATAACGTATCCCTATCATTGCCATTTGCCCTGCTCGTTTCCAGAGTCCAGCAAGAACCTTGTACTTTGAGGGCATACCAGGGCTAAAACAAAACACTCAGTTTGACATTCAGAGTGAGTTGAGGTTTTTCAAAATACGCTTTGTGGCGTCAACAGGGAAAACCCAGGTTTTCAACGAACACACCCAATGTGCTGAATTGAACTTTTGACTGACATTTGTAAGTGGCCTTCTTCCTCCTCTTTTCTGTCTAAATCAGAAAGCGGGAAACACAAGTACTCAGTCGTTTTTGAACTAATGCGTCAAGGGTTCATTGCACAGATCTAGGATCAGATCGTCGCTTATGACGGTTTGCGGAGACTGCACAAGGTGCTAGCTCTGCTTTTTCTTTTGAATCCTTAAACTTTGGGCTGCATTTGTTGTGGGCCTACCAGCAAAAAAAATAGCTGCAGTTATCAGATGGCTTCTTTAATCCCAGTCCCAGGAATAGTAAATTCATGAAAATCGTTTGAAATGATTAATATTTTAATCATTATATAAATATTGTAGGTCATTGAAATACGCTAGGCACCAATGTTTGCATAGCCATGTTGCGCCACATTATTGATTCATATTTTGATAATGATTCGCAGATAAGTTTGCATATCTATTTAAAAACGAATCGCTCTCCAATTAATTTGTCCTAATTATACCACTTGATTCAAATAAATCGTTTTTTGTTAGTCGTGGGGTTTTCAATCTGGCAAGTCTTTTTCCGAAGATGGTATTTTTGACAGCTGGGCACTGTGTATGTTCGGTAAAGGCCCCGACCCATAGAGTCCGTTGCGTCCGTTCGCTGCCGGATTCAACTGACAGCAGTGAGTTTTACCGGACACAACGGATTGGGGTGACCATTAGAATCCGTTGTGGTGTGAAGAGAAAACTTCAAATTGGTTTTGACAGCTTATGTCATCAGTTCTGCCGGACGCAAAAAGTGAAAAGTTGGGCTACTTTTTCCGTTGCGTCCGTTGCATCCGATGCTTATGGGTCACCTCTCATTAATCGAGCTGTCAGTTGAATCCGGCAGCGAACGGACGCAACGGATTCTATGGGTCGGGCCTTAAATTTTCTCGAAACGCCCCTTACTTTTACATAATTTCGGTCCTTATAGGTGTGAGTTACCTCCAAGATCTGACGATTTAACCACGCTGAAATATTTTTTGTGGGGTTATGTGAAGTCGATCAAGGGCATATTCTCTATATGTTGTGCGTTATTGCTGACATACGGCCCCATATGCTGTAAAAAGTGGTCTTAGATTAAACCTTTCGGTTGGAATTTAATTGAGCCGGCCACGTTGGACACTCTTGCCCGAAATAATTTTTGGAACATATTGGCAAACTTATATCTTTGTAATAAAAATGAATTCTTGGCCATAACATTAATATGAGTTTTATTTCTTCTTGAAAACTACACCTAATATTAGTAAATAATTTCATTGTTTTTTTTTTCAGATATCTGCACAAGAAAGTCGCCGAAAGAAGAAAGAATACATGGACCAACTCGAGCGTAGAGTAGAAATTCTTGTCACCGAAAACAACGATTTTAAAAAAAAAGTTGATTCCCTTGAAGATTCAAATTCCAACCTGCTAAGTCAATTGCAAAAACTACAAGCGATCGTTAATAAACAAATTGGCAAAAAGGCTTAAATACTAAAAAAAAAATTAACGTCTCACAAGAACCTGCTACAATAACCACAAAAAAAACGAAAATACTTATTTTCTCAATTTCTCAAAATAAACATTTAAATATTTACATATTTATATATTGAAAAGAAATGAGCAACACGGTGAAACTTAAAAGTATTTTAACAAAAACTACGTTTATTATCTTACAACAAAGACACCAATTAAATGTTTACTACACATTAATTTATTGCAACGACCAAATAGAGAAACGCCAACAAAAAAAAAGGAAAAATTTTAAACAAAAAAATAAAAAAAATAAAAAACAAGACACTAGCAAAACATTCCATCCAGGAAATAAAACAAAGGCTTAATGAATACCAATATTTTTGTCAAAAATATTTAAAGGTAAACACGTTCCATTTTATTTTCTTAAACTTAAAGACGAAGAGAAGTATACATTCAATTTAACGATATTTTTCGATAACTTATATTATCACATTATAATCAAGGAAGTCGTAAAAAATCACTTGGCAAAGTGTTGTACAAATAGAATGAATGTTCCGATTTACAAATGAAAAAAAAACTTATAAAACTTATATATACACATATATTTACACTTTAAATAAAAAAACAATAAATAAATTGTTTTGATATTCATTCATAAATAAATGTTTTTATTTTTAATCATGACAAACGAAACAAAATGCATATATTACTATATATGCTTACAAAAAAAATAATATAACATGTTAAATATTTGTCTTGTTGTATAAATGGCTGTAAATTTCAATTTTATCATAATATATTTAGTTTTTTATATATAAAT
Source organism: Melanostoma scalare (assembly GCA_949752695.1). NCBI lineage: Eukaryota > Metazoa > Arthropoda > Insecta > Diptera > Syrphidae > Melanostoma > Melanostoma scalare. The sequence goes on along the minus strand of OX456984.1, from coordinate 269,018,665 downwards.
ACGAGTATATATTACACAGTTCTTAAAGTTTCTTATAGGGCTTAGTATAATTTTCTGTACCTATCAAACGCATAGAGAAAATCCGGGAAAAATTGCAATGTTTCTTTTTTGAAAAAAAAAACAAAAATCTATTACCTACGTTCAAACAAACATGTATTTTTTTTGGTAAAAGTTTTGTGAGGAATGTCTCCGTCTTTTCGTGCAATAAGTTTAGTTTAAATATGCACTTTATAGTCAATTTTTTTTCTTCCTTTTTTTAATATTAGTAGTATTTTAATTTTCGTTTTACTTTTGGTATATGTTAATTTGTTTCCTTGCACGAAATGTAATTTTACTTTAATGAGTTGAAAATTAATGATTTTATGAAACGAGGAATATAATTCAGCTGTAAGAATTGTGTTAGTTGCAGTTGAATAGAGGCTTTTAGTCAATTTTTAATTACATTATGTTTTAATAATGTTTTGCTTTTAATGTTCATAATTGAGTGCTTGCGATAATTTATGTTTTTTTCTTTGTTTTGTAAAATTTTTTGGTATGTGTAGCGTTTGGGGCAAGTAGAACTAATTTATATTCATCATTTCATAGCCCTGTTGATTTAGTCTATTCAGCATAACCCACTCACTACAGATGAGCGGATAAAATGCAATGGTTTCATTGTTTATTTCATATGTTGTGTTTTTTTTTTATAACAATAGGGCGGTTCACACTTAGTTGGACAGGCTTAGTCAATTGAAGGTGGCGTTCAAACTTATTAGACTTATCGTCCGACCTTATACTTTAACAAAACCATTGATCACCATCCAACAAGTCGCACAAGTGGTCGTTTGAAAGTTCAACCCAAAGTCTAACTTATTTTTCAAAGTATGAAAAAAATCAACCTTAATTGGTCTAATGAGAATGCTTCGCATATTGTAGCCTAAGACTTAAGAAAACGCAACCTTGAGTGCAATAAAATGCAGCGGTTTTCTATTAACTCAAATAAAAGGTGATCGCTATCCTCATCTTTTTCTTTACTATTAAAAAAAAAACTTTATTGCAAACCGATGCAGAAGCTCTATTATTAAGCTCAATGCATTCGCAACCTAAGACCTAAGAAGACGCCGCTTTGAGTGCAACAAAATGCCGCACTTTTCTTTTCGCTCAAATAAAAGGTCATCGCTATCCTCTTTTTCTCCTGCCTATATAAATTCCAATAAATGCAAACGTTCTGTTATTGTGTTCAGTGCACTCATAGCCTAAGGCCTAAGAGTTTAAGCCACAAAAATACTGCTTCAATCAGAAATCAGAAATCCGAAAAATCTTAACAAAAGAATTGTCAAAATCAACTATACTGAATTAGTTTATTTGAATGGAGCATTAACCTTCAGTTCACATTGAATATTTAAATATAAATGTATGCGATCTCAACGCCATCCTTCGTAAAGAGAAGAGTAAGCAATGTTGGTACTTCAAAGGTCTCCAACAATAGGAAAAATTAGGTTCGTTCGTTGAACTTTACCTAGGGTTGACCCAGGTATCCTTGACAAACCTACGAGTTGTCAAAAAAACCTGGGTTTTTCAGTCCTCAAAAAACCCTAAACCAAAAAATCAGCGCACATTCCTGTGATTTAAACAAAACTATATGCCATTTGACAGCCTTGTTCATTACCTGAACTCGCCACAGCAAAAACCTAGGGCGAGTTAAGGGAAAACCCAGGGTAAACCTAGGGCTCAAAAAACACTCTGTTTGACATTCAGGGCGACTTTAGGTTTTCAAAACACGCTTTGTGGCAACCCCAGGACTTCAACGAACAAACCTATTGCTGCTACTACATATATCTCAAACAAAGTTTAATGCGAGAAACAGATTGACACACCAACTTCAATAGCAGCTTTGACAACCTCATAACTCATTAAAAAGCTAGTGGTTTTAAATAAATTCGAATCCATTAGCACAGTAACATCCACATCGACATCAACGTAAAACTTAAATCCTAAATTTTCCAAATGTAAATGACTTAAGGCTAACAACTTTAAATCGAAATTTTTCAGATTTATCAATACTAAACACATGCCACTTGTGAAATGGAATTTTTCGTGCTCTTCAGATTTGTTTTTAATGTAACCTATGCTTTTGAAATCGCTGTTTCCGTTGTAATCTGTTACACAGGACTTTTGAAGTCGAAGTTTTCTTTGCTGCCGAAGTTGCTGTATCAATGGCATAAGAAAAGCAGCAGTCCCAGTCATTGATATCCTCTTCTTTGTTTTTCTAGCTTTTGCTGTAAGGACTGAGTCTTTCTATTTCTAACTCTGGCAATTCAGACTTGTAGCTGCTCTCTTGTTTTCATTTTTTGGAAGTTTTTGGGAGGTCAACTAACAATCGTAAAAGGATGCCTGTATGCGTGTTGCTACTCCAACTATTCTTCCTATTCCAGTGAATCTGGATTATCATTTAGCGAAAAAAATTGTAGTTTCGATTTGATTGCTTCAGATCCTTAGATTGCACATGGAACGTTTTGAAGGGTTCTTTCTTTTAAATTCTTTCGTGCAGTACAACTCTAGCATTACAACGTAAAACAAGCCCAAACTCAAACTGGCCAGAAATTGCTCAAACACGCTCCTAATACTGGTGGATTTGCAGTTGAATCGTTCAAAAAAGTATCTTAGATACGGGAACCGGACAAAAGGTTCCTGATGTGCAGTGTTATCTTATCGATTTTCTATGCGATCTTTTGCCACCGAAAAGTTCTCAATCAGTGCTGTTTTTCTGTTACATTACCTCGTTTTGCTTTTCAAATAATCTGATTCAATAAAAAATTTACAAAAAACATATATTCTCAGCATTCCTTTGCAGGAACAGTGCAAATAATAATTACAGGGTGCACATTCGCAGTGATGCAAAAAGTTTCATTAGTCGAAAGCCTTTTTTATATCAATAAATTTTGTGGTTTCGACCTTGTTCTTATTTTCTTTAATTATTTATTTTAAATATTTTTGTATTTTAATTATGAACATAAAATATTCCTTCTTTCGACTCCGAGCCGTGCTTTTTTTTTTTTTTTTGTTAATTTAATTGTATAAAATTGCATTTTTTATAAATTAATCCAGGACTTCCAATTGATTTAGAAGCGTTACTTAACTAAAAGAAAACTATTTACATCCAATAAGAAATATCAAAATATTCCGTCAAAACTTAAAATAGTCATTATATTTTATTTTTTCTATTTATACTAGACTGTGTAAGCACATTCGCATATACACACGCATACCTATGTTATTTGAATTTATTTTATAAAGTGACACCCAGAAGAACAGAATGATATATAAAAGTATAAGTTTTAAGCACATTTTGTTTTCCGGAGCATTTTAACTTTAAAATATTTTTTAAGTTTGTTTATAGTTTGTAAATTGTCTTGTGCACATCTTAAAATTTTAGTTAGTTTGTGTAGTTTATTAATTAATTTTGTTTGTCATGCAAATATGTTTTTTCTAATGAAAAATTATACTTAATCAATTTAGTTTTAAATGAAAAAATTAAATCTTCCATATTTTATTCACCTTAAAACTTAAAGAAAATGCTTATTTTATTTAATGTCTCCATAAAATTTTGAAGTATGGAGTTAAGACATGTTTCTTTACTTTTTTTTTATTTTGTATTTCATAAGTGTATGAAAATGTTTATAGATTTTAAAAATTTATGCATTTTACTTACTTTTTCTTGTTTGTGGTTTCTTTTGAAAAAAAATGTCTGTTTTTAGCAAATAAAAAGAATTCAGTTGTAAAACGTTATGAAATATGAAAAATATATAAATATATAGCTCAATTTTGTTTTAGAAAAGGAAAACGTAAAAGTTGTGTACTAAGAAGAAAACCTTATACTAAATAAAACAATTTAAAAAACTGTGTATTTAACGAAACTATATTTCAATATAATTAAATAAATGAAACGAACTTCGATAGAAATGAAGATAATTATTACAATGAAATAATGAAAGGGAAGACACCTATTTCTTATATACTATATATTTTTTGAATTTGTAATTATTATAATAAAATATATGTATACATTTACAAATATAAATAAATACAAATGCATACTATACACATTTAGATATATACAAATATATATAAAATAAAAACTAATATTGTATAGAAAAAACACAACGCAATTTCTTGGTCTGTTATTTACATCAATCTCTTATTGCTCAGTAGTGGGTAATGCTCGTGGTATAAAGGTAAGCATGTCTATCTGCTACGAGGGAGTGCGAAGCTCGAGTCAAAAAGTTGTTTTTGAAATAAAATAGCCACGGTAGAAAATAACAAATCTTCGGAGAGTCCCATGAAAAGCTCTTCCTCACTTAGCCGATTGGATGTTAAGTAAGGTACTCCCTCGCATAATTTCTATGGTATCACAATGGACCTAGTATTGGTCTAAGTGTGTCGGGTGTATTCCTGACAGCCATTGTAACCTAACCTTACCTAGCCGATTGGAATTTGGAATCGGCATAAAATAATAGGTCCCTGAAATGCATTAGGCCCTTTGTTGCTCCACCGAAATTGTCGATAACTTAAATTTCATAGCAGTCTTTTTATGTAACTTGTTTTCAGTTTCCAGTCATTTTTGTTCGTTTGAAATGACTGGAATGATGATTGAATCGTTCACTAAAATTGAAGCATTGACACAGCTTCAATTTGAAGAAGCATAACAATTTTACAAAACAGCCACGTTTCTTTGAATGATTCATGAATTTCTACTCGAAAATATCTCATATCTTATAGTAGCCGAAGCAGTGACCAATTTTACCAGTTCACCAGTGTGCACGTTCTGAGTAAAAAACTTATTTTGAAATAATATTTTTTGCAGTGTTGTTTGACTTTTCTCAGATCTTAATCAGCGTTCCAGTGAAAGTTTGAATAGATGTTATTTGGCAGAAAGTTCGAGTCAACTGGTTCAACTTACAACAGAAGAATCAATCAACGAAGTTCGTATTTTTTTTTTTTGAAAATCAGCGGGGGCTGACAACCATGCTACGAAGCCTTGACATGCCGTACATCTGATGCCTCGATTGGTACTGTAAACGAGAGTTTTAGATGGATACTCATATCCCGCTGATATTGCCTGGCCGCCCACTAACCAGTAAACTTTTTTGTGGGAATACATGAAAAGTTGAGTTTACGTCAATAGTCCAACAACGACTGTGCAGTTGAAAACCAATATCGTTTCATACATACATTTCAAATAAGAGGAGTGCTTGTAGCGCGATGGTGTACATAATGAGAATGTCATTTACAAAAAACTAATTTTCCGTATACATAATTTTATTCCAATAGAGATCTGTTTGTTTAATAGTTGCTTTTTTATTAATGATTTTTTCAAATCCACTCAACCATTGATCCACCCTGTAATTAAAGATTTCATCCCGTATGCCTCTGAAATCGCAGTGGTTTATTTCAATTTACACAATAATGGTTGGCTTCGACATTTCGCCCAGAGAGCTGTAGGAAAGTTAAGATTTTAGCTTATTCATTTCATTGAGCTTATTGATGAGCCCATTCACGTTCATTCTTCTCATCCCGAAAATTAAAGAGTAATAGTATCATCTCTTCCCTGCAAATCAAACCATTGCACAGTGGTTCCACTCTCGAACTAACTATAAAAAAACTATTTTTTCTAATATTATTCGGGCTCTCTGATTACGAAACATCCATCAGTTTTGATGTATCTCAATGTTTTGATATAAGTGCGGTAAAAGGGTTCAAGACCTGTTTACTTTGGTTTAGCTATTAGGACTAGAAAAAATCCTGTAAAAGGTATACTTTCTACATTATCGAAATATAATTTATTTATTCTAAAAATGTTTACATAACTTATTACAGTATATGCTAGTACTATAGGTATTGTGTAAAAATTAAACTCTTAGCAAAACACATAATCAACAAGCTATGCAAGTATTCAAATTAAGTCTATTTTTTTTAAATAAGACTTTTTTCGAAAAGTATTTTGTGTACAAAATATAGGTTTATGAATATATTTACATCGGTAGGTACGTAAATATTTTTCAAAAACTAAGTACTCGTAGGTATAAAACGTAGGGACCATTTCTAGAGATTTATCAATGGTGTTTTCTATTCCTTAGAACTTACCTTATTTTAGCGTCAAAACTGTTAAACCATTTTGAGCCAAACAAATTTATTGACACGTACTTTTGTAGGAAATTAGATTTCCTTCAAAAAAGTCATTTAGAAAATTTTTGTCAGGCTAACCGTTTCTAAGTAATGAAGCTTTAGATTTTGCTCTTTAACTTTGAACTCTTTTTAATTTATGTAAAAATCAATTTACGACAAATTGTAAACATGTTTCTTAGAGAAAATTTCATGGTCTACAAAAAAGATGTTTTAATATTTTTCAATAAAGTACTTCTTTCAGAACTTATTCACAATTAAAGTTAAAAAAAATAATAAATTCTTTAGATTTAATGAAAAATCAATCTGCAAGTTTCTTCATCTGATTGATCGTGCACTAGATAGTACATATAACAGCTTTTCTGGCAATATATAACTTTTTGGGGGCGTCACGGGGCGTAAGAGTTAAAAGTAGGCAAATAACATTAAGCTTTTCTATTTTTCTATCCATGCCCAATTTATAGACGTTTATATTGAGTCTAACACTGACTCTCAAAAAAAATAGTGGAGGTTTTAACTTCCAATAATATATCCACAACAAAGAAACAACTCCACAAAAAGATAAGAAAACGTCAAAGCCAACAAATGAAGTCTTACTGACACTTGGACTTGGAGCACTAAAATATCATGTGTTTGCAATTTATTTGTATTGTATTTTGTATTTATTAACTTATAATTTCTGTACATTAAGAACTAGTCTTTTAAACTTTGTACAGTCTTAGAATATAGGTACGTACATAATTGTTTTAATTTAATAACCTATTTTAATAACAATGTATCAAGTAAAATTTAGCAAATAGAGCAGAAGAAAACTATTTTAAACAATAATATACAAAATTAAATAAAGAAGAAATAGAAAGATGAAGAATAAAGAGAGTAAAGTAAAAAGGTTAAGGAAAAAGAAAAAGAAGATTGAAGAAAAAGAAAAAGAAACATTAGCGATGAGAACAAAAATAGCTAAAAAGTTCCTGAAAAAAGTCTCTGTGCTGAATTTTAGTCCTAATATTAATGGGAAGTTTATTCCATAACCTAACAGCGTAAATGAAAAATTGCTTTCGCGATGAAACACATGTGTACAAGTTTGGTCTTATTGCTAGACTGCGGGCGGAAAGTGGTAAATCTAACTTCTCAAATAAGTAGCGAGGGTGTTTCCTTATCAGTATCTTGGAAAGCATACTGACGGTTCTGTAGTCAATGTACTTTACTAGGCTACATCCCAAAATTTGCGCCGAGTACATTGAAATGTGGTCAAAACGACGTTTATTGAAAACGAACCTAGCAATGGAGTTGAACGCAACATTCAGATTTTGCAAGGAAGATGAATCAGCATCAGCAAATAGTTCACATCCATACAGAATAATTGGAACAATTAAGGCTTTCGCGAGCTTAAGCTTTACTGACACGGGTAAGAAATCTCTGCAAACTGACAATCCTCTCAAAGCTCCATAAACTTTAGACGTTACTGAGTTTATATGGTCATTCCATCTTAACGTACTATTTAGGATGATGCCCAGGTTTTTGATTCTCGACACCATCTCAACTTGTTCACCATTCAAAAACACGGGAGGAAGATCAGTCAAAATAGGGTTTTTATATACAGACAGTGTTTTTGTTTTAGATGGATTCAGAAGTAATTGGTTTACGGACGCCCACTCAGAAATGCTTTTCAAATCACTGTTCATCTTCTCAACTGCGTCTTCCATTAATCCTAAAGGAAAATGTAGATAGACCTGTACATCATCAGCGTAAATATGATATTGAGAGTATTTCAGTACACCAGGTAAGTCATTGATAAAAAGTAAAAAGAGTAAGGGTCCCATCAACGAACCTTGAGGAACTCCACAATGAACGGGCAAAAAAGTCGAAAGGCATTGGCTATGAAAGACAGCTTGTACTCTGTCAGCAAGGTAGGAGCGTATAAGATTCACTGATATGGCCGAGAAGTTAAATAAAGTATGGAGTTTATTCAATAAAATATTGGTGTTTAATGAATCAAACGCTTTGGAGAAATCAAGCAAGGTGATTAGCGTACACTTATCTTCGTCGATGGCAGTACGGATATCATCAGTTACCTTCAGTATAGTGGTAATACAACTGTGTCCAACTCGAAAACCAGACTGCAATGGTGTCAACATATTGTTATTTTCTATGAAAGACTTAATTTGAGAACTCATTATAAACTCGAATGATTTAGACAAGAAAGGCAGAATCGAAATCGGTCGAAATTCAGTGTTAAGGCTATTTTTTGGGATAGGGACAATCTTTGCTTGTTTCCATTTAAGGGGATAACTAGACGACATTAAAATGGTATTGAATATATGTTTAATGTAACTGCCAATGTACGGGAGAAGAATTTTTATAAACCTCGGATGTATGTTATCCAGCCCCATACTGTTAGATTTTACTGATAAAATAGCTTTCCACACCATTGGCAAATCTACAACTTCGAACTGAAAAGCTCCATCGAGAACATTTCTTGTTTCAGTAAGTGTTATACCTGAGTCTAAGTTCGTGGGAAGAGAATCAATCAATGTACGATTAATTTCATTCACATCAATGTTTAGATTATTCTTAGACTTATTTGTAACCCCAATTTGTTTTATTTGATTCCACATAAACTTAGATGAGCGATCGGAGTTAAATTTACTGGCATAGAATGATAATTTCGCTTTTTTAATCATAGAAACAACTTTGTTTTTAGCCTTTTTGAACTCGGTCAGCATGGAATCCATTTTATATCTTGTCCAGCGACGATAAAGATTATCCCTCGTTATAATAGCTTGCTCAATTGCAACTGAAAACCAAGGGCAATTTTCACTCTTAACTAAGCGCGTTTTAAAAGGAACAAACTTACTAAAAAGATACAATGTATTACAGTTAAAAATTTCGATTTGCTGGTTTACATCAGGTGTAAAATAAATTCCTTCCCAGTTCAAAGAAGCACATTCATTAAAGATACTCATAGTGTCTAAATTTTTGAAGTCATAGAAGGAGTAGTATTGTTTATGTCTGGGATCTGATTTAGGCAGATCTAGAGTGACAAACACAAGATCATGGTAAGAAAAAGACGGAAAAGATAATTGGGAATAATGCTTAAATAATTGTAATCGGTGACATGAATGTAAGAGTAGGTGAGCTTCAACAACCCATGGATGATGTGTTCAACTCCGCTTTTACAGCTGGTACGGAAATCCGTCGTTCTAAGGATAAAACTTGTAATGGAAAAGGGAAGGACTTTTTAGAATTTTGCAATGACAATGGTTTGATCGTCTTAAATGGAAGAACAAAAGGTGATGAAGAAGGAAATTTAACATTTATCGGGAGTATGGGAGAATCAGTAAATGATCTCTGTGCTGTATCTCAAGATCTACTAGGATGTGTAGAGATGTTTAATGTCGAAGAAGCAATTTGGTCAGATCACATGCCAATAAAACTTACCATAAATCTTTGCACTTCTATAAATGAGTCAACTGAAAATAGATTTTTACCAAAACTAAAGTGGAGAGAGTCAAAAAAGTTGCAGTACCAGAATAAGCTAAATTCTAACCTAGCTAGTTTAGTAGCTGACAAACCTTCCATTGGTCTTACGGATCTCACGAATATTATAAAATTATCAACGACTGGTCAAAACAATAACATACATTTATTTAAACCTAAACAGAAATGGTATAATTTGAATTGCGAATTGGCAAGGAAAAAAAGTTTCAAATTTCTAAATAAATATCGAAGAACGCAAAACGTAGAGGAAAAACTCAACTATCTAAAAGCGAAAAAAGAATTTGCAGCAGTCTGCGACATAAGCAAAATACAATATTACCAACAAATCGAACTCCAACTCAGTAGGATAAAAAATAGTAAGGACTGGTGGAATCTAGCAAATGAGCTCCGAAAAAATGACATTAATGTAGGCACTCAAATTCCACCGTCAGAGTTTAAAACTTATTTTTCTAACCTTCTTAATCCCAACCAATCCACAAACCAAATTTGCTATGCACATAGTTTTATTGAGAACAGAGAGTTGGATAAACCTTTCTCCATGTATGAAATTAAGAAAATGCTATCCAGTGTAAAACTAAATAAAGCTCCTGGAGAAGACAGAATTAGTTACGAATTTCTGATGAATGCAACGGATAATTTCTTAAATTATCTAGCAGAAGCATATACGAACATGCTCAATGAATCTAGGATTGATGATTCTTTTAACAAAACAATTATATTTCCAATATTCAAGAAAGGTGATGCAAATCAGCCTAGTAATTATAGAGGCATATCTTTTATGAACTGCATTGTGAAGACGATGATGGGAATCCTTAATGAAAGACTTTACACTTGGGTGGAGAGAAACCATATCCTGACAGAGTACCAATCTGGTTTCAGGAAGAATTACTCTACTGTGGATAATATTTACAACTTGGCATCAATAGTTCATATAAAATTTGGTGAGAAAAGGAAAGTGTATGCGTTTTTCGTGGATTTTAAAGCTGCGTTCGACAAAATCTCACGGAACTTACTAATTTATAAACTACGTGTCCTTGGTGTTTCAACAAAATTTGTTAATTTTATTCAAGCCATCTATGCCAACACTTATTCGGCTGTGTGGAATGGGAAAGAGATGTCGGAGTATTTCGAAACTTTCAATGGAGTCAAACAAGGATGTCTCCTCTCACCCCTACTTTTTGCACTGTACATTAATGATCTGCATGAATGTTTAGGAGGAGGTCTCCAAATCGAAAATAATAATGTGAGACTGCTATTGTATGCAGATGATATGGTCATCCTTGCAGACGACATCCGAATCATGCAAAATATGATAGATCGACTAGAAGAGTATTGCAACAATTGGTGTTTAGAAGTTAACATGGGAAAATCAGAAATAATGGTATTTCGAAACGGAGGTAGACTTTCTCACCAGGAAAAATGGACATTTAGAGGAGAGGAAGTAAGAATTACTTCTAACTATACATACTTGGGCGTTCTTCTTACTCCAAAGATGTCATTTAGTAAGCACGTGGAAGTTAAGAACATCTCAGCAAAAAACAGCATAAACGCCACTTGGCAAAACTTTTTGGCAAGGAGAAATATAAGTCTGAGTGCAAAATGGAAACTTTTTCAGGCAGTATGTAGGGCTATCCAAACATATGGGGCGCAAGTTTGGGGATTTGGAATATTCGAAGAAGTAGATAAGCTTCAACGCTATTTTATAAAACGGATATTAAAACTACCAGCGAGCACACCAAACTACGCGCTTTCACTCGAAACTGGTGCTGAGGACGGCCATTTTTATACTCTGGACCTTCACCTGCGATATGTAAAGAAAACCCTGTTTAATTTTAACGAAAGTAGACTACCACATCGACTCTCGAAAATTCTTTTACAGAGGAATCAATTTTGGGTAAAAGAGTTAAATGAAATCGGATCTGAATTCGGAATACATTGGGACGAGCTTTTGGGGTCAGAGGAAGAATGGATCTTGAAAAGTGTTGCACTGTGTGATTCTCTTAAGCTCAAAGCATTTGAAGACAACAAAAGAAAAGCAGTAGCCAGCAGCTCACGCATCTACAAGGTCTTAGATCACACAAAGGGTCTTAGCTGTATAACATCAGAGTTTAGTATTTCTAAAATAACCTGGATCTTCAAAGCGAGATGTGATTTAATCTTTCTGAATGGAAGCAGATATAACGGCAATGAATCATCCTTATGCAGCCTTTGCAACATGAGAGAGGAAGAAAATATTCAACACTTTTTGGGTCGATGCCCAGTACTGGGAGAATTCAGAGTCAGGTACTTCAAAAAACCGACATTGGAAGAAAACGAGATTATACGTGTGCTTAATGGCGAAGGTTTACTAGCCTGGGACCAACTGGTCAATTATCTAACGGAGGCCATAGCCTACAGAAAATTTCTTGTTGAAGAGTTTAATTAAGCAAATGAAATAAAGATCAAAATATATTTTAATAATGCTGCAAATAAAATGGAATGCCTTTTTAAAATAACATAAATTAAAAATTTTAAGTTTAAAATTTTTTTCTAATAAATAAATTTTTTGTCTTATCTTTTCATACTAAATGTAAATAAAATGTATAAATTCTATTCACAAATAACAATATTTTTAATGAAAATTATATAATAAATTACTCGACAGACGACTCGTAAGGTCATTGTCGTATGTTTGAAATTTTAACAATATTTAAAAACAAGGCAAATGAAAATCTTTGTATATTGAAATTTTAGTTAAAATAAAAACAATTTACTACTACTACTACTACTACTAATGCTTAAATAAACGTGAATCACTTGATAGTATAACATCAATAAGAGAGGGCACACAATTCGGCCAAAAATGAGTTGGAGTTGAGTTCGTTGAAGAGAAATTGAAGGTTTTCGTTCTGCATCATTGGGATCCCAAACAAAACGGCATCAGTGGCGATCTCCTTGCGTTCAATGGATTCGAGTTGGTTTTTAAGAGATTTTAATTCTTCTGTTTGTGTAGTTGTTGGTTGCGACTTAGTTGTTTTAGTTTCAAGAGCTTCAACGCGTTCGGTTATATGAGCGATGGAAGTTTGCAGTATATCAAATTGACTCAACCAAGTTTTTTCGACGGCTTCCATTTTTGCAGCAAATTCAGAGCGAAGGTTTAAAATTTCATACTTCAAATTATCAATGATGTATGCACTATGTTTATTCAAACGTTCATCGAGAGTCTTAAGGTTGACATTTGTTTTGTGATCACCGGCTTTTAAGGTTGGAGTTGTAGGTAGAGATTGGTTGTCTTTGGTTGGGTTCAACTTGGATCGCGTATTTGCCATGTTTGAGTATGAAGAAGATTATATTACAGGAGAGAATCACAAAAACTCAAAATGGTGTTAAAAGAATAAATCAAGTCTATAAATCACTATTTTTCTGATACATATGTTTCAAAGTCGAAATGTTCAAGGTATGCGCACTTTACTATTTACTTTATGATGTGGTAAGTTAAATTTGGTCAAAGAAAACCCGAGGATAAGTTAAATAGATGCTGAGCGACTAAAAATCCGTGTTACTCGCAACTCAGTAACATTGCAACTTCAATGTTATAACTTCGAAAATAAATAGTTGACGGCATTTAGGTTTTCATTTATTATGACTAGGATGTTCTAAGCTTATTTAAACGGTTTTTTAATATAACCGTTGCAATGAATTTTTTGAATTTTTGCCTACGGTAGAACCACTTGCACTGTGTCATATCGAAAGATTTTACGTATTCCGTCACGTTGATAAGAGACAAAGTCCCTAAACAAACTTCGTGGCAATATGAAAAAGCCGATTGGAACGACCTGAATAATTTGTTTCGAAATTGTAATTTGTGCATCAGAAGGTCTCACGTAATTATCGACGGTATGAAAACCTCTGTTCCTCAAAGAACAAAAATCTGCAAAAGACAATTAGCGTTTTTATTGAGTTGCATCTCATTTAAAAAATTTAAAGATGATGCAACAGTGGCAAACCGAAAAATATTTAAACGGACCTTTTCGTTGACCAATTCATGGTTTCGTCTATCTATGAAGACCTTTCGTCATTCGCCGGTTCAAACAAACTACTAATGGGACACCTTCAAGAGGGAAAATTGACAAACTATTCGAATGCACACAATAAACCTGGGGTGGGTATTTACGAATTATTGGTGTTGGTGTATATAAGCGAGTGCAAATACCTAATAATTGTTGAATTGTGCTCATAATTCACTTTGTATTTGGATGGAAAATCTCAAATGAGTGGATAGAATAGTTTATTTCAAAAACAAATTCGATTTCTTACAGTTTTTGAGGATTGGTGCCAAGTAGTTTTGCAAATATCTCTTGAAAAATCTTAAAGTTTGTTTTTCTACTCAACAAAATGAGTCCTTTGTGATACCGAAACGTCTCCTAACGTATTTCTGTACCTTTTTCTGATATAATATGGCAGAGCTTTAAATCTTTTTCTCCTTTTCATTCAGCCCTATCACAGATTCCATCGTAGAAAACTTCCACACGGAAAGCTAAGTTACGAACTACGAAAATTTGTGATCACAAAATCCGAATGGAATCGAAGAAAGCATATCTAGTTGCCACACTAAATACCGCCATGCTGGTTATCGAAATCAGCTGTTTTACGCCAAATGTGCAAGATCATTCACATTTTTCTACAAAACACAACTTCTTTCGTATATAAAGACCATGATTTTACATTCCACTTGGATTTGGTGATACCGAATCTACGAATTTCGAAATTCGTTCCACTCCGAATGGATTATGTGATAGTTACATCGGGAAACTTAGACTTTTTTCGGTTACGATGGAATCTGTGATAGGGCTGATTATTTCTTCTCCCAGCAGAAACTTACCCTAAAAAAGGCAGGGAGCTTTCTCGCTTGTTAAAAAATCAGCACAAAAATGGTAATACTAAGAGTCAACTTCTTTGAGTGCTTTCATTTTCCCTAAAAGCTAGTACACAAGTAATGACGTCAATTGGAAGTGAGATCAGTGAAAAGTCAGTTGTGATTGTGAAATCAGTTGATCAAATATATTCATTGAATTCAAATTGGCATTTGAAAAATTTCAAAGTATTAACCTTTCTTGTTCATTTGTTAGCCTAATAAAACCTTAACACGTTTTTAAAACGTACAAGTACATGCTTCGTTTATTTACTATTTCTACCAAAAGTATATGATAAATGTCAAACAGGTAGACACATTCCAAAAAGCGTTACTTTACTTTCTTGATACGAACTACAAAAACAAGATACAATAGGTCGCACCCAAAATGTTGTCCTTTGCCTTGTAACAAAATCTACCCAGAATGTATGGAAACCTTGGGTCTAACGCATTTCAAGAACCTACAATTATTTGACGATTCCGAACGGCTTAATAAGAAAGCACTTTTCATGGCAGTGTAATTAGAACCGGAGGGCTTGCCAATTCCTATTAAAGAGCAATATTATGGTACTCGACCCTCGAACCTCGAACTTCTCACGTAGCAATCAGACATGCTACTTAATACACTACGGACACGGGCATCGTAAAATAGTTGCTGAATTATTATTAAGGTTCTCTTCGAAAGACTTAAATAACAACCCACAAACCACCTAGAACTTGGAGTTTTCCTGACAACGT
This sequence comes from Melanostoma scalare, assembly GCA_949752695.1. Classification (NCBI taxonomy): domain Eukaryota; kingdom Metazoa; phylum Arthropoda; class Insecta; order Diptera; family Syrphidae; genus Melanostoma; species Melanostoma scalare. Next base: position 269,003,376 of record OX456984.1, on the reverse strand, counting down.
AGCTTGCCTTACCCGGTACAAATAATTTTTATTTTTATTTTGAAGATATTTCATATTTTCAATCACGTCTTATGTGGCGCCAGTGTTTTGAACTCTTTGAATATGTATTCCCTTCAAGTTCGGTTGCGCCATTAAACTTTGAACTAAATCTAAAGGCTGACGTCTCCACGTGAAGGCAGTATGTATATTGCTGCCGATTATGTGTACCATAATAATTACATAAATTGAATAGCACCTTATCGCTTTAATGCAACAAACTTTCTATTTTCTAATATTTAACAAGACTCTGACTGTCTGGCGCTAGAATAATGCAACAACGCAAATAAAAATATACAAACGACACGGCCTTCCTTCTGATAAGATCCGTGCCAGGTTATTGCACTTTCAATGACACTGACTTTTCAAACGCACGTGGAATTAGGTTAAGAAAATTGATAAAGTACTCGGAGTGAGTTGATAAATGGAGCTGAATAAAATAAAAAAAATTCTGTATGCTGCTCACAAGTCCAAGTAAACGAAAAATATGTACAGGAAATAAAAACAAAGAAAAGCCCCAGCGCAATAGGAATGAAGAAGGAAAATACACTCTTTTGTATCCAGCAGTCTTTAGATTTCACTTGTTTCTTCTTGCGCATATGATTACACATACCTTGGATTCAAATACCTTCTCTTCTTAAGTATATCCTTCTTCTGCAAAGAAAGAAAAGAATTCATTTTGAAACAGGAAGAAAAAAGATAGCGTCATGAAAAAACTTTTAAAGTTCTTTGGATGGTAGTGGAAAATTTCATAGAAGATAAATGGAAACTTTTAATAATCCGCCGTTGTTGTTGTTGTAAAGCATTCAGCAGATATACGAGCCCATTTCGATCAGAAAACTATCTAAAGGTAACCGAAAATCACTTTTTAAGTGATCAGTTCATAGACATTTAAATGTTTAACATTATTTGAATGACTTTCTGACTCCTAGGGAAGCGTCAGATATCCAAAATTATACACTTGATGCAGCTTCTACGTTATAGCAAACAAGTCAGGAACTCGCCGCGTTGGTAAAGCGTATCGGGATTCGAAACAGTTTCAATTGAATTTTTCAAAAACGGTTCTACATTGCTGCCCTTTAATGAGAAAAGTTCTAAAAATTGAGATGTTAACCCAAGGTTTCAAAAAGAGTGTAATTTCCCCGATCTTTGAAAGGCGATAAGTTGAATCTAATTACGAAATCAATTCTGTTAGTTACTTGAAGAAAAATACACATCATTTGACAACTATGCACTTTACTTGAACTTGACCCAGCAAAAACCAGTGTTACCTAGAGGAAATTTTATTTATTATAACAAACTTGGTATCGTGATAGTTAGCATGTCTGCTTTTAACTCAGAGGTTCGTGGTTCGAATCCCAACAGAGCTAAAAGTGTTTTTCCACAGGTATCGCTTTTCGCGAGGAATTGGCCAGTCTTCCGATAGTAAATTCATTGTCATGAAAAACGCTTTCTCGATTAACCGTTCGGAACCCGCAGAAAATTGTAGGCCCCCTCCATTACCTCACAAATACGGTTGTGAGAAAAACACTCGCGCCTGGGGCTCTTCGCTCTGTTGCGCTATCCTATTTATTTATTTATAACAATCGACAATAAGACTAAGCGCGCACTAGGCAAACCTGATGGCCACAGATCTGAACTCCAATGTTATTAGGTTCGTTCGTTGAACTTTCCCCAGGGTTGACCCAGGTTTCCTTGACAACCCTATGAGTTTTCCAGTCCTCAAAAACCGCTTAGCTACAAAATCACCACATTCCCCTGTAATTTGAATAAAAACACATGCTATTTGACAGCCCTCAAATCACCACACTAAAAACCTAGGGTGATTTGAGGGAAAACCTAGGTATACCCAAGGGCTCAAAAAACACTCAGTTTGTCATTCAGGGCGACTTTAGGTTTCTCAAAAAATACTTTGTTGTGACCCCAGGGCGACCCTAAGGCTTAAACGAACAAACCTAATGCCTAGTGCGCGCCTAGATTTATTCTACTCAGATCACTGTGGCGTATGAGTACTTTTTCTAAATAAATTTTCAAACAAATAAAATAAAAATAAAAATACATCCCGAACAGAAACACCGCTTCCAATTTCGATTACTATTTTGCTCTCTCCCTCCACTTGATTGCCCCACATAAAATGAGATATTCTCCTTGGTCCTTCATACAGTTCGTTATTGAATTAAAGATCCAAAGACCAACCATCGCTTGGAATAGTTTTCTTTCGAATAAACCAGGGGCTTCGTTGTCCGCTTTCGATGAGGTTCATGCTGCCTCAGTGTGTAGCAGGACTGCAATGATCAAGTTTCTTTTGAAAGGGTTACCTGATTTTTCTAGAAAGGTTTTTCTCCTCACCATTGTTGTGAAAAATATGAGAGTGAAGAGTGCACCTTCAACTTTTTGTCAATTTCACGAAAACATGAAACAAACAGCAATGGTAAAATTGATAGTGCAAAATTTTGTGAATGGATGCATTAATTAGCTCCAAAAGTGTCACAGTTAAGATTCCTTAATTTAAACCGTAAACAAAACTTTAGTGAAAAGAAACTTGACTGAAGGCAATTGTTTCCCCGCAATTTTGACTGTGCGTCTGAAAATTGCTTGCTTGTCGCACAGAAGTGCCCAAGATTTAAGGATTTTGAAGGAATTCAAATCTGAACTTAAAGTTTTCCTTACACATTATGTGACAGCTCAAATTGAAACTCTTGAAATGTTTTGATGCGAACATAAACATCGGCTTAGTGTGGGGTAGATTAAGTTAAGTTGTGACTCTGGTTTAATTGTTAGCGTTGATGACACAAAATTGACAAAAAGTCCAAAAATATGAAGAACACCGGATGGAGATTTATTGAAAATGTCATCAGAAACGGTCCCAATGTTTTAGAGTCTATATGAAAGAAATAGAGAAGAGAAGATAAAGTCTATATAGAGAACTGGGTTGAACCTAAAACTTGTTTCATTATAACTAACCCGTTCATTGATGCTCGGGCTCAATTTATTGAAAGTGCTGTTGATACAAATATTTTAAAAAGCTGAAGATACGTATTGTGCATTTCAACATATACTGATGGCAACAACGCTCCCTGTCGTTGAATCTATAGAACTGAAGTAAACTTTAAAAAACAAACAAAAGCACATTATAGTTTTCTTTTTGTTCAGCTAATTATAGAATTTTTTAACACCTATTCTTTGAAAGTTCACCAGTTTGCAAACGTCGTCAAAAACAGTTCAATGGCGAAGATTCTACAGAAATTTTAACCGATCTTTGGAAATAAATGTATGACGGCTCAGAAGAGGTCACTGGAGTTACTGGACAGAACGTAAATAAATCTTCGTGATAGCCAAAAATTTTTGGTGGAGCCATAATTTTGTCGTCAGGTGATTTTTTCAGATTCTTCCGATTATCCCCGATCAACTGTTGCTGACGAACTTAACTCATGTTTAAAATCATCTTGTTTTCAGTGATTTTTTTGTTTAATAGTTATTAGATTAGATAAAGGAAATGGTAAAGTGGCAGTTAACACTCCCAATGATTTTAGTAATTTCATCGACTCAAAAGAGGAGCTTACGAACTCAAAACATCAGTTCAGAAACTACTCGTATAATGGACTGAGTAAATAAGCAAATACCGCCCGCAAAAAATTAAACATGTCGATGATCTCGACCATTCGGAATTTACTTCCAGAGCTTGTTTTCCTACAAATCAGTTGTCACAGTTCCAAGATAGGATAACGTACTCAAATATCCCACACACTTTTTAAATTCCCTGGATTTGCCTCACCTTCCACCGTTACAATTTAAAGTAGGACCAGTTGTGATTGTGCTGATACTGAGTAATATTAATCAACCTCAACTACGCAATGTAACAAAGAAGAAGATGTGTTACTCCGGCGCAGGGACATAAGTCCCCGGGACATAAGTCCCAACTTTTATTTTTGGGACTTATGTCCCATCTAAGTGAGACATAAGTCCCAACTTCGATTTGGGAGTTATGTCCCACGCCATCGGGACATAAGTGCCAACTTTTTTCCGTTGAAGATGGGACATAAGTCCCAACTTTTCAGGAATAGAGCTTAGTAAATCGTTGTACTATTCGACTAGGCAACCAAACAATTTTTGCTTGCCATAAAGTTGTTGGTCCTTGACACCTTTCTCTCAAGTGATTTTAGGTAATGGAACCAATGACCTCTAGATTTTTTCAGAATCGTTATATACTCTTTGAATACCGATTCGAGGGCTCTGTTCGAAATATTATATTCCATCCAGCGGGCGATGGAAAATGTTTACTTTAATTATAGCTGAGGTATTTGCACATATAGTTCCTCCGACTTTCTATTCATTAGAAAGTAGAGATATGGTTTTCCGGAATTAGGAGATAATATTTTACTTGTAGAAGTTAGTAAAAATTTTTTAATTTAAAAAAGAAACTTAAAAAATTTTAATTTTTGAGTATTTGAGAAAATAAAATTAAAAAATCGCGCGATTTTTTAATTTTATTTTCTCAAATACTCAAAAATTAAAATTTTTTAAGTTTCTTTTTTAAATTAAAAAATTTTTACTAACTTCTACAAGTAAAATATTATCTCCTAATTCCGGAAAACCATATCTCTACTTTCTAATGAGTAGTAAGTTTGCATTTTGAAAAAAGAAGCTTCAATAATTTGAGAAAAACACAGACAATTTTTCAGAATTGCTTCTGAAAAAAAGTCTTAGCTTGTAAAAAGTATATTCGGAGGGACAAAAGTCCCAACTTTTATTTTTGGCACTTATGTCCCGATGGCGTGGGACATAACTCCCAAATCGAAGTTGGGACTTATGTCTCACTTAGATGGGACATAAGTCCCAAAAATATAATTTGGGACTTATGTCCCGGGGACTTATGTCCCTGCGCCGTGTTACTCCCACGTATACAGATTGTACGATCATAGAACTAAATTGACCGCCAACCTGGGTAGGTATCTCTATTAATTCCTTGTTTAGCGAAGGGATAGGAAGATCCTGGCTGATGCGTTGTCCGATTGATAGCGGTAGCAAAATTGCGAACAATGAAACGACGACGAATGCTTTATATAAAACAGCAGATTTGCCCGTGAGGGTTGGTTTACAATAATGAGTGATGTTTATTAAATTTTTTACATAAATAGTAATTTCAAGTGATTAAATAGATATCTTAAATTTGAATCGGATTCAAAATCCAGAAATTATGCCAATTGGTATAATTTGCGCGCCAGTTTAAAATATCAAATTAAAGTTTTCAATTTACAATTTTGAATTAAAAAATTAAAGTATAATGTTATTCAAAAGTTGTTGAGCTTCATCATCGATGATTCCAACAAAGAATAACAGATATGAATTTTGGGTAGATTTTTATGATCTTTTGCTTTTATAATGCCCTGATTTTATCACTGACGCATAAAAAGCGACAAAGTTACGCAAAATTATACAAAGGTGCAATTTACCAAATTTACACAAAGTTGGGCAAAAATCACCAAATTTCAACAAGATGAAAGCCCTTGCAAAGTTGCACAAAGTTCCGAACTTACAATGTCTTAAATGGAAAAGGTTCCGGATTATACAGAACACCAGAGTCGGAGTACAAACATAATTATCCTAATGTGGTCCTTCACAGCGAGGCTTAAATAAACAGAATCGACAGTCATTATAATACTTACTATAGAGGTCACACTGCAAGATCGAAGACCTCGACCAATGACCTGATATTTGGGGTTTATTACACCAATACATATTGAATATATAGAGAAAACACATTTCAGTTGACTTGTCCCAACGGAATCTTTCCTCTATTTCAATATGGTAGGGTTGGGACATGACAGATTGTTGGTTCCGCTGATCTACCACGTCTGCCGTAAGTCAGTGGAGCCACGGCTCCTTTATAACCGCGACGTCACGTCGCCGCAGCAGGCGAAGGCGTTGAAGAGCTCTTGCGGTTCAGTAGGTCGGTCTCAGATTGCGGTCTCAGACTGCGATGATTTTTTGGTGGTTGTCTCAGCTAACAGATCTGAAATAGAAGAAAATGATATTGATAGCGAGTCACCAATGGTTGGCTAACAAAGTTCTAGGGTGTCAGCATGTCAGTCTTAGAGTATAGGGGTGGCCACAGTGGCAAACATATTCAAAGCAAAATTTATAGTTCAAAAAAAGGATAAAATACAAAAACTCAAAAAAAAATTACAGAACACAAAAACCAAAAAAAACACAAAAAATAAAAAAAACACTATTGCTGCCCTAGTTTTGTAGATATGGTGTGATGGTTAGCTGGTCTGGAAGGCAAAAATATTTTTCCACGGATATCGCCTTTCACGAGGAATTGGCAAGTCCTCCGTTAGTAAATTCATTGCATTGAAAAGCGCTTTTTCGATTAGCCGGCAAAATATTGTAGGTTCCCTCCATTCCCACACAAGGCATGGTTATGGTAAATGCGGTAGGCCCTGGGACTCCTCGCTCTGTTGCGCCTCCCTATTGTATTTAGTAGCTTTAAATTTTTTCTTAGTTTCAATTCTAGGTCAATTTATTTTGTTAATTCATAAGTTATCTTTAGGCCAAAAGGCATTACCGTTAAGATAATCACCCTTATTGCGATAGGCGTTTCACTAAAACGCCTAAAAAATGACAGAGCTCTAGCCGCGATAATTTTTGTTTTCATAAAAATATATGTTCAGCCCTCTATCTCATCATTGCTCTTACCATTCCCTCAAAAGTAATTTTATTTAAACGGCAATTGTGGCACCTAGAGATAAGTCATCTTATTTGCGTTTTATTAAAACGCCATTCTTAATAAGGCTGATTGATGAATTTAGGATACTCGCTTAGGGTCAGTAAGTTAGTTAAGTTATTATTTAAGCTAGTTGTATACATTTGTGTCCCGGAAGATTGTGTAAGGGTGCAAATCTTCGCAATACTCGGCCCTATCGAGGTAACCGTCGCGTCGGAGCGGATCCGACTATCCGACGTTCTCCGATAAGTTTTTGCTTCGGTGATTTTAGTTTTGGGAATGCAATGCATTGCCGCATTTGTGAAAAATTTCTTACGACGACAACTACTTCGAAGCAAAATTGACGGCCCTATCGTGGTAACCATCGGAGCGGAGTTTTCTCCGTAACGCATTTTTTTTCGGAAATTCAATTTTGCTTCGAAGTAGTTGTCGTCGTAAGAAATTTTTCACAAATGCGGCAATGCATTGCATTCCCAAAACTAAAATCTCCGCAACAAAAACTTATCGGAGAACATCGGATCGTCCGATCGGAGAATTACCACGAAGCAAAATGTCTCCGATCGGAGAGAATTCCGCTCCAACGGTTACCACGATAGGGCCGTGAATCTCCGAAAAAAGAAGCGTTGCGGAGAAAACCCCGCTACGACGCGACGGTTACCTCGATAGGGCCGACTATGCAAAGTGTTTGCGTTCTCGTGCACACTGGACACTCATCATTGCATAGTTGTTTTGGGTGCGTTTGAAGAGTTTTTCCATCCAATTCTAAATAACATAAACCATTCCTTAGTTCAGAACAAAAGTGTAAGGATTTTGAGCATTTGAAGATGGTGGCCGGTTTCAAGTAACAATTTTCTTAGAATATAGATGCGTTGTGCCGCAGACGATTTGTCTCATATCATCGATTTTCATTCTCCTTTCCTTTCCTTTTCATTCTCCGGCTCCTTTATAACCGCGACGACCCATCGCCGCAGTAGGTGAAGGCGTTGGAGAGCTCCTGCGGTTCAGTAGGGCGGTCTCAGATCGCGATCGTCAAGATGTTGTAAAAATGGTAAATGAGTTTTTTGGTGCTAACAGCTAAAAGCTCCGAAATAGAAGAAAAAGATATTGATAGCGAGTCGCTAATGGTAGGCTTAGCGTGTAAGCGTGTAAGTCTTAAGCTACAGGGGTGGGCACAGTGGCAAACATATACAAAAACAAAATTTAAAATCCAAAATAAAGCTTAAAGTACAAAAACTCAAACAAATTACAGAACACAAAAACCAAAAAAAACAATAAATCATAAAAAAACCACCCTAGTTTTGTAGATATAAGTAGTTTTAAATTTGGTACCCGTTGCGTGTTAGCTTGTCTACCTGTTAGCCCAGAGGTTGGTGGTTCGAATCCCAACACAATGCAAAAATATTTTTCCACGGATATCGCCTTTCGCGAGGAATTGGCAAGTCCTCCGTTAGTAAATTCATTGCGATGAAAAGCGCTTTCTCGATTAGCCGTTCGGAACCGGCAGAAAATCGTAGGTCTCCTCCATTCCCAACACAAGGCATGGGCTGGGACTCCTCGCTCTGTTGCGCCTCCCTATTTTATTTAGTAGTTTTAAATTTTTTCTTAGTTTCAATTCTAGGTCTACAGATTTTGATAAAATTCATAAGTTATATTTAGGCCAAAAGCGGTAATTTTTGTTTTCATAAAATTATTAGTTCAGCTCTCTATCTGTTCCTCATTGCTCTTACCATTCCCTCAAAAGTTATTTTATTCAAACGGCAATTGTGGCACCTAGAGATAAGTCATCTTTATTAAAACGCCATTCGTAATAAGGCTGATTGATGAATTTAGGATACCCGCTTAGGGTCAGTAAGTTAGTTAAGTTATTATTTAAGCAAGTTGTATACATGTGTTAGCATGTAAGTAGACCAAAGCCTGCAAGATTACTCAAGGTTAGGGTTAGGTGGAAGTGGCTGTCAGCCAATGAGTACATTGCCTGACACACTTAGGCCGCAAGGGCCCATTGTGATACCACGGAGATCAGCAAGTTAATCACCTACTGGGGGCCAACTATGTAACTCGATTCTACAATAAAAATGTTCGAATTCGCAAAATTCTAACTCCCCAATTCTATAGGACGATTTAGTGTTCGAAAGTCGAACAGTGCATTTTCTTTTTCGGATATTTGGCACCACCGAAATCTAATTTAGATACAGAAATGGTTCGAATTCGGAAATTATCGTTCTAATACAAATGTGTTTGCGAGCAAGGAGTAAGTACACATGAACGGAAAGCAAAAATGTAAGTAATTTTCTTTTGTATTGAAATTCATCAAAAATTATATACTTATTTGTATTAAAACCATTTTTTCTCCACTTAGGAATTCATCTAAAACTCCTAACACCAAATTGTCTCAATTTGAGATTATAGTAAATTATATGGGTAAGCACCCCATCTGTCCAAAGGATATTTAAAAACCTCGGAGGCGCGAAAAAAAAACAACTCATTTGTGGACTAATTTATCAACAGAATTAAATGCCGAGGGTCCACCACAACGCGACGTCAATGGATGGAAGAAGGTAAACTTAGTTGTGTTTTATGTTTTTTATCAAACTAATTTTATTTTATATATGTATGTATTGCGTTTAAGGTTTGGGCTGACTTCAAAGTTCATACCAAGGCCAAGCTTAGAAAAAATAGAATAAGTTTGCCCGGGACTGGTGGTGGACCATCTAAACATGTTTATTTGACTCCAATTGAAGAGAAGGTTGCTGAGTTGCTGGATCTGAACAAGGCAGTGGACGGCATGACCAATGCTTTAAACTTTGGGTTGGACAGTAATGCAGGCAATACTGCACAAGTGAATGACAATGTATATGAACGATCTTTTGGAAGAACACAATGAGAATGTTGTCAATTTGGACAACGACATCGGCTTAAGAGAAGAAGAAATTGTGTCTGAACCCCGCCGCCTATCCAAAAAAGTTCAGATGTCTCCTCTTGAAAAACAAGTCGAAAATCAAAATACATTCCAGAAGAATATTCACAGCGATGCAAATGAAATTCATGAAACTTGGAAAGGGATCCTCAGATACCAAAGAAAAAGTTTTGAAATTCATGAAAAAAATTATAAACGAAAGCGAATTTGAATTGAAGAAACATAAATTTGAGTTCAAGAAACAAAATTCAATTCAAAAGGTAAGAATGCTGGTGCCAAATTAGAACTCAAAAGAGAGATCTTAAAACTTCGACAAGAGAGTTCTTTGTTGTGATGTAAATACAGTGAGAGTGAGTTTGCTTTTTAGTTTTAAGAATGAACTGATTTTTTTTTTTTTTTTTTGTTTTGTTAACTTTGTAACTTTGTTAACGAAGTTTCTCAATGTGATGCACATACCCATGTATTTACTTTTTAGTTTTAAGAATGAAATGATCTTTTTTTTATTTTGTTTTGTTTTGTTAACTTTGTAACTTCAACGAAGTTTCTCAATGTGATGCACATACCTTTTTACTTTTAAGAATGAACTGATATTTACGTTTTTGTTTATTTTTCTGTTTTTTTAGTTTCTAATTAAATACTTATTAATAAAAAGAAAATATTATGCGTGACTCAAACCGTTTTTGATGTTATTTCTTGTTCTTTTTGCAATATTCAAATACGCATCATTTTCAGTAGATTGTTGATCCGAGCTCACATCTAAATAAAAACATACTTTTGAGTCAAGAAATTTTTTTATATATGTATATGGTCTTACCACCATAGCGTTAATACTGTGTTTCATTTTTCTATTGAAAACAGTTGCTCGCTCTTGGCCGGACGCACTAACTGTATGTGTGTACCATCCACTACTCCAATAACTCCAGGTATGCCAGCCTTTTCCCAAAAGTACCTTTTAGATTTCTTTTTGTCGTCTTCGCTCATTTTGAAACATATGAGCATCGGGCACATTACCTTCTCAATTGCTTCCAAGACTTCGGCCATTATTTTTGATACTGTTTGCTGTGCGAGTCCAGCATTTTTACCTGCTCCAATTTGATGCTGGTAGCCTCCTGTTGCCAAAAATTTTAAAGTTGACGATAATTTAACAATGTCTGGGATTGAACTTTGTCTTCGGCGAATCCTTAGTTGCCTCGAAATGTTTTCAAGCAAATATCTAAAAGCATCTTTTGATAGTCGATAACTTTTTATAAAACTGAAATGAAGACTTTAAAATAACTCTTTTCAATGAACTTGTAACAAACCTTTTATCACTAAGCTCAAATGTATTTGACTTATCGCGAATTCTTCGTCGTTCAATTTGCTCTTTCCGTTCACGATTTTCATAAGAAAAGAACCAAACCGCAACGCTGTCCATTGTTGTTAAAAAATTAAATTGATATCAAAAATAGTTTTTTTCTTTTTTACGTCTGTCAAACACGGTAGACTCGTTCGAATATCGATCAATTTTGTGAGAATATGTTGGTTCGAGTGCCAGTTGAAAGTAGAATCGCAAATGGTTTTCGAATAGAATTAAAAGTAGAATAGAGTTACATAGTTGGCTCCATCTCAGAAACCCGATGTAAGATTTACGAGTTTATCACTTATTAATCTTCCATAACGGGACTAGCCGGTTAATCACCTGCTAGTCGAACCACGCGGAACTTTTAATGTATTTCGAAAGACTTTTAGGGTCTATGTAAGCTAAGTCGCTAGTATCATCGAAGAAGAATTCACCGAGATGAGTTTCTTCCTATGAAGTAGTGCAGGGCATGAGCAAAGAAACTGTTGAACGGTTTCTTCCTTCTCCTCGTCCATGCAGCTTCTGCAGAAATCATTGGAAAGCACACCAAGTCTTTTGGCGCGTTTTCCTATTAGACAGTGTCCCGTAAAAACACCTATGGTAGAACCTAGATACAGGCTGTTCAGGGCTAACAAACTCTTCGAGGATTTTGAGCATTTTGAGTCTACACAAGATTACCCAAAACGTCGAACAAAAATTCAAAAAGGTCCCGAAAGATTGTGTAAGGGTGCAAATCTTCGCAATACTATGCAAAGTGTTTGCGTTCTCGAGCACACTGGACACTCAAAAATCATTGCAAAGTTATTTTTGGTGCGTTTGAAGAGTTTTTCCATCCAATGTTAAATAATATAAACCATTCCTTAGTTCAATAGAACAAAAGTGTAAGGATTTTGAGCATTTGAAGATGTTGGCCGGTTTCAAGTAACAATTTTCTTAGAATAAAGATGGATTGTGCCGCAGACAATTTGTCTCATATTATCGATTTTCATTGAAAAAAATAAGGACCAATGTTTGCGTTTTATAAAATTATTTCAATAATTTGAAGGCTTTCAAGTTTTTAAATCCTCATAAATCCAAAAAACGTAACTAAAAAGCACTGAAAATCAATTTTAAACTCATAGACTTAAATTTTTTCACTCATATATATTTTATCATATTACTCGCAATAAAAAATACGGAGTTTCTCACATGATGTTGTCTTTACTAATTTTCTTTTATACAATTACAGATTTCTAAATCGGGCCTAGTACAATTTAACTAAATTTTAACAGAAGATGGAACCATTTAGGGGAATACGTTTTGTGTTCATTTGTAGTTTTGTTTGAGCACATCAATAATAATTATTTTCAAATTTTTTAATTCTTAAAACTAAGTTATATAAAAAAATATATGTATGTATATATAAGAACAGGATAATGGGAAAGATATTTTTGGAAAATTCCTTTCTTTGTACGATTTTCGCACCATGTAAATGGTTGCATGTGTTGTTTCGAGTTGATAAAGGCAAACCGATATTGCCTCTCACATTATTTGAAATAAATAGTTTTCTAAAAAAAATTAAAAATAAAATAATAAACAGAATCAAAAGATTATTGGCACAAAAGCGGATTTGATGGCACATGCAACCATTTCCATTGTGCGACATATCATTTATGTTCTGAACTTCTTTGAAAAACTTAAGTTGCCTTAGAAACCTAATTCGAAACATCTCCGTTCACATGTTCCGTAGGGGCGATAACTAAGCCATTTGTTGTTTTCACTTGTCTGACAGACAATCTATTTGGATCCTCTGTTGTGCCATTGATGTTTGTTAGTTGCATCATCGTTAACTCATCCTCGTCTGAACTGGCGTCGGACATTTGTCGAGGTGATAGCCGACAGCCACGATCTATGTAGTTTTTCAACTTTCCCACCGATGCTAGAACAAGTCCAAGGAAAGGTGGACTTGGCTTCAGAGGTCTTGATAGGTACTCAGGATGGTATTGCGTTGCCACGTAGTAAGGGTGTCCTTTCAGTTCCATAATTTCCATCCGCTCCTTTTCCGTATCCATTCCTACAAATGACATACCCGCCTTCTCCAGCTGTGGCACATACTTGGGATTCACCTCGTAGCGGTGGCGATGTCTTTCTTCAACGGTCTTCGGATTGCCGTACAGTCGTTTTATAACGCTCTCTCCTTGCGAAAGAACCGTAGTACGCTTTCCCAGTCGCATGGTACCTCCCATCTGGCCAGTGTTATGCTCTGGCATATCGATAACTACTGGGTTGGCTGTATCCGGCACAATTTCTGTTGTGTTAGCGTCTTTCAAGTTCAACTTGTTGCGCGAATATTCAATCACGGCTGCCTGCAGACCGAGACAAATGCCAAGGAAAGGTATGTTATTTTCCCTGCACCACTTGCAGGCAGTTATCTTGCCCTCCATACCTCGGCTACCAAAACCACCTGGTACAACGACCCCTTGGCTACCGCACAGCTGTTGCCAGGCTTCATGGTAAAGTGCTGGTGTTTGATCTCGAGTTTGTTCCTCTAAATGACACGCTTCAATAAACCGCACGTTCAGTTTATACCCAGCTGCCAAGGATGCGTGCTGAAGAGATTTGGATACCGAAGCATAGGAGTCCTCTAATCGAGTGTATTTGCCAACTATAGCAATACACACTTCTTTGTGGAGATTTTCGCTCCGGCGTGCCAGGTCTTTCCATTGTTGAAGACATCTGAAAAATAAGTTTTCGTGATATGAACACTTTTCTTATTTTATTCTTGAATTTGAGCCCAATTACCTTTCCCTCTTGCTCGGGTCAATGTTTAATTGTAAGCGTTCCTTCAAGAACTCAACGACACCATTCTGTTCCATCAGCAGTGGCACATGATAAATTGAACTTAAGTCATGAATACATATTACTTGCCCTGGGGCAACATGACAAAAATTACTAATTTTTTCCTTCACTTCAGATCCGATGGGCTTTTCTGACCGACAAACAATGAAATCAGGACTTAGACCAAGTCCACGCAGTTCCCGAACTGAACTTTGAGTTGGTTTTGTCTTAGGCTCACCTGTAGCTCGTGGCGATGGCACTAAAGACACATGAGCACAGCAGAAGTTCTCGCGTTTAACACGAAACTGAAACTGCCTAAATGCTTCAACGAAGGGCATTCCTTCGATGTCGCCAATGGTGCCACCCAACTCGACAATGCATACCTGTGGTTTACTGGAACCACGCACAGAAGTATGAGCTACCCGTTCCACCCATTCTTGAATGGCATCAGTTATGTGAGGAACAACTGTTGATTGATAAAAACAGAAAAGTTACATACAAACTAGGTAGGTAGGAATTTTTTTTAAACGTACCTTGAACTGTTTTTCCCAGATACTCTCCACTGCGTTCTTTTTCTATAACGAGCTTATAGATTTTTCCTGTAGTTATATTGTTATCACGATGCAAAGTTATGTCCAGGAAACGTTCGTAATTTCCCAAATCCAAGTCTACTTCGCCGCCATCATCGAGAACATATACTTCACCTAAAACAAAAAGAAATAGTTGAGATGAAATTCTTTGAAAAAGTGAACTACTTTGTTTTGTGTACAGCAAAATAAACATCAAATTTGTCCATAATAACAAACTTTTTTAACAACCAGCTGATTTCGATAACGGAGCTGTTGAAGCTGGTGCACATTAGATAACGTCGGAAGGAAAATAGTATTCTCAAAGACAATGATTATTATCAATCATTTGCCAGTTCATACGTCTCAATCAAAGATAGAAAGCCGGATGCTTGATCCAAACCGAAACTACAGCCAAAAAGACCAATCTAAAACTGAGGAACACCGACCAAAATATTTGTGATGATGCCCTACTCAAAAGACCATACTCAACAAAGCCGGTTGAGATTGAACATGTAAGACAACGTTACAGAATTTATAAAAGAGATGGAGACCATTATCAATGCGGAGAGTCCCGAAAAACGGTTAGATGAGGAAGACTGGACGCGAATGGAAATAAGGCTAGTGCATGACTGATGACTGATGAGCTACCCACATTTCTATGTGTTGTGCCGGATTTCGGGCACATCTACGTCAAAGGGTTTCATTCTATTCTAACTTACTGTGATGAGTGAGTTTACCCTGAACTGGCTCAAATTAAAGATATCACAGATAGCGGATTTCATCGAAGGAGCAACTCTAAACCCAAGTCCGATTAAAAATATACCGGTACTGAGCTTGACAAAGAAAACAGTAGAGCTTTTTCTTAAAGAACTCAACCACAGCTTTCGAAAAGCAGACTGGAAAGTCTTTGAAATAAAAGAGCCTACAAGCACAGATCAAAAAGTCAGTCATGCTTAGTCACGAGTCTTTGGCTATGCTTCAAGAAAGGAGATACAGACCTAACAATGGCCTGAACAATATTAAGGTGAGATTGGTACCGGCTCCCGACTTACAAAATAAAAATGATGAACACAACAAAAAAGAATACTTAAGACTTGGTACTACAAGTTAAATTTCGCGAAAAAGAGAAAAAAATGTTTTTTGAGATATCAATAAAACATTTCTATCGTAGATGATATTAAAAAAAATAGCGCGAGTGGGTCGCACGAACTTGCGATTGTGTTCTAAAAACGATATCAAAATCTTAAGGTTGAGTAAAATATTTTAGTACTCGCTCTATAATGGTGAAAATTTAATCAAAATCGTTGGACCAGTTTTTTTAAAAAACGTTTTTTTTATTTTTCACTTTTTTTTGAAAAATTATTTTTTGAAAGTCAGTCATGCAAAGTCTTAGATCTTGCTAGAAGTTGTTTTAAAAAAAAATTGAAAAAAATCTAAGTTATAATTTTGAAGTTATTTTCAAAAATCATAAATTACAAAATTTGGTCAACATCGTGTCAGCCATTAACGAGAAAGTCGGTTTTGAAAAAAACCGTATTATGGGAGGTACAGTTTTTAGACTTTTTCTATAATTTTTTCTAACATCAAAAGAAAGACAATCCAAAATTAATCTTTCACAAAAAATTTTATGGAAATCGTTGGAGCCGTTTTCGAGAAAAATAAGTATTATCATATCGGTTGTATGGCAGGTACCGTTATTTCAAGACCTAGAGACCCAATTCCAAAAACCTCTCTGTAGGCTGTTTCACAGACCCTAACTGCAAATTTTGAAGAACATCGGTCAAGCGGTTCAGGCTGTAGATCCATATACAGACATACAGACATACAGACACACAGATAGACAGACAGAATTGTAGGACTCACTTTTTTCGTATTCTCTAACATCGTAAATTTTATGCACGATTGCAAAACTTGCCTTATAAAGAGTCCGCCAAATAACTTTTTTTTTTTTTTGAAAAACAGGGCGCAAAACATTGAGTGTAGCTTCGGCTGTGTGGCACGTAGCGCCATCCTGTTGAAACCAAATGTTGCCAATATCCTCCTCTTCAATTTTTGTGAACAAAAATTCGTTCAACGGCCACTCCTTGCTCATTTTCGAAGAATGCCTCTGGACCAAAATCCGCACCAAACAGTGACTCGTTTTGGGGTTATCGGCTTTTCAATGTATGCGTGCGGGTTTTCTGTGCCCCAAATGCGACAATTTTGCTTGTTTACATACCCGCCAAGATCAAAATGAGCTTCATCTTCTCTAAGTCGATCGCAACCCACTTAACAAACCGAAAATGCAACATATTCGTTCAGCGGAAGGATAAAACTAATTATCTTTCAAATCAGACATGAGCTAAGTGCTACCATTCACGAAATAAGCACTAGTTGAAAAAAAAACCTTAGATGGCGGACCCGTTAGTTCCTATAATCGCTGAATAAACATACGAAATGTCGATACCGATACCGAGTAACGAAAGTAACTAAACATGCGAAATACCAATCCGAGTACCAAACTACCCAAAGTAACTAAACATACGAAATGAAGATACCGATACCGAGTAATGAAAGTAACAAAAGTAACGAAAGTAACGAAAGTAACGACAGTAACGACATCGTAAAAGTAACAACATTTTTTGGCGAGTAACGTTTCGTTATTCGGTACAAAAGAGAATACTTGTTACTGAGTAACGAATACATACCATTTGCTACAGCACTAGTTCTGATTGTCGAACGGATTAAAAACGAAAGCCGAAATTGAATCCTCACGGATTGAAAAAGTGTGTTTTTATTTCCGAACGGATTCGGTACTGATTTTATACAATAAAAACGTTCAAGAAACTAGGTTTTTCTGTTCATTGGAACCGTTTACTGTTTTAGTACATGATAATGTTAATATAGTCTACAATTTCTCATTTTTACAAATAAGTAGTGGTTTACACAATTCATCAACCGAATTCGAATCCGCTGGCAAAATAAGCGAAAACGTATGTATTCGGAATTGAGAACTGCAAAAATTAGGGAATAAAAACTCCCAAATGCTGACTGGGTTGACGAAGACGAAGTTGATGCAAGTGGCTTAACAATTCCAGAACCGTCTTCGTCTGCACTCCAGGTGCCTGTGATGAAAGAATTTGAGTGGCTAGCAAATCCGTGGACAGAGGAATAATTTTTGTTTTGTTAAAAGTATACCAAGTATAAAAAATATAAAATAAATTTTTTCGACTTTAGGGTAAAAATGGTCAATTGAGTGTTACGTAACCTTTAGAGAGGGGGGGGGGGGGGTACATGAAAACGTTACGGTGCGTTACAAGGGGGGGAGGGGGGGTCAAAAATTTTCGAAAACTGCGTTACGTAATACTTGAACGCTCCCTTTCTCAATTAGCCGTTCGGAACCGGCAGAAAATTGTAGGTCCCCTCCATTCCCTCACAAGGCATGGTTGTGAGAAATGCGCTAGGCCCAGGAGCTCCTCGCTCTGTTGCGCCAACCTATTTATTTATTTATTTTTAAAATTCATAAACGGGAAGATTTGGTATCCGACCGAAAACCAGATTTCTCTTTGCATACAAAAAGTTTAAAAATTATTTACATATCAATTTCGGCTCAGCAAAAGTCTTCGTGTTTACAAATTTAAAGTTATGACAAGCGCACTCATCACAGGAAAGTGTTCCCAAAATGCATTGACGTTAAGTTTTGACTTTCTATAAAAAAAAAAGAACACTAGTTTTGCAGAACTTTTCATATTTTTTTTTTTCTTTTCTTTTCTCTTTTCATTTTCCAGTGTATGGAAATGTCAAAAAAACAAAACATCAACCTTTGAAGCGAAAAAGAATTAAATACGTTGTGCGGTTTTCTCCCGCGCGGAATATTGTTTGTTATTGTGTGTCACGTTTTCGACTACGTTGTTTACTTAATGAGGTGCAATGATTTTCGCCGGCACGTTCGTTTGTTTGTTTGTTCCACGATAACTCGATTATCGAGTTAGGTCGTTGAGAAGAATACAATTTTTATTAGCGATTATAAAAGTTAAAGTTATGTGGTTGAAACAAAAATCTAGATAAGAATTTATTTTGAACATGATAATAACAGCTGGTCAGTTGACAGTGTGTGAGTTGGAAGTGTTTTCAACTTCCGCTACAACCCCACATTGATTATTATTAGATTGTGTTACTGTCTTCCACAGTCGGCTACCCAATAGGTACTCGCTGAATGATGATATTCAAATTATTCAACTTTGTGTATCTCTCTTCCATTTTGTACTTAGGCAGACTATATCCTGTTGTTTTGCCGTATTTAGCTTGTTTGCATCGGGCGCCGGAGCAGAAACTTCTTCCAGTTCCTAATACGAGTATGTATGTACATACTATCCGTGATCTTGGCTTGGAGTTCGCTTCCTACTTGAAAGCTTGAAAGCCGGTCCTACATATTTATCACTTTTGCTTTAGTTTTGTTATGCTGTGCTTCCTGTATTGCGTTGTGTTTAGTGACATATCTGCATATATTTCCAACCCTGATACTTTGTTCAAATTGTACCAACTGATTACCACAGCCTCCATAGAAAAATGTTAGCAGAAGACTGTGCTGCTGCACTTAACAGTCTTTCGTCCGAGAGTTCACAGATTTAGTTACCAAAACTAATATACAACAGGACCATGTGATTTGCATATACTAAGGATATCTTCAGGGGTTCTGGCAAAGTTTCAAATACCATCGCGGTGCTCAAAATCCTCGTTTGTCTTCTCAACTCCACTCACAAACAAAAACTCATCTTTAGATTGTTACGTGGGAGGTTCGACGTTCGAATCATCGATTAGCCCTTCAGAATCATTAATGGCCCCTTCATTCCTGATAAGGTATGGTTGAAAGAAACGCTCTGCTCCGCCTTCTTATATTTATATCTGTTTTTATATCCAAGGAACGGGCCCTGTTTAAAGTTTAAGCCATTTCTTTTCTTTAACACACCACATGTCTTTTCTTCTCTTTTTCATCATCTCTTTCAATTTGAAACTTCAACTAGTCCAGTCAGTCCGTCGCATTATTTTGCTAGTGCCCGGAATACGTATAGCATGATGAGTAGCAGTAGAACGCAGCGGAGAAATGATATTTTAATCTGTCACTACATGATTCTTCTGTATTTCTACTACAAATTGATTAAATATTCAAAAATCTTGACTTGAAAGGTCAAAAATGGTATCTTAAGCGGTCTATTGAACTTATTTTTTGCCACGCGAAAATTGATTGATTGAGAGAAATCAACGCTAGACTATTCCCATCAAAAGTTGTTTTGTTTGCATCCCAAAGCAATACCAGAAATCGTTACTTTTTGCTCCCACCTTCTTTCTTATCTATTTTTTATACTTCGGCCATTTGCCTCGCGCCCACTATCGCACATAGTTCGAAAAGGAATAATTTGCATTTTTGATAAAAATAAAAATAAAGGTGTTTTGTGAAAGCAAACTATGCGACCCAGAATTACCTCCTCCCCATTCTTTTCTTCATTTTCTTCTCAGCCCAACAACACTATCGATTTTCCGTTTCCTTTTTTTTTTTCATTCTCCTCATACATATACTTATACCTCAGTTGCACTACAGTGTATTTATTATTTTGCGTCTTTGGCTATTGGTTGTCATAATTGAATTCAAGACAACTATTTAAGGAAATTATTACCCAACCCAACCACACCAACAAAAAGGCAACACAAAACCCAGCAAGTCTTTGAACATTGCTGACTTACCGTGTTCGTATGGCGAAAACGTTCCAGCATCAATATTGATGTACGGATCTATCTTAATCGATGTCACATCAAGACCGCATGATTTGAGCAATGTTCCAAATGAACTGGCTATGACGCCTTTGCCAACTCCACTGATCACACCACCAGTAACAAGAATGTATTTCATGTCTGATGTTTGTTGCTGTTGGTCCAAGTTGTTTGTCTGCATTTTCGATGCCATTTATTGCGGATGTCTTTTCAAGATCACTTTTATTTAGGTTTTTCTTTCTTTGAATAAAATCAATTGAGTTGCGTCTTTTATTTTTAATTATACCGAACCAATTGACCTTTTTGCAACACAGACCACGTGGGAGCGAAAACTACGTAGAAGAAAATGCGTTTGAAAAGAGAAAAGTTTAAAATAACCAAATAACCGCTCAAATTGGAAGAACTCTTAATACACCGGCAATAATAATTTATGAACAACTTAACAATGTGAAAAAAGTTTTTTCAACTACTAGTTGAATGAAATTATTTATATTTTGTATTAAAATAGTTCGGTTATTGTTTTAAAATTTGCAACAAACATGCTCACGGCGCGACGAGTGGCTTGTGACAAAAAGAAAGGACAAAACGTCAAGCAGAAATCAGAGTCAAAAATACTGTCAAACGGCACGTTTTTTTAAAGTGCTCAATTGTGAATTGGGCGGAAAAGTAATGCCAAGTTCGTTATCAAAATTGTGGTGTTAAAATCAGTTAAAATTTGAATTATCTGCTTAAAAGTTTGATAGCTTTTGCTCTGTAATGGTGGATTTACATGCATCTGCAAGTGCAGAAAAAGGAAAAAGACACAAGATGTAATATTAATACTTGTCTGATAGAGAGGTAAGGCATCGTCTGCACCTCCTTAGTTATAGAATACGGATGGAAAATTATAGGTGCAGATGAACATGTTCATCATTTGAAACTGGCTTTTGTTGGCATGTCCCATATCTATAGAAGGATGAGGATGATGGAATAGGAAGGGTGATAGTTAATCGGTAAACTAAAATGCCAGATATGGGATACCGTTGCGGATATGGTATCATGGAAGGGAGGGTAAACAAGAAGATTTTCCGCAAGCAAACGACATCTTTGCTAAGACTGACATGGTAATTTTTGGGACGGGTGTCCAGGGTCAAAGTACCTACCCCACCGACGAGCTAAAATACAGGGTGTCCCGCACTTGGTGTATTATCCTATGGGGTGTGATTCTTGGTCATATTCTAAGAAAAAAAATGTTATACAGTAAAGCTCGTTTCTCAACTTTGACATCACTTTTTGACAATTTAAAAAAAGGCTAACTTTGGTGTACCCTGACCTGTGTTAAATTCGATATCTCTGTCAATACTGATGATAGAGACCTAATCATAAACTTAATTTTTTGTATTTAAGTTGAGCTCCTATAGGCTTAGGGTTGCCAGATTTTTATTCATTCATTCATTTTTTCAAAAAATGCCTGATAAACATAGAGTTTCTTTATTTCTTACAGATGAACAAAACAATAATAAAAAAAACTCAGTAATAAGTGCACTCGAAAACCCATACATTTTATGATACTTGAAAAAATACAAATTGGGTGCTTTTGGGTGAAGGGCACTTTTAGTAGTTTTTTTAAGTATTTTATACAAATACAATTATAACAAGTGCTCAAAGTGCCCTCCTTCGTTTTGAATACATGCCAGAGCCCGTTTTTGAATTTCGTTGTGGGTCTGGCAACCCTAAGCCTATAGGGGCTCAACTTAAATACAGTTTTAAAGACTATTATGCCTACAAAAAATTAATTTTATGATTAGGTTTCTATCATCAGAATTCACAGAGATATTGAATTTAACGCAGGTCAGGGTATACCAAAGTTAGCCTTTTTTTAAATTGTCAAAAAGTGATGTCAAAGTTGAGAAACAAGCTTTACTGTATAACAATTTTTTTCTTAGAATATGACCAAGAATCACACCCCATAGGATAATGCACCAAGTACGGGACACCCTGTATATAGGGAACTCGCGTGCCAGCATAGACCCGACATGCCAACAAAAGCCCGTTTCAAATGCATCTCCTACTACAGATTTGATGAAAAGTAAAGCGCGACGGATGAAGATTATAAAGCACAAAAGTCAAAAAGAGAAACGAATAAAATTATGGCTGCAGATGAAAAATTATAGGTGCAGCAATGAACACGTTCATCTGCACCTATAATTTTTTATGCAGATGTAAAATTATACGTGCAGCAATGAACATGTTCATCTGCACCTATAATTTTTCATCTGCATCCTATAACTAGTGTGTCTTCTCTCTCTATCAGACATGTATGAATTTTACATCTTATGTCTACTTCCTCTTTTCATCTGCACTCACAGATGCATGTAAATCCACCATTATGCTTTTGTGACCTATATCCGCCCGCTCTTCTTTTCTGCACCTATGACTTTGCAGATTCATGTTAGCCCACCACCAGCTAGAGCAAGAGTTAGATAAATAAATATCTTACAATTTCGTGTCGTTTCATGGTAAATGGGAAATGAGTACACCGAAAACAAATGTTCGCTCGAACAAAATGAGCTCTTCTATTTGGACGAAACGTAAAGGTGCTTTCACACTTTGCCTAACGGCATGAATCGGCACATGCCGTTAAATAAATAATTATAATTGGGGTTTGCTTTATTATTGCTTTTGTAACACGAGATCTACATGTGCGTCAAGTTTTATGCTGAATATAAAGTTTTATTGAAATGGATTTACATGCATCGGCTGGTACCAAAGTGCAGAAAAGCAAAGCGGAACAGATGAATGATGAAGATTATAGCTTATAGGTAAAGCACACAAGTCAAACAGAAAAAATAGAGAAAAATCTAAACTTTGGATTTTAAAATGGAATATTTTTGTGTGAAAGAAATTTTTTTATTTTTTCTGCTTTATTTTAACTATCTTTCCTATTTTAGTAATTTTCACTTCCACTTGAGCGAGTATAATTATGCTTGCAGATGAAATTCCTATACTGCAAACCAACATGGTCCTCTGCACCTATAATTTTTCATCTGCATCCTATAACTAAGAAAGTGCAAGCGTCTACATTTAGTATGTTCCCTCTTAATCACACAAGTATGAATTTTATATCAGATGCATTTAAATCCACAAATAACAAACACAGCTTTATTTTCAGATTTCAAACTGGTATAGATTTTTGAAGTCGAGTATAAAATCAATTTCTGGCTGTTTCATTTTTAAATGTTGTTACGTTTGTGAAGACAATGCTTCGTTTGATCGTCACCACAAACCACAAAGCGTTTTTTGAAAAAGCCCAACTTTCCTTAAATGTCAAACTGACGAATAGGCCTATCACTTATGCAATAGATTTTTATTTGACTGATAAGTAATGTATGATGGTTTCGTGGCCTAGCGTTTTGAGAACAGGAAACCGAGGTTTGGTTTTGATACCTCCCCCATAAGGTCTCTTAAGGAAACCTGGGTCAACCCTGAGTAAACTTTATTTCACGGCATGAAGCTAGAGATTAGTTGGGGAGGAGCATAAACCAGCTGATCTACGACAAAATATTTAAAAAGATGAGCTGTACAGAACCAAAATTAGTTTCGGAACCAGATGTTTAACATTAAGTGTACAACTAAAAAACTAGGAGGACAGAATTCCTTTGGAATCCACTTGGGCATTAAGAGAAGCAGTGTTAGTACCCCCTCTGAAGGGCTAGCACGTACCTTGTCTGTCACAACTCTACTTCAATACCCTATCAAGGTTTGGAAAGACCCTGAAAGAACTTTAAATCAAATATGTCACAATAGCTCCTCAGTTTCGCGGCTGAGTCAATCACTTTGTTTACCTGATCTGTCTTATGTCATTTTCCCTTGGAATAAAAGAACCGTCCAAAGGCGTCCAGGAGCATCCTCAATCCGTTCCGTAGGTGCAAAAGATGTCTTTTCATGATTCTGAGAAGTGACTGTCACTTCTCGATTTGAAGTGAGAATCCACTCTAGAAGCACTAACACCATGTTACACAAATGTCAAAAAGAAAAGTTTTCTTCTGGAATAAGTTTCATTCGTTGAACTTTCCCTAGGGTTCACCCAGGTTTTCTTGACAACCCATGAGTTGTCATAAGAACCTGGGTTTTCCTGTCCTCAAAAAACGCTAAACCACAAATCACCACCACTCTACTCGCCACAGCAAAAACCTATGGCGAGTTGAGGGAAAACCTAGGTCAACCATAGGGCTCAAAAAACACTCATTTTGACATTCAGGGTGACTTTGGGTATCTCAAGAAACGCTTTGTGGCGACCCCAGGGCGACCCTAGAGTTTCAACGAACAAACCTATATTTTTCATGTGTTTCACTCACGTTAAATTGAGCAGAAACAATTTTAGGTGTTCCATTGGTTTTCAAAATGAGTGCTTCCCCCAATGAAACCAATGGAAAGCGACATTACAGATTAGTTCAAGTTGAAATGATCTTATGGCACTTTCCATTGGACGAAAAGAACCGTCCAGGAGCGTCCAGAAGCATTCTCAAACCGTTCCATTGGTGCAAAAAGATCGCTTCTCATGATTCTGAGGAGTGACAGCCGCTTTTCGATTTGAAATGAGAATCGACTCAAGAAGCACTAACACATGTTACTCAAAAATGTCAAAAAGAAAATTTTCTTCAAGGAAATTTTTTTTAGAGCCATAGGTGTTTCACTCACACAAAGGCAATTACGTTAAACTGAACAGAAATTATTTTGGGTCTTCCATTGGCTTTTAAAATGAGTGCTTCCCCGAGTGAAACCAATGGAAAGTGCCATTATTATGTTTAGGTAATACATTCAAATATCATCTGCCATATGGTATCTCTCGATTTCTTCAAAAGAGCACTTCTCATCTTGTTTCTTTTTCCTTTTGCAAATTCTATGTTCTTATCCCTTTGTATATCCTTCTAAACTGTTTTGTACTGGTTACCGGGTAGCCCTACGGTTTTCTGTCGTACTATTTGTTTGACTGCGTTAGTTTGCGTGGCTCATAAAAAGGATATCTTGCTCTCGACCCGATATTGGACCCCCGGAAAGTTTGAACATCCATAACAAGATGCAAGAGTGTCTTGCATAGTTCGCAATAACCAATTAGAAGTATAGTAGCGAAATTGACGTCTACTATATAATGCAACACCTGTGCGCCCCAAGCCCCGAATAGTGCACGCCCTAAAGGCTAAAAGTGGTTACAAAACTTTTTTCCTGTGACCGCATTTAGTCAAATGTAAAAATAGTTTTTCCTATTCTCCACATTCAACTTACCGGGTTCCTAGACTCACGAATAGAATATCTGCCATGTCAGTGTTTATTGTGAATATCTCCTAGGCAATCGACTTTTTTTTATACCCATCAGCTCCATAGCATATTGCTGCTATTTTATTTGAAAACTCCAGATTAGAACTGCGCAGGTCATTTCTCCACGTTGCTTAAGCAAGTTTCAAAGTTTCAAGCTTTCGTACCTGTTGAATCCCTCAAATGATATTAAGCACTTGTTGCACGTGAATGATTGAAATTGAAAACCAACCATTCACTATATTCAATTCAATATCAGCAATCATCCCTATCCATCAGAGGGTGTCGTTTTTTAATATCTTAATTGTAAACATGATACAATTAGCTAATGAATCCTAAGTTGCATTTGAATAACTTATGCTTTTCGACATCGAGCTCTGTTATATGCGGTTGGAAATCAATAACTACTTTCAGTTTGATTCGAAAAATTGAACTACTCAAGTCGAGTTTTCGGGAATTTGTATCTTTATTACATAGTTACAAACAAGGCCATATAAAGAACTGGTTACAAATTCAGAATGCATGTTGGATTACTGGTAGTTTCTCAGGTGCGTAAATATAAGGAATTTATTTTTTATAAGTAGCACGAAAGTCAACTGACGATTTGTAAATATGCGAAAACTTTAGCGTTTTTTTTTTGAATTTTTAAAACGATTTTCTAAAGATTCTTTCTTTTTTATTTATTTTCAGATTTTCGGGCTCATACCCTTAAACCACATGAACCCAAAATCTAAATTGTGCGATTTTGTACTAATGTTCATTGTACCAAGCGTCTACATATTTTGTTTTGTGATGGCCAACTTCGAGGACTATTCCGTCAGAAAGCTACCCGGTTGTGCCAGCATATGTACTCTTGGCAATATAATTTCAATATTTTTGGGTATCTTCGTTTACATTGTTGATTTTCTATTGAGTTTGTCTCGTGGAAAGTACTTCTTTCCTGAGTTCTACAAGCAACTAGGTGAGATCGATGGGGTTCTTAAAAAATGCCAGCGAAATGTGAAAGTAAAGCAGAAGAATGCTAATTTGCTCAAGACTTTTGTTATAATGGCTTTAATAATTGGTTTTATATATGCTGTCTACTATGACGTCACGTCTTTGATAGTGTAAGTAGATTTGTTTGATTATACACGTTGCTCAATATTGTGGAAAAGATGGAAAGGGTATGATTAATTTGGTTTTTTATTGACTTGTTTTTTTTTTTTGGGAAAGGGGAAAGTTCAGGAAGCAGTTTGTGTGTCCACTTTACGCGGAGAAAATTGATGTGTACATACACACAGATACATACATGCAAACAAACATACATTATTACTTTTTGAGTTACGCCATGTAACTATACTGTAGTTTTCCAAAAGTATTTTCACTCCTTCACTCTTTTTTGTTCAGTTTGTGGAATTCGTTTTAACGAAATTGACTTTACACTAGATCTTCTGAATTTATTAACAAGATTACTATTTATTATTACTAATTATGAACCTTACTCAGGGTTGACCTAGGTTTCCTTGAAAACCCTCTGAGGTGTCGAAAAAACCCGCGTTTTTAGTTCTCAAAAAACGCTAAGCCACAATATCACCACCCATCCCTGTCATTTGAAAAATAAAAAATTTACATCATTTGACAGCCCTGTTCATTTCTCCCCAGGCAAGAACTAAGGGCTACTTTAGGGAGAGTTGAGGGCTAACCCAGGGCTCAAAACACACTCAGTTTGTCAATGAGGGCGAGTTTAGGTTTTCCAAGAAGCGCTCTGTGGCGACTACAGGGCCACCTTAGGGCTTCAACGAACAATGTCTTTTGGGATATTGGATATATTCTTTTGCTACTGTTGAGAAATTTTGAACCAAGAAATAAAACCATGAGAAAGTGTAGGACGAACAAGTGTTTTGTCTATTACAGGTTTGGTATTTTAAATTTATAAATTGGGATCTGAAAAGAAATTTAAGTTGAGCAGCAGCGTTTTTGCTCGTAATACGTGAAAGTTCAGCGTGCGGATTCATTTTAGTCTGTGGTGAAGATCAATGCATGTAGGCTTTCATAAGAGGCTTAAATAATTGTGAAGAAAGGGTCCCAAAAAAGCACCTTTAGGAACACCATAGTCTGAACTGTAATTTGATCTGAAAGATTTAACCAACCAGTTAAATTTTTTTTACATTGATTTGGGAATTTAATGAAAATAAATTTTCTTACACAAAGGTTCTATTGGTTTATATAGATGAGCCTTCGCAAGCTTCGCGGTATAAAATGCTTTTACTAAGACCCTCTAAAAGTTCGCGTTACTGTACTCGAGTAGGTACGCTCTTAGGTTTTTTGGTCTAAGCCCTAGGGTTGCCACAAAGCGCCATTTGAAAAACCCTAACTTGTTCTGAGAGCTGAACCTGGAGTAGCACTGGAATTTGCTGAGCAAATCCATTCCTTAAATGACACGTATAACTCTGGTTAGACGCTTGGAATAGTCTTTTTCTTAAATACCTACACATAGAAAACAAAATATGTAGAATTTTCTTTGTGGAGGGATGCAAAATCTTTCTTATCAAAATCGTCAATTCTCTTTTTCCACACCTGTAACTAATCCTCATGTGTGGTGCTTTCGTGGTTTAGACCTTTTTTAAGAACCAAAACCCCAGATTTTTTTGACAGCTCATAAGGCTTTCAAGAAAACTTGTTTAAAGTTATTCAATAAACAAACTAGACATAATAGCTTTTTATTGAAATTAATACAGAAAATATTAACTTTATAATGTTCTTTTAACAGATACTATGGGAACCTTTTCATTGTGGCTTCAATGGCGGTGACTTTCCCTTTTATTGCAAGTAGTATTGTTCAAGCCCAATTTATCTACTTGGTTACATTGATTTCGGAACGTTTTAATAAATTGAATTATCTTTTGGAAGTTTTGAACAAGGAATGTACTAAAAAGAACACTACAGTTAAAATGTTTGACATTGAGTCTGACGGACCAATTAAGAAAACTATACCAATGCAGTTTCAATTCGGACAAAAAGAACTCGTCAAAAAGGAAACTGACGAGGATGATGAACCAGAAGAAGAGAACAGTGATAACGAAGGAGAATTGAATGGTTTCACTGAATTCAATGAAATGGAAGTGTAAGTACATTGTACATATTCGGCCTTGTTTGATAGATTTTTGCTAAAGACTCGTGTGAGATATCATGGATGTGGTAATCATAATTCAGTTTTTTATATAGCCTAAGTTTTTACTGAATTTCTAACCAATCAGAGGCTGGAGACAGTTAGATTTTCTGAACACAGTTTGATCATCACCTTTTTAACGACGGTTCACATCTAATCGGCAGGTTTTTCGAATAAATTACAAACAAAGCAAAAAAAAATAACGTTTATGCCACAGTGAATTAGCTAGTACCCCATTTGCTACAAGATCATCAAATTTTTAATGAAGTGAACTCGAAAACAGGGAATTATTTGAATGGGCGTTTATATCTCTGGCTACAATAAAGTTTCATTCTTTTCCTTTGTGGTGTAATTTTGACTATAATGGCAAATAATATTTTTTACGGCAACTAAATAAAGTTTGTTATATTCTCCACTGTGGAAAAATAGCGATAAATCGTTCAGTTTTTTAAATTAATTTCAAACCATAAGACAATAAAATGGCGGCAGTGTCATCGGTTGATGGTTTTCGGTGGATTTTATTTATTTATTTATTTATTTCGCCAATCAAGTTACAAGACTTTATACAGACTACAGTAAATTAAAATATCGTTTATACATTATTATATATTGTAAATAGTGTTATATCACATTAAGTATTGCTTTCTTAATATCTAACCTACTTTTATTAAAATCAATCATAAAACAAAACTCATTGAAAGCAATAAAAGACTCAGTAATTGGATTATGTTTTGCATAACTTCTAATATGATGCGGAACATATAAAAAAATTTCATCTCTTGGTCGCAGACTACGAGAAGGCGCGTATAATTTGAACATTGAAAGAAGCATCGAACTTCGAACAATCTATATTACAGTTAAGGACATCGAAAGCAAAGAGTACAAAGTATAATTTTCTTCTCATTGCCAGAGGTTTCAAATCGATTAAAACACATCGGGTCTCATAAGGAGGAACAGTTGAGTTTCTAAAAATCTTACGTAAAGCAAACTTAGTAAATCTTTTCTGCGCTTTCTCAATTCGATTGATATTTGATTGAGGGTAAGGATTCCATATAATGCAGCAGTACTCCAACAGAGGTCTAACTAGAGATACATAAAGGGTTTTTAAAGTATACGGATCTTCAAAAGACTTCGAGTTTCTTATTATAAAACCCAACATGGAGTTTGCTTTTGAAATAGCATGGTCCAAAAAGTCATTTTGTCGTCAAAAATGACTCCAAGATCTCTTTGGGTTACAAGTCTCTGTAAGGAGTGACCTTCAATTCTGTAATCAAAACAGATTGAGTCAACAAGTTTTGAAAAAGTAACAACACTGCACTTACTGTTGTTTAAAAAAAGCCCATTTAATTTGCACCATTCAACTAAATTATTAAGATCAAGCTAAATTTTACTTGAGTCTAATGGAGACCTTACAAGTTAGAAAATTTTAACATCATCGGCATACAAAAGACACATTGAGTGAGACAAAGCATCTGGTAGATCATTGATAAATAGATTAAATAGGAGCGGCCCGAGGTGACTTCCTTGAGGTACACCGGAAAAATTTTGTATTTCATTTGATAATACGTCACCAAAGCACACATACTGTTTGCGTCCAACCAAATAACTTTCAATCCAATTTAGGAGAGCAGAATGAAATCCGAGTAGTTCGAGTTTTCTTATAAGAACATTGTGTTGTACTCGATCAAAAGCCTTTGCAAAATCGGTGTAAATAACATCAACTTGCGAACGGTTTTCTAAAGCACACAAACAATAATTGGTGAACAAAGACAAATTAGTTGCTGTTGATCTACCGCTTACAAACCCATGTTGGAAATCGGAAATATAGTTACGAACTAAATTGTAAAGTTTAGTCTTCACAATTGCCTCGAATACTTTGGGAATCAACTGAAGTTTCGCAATAGGTCTATAATTTTCTATAAGTGCTTTAGACCCAGCTTTATGCAGAGGAGTTATCAGAGAATGCTTCCAAGTATCTAAAAATAAACCTTGACTCAACGATAAATTGAAAATATAACAAAGAGCGGGGCTGCTAAATTAAATTTGCAGGATTTTAAAAGAATTAGAGCAAAATGGCTACTCTGTTGCTTGCATCTGGTTCAATATCGGTTTGGATATCGAAAAATAGAACCAGAGAACCAACTGTGACAAAATAGTGCCACAAGCTAAGATCGACCACCAACCCTCGGTCTGTAAAATTCGTCGCCATTTTTTGTTGGTTGGTTTGAAATCAATTCAGGAAATTGAATATTTTTTCGATTTATTTGGGCTTGTTACAATGTAAAGTGTGGAAAGCTTAAGTTAAAAAGGTAAACTTTATTTGCCATTAAAGTAAAATTACAATCAGAAAATATGGAAGTAATGAAACTCAATGTAACCGGATATAGCCGTTAATTCAAATAACACGCTGTCTTTGATTCACCTCAGAAAAAAATTAAGTTTGTTTCAGGCAAAGGGGGTACGAGGTGTCTCTCTTTATTAGCTTGTCTGTTCTGTTTATACATTTATAAGGAAATCAATTTCAGTTGAATTTCTGTTTGTTCGTTAACTGTGCGGCTCCGTCTTGCGTTGTTGTTGTATTCACTTATATTTCATGTTTTGACATTTCTTGCGGATTTACATACTTGCACATTTTAGATAGTTTAAGGTCAATAGCTTCTATCGTTGCTTCTCGAAAGTGAAAATTTATTGCAAATACCGGTTTCTCACTCAAGTGTCACTTAAAGTTGACACAAATCTTTTATAAATAAAGATTAGACTGTTGCTTTCTCATTAAAATATTTTTGATTTATTTCACAGGAAAACAACTGAAGACTCTCTTGTCGATCTATTTATGTTACATGACAGAATTCTCACTCTCAGCAGAATGACAAATCACGAGTATGGAGCACAATCAGCACCATACATGGCAGTTTGCTTTGTTATAAGTATTTTTGGCATATTTTTGGAAGCAAAAGTCATAATGGCTGCTGGAGGACGTAGTGCTTTATTGGACTATATTGCCATGATATTTGTCATTTGGAGCTTAATAACAATGGCTGTGGCATATTTGGTTTTGCGCACGTGCTGTAATGCAAATGGGCATTCCAGGCATTCAGCTATGATTGTCCATGAGATTATGCAGAAGAAACCTCAATTTATGATGGGAAATGACATTTTCTACAATAAGATGAAATCTTTTACGCTGCAGTTTCTTCATTGGGATGGATTTTTCCAATTCAACGGCATAGGAATGTTCGCTTTGGATTACACGTTTATATTTTCGGTGAGAAAAAAAAGATTGTGTTACTATGTTGTTAAGTGTTTTCAAAATACAAATCCTTAAGTTTCGTTAAGTTTCGTCAAGTACAAACAAGGGCGAAGTGAATCACTCAATGAATTTGGTAGTTCCAACTGGAGTCGGTATTACAGAAAGTCAACTCGTTCTCCCTTTCCCAAAAACACCCTCAAATTATTTTTGTGGTGAGATCAAAGATAGCTTCTTATTTAAATAAATGGGTACCCACATTTTCTGATGTAATTTTATACTCTGTGCGATTATCGCTTATGGACAAAAACTTCGCAGTTAACTCTCTAATTCTACTCTGGTAGTGATCCTTTAGTAGTCCGGGTTTATTTTAACTATTTAACTATTTATACTAATTCGAACTGCTTTGCTGTATATGCTTACACTACTCTTAAGAGTAGAGCCTTGGTATAGCTGAAGCTTTTGTTCATATTCATGTGCCCCACCATTTAAATTGACCATGGTTCGACGCGTGGAAAAAGTAATCACTTTCGTGGATACACACAGAAAATAAATTATATGGAATTTACTCTGCGCATCGCTCTTCTACTTTCTCAAAACCGTCCCTTCTCTTTTACCTAATGAGGAGAGTTGTTATCTTTCACCCAAAACTCATATCTGAAAATGAGCAAAATGATGAAACCTGGCAACTTCTCTCTTTTGAAATATGATCCTTTCGTCAACTAACTTTTTGCGCAAGCGTAGCCAGCGTCATTCGTAATGATGTTGCTTACCAACTTCAACCACAGTATGGCCCATGTTTGTCCATGAACTTGCATAGTATTTTACGACGTCATAACCTCTTCATGAGCGCTTAAGCACTACCTTCTTCTTCTTGCTTCCTGCTCTTTATTTGACTTTTAAAAAAACTTAATTGTTTGGGAACTAACAGACAGGTGGCCTTCCTCTCTGAAGCCTCTATAGATATACAGAAAACTTTTGTGAACTTGACGAAACATTCGGTTTTTTATTTAGAAAGTGAAGTACTTTCCAAACTACAATATATGTTCATTTTGTTTGCTTTCAGACTGTAAGTGCAGCCACATCGTATTTAATTGTATTGCTACAATTTGACATGACTACAATTCTCAAGGGCGATGGATTAATTGAATAAATTCGATTTAATCAATTTGCGTAATATTTTTCATTTCAATTTCTTACATGTGTGTGCTGTGTTTACAAATAAAATTCAATTCTTCGTGAAATATCAAAATATTATATAATTTATATTAATTAATTATATTAATTTTTTAATGATTTCCCCAATTTATCGTAACGCTTCCATCATATTATGCAAAAACTGAATTACCTCTGGGTTTTGAAAGAGAGCTTTCTTTTTGACATTCAAAACAACATTTAACAAATCTGGACACTTTTCCTTCTCTCTTGGCGAATGAAGCGGATCTGGGTTTTGTGAATTGCCATCACGACTTCCCTCATCATCACCAGCACTTGCAGTTGTTGAATTCGATGCCAAAGAATTGACGCTTTCAGTATCTCTGTGTGTCACTGTACCAGTGCCAAGTTTCAATTTTGTACGTTTCGCCCGACGGACAATGGTTGTGGTACTTGCTTTCTCAGTTCGTTTTGTGTATTGTTTACGAATTTTGACTTCATTGTTGTTGTTGTTTGTGATGTCGTTGCTTCGAGATGAAGTATCTGCTGCTGATTCCTGTAATCTGCGTTTCACGTGTAAATTCAAGCGCTCTTTGATGTTGTTGTTGATTCGTTTTTCTGTTGGTACTTCAGTGGTAGTTGTTTTTAAGTTTTTAGCCGATGAACTTTCGATTAAATTGCTCATTTTGGTTTAATTTTCAAGAACGATTGCTGGAAAGACCAAGTAAAAATTCGGAACTGAGAAATGTCAATTTGTTTCGAATTGTAGTGATGCCAAACCTAGTCCTCATTTGTATTATTAAGCTTAGGCCTTAAAGTAACAAAGTAAGAAGAAGTGAAACTGTTAAATCTTTACTGACCCGTAATAAAAATAAATGGAAAAAGAGAGGTCAAACACGAAATATATCTGTGAGTAATAGTAAAGCGCAGCTCATAGTAATGTTAAGCAGGTGTCGCACGTGACTGGTTGCCAGCTTCTGGTCAAATTGCCGCTACATTCAGCCATTGATCATCTTTATTGGAGCGAAAACCGAAATCCCCATTCCCTCCACTAGCCAAAGTATTTTGTAAAGTTGAACATGTTCTTAATTTGGCTTCCAGCAGCGGCTGCTAAAACAGAGAATACAGCTACAATACGGGTAGCTCAATAAATTTTTATTTCAAAATCTGGTATGTATATTATTTGAATTGTATTCAAAACTAAAAATTAGAGCGCAGTCGTTGCATATAAAGCTCGAAAGCATATTTGTTTAAGGTTTCTAAATCTTTTTGCTAGCTGATAGGAAGTAAGAAACGGACATGCATCACAAGTGTTAGAATAGACAAGTTAAATTCAAGTTTCAATGAAATAGATGTTAACATTAAGAAAATGAAAGAACTTTGAACAGTTTTTGAAAACTAAACGCAAAAAATCTTTACTTTAAAATAAGGTTTGGCATTACTTATGTGATACCTTTTCGGAACATATTTTTTTTCTCGTTTCAAATTTATCTGTTGTCTCGTTTACTCTTTTATGAATTTCTGGTTTCAACTTTCATATATTCCTTCCATAATTCTGAATTGTAGGGAGAGCATTTTCTTTTCTCATCGAGTTTTAATTTTGAAGAAAACTTCATAAAAAAGTTCAATTCAGATAAAAAAAATTATTCATAAATAATCTTTAGAGTTCAAAGAATACATTCGTATTAAGTTTGATTTAAAAAATCATTTATTTTGGCGCTTAAATACAATTCTGGAAAAGACACATTTCTCTTCATCTTTGTTTTACGTTTTGAGACGATAAGTACAGAAAAAAATTCTCAACCCATAAAAAAGTCAAAGAAGCCAATATTTCCTGCACGTAATCAATTGTGACGAAGTAAATATAAACAAAGTAAAGAAAGCAGAATATCGAAATGACTGCAACAGATCAAATGCGTCAAATGCTTGACCAATTGATGGGAACAGCAAGAAATGGTAAGTTTAAAATAGTATTTATGGCAGTCAAATATAAAAAGAATAACTTGCTGTTACATAGAATGAGTAAATAGAATACATATCTTTAAACGTGGTAAGGTTTAAGAACGGTCTTTCTAACGTGGAGACCAGAGACCAGACCAATAGACCGTGGTCAAATGTTTTCAAATAGAAAATTAATCGATTTTGAAGGTACATAACATCAACATCAATCAACTATTTTGTAGTGAATACATAAAAGGTCATCAAATTCAATGTCTAGTAATGAATAAAGTTACTCTGGAAAACAATAGATACAAACCTATACTAACACCTTTAACAAGAGAAGTAGTTTTTGTTCTTCATCCTCATTAGCTTCACTCTATCCCTGTGATAATGCAGCAAATACATACAAAAGAAGTTTCTTGTGATGGTCCTCATTCCTCAATAGGTTTCAGTATGTTAATGTCAATCAACATGCTCCCAGCACCCAGCTGCATTCACAATGGAGTTCGTTTTCAACTCTTGCAGAGTTTTCTTGAGGTGAAATTGAAGTAGCTTTTTAGTAGGTCAACTTTGCTGTGAATCTCGTTCATATCGATCGATAAGAACTTGACCGAAACCAAAAGTAACTGTGCAAATGATTAATAAAAAGCAATTTCTGTATATCCTCCTGCTTTGTAGAGCAGGGTAATTGGAATCTTGTACTGCAACTCTTTTGTTCTTTAAGAATGAGTTTTACTCACAAGTCTTAACTAATGGCGAAAGTAATTCTTTGATTGATTTGCGCAGTGTCTTCATTTATTAGAGCCCACTTTGTGATGGTTTTTGAAAGCATACTTCAAAGTTTTGTTTGTTCTTTGTTACATATCGTCTTGTTGAATTTCTTTTTTTGAAAGCTTTTATCAATTTTTGTTCTGCTTGTACACAAAATCAGCTATGTGATTTGAAAAAGGAGACTTTTCTTTTCCGAAACCCATGGTCGACCGAAATTGCATACATAATAAATTGCTCCAACTGGAAAGTAGTTCGATAGAAAGGTTGAGTATTATCGCAACCTAGTAGTCAAATAAACTTTTGATAAAGTTGTGATCGTCATCTTTTCTGAAATGTCTCAAAAAGTGACAAACTACCAACAGAGAAGGGAAAATACTATTGCAAAAAATTCAAGCAAAGCTAAAGGGGACTTTTTTACTCTCTC
This sequence comes from Melanostoma scalare, assembly GCA_949752695.1. NCBI lineage: Eukaryota > Metazoa > Arthropoda > Insecta > Diptera > Syrphidae > Melanostoma > Melanostoma scalare. The sequence goes on along the minus strand of OX456984.1, from coordinate 268,967,242 downwards.
GTGAGTAAACTCTTCGGTCAAGGCTTTCCACAAGGGGGTGTTTTATCACCCTTCTCTGGTCAGTTGTAATATATCAGCTTCTGGGCGACCTCAATAACTCGGGCTTTGACACACAAGGCTACGCTGATGATCTGTTCATCTCTATTGAAGGCAATCAAGAAGCACAGGTCACAAACCGAATGCAACGTGCCCTGAAATGGTCAATGAATGGTGTGGTAGCGAAGAGCTACAGGTCAACCCCACCAAAACAGTCCTCATTCCCTTCACCATAAGACGTAAAATCGATCTTCAAACACTCCCTTAATAGTGTTTAAATAAATTTCTCCAAAAAGGTCAAATATCTAGGGGTAGCCTTGGATAGCAAACTCAATTGGAAACCACATCTAGAAAAAACCATAGCAAAAGCAACTAATGTTTTCTGGGCTTGTTCTAGACTCTTTGGTAAAAATAGGGACTTAGGCCAAAAATGATTTACCTCATTATTATCACACCCATTATAATCTGGTGGCAAAAAACAGAACAATTTTAAGCCCGTAAAGCTTTACAAAAGCTTTACGGGCTACAAAATTAGCTACAAAATTAGCCAGTGAAGGTATCACAGGTGCAATGCGCACCTGCCCAACATTAGCCCTAGCAAGTTTATTAAATTTTATCATGTCACAAACAACTTAAGTGAAGAAAACTTACATGGACATATGAGTGTTCTGCAAGTGCTCCTAATATTGGTATCGCCTGCAGCTCACTCTTCGGACTTTATGCCTAGACGCGTAATGTAACACCATCCCTTCAAAGTAATCTTTAATAACCGCTCAGCATGGAAGAACTGTAATTCTTACAAGCAACTTCCAATACATTTGGTACACTGACGGTTCAAAAACTAACAACGGTGTAGGTGCAGGCATTATCGATCCCAACCTCACATCATCTATATCATTTGGTAGCACAACAACTGTATTTCAAGTTGAGGTAATAGCTATAGAACTCTGTGTTAGGGAATGCATTAGTAGCAACCTCCAAAGATCACGCATCCTAATTTGCTCTGACAGTCAGGCAGCCCTGAAGGCATTATCCTCAACCAAAATTGAATCAAAACTAGTTTGGAACTGCCTGACATGTATATCTCAATTTTCAATTAGCCACAAACAATAAAATAACTCTTTCCTCTGTGCCTGGGCATGAAGGTGTACAGGGTAACGAAGAGGCAGACCGCCTAGCTAGACTTAGCTCTCAATTCCAATTCAAAGGTCCGGAAGTTTACTGCGGTCTCCCAATCAGTAGTATTTAACGCGAACTGGTTACTTGGGAACGGCGGAACATGATCTACACCTGTAAGAACTTTAATGGCCCCGGCCAGTCAAAACTATTCATCGACTTATCTCAAACAAAAACGTATGAAAAAAATTATTGACATGAGCAAACGTGTTGCAAAGTTACTTACGGACTTCCTGACTGGACACTGCTCTCTCAGATATCATCTTAAAAACATGGACTTCGAACAATGGATGGAACTGGCCGAAAGAACGGATTGTCCTCTACATTTAGAAATAGGAAACTCTCAGCAGATGAAAAATGAACTATATACCATTCTTAGTGTACTGGATGAAAAGATACATGAATCATTTATAGAAGAAGCTCGTTCATCCGTATATAGAGATTACTACTCAAAATTGAATATGGATACAAGCAAGACAAGCTATTTCGTTGTAAACGCCGGAGTTGACCAAATATCAACACTTTTTAAAGTAAGAGGAGAACTTTTGCAGTTAAACTACATGCCACACCGACCTGACCTACCCATACAATGCAGTCTTTGTAATATGAACACCCGGGAAGATATAATGCACTTCATAGGAGTCTGCCCAATACTTATAGAGCTGAGAAAATTATATCTTGGAAAGACCATTTATACAAAGGAAGAAGTTCTTGATATGCTCAACGGAAGAAATTGGACAGATTTGTATAAATTTACCAAAGCTGCGCTTAGTTATAGAAACAAAATTTTAAGAGAAGAATTCTAGCTTAGTCAAATTTAATAATATACGCCCTATTTTTATTATTTGTTTTGTAAAAATCTGAAGCTATAATTTTTAAAAAAAGCATCTAATGCACAATTATTAATAAAGTATGTTTTCAAAAATTGTCATTCTGACAGACGGCTTTTGCCATGTCATAAAAGATTTGTTAAAACTTAAAAATGTTAATGTGTACAGAATTTGAAAATGCAATAAAATCTTTATCTAATCAAAAAAATCTAAAAAAAAACATGGACTTTTGCCAGGATGACACCTGCCGTCTCTATTTTGAAGACACAGAAACGGCCGAACACATTTTATGTGAATGCCCTGCCATAGCCAGATCAAGGCTAAAAAAAAATAATAAAAAATAAATAGGGTGGCACAGCAGAGCGAGGAGACCCTGGGCCTAGCGCATTTCTCACAACCATGCCTTGTGAGGGAATGGAAGGGACCTAAAATTTTCTGCCGGTTCCGAACGGCTAATCGAGAAAGCGCTTTTCATGGCAATGAATACTAACGGAGGACTTGCCAATTCCTCGCGAAAGGCGATACCCGTTGAAAAAACATTTTTGCCTCTGTTGGGATTCGAACTCGAACTTCTGGATTAACAGGCGGACATGCTATTCATCACTCCACGGGTACCACTCAGATATCTCTCAGATATCATCTTAAAAGCATGGACTTTAGCCAGGATGACACCTGCCGTCTCTGCCTCAAAGACACAGAAACGGCTAAACACATTTTATGTAAATGCCCTGCCATTACCAGATCCAGGCTAAAGATATTAAATAAAGTATTCACTAGTCCTCTTGATATAAGAAACACCCCTTCTTCGAATAATCTTAGGTTCTTACATGACCTCAACTTCGAATGAACAACTCTACATTTTTTTAAACCTAAGGGAACAGCAGAAAAGATCTTTGAGGTCGAGGTGGTAGTAAAGGGGTTTTGCCTTCGCCCTATTCAATTAAAAAAAAAATCTCTCCGGTATAATTTAAGGTGGAATTGGGCGCATTGCGTGATAATTACCTTTAAGCATATTTTTATGAAGGGGTTTTTTACTAGCCCGGATAGTAGATTTTAGCGGTTATGTTGTTTCCAGGACATCTGTTAAAATAAAAAATAGTTTGGCCTTCCTCACAACCATGCCTTGTCAGGCAATAGGGTCTGTTACATCTGTTGTTTATTATTCAGTTACTATTACCAAATCACCATGGCACAAGGACTAGGCGCATTTTTGGATAAATGGTTAAACTTACAAGCAATAATTGTCATCAATGACGAGCTCGACAGAACGATCATAACCAATTTCCACATGTTCCTAGAAGTTATTGCAGGACAATGCTACGAGCCACACAGCGGATTCCAGGATTGACGTTATGCATGAACGATTTGAAAATAAATCGATCTCGCAGAGGTGACTTGTAATGACATTATTCGGGAAAACTCTTATTGGATTGGAAGCTCTAAATGAATTGGAAGGCTTTGATTGGCGGCACATTATGAACTTGAGCGTCTCAAAAATCTGAAACTTTGTTGTTTCTTACAAAATTAGTGAAAATTGTAACATATCCTGAATTCCTGAGTATATGGTGAATACATATTTACAAACCTTTTTGAAATTCACAAATTTTATGAGTAAGAACAAAAAAAATGCCATCAAAACTACAGCCTCTGATTCACTGGGTTTCCGAAACCAATAAAAAGCATGACAAATGCAACAGAAAAGACGTGCAGTTATGTGACCCGTAAAAGGAGGTCTACAAGGAGGAACGAAGGGAAGATCACAGAATTCTGAGAAAGAAAAAAGAAGCAGAATGAGAAGCACTCGTTTGAAGCAATTAAGAAGTTGTATAATGGAAGTGAGATTCAAAAGATAAAAAGATTTTATGTCAGTGTAATATACCTCACAAGCAAAGTGGAATCGCAGTTCCTACTGAGGAAGTGGAAGCACTACATTGCAGACTTCTTGGCGGTGATGAAGACATAAATCCCGCTGACAGGTATAATGCCCCATTTAATCTATAAGATGCTAAGCTTGCCATATGTTAACTTCAATCAAATAAAACTGCAGATGCGGATATGCTTGGCAACGAAGTTAACCATGTCTAGTCTTATGATCGCTTTGGACCTTGGAAAACTCACACTGCTTCGTCAAGGTCTGTGAAGAATTCAACATGACATTTGATGTGACTTTTTTAACATCATACATCATAACATCATATATGGAAAACTCAAACGTCACCAAGAGACATAATCCTCAAAAAATAAATAATTGAATAAATAGAGTGCCGCAACAGAGCGGGGTCTATCACAACTATAATGCACGGCTACGCACTGAGTGGAAAAGTGGCAAGGCGGCAAAATTAGAACAAAATTGAAAGCTAAGCGGCATCATTCTGCAGTTCAGCTTTCAATTTAGTTACAAATTTGTCGTGCACGTACCTTGTAAGGAATGGAAGGGACCTACAATCTTTTCTTTGTCGGTTTTGAACGGTCAATCGAGAAATCGCTTTTCACGGCAATAAAATTACTATCGAAGGACTTGACAATTCCTTGCGAAGGACGATAATCTTTGAAAGCATACGCAAACGATATTTACGTAAAGGGAAGAAGTAAGAGTGATGTCGTAAATGCTTTTGTGGGTATTCAAACAGAAGCGGTAAGCATAGACTTAACTTATTCCGCAATAAACGTCTTTATAGACAGACATACCTTCGATGTAATACATGACTTCGTCTACCTTAGAAACTCAAAACAATATCAGTGAGGAGATCAAATGAAAAATCGGTCTTGCCGATCGCTACTACTTGAAAAATCATGGCAGCCCTTTTAATAATCCCAGTCCTGCTATTCTGCGTGGATGGAAGAACCTTATTTAAAGTGGATAAGGAAACTCATAGTTGTTTTGAAAGAAAAATACTCCAAATGATCTTTGGCCGGTGTTTTGAGAAGAAGATTAAACAACGAACTGTATGAGTTGTTCCGCGACATGGAGATAGTTTGAAGAGTACGCATCGCGGTAATACAATGGCTGTTACATATACAGTCGATGGGCACCAACCCTCCGGCTCGACGCGTTAAACAACTAGGGAGAGTTTACAAAAAATCAAAATTGTTAAACGTACGATGTTGGTTGAGTACCAGATTCACCCCGGACATTAATCTCCATCTAAATGACTAAATAAGTAATAAATGAAAAGATTAGTAAAGTTTTTAACAGTTAAAACACTTATTTTATTTCCTCAGATGTACATTTCAGAAGCAATGCTTCCATCGTCAGTGAGATTTATAAAATTAAATTAAATTAAATCTCACTGACGATGGAAGCATTGCTTCTGAAATGTACATCTGAGGAAATAAAATAAGTGTTTTAACTGTTAAAAACTTTACTAATCTTTTCATTCATTAGATTAAAAAACACGTGGAATATATCAACTAAAAAACTCATAAATAAATAATTAGAATCACGAGTCTTTTTTTACTCTGCCTTTTGATTTTTTTTTAAATACACACCTGACAATTTTTTAAAGTTGAATATTGATCATTGTTAAATAAATTTTTTTCTTTCTCATTCCAGGCGAAGGAGGACGCAGTGTGAAATTTTCGGACACTAAAGTATGTAAAAGTTTTCTTCTCGGATGTTGCCCTCATGACATTCTCGCATCAACGGTAAGTCACTTATTACAATACATTTAAGTACAAAACAGCTTTCCAGATGGCAGGGATACAAAATAAGATTTCAAACCAAAACCAAAAATAAACAACAAATACTTCGCTAAGCAACCTTCCAGAAACTTACAATTAATATTTTTTTGTTGATTTTTTTCTTCGATGTACTTTTCAGAAAAAAAGAATGAATAATCAGTTCAAATAGTTAAGGGCTTCTAATTGTATGTATACTTACAACTTTCAATTGAATTCGATTATTGTGATTTTAAAACAGACAAACAAAAGAATTCCCATCTTCAAGTAACTAATCCAAATAAGCACTATAAAAAAAACTTCTGCCGAAGGAGAGCCCAAACCTCTTGGTTGTTTGAGATTTCCAAAATACTTGGCTTTCATTGAAAGTGTGATGTAGGAAAACCAATAATGTACGTATGTATGTATTTCATTATTATCAAGAGCGATACTATGGGAAACAAGTCTGCGGCAATCCGTGAGTTTTGTTTTGTTGATCAGGATAAATGAAATTGTTTATTTTTTCTTTCTTTCTTATTGCATACTAATTTAATTTCAAACTCACATCTCGACCTTTCATATTTAGTTGTGATTTGCGCAATGCATCCCTGAGTTTCTGGGCAAACAAAATGCAAAATACAAAAATTACAAACGAACAAAAAAGCAAAAAATAATAAAGGTTCCACATTTTTCTCTCACTTCACCCTGTTTGTGTGTTGATCATTGCATTGAGCCGGGAAAATTGTAAGTAGAACATCCGCAAAACTAAATTATAATCACATATTTGTTAAATCGAACCCACATAGCAGGCAGCACTGAGAATGAACAGGATTTCGAATCTAAAGAATAGAAACACTAACGTACGTATGAGTTAATATAAAAAAAAATTAAAAAAAACTTTTTTTCAATAAATCAAAACAACAACAATTAACGTTGTGTAATTTATTACTCTTACCAACAATTTTTGAGACGATATAATTCGATGGTGGTGGTTGTGGTGTGGTTGTACGCTTTTACCTGCGCATCCACTGTAGTATTCAAGTTGGCTTCATTTGGTAAGTCACATCAATGTAAAATGTTGTCACCTTTTAATTTTATTGTTATTTTTTTAGAAAGATATACACATATTCATTGCTTCCTTTGTACTTGGAACATATAAAAATTGCTAAAAGAATCTTGAAAGACCTTCTGCGTACCTGTCTAAACTCTGTTGTTGGTTGGTTGTTTTTTTTTCGTGAGGTTTGGTTGAAATCTATATATCAGCCTTGGCAACAACCAGAAAATGTCTTAGTGAATATCTTAACCCGAGCAACAATGCATATTGAAAGGGTCGGTAGTATAAAAACTCAAAAGATAAAGGACTGTTGCATTGCCCTTCTATATTCCGTGTGTCATATCTTGTTGCGATTCTATAATCTATGCCAACTAATAATCACCCTCGTATTTAAAGGGTTCGAACATTGAAATAATGAAGTTGTACGGAAATGGAACAGACAAGCACATTGTCACAGTGAATGACATGCTTTGCTGCAAAGTAAGCAAGTCGTCAGAGGTAAATTTTAAATTCCGCTGCATAAAAAAGTAAAATATCACTTCCTAAAACGCAACGAAAAGCTACCATTTTATCAGATTTCTTAATTTATACTTTCAAAAGAATGGCTGAAATATAATGTCATATCATATATACTACAAGATTTTCAACATTTTTGTTAACCTCAAAAACTAGGATCATATAAATCCTGTTATGCCTTAGTTCTCGAGAAAATAAGAAGAACTACAATTTTCTTTTGAACGGCTTGATTGTTAACGGCAATGTTTTCTGTTAGTTGTCGATGTGTAATTTTTTTGGTTTGAGAAATTCATGTCATTTAGTATGACGATACTTGTTGCAAAACAAACAAAGTTAAAGACCTTAAATTTTTTTAAGAAAACGACGGTTGTTTCAAATTAAGTTAATAGTTCTTTTAAACTCCATAATAAGCTGCATTCAAAGTTTATTGTCGTTCACGTAATCAGTCTAACTTTACTACACGTAGAGTTAAACAAGACATTTTGTTTCCAAACTGAGCACTAACCTACCGTCGAAAAAGTTTTTTTTAGCAACTTACAATTATGTAATAGGTGTTGAAAAATAGATATCTTTGCCTAACTTTCCTGATTTGACTGAACCTTATAATGATTTTTTAACGAGTGGTACTAACAACTCTTGTTTATTATATTTGAAGAAAGCAATTGATCTTTTTATCGTATTTTGATTTTGAAGTAGTCTCAGAAGGTGTCGTCATCAACATAATTCGTTAGTTAAAACGCTCTAGGTAGTGAGGATGGTGGACTTCTAGGGTTTATCAAGATGATTTATACCCATATTAGAAATAGTCTTACACATATTTTTAACTTAGCGTACATACATATATCGAAAAAGTTAAAATAAATTTATTGCATTTACCACATAAATTATGTAACTGCCCGAATCTACTTGGGCTTGAAAAAACTTTGGTTGTCTTCTAGTTTTACAATAGTCGATACTAAGTTAAGGCTTATTATTCGCTCCCATTCTTCATTTTTCTAACAAAGTGCGAACTTGACTCTCACATTCAATATATGTCGTAGTTAACGACGCTATCCAATAACTTTTTAGGTTGCGTCGATTTTAAGAAACATCTCACTCTACATAAATATTTTTGGATGTAGTTCCGGACAATTCCTGAAAATAAGATATTCAGCCCTATCACAGATTCCATTTTCCATCGTAGAAAACTTCCACACGGAAAGCTAAGTAACGAACTACGAAAATTTGTGATCACAAAATCCGAATGGAATCGAAGAAAGCATTTCCAGTTGCCACACTAAATACTGCTATGTGGGTTTTCGAAATCAGCTGTTTTACGCCAAATGTGCAAGATCATTCATTGTATATGAAAAATCTATAGTAATATCACTTTCCCCTTTTGCACTGTCGAACTTGAATTCGAAAGTAGTCCACAAAAGTTGGAATGTATTCCACAAGAGAATATTTCAAGAGCAGGAGGTAAGAGCAGGAAGCATAAATAAAATGAGTAAATTTCATCATATATGCCTTTCCTTCTAACCCATACAAAATGTGCGCCTAACATCATACATTCTACCATGAGCATTCTTTTTTTCGCAAACTTCTCCGCTGATGTTGGCGCATCCTAGTGACGAACAATGTTCACAAAAAAAGCTATCCGGTAATAGTACTATAGTTTCTATATACAATGGATCATTCACATTTTTCTGCAAAACACAGCTTCTTTCGTATATTAAGACGACGATTTTACATTCCACTCGGATTTGGTGATACCGAATCTACGAATTTCGAAATTCGTTCCACTCCGAATGGATTATGTGATAGTTGCTTCGGGAAACTTAGACTTTTTTCGATTACGATGGAATCTGTGATAGGGCTGATTGCCAACTCATTCATAAGCTCTCTTAAAAGCAAATCTGGCGCACAATATTCAACGGAACATGACTTTCAATTCCATCTTGAAAAAAAGTAGAACACAACCAGCTCAGCTTGTATTGTTATATTCAAAGGAGAGATCCAGAGCACCCCATTACAACCACTTGAAAGGACATCTACTGGTTTGCCTCAGCTTACATAGTCATGAATGACTAAAAACGGTCTTCTAATGAGCTCTTGGACTTACTCCGGAAGAATCACTTGACTACTTGACGCGCACTTTTATAATATGACGTGGTTACCTTTCAAATTATTTGTAAGTCTGATTCGAATGGATCAAGAAACACAATAATGATCAATCTAGGTCTGATTAGAAAAGAGAAACTAAAAGACCCATTAACAGCTATGGCCATTACAAATCTGCTGTACCACACAGCGAATAAGAAAAGCCAAAGTTGCTATCTTCTCCTTTAAAAAAGCTATTGGAAACAATTGTGGAATATCTCCACAGATCACTCACTGGCTACACAAAGTGGTCGTCAGACCAATGAACGATGAATGAAAGGATATTCGTTAATTTTGACATTTTTATCAAATTGGTGTTTTATATTCATCGCGAATGACATTCGACTTCACCAAAAGAACAAAAATAAGTATGATTTTGAGATTAAACACGCAATAAACTTTTTTTCGTTGAGGTGTAGATTGTATATACATATGTGGAGCGAGAATAAAGTTTGACAGCTAGGATCTGTTAGATTTTAATTGGTTACGAATACATTTATTTTTCTTGAGAAGTCGTGAGAAGTATATGCTTGTAGGGAGCTTAAAATCACTTTTCTCGGTTTATTCGGCGTTTGTTGGTCGTGCTCTGGTTAATATTCCTTTACGTACTGGGTGGTAGTATGGTGGAAAGCTTTAAAGAAAACAACCCATGTTGAGTTGACAAACTTAACAGAGTCCGACGATCAACAAGTACATGATGTGTCAGTGGAGCTCTTTGCTCAATATCTTCGTCTGTCTTAGAAATACTCCTTTATCATATCCCTCGATATGTAGAGCAAGCAAACGGCAGCGAACACAGTCATTCGTCCAAGAACCATCTTTAAGTGAGCCAATACCTAAATCGGGCATTCTATCATTGTGCATTCATTTGGATCAATACCAAGTCACTCCGGCGCCTTCGAGTAGCTTTCAATAAGAAAAATTGATATCCTCACAAAATATCCACAGCTGGCTACCCGAGGTAAACAGAGTTTAAATCACTTAACAATGTTTCCACTGTATCTGTAACCGCCCGCAACTGTTGTCCTTCTCTACTCGAAATGACAAAACAGTTTTCCTCTTTTTTGGGTTATACTTCCAGTGCACGAAATTCTATGAATTCAGTAGGATTTCGTTCCATTTTCCACCGTTTATCGCCTGCTTTTATCGAGGCTATAGTTACAGAACAGGGGCACAGGGTACAGAGATATTCCGGATAACTACAAAATCGATGAAGGTATGTAGCTTCGTGAATATCAAACAGTTTATATTCAAATTCAGTGAACTGCTAAACTGCACTTCGTATTGTTTCCTCAATCGGATTAATATCTAATAAGACGATTTAGTAGTTAAGATCATCAATTTTATTAATATCGTACATATATTTTGTTGATTTTAGATAGAAAGGAGAAAGTAGAAGGTCTAAGTTTGAACAATACATCAAGTATTGTAGTGTCTAAAGTACTTAAAGAGTATGCAATATTTTAAAAAGCCTTATGCAGGCTAGATTCGTCTCCTTCCTTTGGTAAATACTTAGGTCAAAAGAAAGTTTCTATTAAAAAATATTTTTAAAACATTGACTTCGAAGACCCCCTTCGCTTCCTTAAATACCAAAACTGTTTTGATTAAGTAAAAAATTAATCTCTAAATTTATCTTCTGGGATAGCAGTATCTGCCTTCTCCCTGTTAATATTGAAAATCTCCTTTTTATTTGACGAACTAAACAGTTTCGGTTATAATGTATTTTTCTTTCCATACAAAAAGCAATGAATATGTTTAGTGGTAAAAGAAGTTTCAAGTTTGTATGAATTGCATTTAAAGAAGTACATATTAATCTGTAAGTAGATGATTATATCAAAACAACATTTTACATTCAAATCCATCGTTATTACTTTTTCCTGCAGCGAGTGAAAAGTATACTTAATTAGTTGGCGTTCATCCTGCGCTTTAATCCTTTTTCTTCTTTGGTACGTATTGTCAATAAAACAAAAAAAAAAAGTAACTGAACTGCTTCATCAGACGACGTTTCCAATCTATGTACGTATGTATTGAATACAATTTTTTCATCTCACTCGATGCTATCTTCTAACGTATTTTGAAAAAAAATCTTGAAACATTTTTAAGGGCAACTTTACGTGTTTTCTTGGTACGTATAAAAAATACAAAAACAAAACACAAACTTTTACTTGCTCTTTGTTGCGTAGAGAGAGAAAAAAAAAAAGAAAAAAAAAGAAAAAAACGCGTTTATAGATAGTAAAATGGAAGAACCCACCGCCATTTCCGAAACATATTAGACTTTTCTTTGGTGAGTAAATAATTTTCGTTATCTTAATTCATTATAAATTTAAAACAACAGCAAAAAAAACTTTTGTTTAACTACGCGAGGTTTAATCCATTAGAAATCTTTAGGCAATTTTTTGTTTTAAAAGATAAGAACTCAATGTTTTGGTTGCTTGAGAATCGATTGAAAGGTTCCACATCATGGGGTTTACTCTTTGAGTGTATGTAAGTTAAAATATCCATTTATATAATTTTTATTTATTTAGAAAATATTTACTCGTTGGTTTAATTTTTATTTCTTATATTTTTGAATAATTGGTAATGATTTTGCAAGCGAATTTGAAATCTCTTATCGTTTTAAGTTCTTGGTTTGCGTAGTTGTGTTGCTCATTGTCAAAGACTTTGAAACAAGTTTTATATTTCTAATCTCGGCGAAGTTTTTTTATTTTATTGAAAACGTAAATCCGAAGCACCTTGTTGTTACGTTTCAAAGAATGAATATGCTCCTCCTCGGATCTTATTCTTGTGTGGTTAGTCAATTAACGAACCCTTTTGCAGTGGCCGCTACGTAACCCGCTTCTCCTATTGATTCTAATCGAATCTAATTTGCGATTCTACTTTCAATAGGTACTTTCTATGAGAATAGAGTCGAATGTCGGAAATGCCAAGCTATTTACGAGAATCGAATTTTTTTGACACAACAAAATTTGTTGTGGATATTGAAAATTAAGTTTATAGTGAGAAAATTAAATCAAAGCATATATCTATGTATATATGAACAGTGTCGCGATTTGAATGGATTTGAATTCTGATGAAAATCCTGAACAAATTCAACAAAATGAACGCAGGTGGATTAGAGATAATTCAAATATAATGGAGCTTAGGTTCTACGACTGAGTATTTTTTAAAGACATTTTTTAAACCAATAAAAAACCTTATAGACCAGGGTCGATAATTTTTAAAATGGTCAAAAAAGAAAAAAAATTATAGTAGAATGAAACCTTTTGGAAAAGGCAGAGAATAAACAAAAAAAAAAAGGAAAAATAAATTACGGGCGATCTGAGGTCGGGAAGGGGGAGGGGGGGAGTATTTAAGGGTGAAAATTGGTTAATCTCGATTTCCGGTAAAACGGCAAGTCTTAGGAAAAAAAGTTAAATGGCAAAGTTGTAGGTATTAAAAAGATCTAAAACTTTTGTAAAGACACTTTTTTCACATAACCTCAAAATGTATGTGAAAAATTCGAATAACTGAGTTTTTGGTTTTTTATTTTTATCTTTTGCAAAAAAACTTATTTTTTCACAAAATTTAGTGAAAACATACCTTTGTATATTCCAAACATACAGTAATTTTTTTGATTTAAAATATTTATTTTTTCAGCTTATTTTGACAAAATATCGAAAAATCACCCTAATTTTCAATCGAAAAATCTCACGTCAAAATATCTGCTTTTTTAAAAAAATTGGTGTGTTTCTTATTCGTTGAAATCTCTACTTTTAGATGGTTAAAAAAAAAATATACATTACTATGGTAAATGTTCTCAGAAAATTCAAAAAATGAAAAAACCCAAATCCGAATAAATTTTTTTTTATTTTTAAGAAATTTAAAATTTACACTTTAATTACTAGAAAAACGTAAGATTTCATGTTATACTGATTTACAAAAAAATTGCCAATCGAAATATACTACTATGATGAACAACCACATAATTTAATAAAATTAATATTTAATAAGACATCTAGAGAGGCCATCGTAGAGGCCTATTTATTTCTATTTTAAGATTATTTTTTTATTTCGTGGCAGCTGTAAAAACTGTTAGCCAGTATTTAAGATACAGAGCAGTGAGTAAGATCGTTTTATCGGTATGGATGACTCTTTTTGTATTATCTGCAATAAGGCAGATGATAAGCAGGTCTATGAAATAAAAAAAACAGCTTTGAATCGTTTAGTGGGGTCTAGCAAGAAAAGAATCGACAATAAATACAAAAAATTTGAGACTTTGACATCAGCTTTTATTCATCGAACTTGTCAAAGTCAATATAATGATGAGACTGCAATAGCTACATATTGTAGTTCAAGACATAGAAAATCAAATGAAGGAAAAGTAATAAATAAAGACGCTCTTAGATTTAATTTTCAATCTCATTGCTTTCTCTGCGGTAGGTTTTCTGGTAATGTTTCAAAAAAAAAAATTTCATATGTTCAAAGTAACGATACAAGGGATAATATTTTACAGTATATTCAAAAACAAAATACATTAATAAATGATTTCGATAAAAACATTTCAGCTCGTTTAAGAAATGTTCCTGATTTAGTCGAAGTAAAAGCGCATTATCACACTATTTGTATGTCTGCTTTTTATAACAAAAGAACTGAAGGAAAGAGGGGCCGCTTAGCATGTGAAAACACTAAAAATTTTATTAATTATCTTATTAATTATATCATTGACAACAAAACAGAATGTCAATTTTCTGTTAATGAAATAAAAGAGGGATTTTCAGGAGATCTCCCAGACTACATAACTATTAAGAACAAATTGAAAGAGCATTTTCAGAACGATATCAAGTTTCATTCAATTAAAAGAGACATGATAATTTTACACAAAAATGGTATTGCAAGCAAGAAACTATGCAAAGACTGGTACGAAAAAAGATTAGAAAGTAAAGAAGACGAACGAACTAGAATTGTTCAAATGGCTGCTGAAATTGTTTTAGAAGATATACGTTCTAAAATATACGATATGAATTGCTACGAAATTCCAGATTTAAACGAGGACAATCTTTTTAAGGATGTTCCTAAAACTTTGCAAGTTTTTTTGAATATTGTTTGTAAAAGTAATAAAGACAAAAGTACAAATAATGTTCGTAGGATGGATAAAAAAGTGGCCACAATGTCTCATTGTATCATCAGATCTGTAAGGCCACGTTCTTTTTTATCTCCGATTTTACTTGGTTTGTCGTCGATGATTCACAAAAAATATGCCTCTAAAGGATTAATCGACTCATTATCTAATTTAGGTTTGTGTTCCTCATATAAGGAAACTTTGCGCTTCGAAGCATCAATTATCAAGGACCCTGTTAATCACACATTTTCTCCTGATTCATACGTTCAATTTATTTATGACAATGCGGATCATAATACATGCACGATTGATGGTAAGAATACTTTCCATGCAATGGGTGGAATAATGGTTGTCACTCCGGCGTCTAGTGTTACTTCAAAGAAAGCCATTTGTAGATTAAAAGAGATTCCATCTTCTGAAGAGATAGGCGAAATTGGATTTGTGAAATTGAAACGTTTTGAAAACAAAAATTCCGATGGATTGAAAATAGTTCAGATAGAAGATATTTTAGATGTTACGGACAACTATGAAATTTCTTCGGCAGATTTCACATGGTTTTATTCAAAATTTGCAAACAACAAGTCCGATGGTTGGAATGGGTTCATGGAGAAGTTACATACTAAAGTCACTTATCATACTTCAAAAATTATTCCTGTACCGTTTATAAAAAATCCACCGAGTGATTATGATACCATTTTTACATCGTTGGTAGAAGCGGCTAAACAATGCCAAAAACAAGAGCAAAAGATTCTGTTTGTAACGTTCGATCAACCGCTATACCATAAAGCTCGTGAAATCTTAGCGAGCATTGATTTAGTTAATGATCCCTACAATTTGTCGTCAATCCAAGTAAGACTTGGGGGATTTCATTTATTGATGTCGTTCCTCGGAGCGATTGGATTCATCATGGATGGTAGTGGACTTAAAGAGGCTTTTTGTGAAATATATGCAGAGAACTCATCCGATAAAGCTCTTTCCGGGCACGCCTATGCACGAGCGATCAGAGGACATTTTCTTGTACAGCTCGCCTTGTCTGAATTAATTTTTTCATCGATGGAGTTGTCGGACACAGAAAAGGCGCTAATGGATACATTATTGCTGGATTTAGGAACACAAAATTATGAAGACAAATTGCATCACGAAAATTTTAAGATCATGAAAGAAAAATTTATCGAGCATCTAAAATCAGTACAAAAAAGAGGTCCTACCGCAAAACTTTGGATGCAGTACTGGCAAATGATCTCATTGGTTAAAGATTTTATACGGGCTGAACGTACAGGTAATTGGGAATTACATTTAAAGTGCGTGGAAAGAATGCTTCCCTATTTTCATGCAAGTGGGCACTTTTTATACGCAAAATCTGCTCATCTTTATCTCCAAGATATGCGTAAGCTTAAGGACATAATAAATGATGATTATGAATATACGCGATTCACTGAAGGGTTCTTTACAATTAGACGTACTCACAAATTTTGGTCGGGAGTTTGGACGGATATGACGATCGAACAAGTTTTGATGAGATCTATGAAAACGCAGGGTGGACTTACACATGGTCGAGGTTTGTCTGAAAGTGTTTTATCAAAATTCGTATTAACAATGATCATACTGGTCGAAGTTTGCAATGAAATGGAAGATTTTTGTAATGTTTCTTTTGCAACTACAGAGCAACACACTGATTCCAGAGAATATCGAATAAAAATAAGAGATGTAGCTGATTTACAAATGTTACAAAAATTTTTTAACAGGTATGATCCCTTTCCAGAGACTGATAACATTATGTCAATATTTTCTGGAATTATTGGCTGTACTTCTGTTAATTGCTACGAAGCGTATGAAAAAGGAAAAAAATCTTTGCAAGCTATTGTTGGAATGAATTTTGGGAGTGTCAAATTTAAAAGAAAAAACAAAGTCTTGTCTCTAAAAACGGTTCAATCTTCCGTTAAAGTAAATGGAGATATTATAGCCATCGATCCATTATTGCTATTTCAAAGAATATCGCTAACGATCGACAGTAAAAAAGATATGGAAACTTATTTACAATACGAGCTTGCACCATTTCCATTGTCACTTTTTACAGAAAATGGTCTCAGGAAAAATGTAAAATCTCACCTTTACGAATTATTTGTGAGTACGAATGGACCAACGAATTCTGACAGCATTGTGCATGTCGTCGACGGTGGATTTTTACTGCACAAAGTAATTTGGCAGAAAAATGAAACGGTGGAAGAGATCATTAATAAATATTTGAGCTATGTACAAAAACATTTCGCAGCAAGCAGCTATATCGTTTTTGATGGGTACCCCGAAATTGAAAAATTAGTTACTGTGACAACAGTACCAGCAGCTAATTCAACTAAAAGAGGAGAACGTAATCGTAGAAAAACTTCAGACAATATTCCAGAGTTCGATTATCAAAACCATACAAAAATACCATTTTCGCAAGAAAAATTTTTATCTAACGAGAAAAACAAGGACAGAATAATAAAAACGCTAATAAAAAGATTACAGTCACAAGGATTTTCCTGCAAACAAGCAGAAGAAGATGCTGATGCTGACATTATTAAGACCTCGATAGAAATTGCTACAGATACTAATAAAACTATCATTGTTGTGGGTCAAGATATTGATCTGTTGGTCCTTTTAAATCAATTAAATTCTAACAAACATGATATTCATTTTCTCAAGCCAGGTTCTGGTACTATAAAAGATCTATTTTTCACATCTAATAGTTTCAAATATGAATCCTTAAAAAATATCGTTGCATTTCTCCATTGTTTTTCTGGTTGCGATACAATATCTGGTTTTGCCGGAAAAGGAAAGAAAAGTATCGTCAACTCTTTACTAGCCGATAAAAATGTGTTAACTTTGGCCAATATTTTTTATAAAAAAGATGCGAACAAAGAACATGTAAAAAAAAATGGATTACAATTAATCAAATCTATTTATAAATGTAAAAATGATATAACACTGAACCAATTAAGATTTCAAAAATATCAATTGGCAAGAATTAAATCTTCTTTCATATTGGCCAATCTCCCACCCACAGAAGGTGCAGCAGAACAACATTGTTACAGGGCATATTATCAGCTTCAGACTTGGCTGGGTAACGAACTGACAGCAACATGTTGGGGCTGGAAGCAACATCAACGCGGCATTATGCCCAAATTTACAGACAAGGAATTAATTCCCGAAATATTGCTTAAAACTATTTGCTGCAGCTGTGAAACTGGATGTAACAGTTCAAAATGTGGCTGCCGAAAACATGGTTTGAAATGCACAAATTTATGCTCAAATTGTCATGGTTCTGAAACATGCTCCAATGTAGAAGAAAAAACCTACGAGGAAGTTGATGATTCGGATGAAATTGTGGATGAAGAACTAATGCAAACCGGAAATAATATTGGAGACGAAGATGGTGATGGTCTCGAAAATTTCGAAGATCCACTAGAATCGGGACGTTTTGTCGAATCAAATGATGAAGAAATGCCATCAAAGAAACAAAAACTAATGGAGAAGTAATTTAAATGCAATATAAAGCATTGATAAATATGAAGATTATTGACAAAAAAAAAACATAAAATAAAAAAAAAATATATATATATATATATATAATACAAAAAACCAAAAAAAAAAATTACAAAATACAAAAAACAAAAAAAAAAATTACAAAATACAAAAAATCAAAAAAAAAAAATTTATTCGGATTTGGGTTTTTCCATTTTTTGAATTTTCTGAGAACATTTACCATAGTAATGTATATTTTTTTTTTAACCATCTAAAAGTAGAGATTTCAACGAATAAGAAACACACCAATTTTTTTAAAAAAGCAGATATTTTGACGTGAGATTTTTCGATTGAAAATTAGGGTGATTTTTCGATATTTTGTCAAAATAAGCTGAAAAAATAAATATTTTAAATCAAAAAAATTACTGTATGTTTGGAATATACAAAGGTATGTTTTCACTAAATTTTGTGAAAAAATAAGTTTTTTTGCAAAAGATAAAAATAAAAAACCAAAAACTCAGTTATTCGAATTTTTCACATACATTTTGAGGTTATGTGAAAAAAGTGTCTTTACAAAAGTTTTAGATCTTTTTAATACCTACAACTTTGCCATTTAACTTTTTTTCCTAAGACTTGCCGTTTTACCGGAAATCGAGATTAACCAATTTTAACCCTTAAATACTCCCCCCCTCCCCCTTCCCGACCTCAGATCGCCCGTAATTTATTTTTCCTTTTTCTTTTGATTTATTTCCTACCTTTTCTAATTTGTTTCATTCTACTATAATTTTTTTTTGTTTCAAAAATTATCGACCCTGGTCTATTAATTCCATTATCTCTTAAACAATATTTCAAACATGCGGGGCTTGTCCAAGAAAACTTGTCTATGATCAGAATTGATGTTGTTACTGTAACTGAAAAGTAATTTGCCCTCAGTCATCAACGGAGGAAGAACAACGGAAATGGAAAAGATATTTTTATGATAAATCGCAAAATCCCGGTGTGATGTAGTTCGTTTGCCAATTTAGCCCATAATGATTTTAATTTTGTCCTAGCCTCGGGTGTTTTTAAATACCAATTACACAAATCTGGATATTGTACTAGGATTTCGAATTGGCAAGCTTTTGTGGCAAGGATTTTAAGGGATTTCTTGTAAATAAAATATAAAAGTATTAATTATTTATTCATAACACTTATTTACTTTCATTTAAAAAAAAAGTTTCCTGAGCATATCTGTTCGCAAATACAATTATTGTTGTAGAGCCATTATTTTCGATTTTGCTTCGTTTTGACGTTAACTTTTGAGTTAGTAGAATTTAAGGCAGTAAAAAAACGTGTTTAAGACCCTGAAAAAGTTGCAAAAATTTGTAAGATGATAGTAAAATAGCTTCCCACCAACCACTGAAAGCATTATTATATGAAACAATCTTTTGACGACGTAATCTACGATAGACGATTGAACGATAGACGATTGAACGATAATCGTCTGAAAAGTTACGGATTCTGGGCCCAAGCCAATCACGCTGTATTGTGGGAAAAAATTAATTTGATGAATGAGCCATTGAAAATTAGTCTGTATCATAATACCTTGTCGCTGTTTTTTGAGAACACTTTTTATTTTTTAATTCACTCTTACTCAAATTTATCAAATCAGATGCCAAATGCTTTGCAGTAAACATAAATGTGCAAACATTTATTTGGTTTATTTTCATCCGATCGTTTTCAAAATGTTTGAATGTATAAATGTCATAACTCAAAATATTCTCAAATTGAAGACGTTTAATCATTGAACTTTTTGAAAACGATCGGGTGAAAACAATCTTAAGCTTTGGAGATGGAAGTGAAAATATTAATAGATCATGTTTCATGAGTTGGATATAAATCAATCATCCTTTTGGTTGTGGTGGCCGTGGTGTAGTGGTTAGCATGTCTGCTTGTTACGTGGGAGGATCGTTTTTGGAAGATCAAATAAACAAAAATGCGGGTGTCGCCTTTCGTTTGAAATTGACAAGTCCTCCTAGAGTAATTACACATTTCAATGAAAAGTTTCTACCTTAGCCATTTGGAATCAGCAGAAAATTGTAGGTTCTTGAAATGCGTTAGGCTACGAGATTTCTACAGCTTTGTTGTGCCATACTATTTATTTTATTGGTCAGATTCGTTGGCATTTTTAATGAAAGAGTTAAACAACTTTTATAAACTGCTAATATATCAGTGCCAAATGAATGCACCTGTTCAGTGTCGCAGAGCTGGTTACAATTAAAAAAATCAATTTTCCTCATACATATTCTGCCACATGAAACTTATCTCTGAAATGTCAAACTCTAAGTAGAACGTTTTTCAGTCGGCTCTCTTTTCCTATCAATTTTGTCAAAGTTTTTATTAAATTATTAAATGTGATGGTACTCATTTTACTGCGTAAACATTTTTCAAATAAATAAAGTTAGTTGTGGTGCAAAATCACAATAAACTAATGATTATTTATCTGGCACCAAAATTGTGGCCCCCAAAATAAAATAAAATAGTCCTTGTCATCTCTTTCACTCTCACATTTTGTTGTATTACTGTCTTGAGTCAAATTAATTGAAATTCCAATGAAAAAATTAAGCCCAATGCCAACAAAAGAAATGCTTCATGTCTTCGATTACAACCAAAAGAAACAAACCCCTTCATCCTTTTGATTCAGTCCGCATAACGGCTCTTTGCACAATCTCGTGGACTCCTGCCACTGGCAATAGGTTAGGTGTTTATTTTAGTAATGCTTGATTATTGGAAAGCAGTCGATTCGATTAATCATAATGTATTGTACGAAAAATTAATTTCCCAATTTAAGTTTGATGGGTCAGCCATAAAATTTGTAAAAAGCTATCTTAACGATAACGATAGAACTCAAGCTGTATGCTCTATTATGGCTGTACATGTACGTAGATAGATAGATACCGTGTACCATGATGCCCTCCACGTAATGGTTCTGCCTGGTACGTTGGAGTTCAGGATTCGAATCCTAAATATAAAATTCTATTTCCACGGGTTTCATCTTTTGCGAGGAATAGGTAAGCACTCCCATAATGAAAAGTGCTAAATAGGGTGGCGCAACAGAGCGAGGAGCCCCTGGGCCTAGCGCATTTCTCACAACCATGCCTCGTTAGGGAGGGGACCTACAATTTTCTGCCGGTTCCGAACAGCTAATTGAGAAAGCGCTTTTCATGGCAATGAATTTACTAACGGAGGACTTGCCAATTCCTCGCGAAATGCATTGGAATTAAAAAAAATTGATTCTAATCATTTAGCAACGATATTTTGAGTGTTTTTCTGTTTTTAAAAGTCAAATTTTAATATTTCATTGCTGTTGTCCGCAGCAATCAGGAAAAAGATATCTGTATCGTTCAAAAAGGTGTCTAAGATACGGGTATCCGAGGTAGCTCATCCGATAGGTTCTTGAGCGTGTCCAATGTGTTGATATATGATTTCAGTGTATCGACATTTTCCAGTC
Source organism: Melanostoma scalare (assembly GCA_949752695.1). Classification (NCBI taxonomy): domain Eukaryota; kingdom Metazoa; phylum Arthropoda; class Insecta; order Diptera; family Syrphidae; genus Melanostoma; species Melanostoma scalare. Next base: position 268,945,742 of record OX456984.1, on the reverse strand, counting down.
CGCACTGGGGTACTGCACATCGAACAAACTTTGTGTTGCAATAGTGTTAAATAGTTTGGATATCGGGACCCATCCACAGCGACACGTGGCTTGTCTAAGAACTCCATATATCACTACATAGCATAAAACAAAGTCGCTTTCTCTGTCCCTATGTCCCTATGTACGCTTAAATTTTTAAAACTACGCAACGGATTTTGATGTGGTTTTTTTTTAATGAATAGAGTGATTCAAGAGGAAAGTTTATATGTATAATACATGCATATTGTAGTAGAGAAAAGCCGATAAATTTAAAGATTTGTAAAGTGATGTCGTAACAAACATATTTTTATGCGCTTACATTGCAAACGCTGGCTAAATCTTACGAGATAAATCAAATTTATGTACTACGAAATTATATAATATACAATAAACAATGTATATCTTAAAAATATGAATAAAAAAGTCCGCGACAGCAATTGTTTATCTCTTAAGGATAATCAACAGTAACAATTTTTATCTTTTACATATTCCAAAAAAAATATGGGTTATTTACCAAGTATGTATAGGGAAAGGGGATTTGCTTTACTCCAAATTTAACGCGTGCAGGCCACGGGGTAATGAATAAATCAAAACTACTGGATCGATCCTAGTCACTTTTTCAGTGAGTGACATAGGCTATATATTTTATAACCGTGCGAAGTCATAGCCGGCCGCTGTGTTTTTATACAGGGTGTCCCGTAATTCGTTTTACATACTTTGGGATATGATTCTTGGTCATATTCTAACAAAAAAATTGTTCTACAGTAAAGTCCGTTTCTCAAGTTTGACATCACTTTTTGACAATTTAAAAAAAGGCTAACTTTGGTGTACCCTGACCTTTGTTAAATTCGATATCTCTGTCGAAACTGATGATAGGAACCAGAGATCAAAATGAGTATGTTCAAATCTGTTCAAACACATAAAAAATTTCTCAACAATCGCTCAGACTTGATCATTTTCCACCCCTATTCAAAAGCAAATAGCTCGCAAAAATTTATATGCCTTTATTGCGGAAATGGATTTTGCTTATCATTTTTTTATGACAAGTGATTGCTTATCCTTTCGTTTTATGGCATGCAAATGTTTGGGTTTAAGCTTAGGTAGGTACCTACAAAAATTAAAGGTCATCAATGAATTAGGAAGAGTTATAAACATGTAGGTATAAATACCTATTTTTATAGTTGCATATTTTTTTTAATGTTTTGCTTTTTTTAACTTCTAGTTGAGTTTTCTGTTTACTTGAAATTTTTTGTTTCTATATACTTACAAACCTATACTATCTACTTCAATGAATACAATAAATTGTTTCCATATCTACTGTATAATAACCATTTTCTTCATATAAAAGAAAAGAAGAAAAAACCAAGCTATTAAATAAACGTACTTCTCACCTATACATAGATTTTTATTTTACTTAAAAAGATCACGCCATCAAACTACCCTTTTTGTAATGATCACATTGCTTGCTTTATGAACACACTGCTTATTCACAAACACACTGCTTATTCACAAGCACACTGCTTGCTCATGAACTTATTGCTTGCTTACGATCAAATTGCTTGTGATCACTTTTATTCACAAGCACTTTGCTCACAAGCAGTTTAACTCAATGTTATTCAAACTCATTTTGACTTGCAAGCAAGCCTACTTGTTTGGTTCGTTTGAAAATAGGGGTTGTTCAGAGTTGCTTGGTTCACAAATAAAATTGTTCAAATTTACTTGCTTGTGGGTTGACTCAGTTTGTTCAAACTCGTTTTTTTCAAGTAAATACTCATAGTTCACAAGCAGACTTAGTTCATTTTAATCTCTGATAGGAACCTAATCTTAGACTCAATTTTTTGTAGAAATAACAATCTTTAAGGCTGTATTTAAATTAGGCTTCCATAGATTTAGGGTTGCCAGATTTTCACCCACAATGAAATCCTAAAACGGGCTCTGGCATGGATTCAAAACGAAGGATGGGGCTTTGAGCACTTGTTATAATTGTATTTGTATTAAATACATAAAAAAACTACTAAAAGTGATCATATTATTGTTTTATTCAAACAAACATCAAAGCAAAAACTTTTTTTTATTTTTTTTTTATTTTTCCCATTTTGTATTTTTCCAAGTATCATAAATTGTATGGGTTTTTGAGTTAACTTAATGGTGAGTTTTTTCTATATTATTGTTTTGTTCATCTGTAAAAAATAAAGAAACTCTATGTTTATCAGGCCTTTTCTCCAAAAAAATGACCTCAAAGTCAAAACTTTGTTTTGGGAAGAAAATTTGAACACCACTTAAAATTGAAAATCTGGCAACCCTAAACCTATGTAAGCCTAATTTAAATGCAGTCTTAAAGGTTGTTATTTCTACAAAAAATTGAGTCTAAGATTAGGTCTCTATCATCAGTATTGACAGAGATATCGAATTTAACACAGGTCAGGGTACACCAAAGTTAGCCTTTTTTTAAATTGTCAAAAAGTGATGTCAAACTTGAGAAACGGACTTTACTGTAGAACAATTTTTTTCTTAGAATATGACCAAGAATCATATCCCAAAGTATGTAAAACGAATTACGGGACACCCTGTATACAACGTTCACAGTTTTTCTGTAGTGTATTCAGTATCAGCATTGTATCCGTGCAAAGCCGGGGCGGGGCGCTAAAGAAACACATATCAATCTCCAAATTATATGGACTGTTAAAACAACCATTTTCCTTGTGTTGTTAAGAGAGTTCCAAATCACACCGGCAGATGGAGCAAAAATCTATTTGATGAGTCCCAATTTCAGAGAAAGTATCTTAATTTTAAACTTTGATCAAACCAAAAAATTTTCTTCGATCAGTATTTATCACGAAAACTTCTATACCCGCTTTGTTTGTCTCTAAGAAGCAATTTCTGTTGAATGCTTTAATGACTGGGAATGACCCAATCAGCCTTATTAGTTGTAATTTTGTTGAATAAATTCTCACAGAGCCCATCCAAACAAAATGATTAAAAAAAAAAAACCTGCAACGCCAGCTATAAAAAGAAAACTACTTAAACCAATTAAAGCTGGATCAAAAAAAGCATCACCAACACTTCAAAAGAGTTGCAATACCATCTACTCTTCCCAAATAAACAAAACTATGACGGCGACGACACAGCGCGGTGCCACATAGCTGAAACAAAACAAACTAAATTATATAATTTTTGTCACTCTCAATTTAGAGTGAATGTGAACCTACTACAAAACAAGTGGTTGAGAAACTTTTTTGTATTCCAGCTCGGTTTCATACGAGCGACCCTGTTCTAAGTACATTCAACCGACTTTGTGTTCTGTTGATCTGACCATCATCAGTCTAATATTGACTCTCGGAATTATGATGAGATTCTGTTTTCGTTTTTGATTGACGTGATTAGATTCACAGAGAGAAACAAAATAAAAACACCGACGTACGATTTTTTTGAAACCGGAAATCTCAATAGAGAAATGAGTACTTATGTTTCGATGGAGACATTGTCGCTTGTCGGTGCTAAAAGGGTAGTTGGTGGTTGGTGTAGTATGCAATATTTCACACAAACTTAAATAGGTAGAGAGTGCGCATTTAAACGTTGATTGTTTTCAAGAGGGAGGTGAAGCACGTTTAACATAATATCAAAAGTGATTGAAACCAAACGTCCTTGAGTCATGAACATTTTACTTTCATGCATTTGCGCTCCTCGTCGTTTAACTCGCTACAACTGATTTAAATAAAGCCAGGTTCTTACAATTGATTGAATTTGATTAAAAAGTTTATACAATGAGCGGCATGTTTGTAAAGTGTTGTTGAACAGGCATCTCACAAATTCTGTCTCGAATATGAAGATTGTAAATGAACTGTGTTTAAAAACGCTCTTACAAAAACTGTATTTCCCCAAAGTTTATCATAGTCAATGGTATGTCCCAGAAAGTAGTGTTTTCCATGTGTAAATTTACACTTCCTTTCAAGCAACAAAAATGTTGTTTTGAAAATAGACAACTGTCGTAATTTTTTTTATGAAGAACATACGAAATATTTGTAACTAGTGATTGCAGATATGAACAAAAATAAACTGTTGCAGCTCATTTTGTGTTTTGAGTGTCACGTGCATTTTAGCAGAAGCTAACAGTGTGTCAATTAGCAAGTTTCAGATCAGGGAGTTCGGTTCGTTGACTTGAATTCTTTAATAACAAGGCATTCAGAGAACGAGGTGTGTTATAATGTTGTGCCGAATTAAGTGGCTAATTTGCAAACAATGCCATGTCTATCCACGCAAATCGACAGTGTTTTTTCTAATTAAAGTTTCAGCTTTGAACATTGAAATGTTGACATTTTATCTAATCAGGCAAGGTGATTGTCATTGATAGATTTGACTAAAAAGATTATTATTTTTCTATGCTTGAAGAAAATTGGATAAGACTTCTGAGTTTTAAACAGAAATAGTCAAAGTCTTATTAAAACCTTGGCGCCAGTGATGCCAGGGTCCTAACGAAATTCCCCTTTAGTAGTTCTTACTCGGTCGGCATTACAGTTCGTGATGAAGAGCCTCAACAAAGGCAAAAGCTTTTGAATCTCTTTCCTATCATGGCATCTCTCAATTTCATCAGCTTTGGTTTTTGAAAATTTGGTATTCTTCCTTTCTTTTCTCCTTTTTACAGTCATCTGTTTCTGTTTTGTGTCAACATTTGTCGTGCTTTTTTTTTTTTACTGCATTTGCCTGCCTGCATTCTTCATTGAAGCGTGGGTTTCGTTTTGAGAGTGAGACCCAGAACCCAAGGGGCTCTAGTTCTGATGTCTTGTTGGTATTGGTATCACAGGTCTTCCTTGTCCAATGATGGCTACATAGAATTCGAGGAGGATCACCCGATTGGAAGATGCATTGGCTACCACTTGCGCTTGATAATGTTGGCGAATTTAGTCCTTATGCGGATGGTCATAATACGCTCACTATCCAGATTGTGGCTGATAGCTTTATCCCTGAGTCTATCTCCAACGACCAATCCGTTTTTAGCAGTTGCCATAGTAGATGTTGCAGGTTTTCATCTTCTTTATGCCGGAACCATCCGTAAGTTGTTTGTCCTTTTTTTAATCGCCAGGGTCTTCAAAGGCGAAGCCATAAATGTTATCCGAGGCTTTTGGTTATTCTGGAACCGTTAAATGCTTGCATGGTTGGGTGTTAAGCATACACATTCCCCTAACTTGAAGAGCTAGTTCCTTTTAAAATCACATTGTACTGTACATAAAGACGCGTATAATCTGGTTTAAACGCTTCAGGGGTTTGAGAGCTGCCGCCAAGAGCTCCACCGCCACCGTCTCTTTTTAAATACCCTGTAATTGAAATGTTGAAAGGTTTTTAAATTAAATATGCTCATTCAGGGCCTTCTGCTTTTTGGCTGCTGAAGTTCACCGTTGATTCTAGTCGAATTCATCCACTGTGACACTCTCTATAAGATTTGTCAGACCACTGAGATCCCGGCAGTCAGCAATTACTTGCAGAGCATTTTGGTGTTCCTCTATTGTTCTTTGTCCCTTTGTCAACACTTGCACTAGTTTGGCAGGTCACTTCCGGTTGAAGGACTACTGCAAGGAGGTAAGGACAAGGAGCAAGCATAATTGACGTGTTGTAAAAGTTGTAATATCTGAGCAGCAATTTCACGACATTGAGCGCAAAAGTGTGTATGTGCAATGTTGCTTGCTGTATTTATTAGATTTGGGTAGTGCTTTTTTATATTCAACGTTTTGTATTCAATATTCCAGTTTCATTTAGACATTTAGTGACATTTGTTAGTTCGAATGCTCCGGAAGTAAATATCATTCCAAATTTATCAATGATTAAAAATAGGCTGGTATCACAATGTTTGCTTTCACTTGAAGGACTATTTAATTTACGGAATGACGTAATGACGACCGCACGCTTCACGAAAACTTTCAAATCTACACTGCTCTTGGCCTCTATTCTTATAGGGTCTTCGGACAACGAACCTACTAATTCTACCACAAAAGCCCTTCATAATTGAAGAATTTAAAAAGCTTGCGGCGCATTAAAAAAAATGTCAACAGAGAATATACAAAATTATCACCTAACAGTGATCAGTGGAATCCTCCTAAACTACTTAACACATTTTTTTTTTAGCCAACCACTACCAACAGCGTTATGCAAATAATATGTTAATAATGAATTAAAACATTATTATTTTGAATATATTCTGAATGATCAGTGGATGGCAAAGCGTTAAAAAGTTTTCTCTTTGGAGAAACGAGTTTTTGTTTTTGCCTGTCAAAAATAATTTCAGAGAAATCTGTTCAATTAAAATTATTCATAATTGATTTAGCCGACGCGTAGGGAGGTAAGCTATAGAATTATTTTTGGAAAATCAACCATTTGCTCTTGACCTGAGATAACACAAACACATATAAAGATTGGTGTTTTCTATTTACTTTCTTTCTTTGTAAAAATGATTATTTTCTTTGCGGAAACAAAAGTCAGGGATCAAAATTGATAGTGAGTGAATGATATCTCCTATTGCTTCTTAGTATTCTTTAAAAGAAGATTGCTTTCTTCTTAATGCGGGATTCTGTTGAATAAATTTTGTTTTTGTTTTTCCATACTATTTGTGTTTTATTTGAGTGTGACTAAAGTTGGAATCTTTATTTGCGCAGTATTATTGCAGCCTAATCAAAACAAATATGATCAAATGATGACATCATAGCTTACACTATAAGAAAGAATGAGGAGGATTCAATGGCATGCACTAACCTTTGTTCGATTTTGTTCTTAAACAATTTAAATGAGCTGGTTTGGTGTTTTTCCCCCTACTCACAAACAAATAAGCGGTTAAAACAAAATGTTGGTTTTCTGCTTCAAAAAATTCTGGTTCTAGCTTTTTGTTGTCCAAATCAAAAATATGTATACTTTTTGAATGGTTTTTGCAAATTCGAATTCAAAAAGCGACCGCACTTCTGCTTTTTGAGATAATCTCGTTTTTTATTATTATTTTTTTTTTTTGTGTATATATTAACAAGTGTGGGGCATTTGGATTGACATACTGAGCAACTTGTGAATTTAATGTTTTTCTTGTTTTAAACTCAATTTAAAACATTCTTATATCAATTTTCAGTGTAGTTTTCTTAGAGCTGAATCTGCAGCTACAATATCATTTTGAAAACAAAATAAAAACGTATGATTCTACATCCATCGAAGCAAATTTCCAAGTTTTTAAAACGATAGAAATGTAGAAAATACATTGAAATTGAAAACAATTGAAATTGAAAAATTATTTCGAGGCACTTTTGATCGAATTGCTGAACATGGGCGATAAAATTTTAAATTTTGGAACATCAATACTGATTACATTTAATACACATTGCAAAATTATTGATTTTTGCTTATTAGGTTTCCCTTAAAACCGGTTGTTTCACTCGATTTTGTAAAGTTTAAAAAAAACCGCTGTCTGTATTGCCATATTCAGATTTTAACTTTTAATCCCAATTCTCTTTCAAATGCTCTGCGACTGTAAGCATTCAATCTCTCTGCTAACCAATAAATATGTTTCCTTCTCAAAAGATGTCTTTATAGACCTGCAGTACGTAAAACATTTAAGATGTTGGAAGTTTTATTGGTACTCGACAAGTTACTTACGTAAGGTGGCGCTACAGTCCGGGTCGGACCAGGGCCTCAACCAACATGCTTCTCCAGCCATTTCGGTCTCTAGCTAGCTGCCTCCAGTTTTGCACGCCAAGTTGGTTGAGGTTCTCTCCTACTTGCGTGCGCCACCATGACCCAGCCATCTAAGCCGCTGGACCTTAACTCGTTTGACAAGGTCAGTGTCGCTGTACAGCCCGTACAGTTCGTGGTTAAATCTTCTTCTCCACTCTCCATCTATGCAGACGGGACCAAAAATCACCCGAAGAATTTTTCTTTCGAAGCATCCTAAAGCGTTCTCATCTACCTTTGAAAGGGTCCATGCACCATGCCTCTGCGCCATATATAAGAACAGGCATGATAAGTGTCTTATACAGGGACACTTTAGTTGCTCGAGAGAGGACTTTACTACTCAATTGCCTTTTTAGTCCGAAGAAACAGCGATTGGCAAGAGTTATTCTTCGTTTGATTTCAGCGCTAGTGTCGTTATCTGAATAAATAGCGGCGCCTAGGTAGACGAAGTCCTTAACTACCTCAAAGTTATAGCTGTCTATCGTAACGTTCTGTCCAAGAGGTCTGTTGGGTGTCCTTTTTTGATGACAGCATATACTTGGTCTTGTCCTTTTTGACCACTAAACCCATCTTCTTCGCTTCCGTCTCAATGCTCATAAACGCGCCATTGACATCACGCTGCGTTCTTCCAATTATGTCTCGACAAGTTGTAAATATAAATTTTTCATCAACATCAGCTGTATATTACTTACTTTAGGGGATGATATTCACTTTGCCAAGAGCCAACGAATCGAAACCTACTTTAGAATAAATCGTAAGTTCACTACGGCTCACACTATTCCAAACATACATATATCTGTGATGCTAAAATTCTGTCAACAAAGAGATCGAGTAGCCAATGGAATTTCAGCTGTTTGTTCACTCACAATAAAATTTTCTGGATAAAATTTGGTGTTCTCTTTTTACACTTTTAAATACGAAGGCAAACCATCGATGACATATTTTCTTATTGTGTAGTATTGATCCCGTTACAGTTTTGATTTATTGTATATTGACAAAGCTTAACCAGAAGCTAGCGTAAAGGTCGAACTTTTTGACGTATTGAGTGGAGCCGATAAAAATGCCTTGTTTCCATCTGCTACGCCACAAAAGGAGGACTTTAGTTTAATAAAAGGTTTTCCATTTAGTTTTTAATTTAATTTGTGAACGCAACCCTTTTACTAATCATCAAGCTATTATTAGGTATGTTTTGTTGAGAATCTTATAGCTTGTGCAGTTACGAGTCGAGTATACGCTGTACTAACTAATGCAACTATAAATCATCAACACCATTTACCTGCCATCCCTGTTGTTTACTCCTGAACACTGACTTATTTCTGTTCTCTAATCGTTGTTGTCCATGTGCGATGTTTTCCGTACTTTTGCCAACATGCGTATGTATTCCCAATAAAACACTGAACTGTAGGCTGAACATTTTCATCATGGTTAAGTACACGAACGAAGCAAAGTCAGCAGATTATAAAAAAAAAATTCTGAAGTTCGGAGTCCGTAACCGCAACTTTAAGGGGATTTTCTCCAAATTTTCGATCGTAATTCTCGCCCTAGTAGACAGACAATGACATATTTGCAAAAATTTGATTCTAGATATTTATTGTGTCAGTGAGACAACAGGTTGGTCGAAAATATCGGTGACGTTCTGGTGTCTGCACAAAACGATCCAAATCAGTCAATTACACGGTGGGCGTCCAATTGGATCCAACTAATCGGCCACTGTAAACGTGCCCGCGGTGGCAAAATGAAAAAAAAAAAGTTTTTGAAATATCTCAAATTTAAATTGTCAAGTCCTTATTGGAAAACCCGATATAAATTATTTATTTAAATTTAAAAAAAAAAAATAGAGAAGCTTAACCGTTGTCGTTGGCATAGATCCGATTTAATTCTTTCGTGATTTCTTCGAATATAAAAACTTCTCTGTCGGAAAAGAAACAACTCGGCTTGAGTGTGGGTATTTTTTTCTTTGTTCTTTTTGAATTGACGGACCGCTTCAATGTTATTTTCACTCAATTCATCACAAATAAAAGAAAAAAAAAGGAAAAACACTAATTAGTATTTCCGTTTAAAATTTTGACATCACTTTATTTAATTTACTTGAAGCAATCTCATACATGCACTGCAATAGTATTTCTATAAAAAACAGCAAAAAATAAAAAATATATAAAATAAGGCACAGTAAAGGACAAGTTCTTGCTAACTTCCAGCTTTAAGTCACATTTTGGTTTATGCAGTGGATTGGGATACTTTTGTATGTGTAACTTAGTATTTTTGGGTTAGTTTGTTATTTAATGCAAGCAATACGCCAGCAAAAATGCAAACAAAGATGTTGTGAATGCTCCAAAAATGGAACTGGCTCCATTGGATGCCTTTTTCATAGGCGAGTCGTGTGGTATCTTAACGATTACTGTTCTTTGAGTTGGCGGTGCAGCATCAACTGGGGGTTGTTGCTGTAGCTGCTGTAGCTGCTGCTGCTGCTGTTGTTGCTGTTGTTGCTGCTGTTGCAACTCCTGTTCTGTGAGCGGTACTGTCGAATTTCCTTGTGGAGTGGGTGGTATTGCAGCATCCGGACCGGGAGTTGCATCAGGAGCGGGATAGCATGCAATCTGTGTGACTTCAGTAATCTTAGTCGGATCAGCAGGATCAGTGACATTAGTGGTAAATGGTACACATATTAAAGCACCTGGTGGTGGTTGCTGGGGAGCAGTATTTTCAGTTCCTGGAGGGGGTGTTACACCCCCTGGAGCAGTTGCGTTCAAATTGTCAAAAGTTCCGGGAGCAAATGGTGCTAAGGGGGCTGGGGTTTCTGAATTTGGAACTGAGGCACCTGGTGCAGCTTGACTGGAAGTGGTCGCGGCAGGACCAGGTTGTTGTACAGCGGGGCCAAATTGTGGTACAGCAGGACCAACTTGTGGAATATAAGGAAGAGAAGAGCCGACTGGTCCAGCTGGTGGCGCGGAATTAACTGTATTTGTATTGATTACAGTGACCTTGTCATCACCAGTAGTTGTCACCGAACCTGGTTGTCCATTGTTAATGATTATAATACGGTCTTTATCGTTGTCTGAGGAGCTGACAGGAGGAGCAGAGTTACGGTATGATGAATCCCTGTATGAATCTGTGTGATAATGGTGATGGTGACTGTGAGAGTCAGACAAAGCATTACCAAGAATAGCTCCTCCAATTCCTCCTGCTATCAAACCCGTGCCTGGAAAAAATAAAAGCAATATGAAATTGGTTTTCAAGAGAGCGTTAAATAAAATCTTTTATACCAAAACCAGGCCCGGATTGTTTATGTACGATAGTTTGTGTTGGAGAAGGATAGAAGACGGCTCCGGGAGGCATTTGCCCTACAGGATAGAAAGTTGCTCCTGGAGGAAGTGCACTAGCTGTTGGATAATAAGTAGGTGCGTGGGGAATACCTTGTGGATGGTAAGTTGCTCCAGGAGGAAGTCCATGTGGATGATAAACTGCTCCGGTTGGCAAACTACCTCCCGAAGGGTAATAGGTTGCTCCTGGTGGCATTTGCTGTCTTGGATAGCTCGATTGCACTCCTTGAGTGTAAGCAGGACGAATTGGCTCGTGATAAACACCATTGTTGCTACCACCGGTTGAGTTATTCCTTGATCTGTAAACAGTTCCCGAATGATGTACGCCTGAAGTTCCATGAATTCCTGTATGACTGGTACTACCGGGGCGTATTCCACTATTCAATGGCTGTGAGTGTGTGCTAGTTACTGGTGACGAATGAGGTGGTGAATAAGGTGGCGAATAAGGTGGTGGTGGGGAATTATTTGGCTTATAGGCCGGCGGAGCTTCATGAATGTTTGGTTTTGCTCCACCGATTGGATTGTTTTGCGAATATGCTGGTGGTGGTCCCTGTGGCTTAGGAGGATTCCAGCCAATTGGAGGAGCTGGAGCAGACGGCGTAGGCGGCTTATAAATGTTTGAATGAGACGGTGCAGATGGTGCAGATGGTGCAGCTGGAGCACTTGGCTTTGGCTGTGAATGGGTTCCCGAGTAGCTTAGTTTAACCAAATCGTTATTTGATGTGTGGGATGTTGTTGGGCTGGACGAATGTGAACTAGGCGTATGCGAAATGGACGTATGTGATGGAGCGTGGTATACTGGCCTAGATACATGAGATGAACTGGATGATGAGTGATATGATGGCCTTGATACATGAGATGAACTGGATGATGAGTGATATGATGGCCTTGATGAATGCGAACTGTATGATGAACCACGACTACTGCTACTGCGACTGCTGCTACCGCGGCTACTACTTCCACGGCTTTTACACTCTGCAAGTTGACCGCTAGCCAGCAAAATTACTAGCAAAGCGGCTAAGTATTGGAGATTTTTTCCCATTTTCTTCGGGAACTTATTCTGTTATTAGTTTTTTTTTAGTCCTTTTATCGAGAAATTTGGTAAAGAAATCAGAAAAAAAGTGCGTAATTCACTTGGCGATTTGTATATTTATATTCGATTTCGAATTTTGCGTTTGAAGGGGAAATGCTTTTTTTTTAACTCGTGAGTCCAACAACGCAAGACGACGTTTTAATTAGAACTGAATTTTAAAACAACTCCCCATTGCCAATTTAAATGAGCAAACGAGTCGAATCTCTCGGGTCAAAGGTTAGATTTTATGTGCAGATATATCAGCGGAAAAGAAAAACCAACCACGCATGCTCTTATTATCTCAAGTGATGGCCTTCAAAGTAGTTTTTTTTTTAATTATTGGCATGTGTTTTCAGAAGTATGCTCTCATCGCACATCACTCATCGCTGGCCAAATACTCCAGTCGAATTAGCTTTAGCTTCAAATAACAAACGATCGTTTTTATGAATTTTCTTCTAAATTGTGAAGTTTTTGAAAGACTTTGGCTGCCGTTTGTACAAAATGTGATTTTTCATAAAAACATGTAAGGGAATCTTTTTCCCCCGATTCATTATTTACATATTTACAACAAATATTTTAAAATTTTCACTCTTAAAATACCTCTTTTGTAGAAAACGTGAGTGTATCGAAGGGAAGTAAAGTATCGTTAAGTTCGTGTTCTTTCGTTTAACACGATGTTTTTAGGTAGAAGCACATCGTATTTTACGAGCCGTTTCGTATAAAATGGAGCGATTCAGTTATTTCTGGTAGATAAGGCAATTGTTTGTCTTATTGGTCAATCTGAAACGAACTTTTTTGCATTCGTTTGTTTTCAAGCGTCATGGTGTTGGTCGTATTGTCTTATAAAACGAAATCATTGAACCATTTCTGATGGAAAAGCATTTGGTTTATTAACAAGTTGTTAATTCGAAAAACTTGAGATCAAGGCTGTCAAAAAATTGTAAAAAAAAAAAAAACAATAAGTGCTCAGAATTTTGTTGCAGCAGGATCAAGAATAAGTTTCTTACAATATTCTTGAAAGTTGTGCTGAAAACATAAATATAACCAAGCAAATTATTGTCAAAGTATCATCTCTTCTAATCTCTTCTTCTATTAATTATTTTTATTGAACGTTATATATGTATATACAATTGATACTTATACTAGATAATAAAATAAATGATAATTTAGGAATGTTGGCACATAGAGAACCTAAACAAGTACATTGTCTAGAATCAAAATAATAACTTAATATTATTTAGCTGAAAAGAAAAGAAAATTCTTAATTATAAGTCGGCTGACTTGGGTAATCTCGGGATGTTCCGTCCCGGTTGTCGCTGTTTGGCTGCTAACGCTGCTGCTATGCTTTCGTCTCAAAAAAATTTTTGTTATTAAAGTGAAGAAGAAACGAACTTGTGGAGCAGAAAATGAAATTTTTCCACAAATTTCCCCTTGTAAAGTACAACTGCAAAATTCTAAACAGGAACGTTTGTTTATCAATAAAAAAAAATCAACCTTGTTTTAAAACGCTCATAAGATAAAAATTATATTAATCTCTACGGTGATCGAAGCATATCGCCGGTGGATTCCTTCCTTCTGGAGCTCTGGAATTTAACGAAGCTTTTAAGACAAAACAAAGCAAAGTGAAGCCACATTTAAACTAAAACGGATGAGAGGAAATTGTGGAATAAATTAAGTGAATTTGTACTTGTCAAACAAAGAACTCATTCTCAAGCTAATATCAGATACGTTTTTGTTGAACTCTGTAACTCTTTAATCAGCTCAGGGCTTTACTACTAAACAAAAAAACTTATCAATAATAAGCACTTTTAGCTCAAAACTTCTATTTACCATCAATCTCTCTTCTGACGCTATGAAACTTGGTTTGATTTCGCTTCTTACCAGCGGCTGGCAGTAGCAGAAGCAGGCAGCGGCTGTTAGCACTATCCGCTGCTACTCGCCAGCTTCTCTCAGCAAACAGTTACAAAAAGCCTTGCGAATTGTCTCGCCTTGTCGGTAAATACCGATAATTCGAAATGTCTATTTTCTACTTATTTAGAAAAAAAAACTCTTGAACTCTTAGCTTCCCATCATTTAAATTGAATATTATAATATCGCGCTAAAAATAGTACTTAGTGCTAAAAAGCTAAGGATCAACTTTAACAGAATGGTGTAACCTGGAACAGTAACATTTATTCCATTCTAGGAAAAGCATATGGAGAACTCCGCTCTCCATGGACTTGCCACTAATTTACCCCAAAAAAGACGACTTATATTTCCATGAAAACCTATTTGAAATGAAAAAAGCATTTCATTAAATTTCATTGTTTACTCAAATGTTTTAATTGTTTCGTGAAATGTTTCGTCTTAGAAGAATAACTAAATGGATTCGATTATGGTATTTATGTACGCAGAAAGAGAAGAATTACAAGAATTCAACTTTCATAGTTTCAGCTGAAAAAAGGAATAAAATTTCTTTTTGCCTATCGAAAACACAATGCACCAAGTACAGCCATTCGAATATCAGACAGACGCTAAAAAATTTTTTAAATTCACCATCGAATTCGATAACCAAATCTTTGCTTCACCACCAAAAACGATTCGCCTTGAAATGCATAATCGGGGGCGAATCGAATGTCATACTTTTATTCTCTATTGAACTCAAGAAATAGACGAATACAAAACGAAAGAGGCAAGAGCGAAAACAATAATATCAAATCTCAATTTTCGCCAGCTAACCAAAACGCCTCGGAATTCATAGCTATATCTTATCGAAATACTTCTTTCAAATCGTGCAAACATTTACATTTACATTTACATGAAACCTACTCCACACATAAATCTGCGGAGTAAGGGGGTTGCAGCCGGGCGACAAAGACCATTTGGCTGATACACCACAAGACTAACTACACAAATACTACATAGAAAAAATAACACATGACAACAGCACGCAGTAGTTACAGACGGTCCCCCATCTTGTCACTAACAGCGCTCATTCCGATTTAATTACGGTGTTCTAATGGGAACTGACTCTTTTCGGTTGACAAGATCGTGCAAACATTTAATTCCTTCTTAACCCTAGTTTACGTATTGGGGTTCGAGCGAACCCCAACGCAAGTTTGAATGCTTATAACTTTTATTTTAATCATATTATCGACCTGGGATGAAAATTCAGAGAACGAATTTCACTTTTCTTTGCGTTTTATCGTTTTCTCATCAAAGCTATTTAAGATAGTTTTCTGGAATTTTTTTCTGAAAAAAAGCCACAAACGAAACTTGGGGTTCATGCCGCCGTAATGCCGCATGCCTCCGCAAGATTGTGTTGTGTTGGTAATAAAACAACCTGTTTACATATTTGGTTTTTTAACATAAGACACCAATGCCATTCTCTACGAAAATCCAAAAATCGATGAATGAAGTCGACGGTACTGTTTTTTTTTTTTATTTATTTTGATGGGTTCGTTATTACATATCTGGAAGCTCTTTGACAATAAATGGTTTTGGTACATCTCTTTTATTCTTTCAGATTGTACCAAGAATTGTTAATTTTTATCTAAAAATTTCAAAGCCAAATCAACAGAAGTGAAGGTTACGTTCAGTGTGGAAAAATCTTGGTATCAAAGACACCACCACGTCGTAACCACTGCCAAGTCCAAGACTTTCATCACAGCTTCCAGTGTATGTATACTGAAAATTTCAATGGATATCCCGTTGTTTGTTGACAAAGTCTGATTAAATTCGTTCAAAAGTATTTCAACAGGCTGGAGAATGTTTGTTCTGGCTGATGATTGAGCTCAGCGAACAATTGAATCGTCAAAACAGAGGAAAATATTGAGATCCTCAAAACGTATACAATTCGTCACGGCTCGAAGAATTGATGCCCCCCAAGTTTGGTTATTGCATTATTTTTCGTGCCCTAAACTAGGGTTATTATGATATTTGGTTGATATGGTTTTGTATGATATTTGGCAACTAACGAAATATCTGAAAAGGAGGTTCTTCATTGTCGAAATCTGTCTCTTTAAATACCAACTTTACTGAAAATATTAGCAACATTTATAAGTTCCACAAATTATTAACTTCTAGTATTTCTAAACAGCTAAAGCTTACTCAATCTTTCAGTCTGGTGTCATTTTCCTTTTTTTATCTGACCGATCTTAGTCGTCTATTTCCTTATCAAATTTCACTATTTTCTGCTTTATACCTTCATTGTTATTATTATTTCATTATTTGTTCTATTATTCGATATATTCAATACTAAAGATGTACTTATCATATTATTAAAAACTCTGCTTTCGTTTATATTGCAATAAAATTGCATTTAAATTGCAACTTTTTAAAAAGATTTATCTAATAAATTAAATGAAACGTGTGTTATTGGAAAAGTCTATTCGACTTGACTATATGAACCAGCAAAGAGAATTGTTTTTCTCCATTTCTTTCTGTTTTTTTTTTTTCTTTATTATTCGGACGATGATTTCCATGTGTCTGTCTGTCTATTTGTGCTATTGGCAATTGGCATCAACATCTGTAGATTCTGGTCTCTTTTCTTTAATCTTCACTTTTCCGAAATGCCTCAATACAGTTTTGACTCTCGTCAGACAAACATGTCATAAAGAAATACATAACACAATAACTCATATCAGTTTTTCTAGACGGAAGACCGTCTAAAATTTACACATCAATTTATTGAGACAAATAGTTTCACATTGAATTACTTGAAATACATCTCACATTCATTGCAATAGTATTTTTTTTTTTTATATAAACAACAACAAATTATATTTAAAAATACAAAAGAAAAAAAAAGAGAAAAATATAAAACAAGGCACAGTTAGAAGTGGGTTCTTGTTGACATATTGGTCTGTGCTGTGTGATCGCATGAGTGTGAGAAGTGTAGATATTTATGCAAAAAGCTACCACAAGCTGCCCGTTCATTCCTTTGAATAATATCACAAAAATTAGTGCGCCAATCTTCACATTCGATTATTTCATTTTCAAGCAAAATACGTGTTAACCGCTAAAATATTTTCTATGGTGTGAATTAAATTTTTCTGAGGTACCTAGACTAGTTTTGCCAATGGGTTACGCTTTCAGGTTAGTTTCTTAATTTAATGCATACAATAAGCCATTAAAAATGCAAAAAATGTTGTAGTGAATACTCCATAAATGGAATTGGCTCCACTAGCTGCCTTTTGAATAGGCGAACTTTCTGGTAACTCAGCGGTTGATGTTCTTTGAGTTGGTGGAGCAGCATTTACATCGGGTTGTTGTTGCTGCTGCACTGGTTGTTCGGCGACTGCTGCTGGTGCGGGTGAAGATCCTGGTGCAGCAGCCGCATCACCTTCTGCGGGAGTAGGTGGAGGAGCAGGATAGCATGCAATCTGTTCGACTTGAGTTATCTTTGTTGAATCAACAGGGTCAGTGACATTAGCCAAATATGGAACGCATATCAAACCACCTGGTGGTGGTTGCTGAGGAGCAGCGTTTTCAGTTCCTGGAGCCAAGGGAGCTGGTGTCTCTCCAGCTGCTGGTGCCGCGGCCGCTGGAGCTGGTGTGCTAGAATTGTCAAAAGTTCCTGGAGCAAATGGTGCTAAAGGAGCTGGTGTCTCTGCAACTGGGGCTGCCGCGGGTGCGGCAGCAGCAGGGGCAGCTGGCGCAGCCGGAGCTGCAGCGGCGGCGGCAGGAGCAGCTGGAGCAGCAGCATTGATAACAGTAGTTCCATCGGCATTAGTTGTTGTCACTGATCCTGGTGGTCCATTGTTAATGATTATAATGCGGTCTCTATCGCCGTCTGCGGAGCTGGCAGGGGCCGCAGGTGGAACATAGTGCGATCCGCTGTTAGATCCAGAGGGGGTCAAGACATGACCAAGAATAGCTCCTCCAAGAGCTCCCGCAATCAAACCCGTTCCTACAAAAAAAAAGATTAATATTGATTCTCAGGAAGTTTTAACAAGATCAATGTTACCTAAACCAGGTCCAGATGATTTTTGCTGTACAACTGGAGAAGGAAAATAGGAGGCTCCAGGAGGCATTTGTCCAGCAGGGAAGTAGGATGCGCCTGGTGGGATTCCACCAGCTGATGGGTAGTAAGTTGCTCCTGCTGGAACTCCACCAGCTGCTGGATAATACGAAGGTCCTTGGGGCGCGCCTTGTGGGTGATAGGAAGCTCCAGCTGGTAATCCCTGTGGATGGTATGATGCTCCAGCGGGAAGTCCTTGTGGATGATAAACTGCTCCGTTTGGTAAACTTCCTCCAGACGGGTAATATGTTGCTCCAGCAGGCATTTGTTGTTGTGGGTAGCTCGATTGAACTCCTTGAGTGTTTGTTGCATGAATCGGTGTATGAACTCCACCAAAACCACCACCAGTTGAGTTATTCCTTGGCCTATACGCTGTCCCAGAATGATGTACCCCGCCTGATGCTCCATAAGCTCCTCCAGCTGCAACTCCGGAACCATACGATCCAGCATTATTATTAGTACCACTACCAAACGGCTGTGAGTTGGTGTTAGTTGCTGATGAATAAGATGGTGGTGCGGCATTGTTCGGCTTATATGCTGGCGGAGCTTCATGAATGTTCGGTTTTGCTCCACCAACTGGATTTGTTGCTGAATATGATGGTGGTGGTCCCTGTGCTTTAGGCACATTCCATCCAATTGGAGCAGCTGGTTGTGCAGCCGACGGAGCCTTATTCGGCTGTGAATTGTATCCCGAATAACTTAATTTAGCCAAATCGGCATGAGAATTTGTATTTGATGTTTGGAATGTTGGTTTAGTAACCGATCCCGAACTAGATGTATGTGAAGTTCGGCGATTATTGCTACTACTGCTACTGCCGCTACTTCCGCGGCTTCGACTACTGTAGGTGCGCTTACATTCTGCAAGTTGACCGGTAGCCAGCAAAATCACCAGCAATGCGGCTATGTATTGGAGTTTTTGTCCCATTTTAGCGGGAACTTATTCTATTTGGTGAGTATTTAGTATTCCTTCGATGGAGAAATTCTGTGAAAAAATTAAAATAGTTAAAATGAAATTGTTTGCGTGCAGTTAGTAGAGATTTTTTGATGTTTGATGATTAAGATTTCGAATATTTCTTAATTTATTTTTTTTTGTTTAAAGATACCTGAGTGGTGCAATGAAAAAGGTGAAACTCGGTGCTACAGAAGAGAGGGCATGAATTGGAATCTTAGATAAGAGCGGTTAACACAACTAATTGAAAGAATTTAATTCCGAACGACCAATGTTGGATAATGTGAACCCTCAAACAATGGCCGTGGCGTAATGGTTAGCATGCCTGCCTATTACGCGGATGGTTCGTGGTTCGAATCCCAACATAAACCAAAAATGTTTTTCCACGGGTATTCCGTCTTCCGATAGTAAATGCATTGCATGAAAAGCGCTTTCCCGATTAGCCATTCGGAACCGGCAGAAAATTAGAGGTCCCTCTTATCTCTCACAAGACATGATTGTGAAAAATGCGCTAGGACCTGGAGCTCCCCGCTCTTTTGCGCCAACCTAAACGGCAACTTCTCAATCTTGTTTGAGGGCTCTCAACTACAACCGAACATCTAACATCCATAAGTCTCGTGTTGCCAACTGATTGTACAGTGTGAAATAACCTTTTGTGTATTATTGTTGTCGATGTTCACTTAAAAAAACTCACCCATACTGCAAGTGCCATAAGTTATAGAAATTTATAACTTTTTTTTTAAGATTATGCACTTGGTAATGCATTGTTTAGAAAGTAAACACAAGTGTCATGTTATCATCTCAACATGTACCTTGTGGGGACAAAGATAAGTTGTTAATTAGTTTAATTTATTCTCTTCTATTAACAATAACAAATTAATGCAACTTTAGAAACGGGTTTGGAAAAACCTAACAAAGTAGATAGTGTTTATGATTCATGCATAATTTTGGAGATAAAGCTAAAAGCTTAGTGAAGCATAGGTGGTGTTTGGATGGAAAAAAACCTCTTTGTCATAGGGCTTCTGAATTGTTTTATTTTTACTAATTTTTCTAAACTCGGTCAGCGCCAAAGAAAATAAAAAACATTATCTGTTGTCATGAGTATGTTCATGTGCAGCTCCTACCTACATCTTTTATTGTTTTCTAGTGCGTATACTTGTTTTAACTTTCCGGTGTTTGTCCATCGGCTTTAAATAGACCATGTTGTTCAAATATGTACCTGTACTCTGCCTACATGATTTCTGCTTATGACACACAAAGTCTACACTACATAAATGTCATGTAACGTGCGCTTTCCATGAAGCCATATTGTTATGATGTTAAACGTAAGCCTTTTGTTTCAATACGATTTAAATAGAGAAAAAAAGAAGTGAAAACTTTCGGTCATCGGCTTTACTATAATTGGAAAAACTCATACACACTGGGCCACGTCTTCTATGACACAGGCTTAAAATAAAAACAATTTGTAAATGCGCAATTTGAGATTTAGATTTACTATCTAAACGAACGGTTGCATTTTGCAAATTATATCTTTCCTGTCCCCGGTTTTGTAGGAGGTACATTCACAATAATTCTTTGGAAAATTAACCATTTAGGTCGTGATTGTATTCATACTACTATACGAACATCCATAATAGGCAGCAATGTGATGAATCATTTCAATCTAAATGTTACAATCGCATTTCATTAGTTGAGTTCACAAGCAAAACACGTAATCCAAAAATAAACTGCAATTTTCTAAATGAGATTATAGTCTTGACCTATCCAAAAAGAAAAAGAAAAAATAGTACAAAACTTGGGTATGTAGGTACATAAATAGTGTCAAACGTGGTTGAGGTGGATGGTGTAAAGGTTAAATTCTATTAACTTAATTAATTTATTCTTTTGGCTCTGTGTTGTCTACCTTCTTGTTTGTGGGTGACAAGAAAACGTGTCCCTTCAATATTGTGAAATAGTTTGAATGGTTTGGCTTTTTGTTTTCTTCACGCATAATTTAATTAAGGGGATTGAATAAAGTCTAGATTTACAGTTGAAAACACGCGACCTAGCAATTAGTTGTACCTTCCAGCAAATCTTGAGCAAGCTTGTGAATTTGATAAATAGCTTCTTATCGAGTACTTAATGAAGTTCCTTTTCCGTCATATTCCAAATGAATTGGAAGCTTGAACAATTCCAGAGTTATAACAACAAAGTATGTATATCAACTAACATTGATATAAAAACAAAGAAAAAAAAACAAAAAAGGATTGCTCTTCCGTTGTGTCAGAAGAGTTTAATAAAATTTACATAATTCTATAGGTACTATTTTTTCTCAAATTTCAGCGCATAACTTTGTTAAGTCGTTGTTTATTCACCTGTTAAATCATTGAACTGCAAACAAAATAACAAAATAAAAGTTATATGTACCTACATTTCGCCATTCAAAGACAAATGGTTTTTATTTGTTATGTCAAATGCTGTTGTGTGGATACATAAATGTATCGAAACTAACTGCTGATGCTTAGCCATCATGGTATCCGATTGGAAGAGCAATTCATACTTTTTCGACATTTCGTATGATTTTAAACTCTTCCGACGCGACGGTTAAATCAGGCAGGAAAGATGAAAAACGGAATTGTAGGTGCAATTGAAAATTTGAAATGTTTGCGACGGGTTGCGTTTCGTATTTTTTAGTATGTTCATGTGCAGCTCCTACCTACATCTTTTATTGTTTTCTAGTGCGTATACTTGTTTTAACTTTCCGGTGTTTGTCCATCGGCTTTAAATAGACCATGTTGTTCAAATATGTACCTGTACTCTGCCTACATGATTTCTGCTTATGACACACAAAGTCTACACTACATAAATGCGTCTTATAAAAAAATCAAAACTGGAAAATTGTTCGGAAACTGAAAAAGTCTAAAATATTGGAAAAATTATAATATAAATTATTTCAAAACTAAAAAATTGGTTCTCAAAATTTAAATGAAAGTTCTTTTTTTATGTGTTTTTAAAGTTTTCTTCTTTAAGCAAAAAGAACAAAACAAACCACATCTTCAAATACTTTGACAAATTGGTTGATGTCAAATGAGCTCGTTGTTATGTTGAACATCAGTTTTATATCTCTGACTCCTTTTCCATGAAGACAAATAATTATATTCCGATTGTAACTATCCTAGTCCTATTGTGGCTCAGAAGAAACGATGTTCTCGCATCTTCTCAGATGGCCTAGCAGTTTAATTTAATTGTGTCCACCGTATTTTTTAGTAGAAAAAACCTTTCGCGGTAAATTATTGAAGGTCTAAAACTATTCTTGGTGTTAAGCTCGCTTTCTGCAAAAGCCCTCCTTTTTTAGAATGCGTTTTTAACTACAAAGAAAAACTCTTGTTATGATTTCTCCATGGTCAAAACTGACAAACTGAGTTTGTTTTTGTTTATATTTTCCTTTATTTATTTCCTGGATTGCACAAGGTTGACTATTTTTTACCATGACTTTGGCATTGGCTTTCTAAAATCTATATTTTTGTGTAAAGAATTTTTCGTCAAGCTCCATAGAATTAAATTTTTGATTGTAGGCTTTTACTAAACTACCTGTTGTGCTTATCAATCCAAATTATTTATGAAGAAAAAATTAAACTTAGTTTTCCAGAATTCACAATTTCTGCTAAAAAAAAAAACATGAGCTAAAATGAACTTAAAACACATATCTCTGCGTTTAAGTTACTCAACCCTTATTCACACTCGAAAACGGATTAAAACTACCGATTTTTGTTTTAAGTTCTTAGTAACGGACTTTTAAAGATTCGCTGACTATAGAATTCGATTAAAATACCTATGGCCGTCGGTTTATTATCTTGTTTGTAAGATTTGTTCTTTTTAAACGAGGCGTAGAAGTCATCGTTTCTTTAGATATGTACATACCTACATACCTCGGTAGGTACTTGGTAAGAAACTGGTTTTTTTTTAATTTTTTTTATTTTATACGATGAGCACTTCTACCTTCTTTCTGATCTATGATTCATTTTCTACTGCTTTCTTTTTTCGAGCACAATCTGTTGTGTTTTATGTACATAAATACTCATATATTGCCTTGAATTGTCGGCAATTACGGGGTCAGCACACGTGTTTTCCCAAACAATAGTAATTCGATAGGAAAACAAGAAAGAATTTTGATCGTATTTAACAATATTGACTGTGCCAGACACGGTTATTAAACAAAAGCAAATAACAAACCCCCAACAAAAAACTGGTTTCAAATTTAAAAATGAGTCTATCGTCATGTTTGAACAGTTCGAAAAGATCGATTGACGCTTGAGGCAAGTAATATTATAACCTATTTCATATAAATTAGGAATTTGGTTAATTTTTGATTCATATGTGTGTGTGGCTGAATGTTAAGTATCCAATGAGCGACTAACGTATCTCTTGGTTGTTAACATGTCATATCTTCTGAATTATAATAATTCAAATACGAAGACACGTTGCAATAAAACAAAAAAGTTCATCCGCCGAATGTTGTAATGAAACTCGAAAGTAGTTTTTTTGTTTTTTTTTTCTGCATGTTTTTCTCATCTGCTGTCGACCAAATCCACAACACACATACACGCACGCACGTTTTTATATATAAATATTTTGTCTTCGGTTCAGTAAGTTGCATTTACACAGCAAAAATTTGAGAAAAAAAACCGCTTCAAAGTGCATCTACGTACGCTCTGAGTTATTAGATTTGCGACTTTTCAGTTAAAAATAAACAAAAAGAAAGCAAAAAGTTAAATCGGAAAGTTGATAATCAAGGCCGCCAGTCAAACTAAGGCAAGGCACGTCCACGATTACGTCCGTCCAGTAGTTTCGGCCATTTAACCTTTTATTGATTTGCACAAACAATTAAGTTAGGTAGGTATTTCCTTAAACACTAATGTGTGATGAAAAACTCCGACACAAGCTGAAGAGGTGGCCAATATTAGGTTATAAGTAGGTATAAGACACTTTGTCATTACTTTCAATGGCAAATAGGTACAATTTTCTAAAACAAAATATGTAGCACTTAATTACATTTTTCTCTGCTGTATTTTTCTTGTATTTGTCGCTTTGTACTATTCGTTTTTGTATTCTGAAGGGGAAACGTATTTTAATGTTTTTACTCGGTGATTCCAACAAAGCACGACGACGTTTTAAAATGAACTGAATCGTAAGCCAAACCAACTCACCAGTTGATGGTATGCCAATTTGAATCAGCTACCGCTACCGAGTCGAATCTCTCGGAACAGAGCAGAACCCATATACAGATATACATTACATAGCTGCAGCACAGACCGTTCAACGGTGTTCCGTGTTTTGTATAGTAGAGAGGGTTTTTTTTATTATTGATGAAGAAGAAACCTACTGTTGTTGCTTTTTTGTAAGTTGTAACAGCTAACAGGTTGTAGACAGAGTAGCCAGTAGCCATTGTTGTTCCATTCCAAACACCATGGCAATAGCCAATTTTTCCTTCTAAATGATTTCGTTTTTCTGACTCATTGAGAGAAAATAACTGGTTTTGTGACGTCAGTAGCAGGTAGATGCTTTCATGTATTCAGCAAAATCTAACTTCTCTGACTAGTGACTAGACTACTGATACTGACATGTGACATCATTTTGATCTCTCTTGTCCCATTTCCATCCCAGCCACATAATATTGTTTCAATTCGTCTCATTTCGAGATAAAATCAACTTTTATTTTATTTATTTTTCCTTTTCTTTAATGTTTAATACGCTGTAGAGTGCAAATGTATGTAAACCCCCTTCCTCGGCCTCGGTACGCTGTTTGTAAATGCTTTGAAGGTCTGTCTTCTATTTTCTATAGCAGTAATAATGAATTTTCAGAGAGGATTATGTTTTTATATAATGTGTTCAGGTATTTCCCCTAGGTGTTCATTTGCCGATAGTTTTGGCTGCGGCACATGTAAGCATAAGCAGTAAGCACATTCACGTCTGGTTTCAACAAAGGGGAGAAGTGTAAATAATTGATTTTGATATTTTTTGTTTGGGTTCGTGTTGAATGGCTTGGCAGATGTTTTGCAAAGTAAGAAAGACATACACTTCTTGCTTTTGAACTGATATATGTAGCTTGTTTTGTGGAAGGTATTATCCTGCTCGTATATCCTCCTACCTACTTACCTACAAATGCTTCGCAAACACTAAAGAAAGACCCTTTTAAAGCCCTTTTAGACGGTCAGTTCTCAGTTCAGTTATCAGTTCAGTTTTTAGTTCAGTTAAAAAGGAAAGTGTATTTAAACATCAGTACGGTGCTCAGTTGAGCTTTCTTTTTTGCTTATGAGCAGCCGAAAGCTAGTTTAACTGATAACTGAACTGACAACTTATGGGAATTCCATCAGTTTCAGTTAAACGCTTCATTTTTTTTTTGCATTTATAGCTCTTTGAAACGATCATTCCAGTTTTCATTTCAGTTGAGCCTTCAGTTAAGCATTCAGTTAGACTGATGTCTAAACGTTTAAAAATGAACTGATAACTTAACTGACAACTGATGAAATTCCCATCAGTTTTCCTTTCAGTTCCCAATTTTCTTTCTGATTTTGATTTTGAACTGATATATGTAGCTTGTTTTGTGGAAGGTATTATCCTGCTCGTATATCCTCCTACCTACTTACCTACAAATGCTTCGCAAACACTAAAGAAAGACCCTTTTAAAGCCCTTTTAGACGGTCAGTTCTCAGTTCAGTTATCAGTTCAGTTTTTAGTTCAGTTAAAAAGGAAAGTGTATTTAAACATCAGTACGGTGCTCAGTTGAGCTTTCTTTTTTGCTTATGAGCAGCCGAAAGCTAGTTTAACTGATAACTGAACTGACAACTTATGGGAATTCCATCAGTTTCAGTTAAACGCTTCATTTTTTTTTTTGCATTTATAGCTCTTTGAAACGATCATTCCAGTTTTCATTTCAGTTGAGCCTTCAGTTAAGCATTCAGTTAGACTGATGTCTAAACGTTTAAAAATGAACTGATAACTTAACTGACAACTGATGAAATTCCCATCAGTTTTCCTTTCAGTTCCCAATTTTCTTTCTGATTTTGATTTTTCTCAAATAAAGAAAAGCTCAACTGAACATCGAACTAACGTCTATTTACACACTGAACTGAAAACTAACCGTCTAAAAAGGGCTTTAGACATAAGTTTAATTGAAAGCTTAACTAAAACTGAAACGATCGTGTAAAGTCCCTTTTGCAACTAATGGAATTCCCATAAATGTTCAACTGAACATCGAACTGATTTATTTAGACAGACTTTTTTTAACTGAATTGAAAATTGAACTCTGAACTCAGAACTGACCATCTAAAAGGGCTATAATGTCTCTTTCCATTGGACGAAATGAACCGTAAAGGAGCGTCCAGGAACATTCTCAAACCGTTCCATTAGTGGAAAAAGATCGCTTCTCATGATTCTGAGAAGTGATAGCCACTTCTCGATTTGAAGTGAAAATCCACTCAAGAAGCACTAATACATATAACTCCTTCGAATATTTTTTATGAAGTATAGGTGATTCACTCACACAAAGGCAATTAGGTTAAACAGAATAGCAACAATTTTGGGTGTTCCATTGGTTTTTAAAATGAGTGCTTCCCCGAGTGAAACCAATGGAAAGCGACATAACCATCCCACCTATTGAGGAGTTTTAAAATTAGACTGATTTTTTGCGTTTCTTTTTATTAGGAGACACATGAGCCAAACTGCCCGAATGGTCAGCGGTTTTTAAAAACGACAATTATTTTTTTGTGTAACTATTCACAATCACCACAAATTTTAGTTTTAGTTGGAAACAAAACCTCTTTTATTCGGCTTAGTAAAGGGTATTTTTTAGGCAGCTTTTTGACAGCTGTCACTTGATTTATGGTAATATTGACCTTTAAAAGTCTGTCCATTTCGACGTGGTGTGTGGAAATTGCTTTTGACCGCCGATTCTTACGCAATTTCGAAGTCATTTATCTACGCAAATAAGTCAGAGACGATTAACACCTTGGAAGAGCATATTCGGCCCGTTATTGCTGGCACACGGCCACAAATGCTGCAAAATGGGGTTGAAATTGGACCTCTCGACTGGAATCTATTCAATCCAGCTACGTTACATACTAGGTTCGTTCGTTGAACTTTCCCCAGGGTTGACCCAGGTTTTCTTGACAACCCTATGAGTTGTCAAAAAAACCTGGGTTTTACAGTCCTCCAAAAACGCTAAAACACAAATCTCCACACATCCCTGTCATTAAAAAAAAATACATGCTAGGGCGAGTTGGGGGAAAACCTATGGCTCTCAAAAAACACTCAATTTGACATTCAGGGCGAAATTAGGTTTCTCAAAAAACGCTTTGTGGCGACCCTAGGGCAACCACAGGGCTTCAACGAACAAACCTAATAGTGAATTCTTATTTTTATTATAAAGCAAAATTTGTTGCCATATAACATTAAATTATATGCGAAACCCACACGTATAAAAAACATCCTTTACCAAAAAGGTCATAGAATGTCAGAGTGATAAGACGTGTTCTTGAAGTCTCAATTGAAATATCCGTTTAAAGTGGATTTTCTTAGTCTAAAAACTCCGAAAGTCATACATAGCGAAACCCTAAGCCGTCACAGTGAATTGTTATTGATAAAAAACTAGAAATAAACTGAATCAGTGTAAGAGTTTTAAGAAAAAAGACAAATCAGAAAGGTGTTTAAATCAAAATCGATTATTTTAGCTGTTCTTTCTGTGTGAAGAGTGAACTTTTTTTTCATTTTACATTACTTACTCTCTTTTGCTTTGTGCTCTTTATAATCTACTTTATAATGGGAGATAAATCTGAACTAAAAAATACCCGTTCCGTAACCAAAAAAAATAGTAACACACCCACACCAACAACTGGCCTTTCCCCAGCTACAACATTAAAACAAAAGACAGTTTCTAAAAGTGGATCGAATGATGGTCTCACAGAAACAAAACACCATACACTTACCATCAATGATTTGGTATTACATCTCAATGCTCATTCGGAGAAAATAATAACTAAGTTCTCTGATCAAATTGATAACCTCCGCACTGATCTTATGGACCATATATCAAACCTGGAAAAGAAGTGGAATGAACAGCTAACAATGCAGGAACAATTAGTCAACGATTTGGTACGGCGAGTAGAAATAATCGAAGAGCAAAGTAAGGAATTAGAAATAAACAATCCTAATGAAGAGCAACTGATTGATCTCGCGAAACGATGTGATTCGCTCGAGAGAAGAGAGCTTGTTACGGATGCTATTCTCTTTGGAATACCAGAACTGCCGAATGAAAATCTAATTGCTCTTTTCAACCAACTCTGTTTCACCATAGACTACCAACCTCCAACCCTGTGTTCGATATTTCGCTCCAACAAACGCGATGGTTGTAATGACCCACCCATAATATTGAAGTTCAGCTCACCGTATGATAAGAACAACATTCTGAAATCGATCGCTGAGTTCCAGAAAAAAATGAAAAAATCATTAATCCTGCGAAACATTGGCATAGATTCGGACAAATGCTTTTATTTGAATGAAAGCCTCACGTTAAGAAATCGTTCTCTTCTAAAGTTTGCTGTTCGATTGAAGCGCCAAAAGAAGATCTACTCGGCTTTTACAAGGAATGGATCTGTTCTCATAAAAGAGCATAAGAATGGAAACAACATAATTATAGACGATGAAACTACTTTAAATGCGATAGCCCAGAGATGTCAAGCAGCAAATGATGGAAATGAAATTTTCGATACTAATCGCTAAAAAAATACGTACTATTTTCCCCTTAAATCTATCTTCTTTTCTTTTTCTTTTCATTCTTCTTCTCTTTAATTATGAATGTAAGTTTATTTATTATTATTATAGTTATTGCTTAAAATTTAAATTTGAGTCTACTTGGAAGCCTTTAAAGATTTTCGAATGTATAGGTGTTGTTTTTGTTAAATACACTTGCTGCCTCTAATGTAAAGAGGGGTTCCACGGTTGAAAGCAAAGTCTTGGTCGACATTTTATGTAAACAAAAGAAAGGCATTAATATTTGTCATCTCAATCCACAAAGTATAAAAAATAAAATTGATGATATGCGTGATCTTTTCGATGGTAGCAAGGTTGATATCATCTGTATAACAGAAACTTGGTTGAAACCAGAAATATATGATAGTTTTCTCAGATTACACAATTTTAAAATTATAAGATCAGATAGGTGCAACAGATTGGGAGGTGGTGCAGCTATTTTTATCAGAAGTTCATATAACTTTAGAATTGTTAAAAAATCTCTATGCAATGAACCTACTGAATATTTGTTTATTGAAGTTGATTGTGAACGTGGTAAGCTGCTGGTTGGTTGCATTTATATGGCACCAGACATAGCCCATCTTAACCTTATAAGATGTCTTTTGGAGGAGTTAGTTCCTAGGTACACTGATATTATAATCTGTGGTGACCTCAATCTCAATCTGTTGGATAAAAAAAACAATGACTTTATTGACATGGTAAATTCCTTTAAGTTGAGCTTTGTTAACAAGAAGGTCCCTACTCACTTTAGACCAAACTGTGCACCATCTTTATTGGATGTTTTTATTGTTTCGGATCCTAATTTGGTTCTGCTTTATGATCAAGTTCTGGCACCTGCTTTTTCACACCATGATTTAATTTTCTTGTCACTTGACGTTCTTTTTTCTCATGAAGCTGGAGCGAAGTTAAAATATTTTGATTACTCAAATATTAGTTTAGAACTCTTGTTTAACGATGCTCGATCCATTGATTGGTCACCTATTTATTTTACAAGTGATGTGAATAAACAGGTTGAATATTTTAACTCAAATATTTATGTTCTTTTCGATTCTCATGTTAAGATTAAACATAAGACATTAAACAAAAAAAATTTGCCATGGATGACGCTTCAAGTGAAGAATCTTATAAGAGATCGTGATCTGTTATATGCTAGATGGAGAAGGTATAAGTGCTCTACAATTTATAATGAATTCAAGATCGCTCGTAATGCTGTTACTTCCTTAATAAAGAAAAGCAAAAGAATCTTTTTTCAAAACAAATTCAAATCCAGTGACTCAAGTTCTACTTTTTGGAGAAATATTAGACAAACTGGAATAAGTCGTAACAAGCAAGAAATTGTAGATGAAATTAATATAGAAGAATTAAATAAAAAATTCGTCTTACCACAATCCAACATTGCAAATGATTTATCATTCGTAAATGAAAATTACAATATTAGTAATTCATTATCACTGAATTGTGTTGATATTTGGTTAGTAGGTAATGAGCTTCTCAAAATTAGTTCTAAAGCCGCAGGTTCGGATAATATTCAACCAGAATTCATAAAAGTCTTATTACCATTTTTGCTCCAACACGTCAAAAACAAAAGCAATGGTTTTATGTCGTAATAAATGTCATCAATGTCCTCCTTTGTTTCTCAATCATACACCTATAGAATATGTTGAGACAGTGAAGAATCTTGGGGTATATTTTAATTATAATTTGAATTGGGACACACATATTAATAAGACGGTTTCAAAAATGTATGGTGCTTTACGAGGCCTATGTCCAACGGCTAAATATTTACCAATCGAAGTTAAACTAAAATTAGTGAGATCATTTATTTTGCCTATTTTAACTTATTGTTGCGAGCTATTCTCTAATATGGACCATGAGTCCAGAAGAAAACTAACCGTTGCTTATAATAGCTGCGCGAGATATATTTTTGGTCTGAAAAGAGGTGATCACATTACCGAATTCACAGCTCAAATTGCTGGTTGCTCGTTGTCAGGTCTTTTGAAGTACAGAACCTTGTTATTATTGCAAAGAATAATACATCTTAAGGAACCTAAATATCTTTTTGATAAAATAACGTTTTCAAGAAGTAATCGAACATTGCAAATTATTATACCGCGCTATAAATATTTAATCAGTTCAAGGCAATTCTTTGTTTATGCTTCTCAACTATGGAATCAAATTCCTCGTAACTTAAAACTAATAACCAACACCAATGTTCTCGCAAAAGAAGTTCTAAAATTTATTGTTGAATTAAACTAAAAAATTAAATCTTTTATCCATCCTCTAGAGAGAAACTTTTTCTTTTTCTTTTTCTATCTTTCTTTTTCTTTTACTCTATTACAGTTCTTTCCTGTCTAAAAACATAAGACTTTATGAATTTTTCAATTATATAATATAAACATAAGTATGAAGCTCTGTAATACAATTTAAGCATGTGCAACTCAAAAGAAATACTTGTATATCTTATATGCACTATGAATATTATTATAATAAATACAAATACAAATACAAGCTACGTTTTAATCTAACTTAATAACTTAGAAACTTTTAGCTACGTAACATCATTCATTGATTATGTGGTTTAGAAGTTGAAGTTTTAGGCAGAGGATTAAGGGATGCCAGGATTGAGGCGAGTCAGCCCTTCTCTTAGCAAAATGCGATCTGCCACCTTCCATAAGAGTTTCTGTCTCCCTTACAAAACTAAAAATTAAGAAAAAAATCATTCAACGAATAAGAGCTGGAGTTGTAGAGCTCTCGAAGATACCCTTATTCAGTTTGTGTTCAACTAACATCTGATTTTAGCACAATTGATTCCATATTAATTAAATTTTAGTTGTGTAGATTGCAGAACACAAAAAAATTTGAAGCAAATGTCAACAGCTGATTTTGTCACTTTGCTGGAATCTGCTCTTCTTTAAAAGGAAGTGCAGAAAATTTAAATATCTAGAGCACGTTTTAACCTTTGTTCACAAAGGAGTGCTAGGCTTTAAATACAAAACATTCTTGTTCGCAGCAGACAAAATTGTCATAAAACACCAAAAAGTTGCTTTTTTCTGTTATAGATCGGTCTAGAGCAGGTCATTAAGCGCAGTTTTTAGCTAGAATCTCAATGGTAATGCTTGTTCAACTATGAACATAGACAGAAATTCAAAGATAAACACCTCAACGCTTGTAGTTCAAAGTCACACATTGTACCACCAAGTGTTCCAAACATAACACTCATCATAACTGCTAACTTTAAGTTGCGGATGTTTGTTTCCACTAGCCTTAGTTTTTTTTTCATATTAAAAGTATACAAAGGCAATAAGTGATGTGGCCTGTGGGAATACTAAATACCCAAACATGAACCAACTGCCCTTTGCGTAGTCAAAGAGAGGTGTATTCGCCTGAAACTATACTATTAAATTTAATTTAATAGCACTTCTCTCTACTTCCTGTTCCTGTTAATTATGTACGTCGCGTCGCAGCAACGAAACTAATGGCCTCAAACCGAGAACCACATACCGAGAGTTGAGATGTCATGCATGAATAAAATAGACATTCGTACAATCCGACGTTTTCCTTTTAGGGATGTTGGAAATGGAAAAATATATCGATATATATCGTATCGATATATATCAAAAAAAATATCAAGTATCGATATATCGAATCAGAAAAATATCGATATATCGATATATCGATATATTTTAAATAATGAAATGTGCGACCTTAAAAATGAGAACCTTTCTTTGCCAGGAAAACCCAATAATATTCATGCAACGTTTCATTGACCACTGGGCACAGGGGTTTAAAAAACCCAAAATATTGAACAACAAATAAAAATGATTTTCAACCCCAGTGCCCAGTGATCAATGAACGTTGCATGAATTTTATGGGTTGTTCCTGTAAAACAAAACTAACAGCGACAGGTATAGAAAAGAGTTTTCCAACTATGAGAAATGTATGCTAGGTATATTAGTTACATTATACAGGAAAAGGCCAGTTGATGTCCCACACTATGAAGATCGTTGAGCGGGTTTTGGATAGCCGACTGCGGAAAATAATAAGGCTGTCTGATGACCAATGCGGGTTTGTCGCTGGTAAGTCAACTACAGACGCAATCCAAAGTATAAGGATCATTATGGAAAAACACCGAGATGCCTTAGAAGATTTGCATATTGTGTTGGTTGACTTCGAAAAATCATTCGATCGACAACCACGAGATCTGATATGGGTGGCCCTTAGACACCGAGGAGTTCCTAAAGCCTATGTACGAATAATTATGGACATGTACGAGGGAGCAGTTACAAAAGTGAGATGCCCAGCTGGAGTCACCGAAGAATTCCAAATAACAGTAGGTGTACATCAGGGAAGTGTCTTGAGTCCACTGCTCTTTATTGCTGTTCTGGATTATTTGCTCGAAGGAAAAGTAACGGACAATAAAGTACAACAATTATTCTTTGCTGACGATGGAGCCATCATAAGCGAGCATCCTACATCCCTGCAACGAGCACTTGACGTTTGGATTGATGTTCTGGAAGGAAATGGGTACCGTATTAGCGCTAAAAAGACTGAATACCTGTGCTGCCCTTTTTCTGATCCAGACAAGCCTATTCCAGACATTTTTTTGAATGGAAATGTGCTTCCCAAGTGTGAAAAGTTTAAATATCTGGGATCTATGATCTATAGTGAAGCAACTTGTGATGACGACATCAATCATCGAGTGAGCGTAGGGTGGATGAAGTGGCGAGAAAACTCCGCTATCTTCTGTGATCGAAAAATGCCCCCTAAGCTGAAGGGAAGACTCTACACAGCAGTTGTCCGTCCAGCTCTGACATACGGTTCACAATGTTGGACAATGTACAAAAAGTATATGAGAGCAAATTGACGGCAGCCGAAATGAAGATGCTTCGGATGACAGCAGGAGTAACAAAGCTTGATAGAATTAGAAGTACTAAGATCCGTGGAAGCCTTCATGTCAAAAGTACCATCTTGGACAAAATTCAGCACGACTGGCTCAGTTGGTATTGTCATGTTCAAAGGAGAGTTTCGCAGAACCCCGTCCAAAAGGCAATATCGTACAACGTTTCAACAAATTCGCGACGAAAAAGAAAAGGCAGGCCAAAACATTCCTGGTAAACTCCTTTTGCAAATGCAAAAACAGCAGCATTTGGTTGGCCTCAGACATGGAACAATCCAAAACCGGGAGGCTTGCCGACGCTTTCTGAGGTCAACGTGGCGTACCCCACAGGCGGATCATTAGTGTGAAGCAGAAAAGTGGGAGAGTTGTGATCGCTTCAAGATCACTACTCGTAACGCAACGCCGGAAATGAAAAGAAGAAGATACAGGAAAGGGCCCATAAAATTCATGTATCTATTCATTGACCACTTAGGTTACACATCCTTTTTATTTGTGTTCGATATTTTGGTTTATTACTGTACACTGTGAAATTATCAAAACTCACAAAATGATTTGCTAAGTGGTCAATGAAAGGTTGCACACATTTTATGGGTATTTTCCTGTCTAATATAATATAGTGAAAGGTATAGAAAAGTTTTTTTTTGCAGTAAATTTGGTATGTTAGCAGGTTAGTTTCTAGTACCCGAAAAAAGTATCGTTTTTTATACCTTTTCGATACATGAATATTTATATCGATATATCGATATATCGGTAAAAAAAATATCGTCGATATATATCGATATATCGAACGAAATATATCGATATTTTCTTATATCGATATATTTTTGACATCCCTATTTCCTTTGAAAAAAAAAACTGAGCTTCCTTCTTAAGAATTGTTCATTATATTTATTTTAAGGGCATTGTTTTAATAACAAGTGAACATTATCCTTCTAGATATCATGTTGCTGGCGTTTATAAAACAGACATTTTTCAAGAAATACAAACTTGTTCTATGCGCAATGTTTATAACCCGTATTTATTACTTTCTCTTTTATTATTTATTTAATCAAATTTGCTTGTCTTGAGTAGTATAAGTTGAAAAAAGGGAGTGTAAGCTACGCCTCTTTCGGTAATAATGTTCAATACAATTTTGTCATCTACCATCTGACTTTTATTTTTTGATAACACATAATAAAACCATTCATTGATTTTCTGTTAGGAAGCGTGTCCGTAGCTTGGTATCAAAAGTAATATGTATGAATGTGCTGACCTTAGTACAATTGCTTTTGTTTTTCGTTTTAAGAGTTTGTCAAAGGATCACTTTGCTGTAGGCCTGTCAAGGTCATCAAGGAAATTAAATATATTCCTTTCATTATTCTACATGCGTATTTCACGATGAGTTACAAATTCGCTTGCAAAATTATTAAAAAAAAATCTAAATCATTTTTTCCTTAAATTTGAAGCAATATTTAACATTTTAAGTTGTGTATCGATTTAACCATCTTCCTCTCCTCTTTAGCGCATGGACCTCGGTGAATGTCCCAAGGTACATGACTTGGCTTTTCGTGCCGATTATGAAAACGCAGCTAAAAACCGGGACTACTACTATGATATCGAGGTGAGTTTATTACACATTGAGTTTTGTACATGTCTTACCCAAAACCAACATCTTTTTCAGGCAATGGAACACCTACAGGCCTTCATTGCAGACTGCGATAGACGCACTGAGGCGGCCAAAAAGCGTCTAGCCGAAACTCAGGAAGAACTGACAGCTGAAGTAGCGGAAAAGGCCAATGCCGTTCACGCTCTTGCCGAGGAAATTGGTAAGAAACTTGCAAAAGCCGAAGCTTTAGGTGAAGCCGGAGAAGTTGAAGAGAGTATCTCCTTGATGAAGGAAATCGACGATTTACGCGCTCGCAAAGTGAAGGCAGAACACGAATATCGTACTTCGATGCCTGCCTCAACATATCAACAGCAAAAGTTGCGTGTATGTGAGGTGTGCTCTGCTTATTTGGGTATACACGATAATGATATCCGTCTGGCAGATCACTTTGGTGGCAAACTTCATTTGGGATTTATGGCAATTCGTGAGAAACTATCGGAGCTAGAGAAAACTGCAGGACCACGTAAGGCTGATCTTCGCCGAGCAGGCAAGTACCACGATCGCGACGAAGACAAACACAAGACAAGATACTTTGTTGGAGGTCGAGAGTTGGACAGACGCTCCCGTGTACATCGTTCTCGTAGTCGTGATCGCAAACACAAATCAAGCAGGCGTTCGCCCAAATCTCGTAGTCGCAGTCGGAGCCGTGGTCGTAGCAGCAATCATCACAACAGTCGCAGAAGGTCGCCATCCCGGGATAGATATCGTCGTTAAAAAGGCCACCAAGTCGTCAACATCAAATTTGCAACAAGGAACCATTAAAACTCACTAAGCACATGTATGTAGAATGGTGACATCTGTTTTATTTTCTTTGTAAACTAGGATAATTATAATTAATCTTAAAAAGTTCACTTTTTTCTCACAAAAACGACTTAATTGAATGCGACGAGACGCCCGTTTTGTTCATATCGGTTTAGGATTTTTCTTTTGAGGTTTTATTCGATTAACATTCGCGAGGTTGCTGCAAAATGTGTATTATTTTCTAAAAAACAAATACAAAAATTGAAATAAAGTACACACACAAATTCGGGAACGTTAATGTTTATGTCTCATGTAAGTTACACAACTATTTTAATCAGTTAATCGTAAATGAAATAAATAATAAAATTAAAAAAAAAAAAACGTTTGTGGTTTCCTTTAAAATAAGAATCTAGCTTTTCAGCTAAATGACGCAACAGAGCTCCTCGAGAGCACTTTCCAAAAGATGAACCTCTGGATGAACTCTACGGAAATACCCGACAACACATTCGATAGAGTAAGTGAAGCAGATTAGATTAGATCGTATGGTAAGTTGAGCTAATGCAGATATCGGCAATTTGAAACTTGTGCAAAGTCATGTAAATTTCAGAGCGGTTCTTTTTTTTCTTGAAATGGGCCAGGAGTTAATGATCCTCTGTGGGTGGATGCATTATGTTATAATATGCAGAGCTCTTTGTTCACTTTCGAAACATAGTCTGCAGAAGGGGTCTGCTGCTAACCTGATTTGATACAGATGCGTTTTAGAGAACAGCGACTGGTTAGTAATCAAGTCGAAGTTTTTGAATAGATTTAAGCAGAGCAGTTACGAGAAATTTATTGGAATATTGCAGTAAGATGTTATAAACTTTATATTTGAATTAGTTTTTTTTTTTTGAATGTCTACCAAGACCTCCTGAAAAGTTCGTTCTAATTGAGCAGCCGAATGCCAGAACCTGTGCCAGTTTAGATTTAAGAATCGTCAGTATACCAGACAGTCGGGAACTCAAGGCTTTCGGCCCCTGATTTGAACTGCTAGTGAAATGATATTTGGATATAAATCCTGCAAAATTATTGTCGATAGCGACCTTCCCGCTTTTGATTGTAGCGGCGAGGTACTGTTCCCATACAAATTCAAATGGTGAAGGTCAAGGCTGTCGAAAAAAGTTTGTTTGCAAAAATGCGAGTATGTAGTATTCCAATAACCACCCAAATTATAAGGATTGTAATTCTTACTTTGTTGATGTCGATCTTATGCTATGATGTAGTGTCAAAGTTAGTTGTTGTTGGGTATGTTGTACTTTGTTACTGTTGGTCTGTCTAAAATGAGAAAAAAATATTTCTTCAAATATAAACCTATTAAAACGGAAATCCTTTTTGATGAAAAAAAAAGAGTTCTGAAATGAATAGAGATTGAAAACCAATAGAAGGCTCGTTCGTTGAACTTCACCCAGGCTTGACTCAGGTCTCCTTGACGACCCCATGATTTTTCAAAAAACTTGGATTTTCAGTTCTCAGA
The DNA here is from genome assembly GCA_949752695.1 of Melanostoma scalare. Taxonomy (NCBI): domain Eukaryota; kingdom Metazoa; phylum Arthropoda; class Insecta; order Diptera; family Syrphidae; genus Melanostoma; species Melanostoma scalare. The sequence goes on along the minus strand of OX456984.1, from coordinate 268,908,102 downwards.
AAATGCTGAACCAAAAAATCACCACACATCTCTGGTTTTACAAAAAACTCTTGTGTGGTACTTAAAGAACTACCAAAATAATTCTGAGCAACAAATTTCAAGGAATTTTGACGGTTTAACGTCGAAGCTCAAGTCCCAATGTTGAGTTGGAAAAAGTTACAATTGTAAAATTCTAACAATTCAACATTGCGAACAAACCTAACATAAGAGATAAAAAGATCTAGAGAATGAATTACTGCTAAAAGCCTAGTATGTAACTTACTTGTGAATCCATACATTTTTGAAATTTTCGTTCACTCGTTAACTTGCTAGTGAAACCGTGTGGAGTCCAAAATGTAGAGTTTTAATTCATGAGCCGTAAACCTCATTCACGTGCAAAATGTATGGGAATCTTGAATACACGACGTGAAGCTCTGACAGTTTGATTACAAAAGGAGAAAAAACTATGTAGTGATTATCAGTTTATTTGGCTACTAAAATAAATATGTAGGGTGGCGCAACAGAGCGAGGAGAACCCTGGGCCTAGCGCATTTCTCACAACCATGCCTTGTGAGGGAATGGAGGGGACCTACAATTTTCTGCCGGTTCCGAACGGCTAATTGAGAAAGCGCTTTACATGGCAATAAATTTACTAACGGAGGACCTGCCAATTCCTCCCGAAAAGCGATACCCGTGAAAAAACATTTTTGCCTCTGCTGGGATTCGAACCTCGAACCTCTGGGTTAGCAGGTGGACATGCTAACCATCACGCCACGGGTACCGTTGGCTACTGTTTGTGGTAATTTCTTGCTCTAAAATAAAAAAAAAATTATTTTGTTTCTTATGTCGTTTTCCAAAAACAAAATCCGGAGTGAATTGGAGAGTTGAAGTGACAGCTTTTACATTTCTAGTAAAGCTTATCTGTCAAAAAAATGACTCCCGATTTCATTTGAGAGTGAATTTTGGAAAACGACATAAAACATCAAACGTTCACAGCGCATTCACAAGTTTGTACTTGCAAAAATGTCAAAAAATTATTATCTCCACTGTCAGGACAACACTTCATGGGGAAGTGAGAACTAGGCTATAGAAAGGCCCTTTCAAAAGTTTGCTACTATCTTGCATGCCAATGGGAGCTAGACTCTATCTACACCAATAAGTCACATTTTCGAACACACACTTTTGCAATCATCTTTTCGCACTGACATCTATGTGTCATATGCCATAGCTCAACGTTTCGTTCTTCGTTAAAAAAATAGGTATCAAATGTACCAACCAAGCAACTAAACTCCAATTCTACTGCAACAGCTTTTAAGTCGGTTTTAATATAAGACTTTTGCGTTGGTAAGTTTTGCTCCAAAGCTATGCATTCAAGTGAAAAACCATTAAGCTTGCAATTTAAAATCTTAAACTCATTTCCTCAGTGGCAGTTTGATGAATAATTAATATTAATCCTATTCCCCATCGCTGGACACCAACGAATCGGTAAAAATATCAATTTCACTAATATTTTCTTCAAGTTTCATTTGCTCTTCAAAATCAAATTGATTCATTCTGCAATTTTTCATTATCTTCTCGACTTCGCTTGAACAAACATAACGTATTCTTTCCCCAGTTACTGCATCCAGTATGTGTTTACTCTCTGGATCAAAGAAACCCTCTTCTGTGTCATAAAAGCCTCTAGGAATAGCTCGTGATGGTTTTTCTTTTGTCAGATATGTTCCACTGACTGGTGATATTCCTTGTGTTATTTCAACCCAAAAACGTCTATCTGGTTCAATACAATATTTCCAATTATCTTCGAATTCCAAACCATCGCAAAAGTACGTATCAAAGTTATCGCATTTTCCATTGATGAAATATCCACACATTTTAAATTTTGATGCATTTGTTATTATTCCCCGTCCATGAAAAACGCCGTTTTTGAAATGCCCTCTATATTCGGTTCCACATGGATAGCGGTATATGCCGAATCCGGTCATTTTACCATTTTTGTCAAGTTCGCCAGTGTAGGAAGATCCTGTGCAGAAGTTTTGTGTTTCACATATCTTCGATGGTTGTTCCATGTCCATCTTGAATTTTTTTGTTTACAAAAAGAGGTGATTAAAAATACAAGTTAATGTTTAACGATGACAGGTTAAATTGTGTTTTCTAAAAAAAAACTAGGAGACAAGTTTTAGTTCTTGAATTTCTAATGACCTATTAGGGAGACTGCAAGAACCGTCATTTTTAAGTTCTTATTTTGAGGAGCGAATCGAACGTTGGATTGGAAGCGAAAAAATTAGGGAACCTCATTTATGGCTTTGTTATCAATAGACTTGTTCTTTTCACTTCAATAGAAAGCTATAAACATCCAAAACTGACAATATCATGAGGTTCAACTTTAAGGGGTTCAATTAACAATGTTCTATTGGTATAACCCGTATATATTTCACGTAGCCCAAAAGAAAAGCTGAAGGTATTAAATTACAAGGTGGCGGTGATCAATTATAATCGCCTCTTCGCGAAATCCCACGGTCGGGAAACTTTTCACACAAAAAAGCGATGATATCGTTGCTTGTGTGGCACTCAGCGTCGCACCGGCCGTTTTGTGAAAAATAAACGATTCGGGCCATACAAAATCATTGATCATTGTTCAGCAGCCCAATATATTCACCTTAACAATGGTTCTATAATAATTTTTGAAAGAATAAAGTCCAATAACCACCGCAAACTAAAATTCACACCAGCCGCAGTCACACTCAATAATAATTCTTGGGTCTTTTAAGAACTCACATGCTACTCTATTTGTTAAAGTAGCCTCGAAGTTAAGTAGGAATGAATGAATTTCTTCATTCTACATAATTTTTCAATGAAATTCTGCATGATTTTGATGCATTCCAAAGAACTCAACCAGAAAACACACGTTCGCGTGGGTAGGCTTGAGTTCTTGTGTTGACTGGATTTTAAAAATCTGGAATCCTAAGGCTTCATGCGAAATTCGGTCTAATATGTTCTTTGTGAAATACACAATTCTAAAGATCAACTAGAAATGGATAAACCGGGGTTTTCCTCAGCTACAACAGCAATAGTCTTTGTTATTCTTGAACGACGTAGGTGCATGAGTGTTATTTTTGATTTTTATTTTAACCAATAAGATTGAAAGTACAAATTGTAAAAAAACGTAAACGTCTTCCTTTTACTCCTACGTCCTTGAGAACTACGGAGAAAGAATTTCGGGCATTCAAATACTTTTAATGTAGAATCGACATAGGATTGACAGATGATTTCAGTTCATTACCATTTCCCAATGTGCACTGGGGCAGTGCACGTCTAACAAACCTATCTTCTTCCTTTTCCGACGATACAAACATCGTGATCTCGAAGAATCACAGCTCTCCCACTTAACTGCTTCACACTAGCGATACACTGTTGGGGTACGCGCCTTGACCTCAGAATGCGTCAGCAAACCTCCCATTTTTGAATTGTTTCATATCTGAGGCCAACTAAATGCAGATTTCGTTGCATTTGACTGTACCAGTAGTGATTTGGTCCAAACAAACCTATTAATAGCCTTTAATGTGTCAAGCATTCACAACTGTTATATTAACGAACTGCTTGAGAAACCACTTTTTAGAAAACTCTTCAGGATTTTGATATGAAAAGAAATCTTTTGCCTACTGCAGCTCGCAAAATACTGAATTTATGAATAACAAAATGCAATTTTATTTGTTTGTCAATGGATGAGCTTTATTTATTTTATTTTTTGTTTTTAATTGCTCCTCTAAAAGTTTGTTTGTTTTGATTTTTCCATTTATAATTTAAGATTAGTTGTTTACTTCTCCTTCATCATACTGTCAATAATATTTTTTTTTATAATAGATAAATAATTTAAATTGTTTTGGATTACATGTAGTTTTGCTTTTGATATATCTAATATTATATATTTTAGTTTAATTTATAAATATTCCTTTACTACCAATAGTATTAACTATAAAATAAATACAGTGTACTAAGAAGATACAAATAAATTTGGCACTGCCAAAAAAAAAACTGTGCATACATAAATGTATATTCAAACTTAATATTATACAAAAAAATTTAGTTAGAAGTCTATTTTATGCGTGGTTACCACTCTCTTAACAAATCAACAAAAAAAAAAAATCCGTGAACTATTTACAACTGAGTACATACAAAAAATGTATTTTGTTTTTTTGATTTTAATGAATTTTTGTATTGTGTTTCTATTTATAAATATAATACAATCGAGTAATTCTAAGCCGCCACTCTAACTAGCCTACGATACATTTCTTACAAAACAAGGGCGGTAGGTGCTATACTATTTACTATTGTACAAAGAAATAAATAACAAAAAACTAATACTTTTACTAGTTTTCTTCTCTGGAATTCTATAAATACTTCATCACTGGGGATTCAATTTTTTTTCTTAGACTTAAGTCTGCAATGACAACCAAACAGGTCGGTGGTCACTTTTTGCAGTGCAATCGTCAAACGAGGGGCAGTTTTTTTGGTTTTGGATATGCTTTTAACCGTACTTGTTGCATTTTCTTTTGCTATTTTGCTTGAATGTGATACCGGATGCGGTCATTTAAACTAGGAACACGTATAGAAGGGTTCATCAAAATCGGTTTTGCGGACACGCTGTTTGTAGTGGTACTCCTTGAGATATGATTTTAGTCGAACGGGTATTTCCAGCTCAGAGATGCCGTCATATGTGGTTTGGCTAACAATCGTCGCACGGCAGAGTTGTTGCAATGAGAAAGTTTTATTTCGATGCAAGGGTATAGTCAGCATGGGTTCGAAGAACATCACTATTGAAGGGTCTTTATAGTGCTCCAGAAGGCCAGTAACAGTGGGTGCAATGTAAACACCAGGATCGTGGCAATCAAAACTGAATTGATGGTTAAACTGCTCGATGCGGGCATGCAACGAACGACCGTACTTACGAAACGTCACCGAGAATAAGTATTCTTCTTGGGCAGAGTCTCTTAGAAGGAAGGTACCTTCTGGCTTACCTTCCAATAGTCTTTCGGCTTCATAACGATCCATTTTGCCCCAGTAGTAAGTTGATTTGGTTATTCGCTCCAAATCAGGAACCAGCCAATGTTTATAGTCGACTTGCGAATGCACCACTGTTCCGTTTGGCGTTGTAGCAGAAGAAGCAGTCGAAGAAGGCGAAACTGCCATTGAATTTGATGAATCAGGTGTTGTCGGTATGGCTAGATCCGCTGTCATCAATCGAATTGCATGTTCGTCGATTGGTGCTAGCTTGACTATCTGGGAAGCAGATGATATCGGTGGATATTGTACTACAACAATTTGTGGGGAGGCTAATGGTATGATAACATCGTTACCAGGAGACCACATCGCCAAATGATTGCTATGCGCTGAGGCTAATGGTATGATAACATCGTTACGAGGAGACCACATCGACAATTGGTCGAAATGTGGTCGAGGCAGCTCACTTGACGATGCCAATGCAGCCGCCAGCGGCTGCACTTCAGATTTTGAGTTTGTTGCGTTTGATGGAAGTTCATTTACCGGCAGCTGTTTTTTGCTGCAACTAGGCCGAAGCTTTTTCAGAGCATCGCGACACGTGCACTTGCAGCATATCCATTTGGAGGCGCACGCTGATGATGTAGACGGTGTAGAACATGCTGATGAAGTTGATTCTTTCGATTTCTTTCGACGACAACAGTGGTTTTTGGCATCTGATATAAAAAAAGAAGAATTTATTAGAAAACATCCTGGAAATATTTTTTCAGTCAAACTTACCCTCTAAACAAGCAGTTGTGGCGCCTCTACTCGGTCCTGAGCACTCTTCTTCAACTTCATAGGTGATGGCATCGCTAAATTCACTACTACTTGTGCTACTTCGGTTACTACCGCTACCATTGTTGTTGTTCTTTCCCTGTCGACTGTCACTGATGTTATCAACGATCTGACAATTGCCCATTTGTCGCACCATGATATTAAAATTCTGAATATTTGTTGTCCTCGTCTCATCGTTATCCTCCTCAATATATGGCACAGCCATAAAATTGCTCACAAAATTGTTATTATTGTTGTTATTATTGTTCGTCACCATCATCGATGAGCCTACATTCAAATTATTCAATTTGATCTCATTCTCCTGATCACAAGCAATATTTCTTCGAAAACTAATTGCGTTAACGGTCAAATTTGAACGTTCTACATTCAAATTATTATTACTTCCGCTAATGCCATCTAACGACAATGTCGACGATGTTGTTGTTTCATTATCGCCCGATTCCATTTTGGCTAATTGTATTTTGATAATAATTTGCCTTGGACCGTTGGTTGAGGAATTCGAATCGGCTCGTGTTTCAATACAAAATGTTTGTGTATCAGTTATGACGTTTATTGTCGGACCAGTACTTTCGAGGTTTGATGAGGTAATGTTTAGCTCCGTTTCAGAGAATTCACTTTCCGTGTTGTTCTTTGTTGAGGAACGCTTACGTTGGCATTTGTTAGTAGCAACGTTTGAACCAGTTAATATTGATTTACTGAGACGGTGCCCCATTAGAATTTGTTAAGTCAAGAATGACTTCTTGTTTGATTTGGCAATTGCAAAGTATGGAAGTATGTTATAGTGTCTGTCTGTAGACTTGGTGTCATTTCTTTTTGGAATCTGTAATCAAAGAAGAAAGTTTTTGATGAGTTTTTGAATACGCAAACAGAAATTTTAGTTAAATATAAATATTAAAAATATTTGCTTATAGCAAATCAAAATGCCCGTTATTCTATATTGCTCACATGAAGTGCATTTATAACGTTATAAAAGTCGAAGTAACTAGCAGGACTTGATTAAACAAAATAGTTAAAATAGCCCATCAGCTGCCACTTTTCCAAAAAAAGCCAGGTAATGAAAGGGCCGAAAATAATGCATTAGCATAAGTTATTGAGTAGTTTTGAGTTACCATTGAGGTCATCAAGTTAGTTAAGTTAATAGTTAAGTTGTCGTAAACATTCTTTAATCGCGTATAAGTAGTCAAAAGATAAATGAACAAAAATACATTTTCAAGACTCTTCAACTTAAGGCAACAAAAACCATGCTGCGTAAATTTGGATACAAACACGAGGCGGCATAATGCCAATTTGCTCACTGTTGTCAATTTTAAAGAAAACAAAAACACATGCAAATAAACATTTGTCACGCACTGAGTCTACTTGAAAGCAAAACAAAAATATTTGAGCTTGCAACAGATTACCAGTTGTGGATTGATATTTTGAGTACAAAGTCAACAAGTAATTGTCGAGTGTCGACTAATTCAACAGTTTTTTTATGTTCCTACCTCAATGAAGTACGTAGTCGCTTTATTTTTATTTAGTTATTGAATATCATGGGTAACTCTAACTACGGTTGGAAACAATAACGCAATCGAAATCCGTCATACAAAACAGATTATGATCTCAGCTGTTTCCAGATGAAAACGGATTCTCTTTCAGTTGATCGTTTTGTAAACAAATATTAAATGAATTTTATATTACGTCAAAGCGCTGTATACACTGTATAGTAAACCAACAAGCTGTTGAAAGTGCAATTCTCATTATTGACGTCATTTATCAGTTTATGATGAAATTTAATAACTACTAAACGGAAGTGGGGTTTTTTCTCAATCAAAACAATCATTTATTTATTGCCTTTGACATGCAGTTATGTATTACGTACTTGTATAAAACACCACACAATCATTTTTCATTCATTATTCATTAAGTGTTATACTGACACTAATGTAGATCGGTTCGGTTCTGTCACAATCATGAAGATTATCAATTTTGTTCATTCTTAAATTGAAACATTTTCCAAGTATTCATAGGGGTCATCATTAAATACAAACAAAAGCAATATGTTCACGTGGGGATAAGTCAGTGGCTTATATGGATTTAACCATATACAGAAAGTATGACTCTTCAGAGCGTCATTAACATCACCAAAATTGGCAAAGTGACAGAAAGGAAATGATTAAAGTATGTCTTTCTGTTTGGAAATAATTTTGAAGTTTGGTGACCAACCGACGCACATTGTGATGAAACTCAATAATGACTCCACTTCCGTTGGAGATTTTATTTTAATCGTAAAACAATTTTATTTTTCTTCAGTAAAAAAAAAAAAAAAAAACAGTAGTGAGTGAGCAAAGTCTATTTTTGGCAAAGATTACAATGACAGTTTGACACCCACTTAAGCACACTGTGGGACTTTTTGTGCGCAACGGAAAATGTAGGTTGTCATAGACAAATGAGAGAAATGTAGAAACCGAAAAGTAAACTTCAGAGCAGACTAACGGAAGATTATGATGAAAGTAAGAGGATTATTTATGTAGGAAGTAGAATGTATTGCGCGCATGTCTTTAGTTAAAATAACACTCAACAACAAGCAACAACTGCCATATTATGCAGTGGGAAGAAAAACAAATTCGTTCGAATGGTAAGATGTTTTGACAAGTGGGATCAGGGAAATTCGAAATGATTAATTTCGATCTGTCGTCTGAAGTAGCAATGTTATTAGAGGGAAACTGTTTTTCTTTTTTTTTTTTAACATCAATTTAGTGGAATTTTTGTGGTGGCGTACCCCGCGGGCAGATCACTAGTGTGGAGCGGTTAAGTGGGAAAACTGTGATTTCTTTGAAAAAAAAGAAGAAATAAAAGGACAATTTTTATTGTCTATAGAAAACTGACTTTACAAAAGATTTGATATGACACTACAAAGTAATCGTCGATACGACTATTACAATTGATTTTTTAAAGGTGCGCCCACACTACGCCGAACTGCAAAAATTGGCACATGTCAATCGGCAATAATGATCCCGATCGACCTTCAATCCAACCCGAATCTGAACTCAATGAAGTGGATCCAATTATTGCCGGCCGGCATCGTGTGGATGCACCTTAAGGGCATTGGACTTAAAAATACATATGTTTTCTTTTGTTCTAGTTGGATTAAAAAACTGAATACACTGCGATAAAATCAGTTAAGGTGATAGTTGATAGATGATGACTGTCGCTTTTTTCATAGTTCTCGTGGAAACTACTAGTTGGGTGTAAACGGGATCAACGAATAAAATTCATGAACTGAACGCTGCCATCAACTAAACACCATCAATTCAAGATAAAAGTCCACAAAAGGTCGGCCATTTGTTGACTGTGTGAAAACCAAACGAAGAAGGACGGCCATTTTTATGTCTGGGCCATCATTTATTGTTATAGCGAACACACATTTTAAAAAGCATTTAAAACCCATCCAAAATTCACTATAACTTAAATAAAACATTTTAAAATCGTTTATACTGTTTTCCCATGAAATATTTAATAAGGTTAACAAAAGTCGTTTAAAATATTCAACTGTGTTCTGTACAGAGTAATCACAAACAAAAGCAAAAGAGTTTTAATGATGGGTTTACGCACTGAGTGATGCAAACAATTTAAACCCAATCAGTAACCTTTTTTTTTATTTTAATCGGGTATCCTTTATTTATTGGTTCAGCGTTCAGTTCGCTGCGCTTACCCAATTGTACCTACTGTTCTCAGAAACTCAGTGTGTTGGATACACACGTTCTACATACACACAAGACACAAACAAGAGTTGTAAACAAACCAATTGATTGTCAAGATAAAGCTTTTATTCCTACGAAATTTGAAATCCCCACATTCGATGATAACACATAAATGCATAAATAATAGTTCCAATTAAATAACAAATTGTGTTTACGTAGGAATATGTTTAGCAAAATCTTGTCTACAACTTAACAAAAGACGTTCAGATTTATATTATGTACATAAACATACCTAGCCTACATTTCGGAGTTGTAGTACCTACATACCTACCAATCTCCAGATATGAATATGACTGTCATAAAACAACAGTTATAGGAGGTTGGTATCATTTCATAACGTCTATGCAAACAGGAATGAAGATTGACAGAAGAGGTACGGTGTGACTGGTAAACGAAATCAGATTATAAATGTGCAAAGAATTCCAAGTCCTATTCCAACAGTCAATCACATTCAATATCGTAACAGAACTGCCACAATGAGGGTTAGTCAATTGATTGCCGTAATTCAATATCAATGTTTTCCTTGAAATGTAACGTAACATGATAATATTTGAATGTCATGTCTCATATTCTCTATATGGAAACTCAAATATGTACAAAGTTGGAATGTTTTTCAGATGGCCATGTTTGTTTTCCATATTCTCCTTAAACCTCCAAAAGAACATAAAACGAAAGGCATTAATTGTGTTCCTTTGGAGCAAGCAAAATAGAATGAACCGTAACAAGTAAAACTTATTACGAACTGTCAAAGTAGGTACTTAACGCTAAATGGTGTCACTGGCATCTCTTTGGTTCTGTACATTTGTATATTATCGGTAAAGATTAAATTTCACTTTATCAAATCTTAAATTTACACCATTTATGGCTAGAAATAAAAGGATAGGACTAAGGTGACTGCTTTGTGGCGAACCTGAATAGATCTTAAAGCACTCAAAAGGAATGATTCGAAATTTTCTCATAATATCTATCAGTGATCTAATCCAATCGACGGAGTTTAAAGAGAACCCGTACGTTTTCTTTCAATTTAAGTATTTTATTGTTTGAAAGTTGGTAGTAAACCTTTGAAAAGTCTGTAGGTTCGTTCGTTAAAGCCCTGGTGTCGCCCTGTGGTCGCCACAAAGAGTTTTTTGAAAAACCTAAACTTGCTCTGACTGTCAAATTGAGTGTTTTTTTTAGCCCTGGGGTTGATCTGGGTTTGCCATTAACTCACCCTAGGTTTTTGCCGGGGCTAGTTGGGGGCTGTTAAATGGCATGTATTTTTATTCAAATGACAGGGATGTGTGGTGGTTTGTCAAGGAAACCTGGACCTGGGTCAAGTTGGGTAAAGTTCAACGACCGAACCTTGTAGGTATATAAACAGCAAAACTCTTGACCGCTTTCAGGTGCCTTGGAAAAGTTATGAACAAAATATAATAGATTTGTCACTGTTGATCTATTCTGTACAAAACCATGTGGTTATTTGCAAATTACATTTTAAATATCGAAAGCTAAGTACTATCCACAAAAGGGTTATTCAAACAATTTGGGGTAACAAGGAAGCACAAAGATGGTACTGCAATTTAGAATGCCCGATTTAAAACCTTTTTTAGGAAACCGGAGTTGAATGATTATTGCATCTTTCCAGGAAGACAACGACTCCATTCACACATCAAATTTGGTCAAGAAATTACCTCTTCTTCGGACACCTAAGCAACTAGACCACACTCGGCAATACCCAAACTTAAGCTCCATCAAGGATCGAGCATTTGGGAAGTATCACGATAAAAGATACGAAAGAGGAACACTTCAATTAAAGAGTTACTGACGTCAATTTTAGCTAAATGATGTAAAAAAAAATTGGCAGTAAAAGGCAGCTGAGCTGGTGCAGTCACTACCAGGACCCATTAATGCTGTTTTAAAGCAAAATTAAGCCAGACGAAATACCTACCTACAAGCTTTACATTTTTTTCTCTTCAATTGAAAAGTGTACCTACACTTTTTTTTGACGTTCACAGTATGTTGGTATAACCGTTATAATTTCATCATCGTAAATAATCCTTTTCACATGTATCCATTCCATAATACATATTATATAAATTATGTAAGCCGGTAGGTATCAACGCATGTAATGATCCACCTCTCTCTTACCACAAAAATACAATTCTACACATTTTGAATTTCCCGTTAAATCGTTAGGAGTACTGTTGTACCTACATTTGTTGGTCTTTTTGAAATAAAATCGATAGGTAGGTATTCCATTAATAAAGCCCTAAAAGGAAATTTACCCAGAATCAAAACAATTGTTTCTAAGAACGAATTCGTTTCCAGTTAATTCTTTTTCCATTCGTAGGTTGTTTATCGTTCAAAAATTTTAATCACTTCACTTCAAAAGAAAGATAGAAATTTCACAATAAAATGACACACACAACCGCTTCAACTATTTGCAGGTATAGGTAACTACTTGTTTTTTTCTTTTTGTGTCCAATTAGAGTGGAAACTAACTGCGTGTGGGGTGATTCTAAATGGTTAATATAAGTACACACTTCTTATTGTTTTTGAAAAATATCAGTGTACTTAGGTATCTACATATTTGTGTTTTGCAATCTGTTTGGCAATGCAGTAGTTGAAAGAATGGGACCAAAATCAACTTCAACGCAAAGACTATCTAATCATTTCAATTTCCAATTTCATTCACGTCCGTTTCCGTTTAGTTAAGAAGCCATCTACATCATAGAAAGTTTCTTCTGATAAAATTAGAAACAAATTAAAAACCTGAATATAAAAAAATAGCAGCATTTAATACACTCAATCAGTTTTGATGACTTCCATTAATTATGCTAAAAGATTTGTTCTATAAACTTTCAAGAAGCCACTCCTAGGATTTTTAGCAGTTTTTAGCAACAATTGATTAAGTCATTGTTTTTAGCTCCTTTAGGTAAACCCTTGAACACACCTTAAATTAGATTAAGACTTTTATTTGCATGTTGTAGTTTCGCGGCTAAAAGCCGAATAGCCCTCCCTTTTTGCAACTAAGGAAACTATGAAGGAACCTTTGTCAACTCAGGGCAAATTTAACGAATAGAGTTATTTCCACAATTTTTTTTTAATAATACCAAAATAGTACAAAAAAAGAAGAAATATACTTTTTTGTCAATATTTGATGGCAAATCAAGGGTAGGTAATACAGGGAGTCAAATCGTACCCCATTTCATGTCACATCCACAAATTTTTTCTGAGGTGAAACCAAAGTTTGCGTCATATTAGAATTAACGGCTATATCCAGCTACCATAGAGTTTTCACTTTTATCATAAATAATGTTGCGAATGCGGCAGTTTTGAATTATGACAAACTCAAAAATATTGTAAAAAAAACATTCATTTTTTGAATTGATTTAAAACCAACTGACGAAAATGGCGACTGCATTACCTATTCTGTCATTGTAGATGTAGGTAGGTACAGAAAATTCAAACAAAAATCCATTTTTATTTGTTGGGTTCAACGATATTGTTTTCGATTTCCATTGGACGAAAAGAAATGTTTAGGTTCATTCAGAAGCAATCTCAGACCGCACCTTTGCTTTTGGCATCGGTTAGAACTACGGTATACCTACTGATTCTAGCTAACTGCAAAAACTATAAATTTCGCAACGCATTCCAGGAAAATTGACAAGTAAACGAAAACTAAACTTCAATTTGAGATTTGTTGTCAAAAACATATTCCTGTCTAAAGTGCTGCTACTTGTTAAACATAAGCAGCCGTATTTATTAGATTTTGCTATTACACGCTTAAAACGCATAATAGTTATGCAGTGAATAAGAACCTATTAAGACTTTATTCAGTGAATACAAAATCCTTATTTATAATCTTTTTCATCACCCATTATAGCTATTCATCCCTTATGTCAAAATCATAAAGAAACTCTCTATTTTTGTTTCTCAATGGTTGAACTGACAACAGAAATTTGTTTTTGTTTATATTTTCCTAGTTATGGAACATTCGATCATTCGATGTCTACTGCCTTTTCAGGAATAAAAAAGTAAAAAATTTTAAACAATTAAACACTTTTTATAGTGCAGAACTTGCTTTGCCAATTTTCTCGAAACCAAACACCGGAAAAACATTTGTTCCTTTTATTTCTTTAGCTTTACACAAATACAATTCTTTGGCTTTAATTTCTTGTTGTTTTGCCCAAAAAGGGAAAATCAAAAACGCTTCCCAGCTGGAAAACTTGTAAGAAAGCAATTTACAAAAAAGGAAAACACAGCATATTTCTTTTAATTGAAAACACATTTGCTACATCCAAATTATGTATATTTCCATTTAAGTTATTTTTAAAATTCTCAAAGTTGTAAATAAACCACTGAATGACAACTCAATACTCAAAATCAAATGACATTTATGCGCTAAAACACGCTTAAAACACGCATATTGGCGTTTAAGCTATTCAGACCTTATTCACTGACGAAAAATGATTATAAATACGATTTTTGTTTTATTCAATGAATAAGCGTGTTTTAAAGTTGTTCGGAGTTTATTATGCGATTATAAATACGGCTGAAGGTTTGTTCGTTGACGCTGTGGGGTTACCCTGTAGCCGCCACAAAGCGTTTTTGAAAAACCTATGCTCATCCTGAATGTCAGACTGAGTGTTTTTGAGAACTGGGTGTGCCCTCGACTCGCCTTAAAGTAGCCCTAGGTTTTTACTGGGTCATATTCAGGTAATGAAAGGGCTGTCAAATGGCATGTATTTCTGTTCAAATGACAGGGATGTGTGTGATTTTGCGTTTTCTCAGAACTGAAAACACAGTTTCTTTTGATAATACACAGGGTTGTCAAGGAACACAAGATACACTACTTTATCATCCGTTCTTTGTGAACAAACCCGTTCCTGAAAATATCTAATTCAGAGAGTCCTCAACTTCAATTTGTTTTCAATTAATGTTTCATTCAAACGCTTTGTGTATTTAAATAAAAAAAAATAAATAGGGTGGCGCAACAGAGCTAGGAGCCCCTGGGCCTAGCGCATTTCTCACAACCATGCCTTGTGAGGGAATGGAGGGGACCTACAATTTTCTGCCGGTTCCGAACGGCCAATTGAGAAAGCGCTTTTCATGGCAATGAATACTAACGGAGGACTTGCCAATTCCTCGCGAAAGGCGATACCCGTAGAAAAAACATTTTTGCCTCTGTTGGGATTCGAACTCGAACCTCTGGATTAACAGGCGGACATGTTATCCATCACACCACGGGTACCACGCTTTGTGTATTTATTCACAAGTAAAATGTCAACTAAAAATTAGATAGTTCTTCAAAAAATGCTACGACTCCAAGCGAACACTGCTAACAAGTTCCAAAATATTCCCACCTTAACTGGCCCAATGTCATTTTTGTATTCGCACAAAAATCACAACTTGGCAAAAACCATTCACACAGCAGCAAAGAATGGCTGCGTATATAATACTGTACTCTCAACAATCCCTAATTTAAAATTCAATACATTCTGCTTAACTTGTATAAAACTTCACACGAAAATTATCTACATATCAGGTTGTTCAGCCGTCTGTATTTTCTTTAACAAACAAATATCCAGTTCCACAAAATTCCTATAAAAATAACAATCTTTAATTAATCCAGGGTTTTCGATTTGTAGCTCGTAGGTAATCCAAATGAGTTTTCGCAAGTAGATAAATATCTGCATCATGCAAATTCGCGTCGCACGAAACAATTTTTTAATTTATTTTTTTTATCTAACACACACAATCGTCACTCATGTAAATGTTTTACTCAATAAATTTTTTAAACTTTATGCACAATATGTGAGAATGTAGCTACAGCTAGTCGATTATCATATTGGGGTCATTTTTACTATACTTTTCCCGTGTATTTGATTAAGATTTGGTTTCTTTTTATTAATTTTTTTCTTGTTAATTTGTCATAATATTTTTGACATGGAATTCTTGGAAAACAATCCAAAATGATACCAAACACACTCATACACACACCTTCTTCTCAGAAATTTCCACTGCTCACGATCAGTTCCGTTTAAAAATGAATTTCGTCTAAATAATTCCACGAAAAGGTATCGTTATGTCTACCTATAAGCTACAGTAAACCGAGAAACACCTTTCACTGTTAGCGAGCGATTTGAGACTCCGTTTTTATAAAGTATGTCTTTCCGATTCAACAAAACACGACAGACTGAATTAGTGAATTGTGAATTGACTGGGGCTCTTCGAGTCGACATCGACCAACGAGCAACGACCAGCCAGGCAATCCAAAACGTCAGCAGCCAGCACCAAAGCAAAGCAAAAAAATGAATGACGTAGAGGAAAGAGGAGACAGGAGGGTAAGTACCAGCGTTGTCACTTGAAAAAAAAAATGTTAAAATGTGGGTTAAAATTTATACCAAGATTTATATTTGACATTTGGTTTGAGGAGGGATCAAATCTAACTTTTTGCTGTGTGAATTGAATATCACACTTTTTTTGGTAAAGCTCTCTCATTTGAAAATTCCTCGAAACAATGTTATTTTTCCTTGTTCAAGTTGCATTTTGAAACAAGTCTCCTTAAATCAATTCCTATCATGTATAGTTTGTTGGTACTGTATATGAACACTACCAGTCTTATTTATAATCCCATTCCAAAGTTGGTCTAACTTTACCCCTGGTCTCCAGATGCTTTAAATCTATCGCAACTATTACAGCAGAGGGAACTGTCATCTGCATAGGTTTTTCCACCATTTTGTTACTTCGTTGTTATGTTCGGTATGAAAAGTATGCTATACAAAATGCCCACAACACAAAATTTGTCAGTTGCTCTGCTTTCTTGTGTCTCATATTCCTGCTTTCTGCTAAGAAATTAAAGCAAGTGGAGACACAGCGTTAGAGAGCTCTTAGAACAGTGTCTCCAACTCCAAATCGTATTTATAAACACTTCCTTCGCTGTCTAAGGAGTGTCCAACTCCGAAATTGGCTGTCTAAGTCTAAATTATGGCTAAAGTGACATCTGATACAGCAAAAAACAATTTTGTTGATAATATTAGTTGACTTGGAAAAGTTGCAACATAAAGTCAGCTGTTTTGTTCAAGTCATGCGCCACACTCTTTCAAAGTTGTTGATGTACTCGCATTTATCAAAACACACTGCACGGATACATCATGAACGCCACCATTCAGTTTTTCATTCAAAATTGACAGAATCCAGGAACGTCTGTGAGTATTTAAGGATTTATTTAGACAACAACTGAAGTTGACTAAGGCTTTTCCAACTCTTTAGACACCGTTTAGCTGGACAACTGTCTAAGAGTGTTCTAAGCGAATCTTATTAATACGACTGTACTATTTTTCATAGGTAAAATAAAATACTTATATATTTTTAAAATACTAAATCATTATTACAAAGAAACATTTTTTCATCGGACACCCTAAACGAACAAATGTTTTTTGGGTCACCATTTTTCTGTTGGCTTTGCAGCTTACCGTCAATAGAACACAAACAGATACGTACAGACTTTTCTCTCTATCTATCTATCTCTCTCTATCTTGAGAATCAGCTCCATAGTTCTCTAAATTTCAACCCATTTCATTCACCTCATTAGTCAACATTTAACCAAGGTGGTAATTTCAACTCACATTATAGTCTAAAAGTGAAGTAAACTAGGAAAAGTTAAAGTTAACATCAAAAATTGCAGTTCAGGTAGTTTTAAATAAACCAGCTCACACTGTACCATTAGATCCACAAGCTTTGGTTTAAACGACCAATGTTAGATGATGTGAACCCTTAAACGAACGCTTGTCCAACGTGTTGAAAAGTTTTAAAAATATTTTTTAACATTTTGAAGCTTAAAAAACCAATCTGATAATGTAAACTAGATTCGGTCCTTGACTTGAGGATAACTTTATGTAAAACATTAAAACTAAGGTATTTTATGCGACAAAAGTATTACATTTACATATAAATCAATTGCTGTTCGTTAGTCTTGCTAAAACTCCAGAGCGGCTAGACTAATTTGCAAAATTTGTGGAAGTCCAGGGAAGGTCTTGAATGTAAGTTAATATGAAAAAATAGCTTCGACCCCATATTCTAAGAGGAACGGATTCGGGAACGGAAGCTTAGAAACTACTTCACAGATTTCAAAAATTCTATTAGCCTTAGGATGCTGCATTATCGCCGTTTCATTTCATCACTATATTCCTACGGAAACAGAATGGGGACGAGAATGAAAACCTTTTAACTACTTGACCGATTTCAAAAACTCTTTCAACTTTAGGATGCTACATTATCCCTTAGCAGCATATGTTAGATTTTATCACAATATTAGGACGGAAACGGAAGAATGAGAAACTTAAAGTTATTAATTTGAACAATAACAAAAAAAAAAAAAAAAAATTTTTGTTATTGTTTTGTTTTTAAGTGTAATATGACTTGTACATTCACTTAAAAATAAAATTCACTGCATGTGAGTGCAGTGGATTTTATTAGTGTCGGTATATTCCG
This sequence comes from Melanostoma scalare, assembly GCA_949752695.1. Lineage (NCBI taxonomy): Eukaryota > Metazoa > Arthropoda > Insecta > Diptera > Syrphidae > Melanostoma > Melanostoma scalare. Next base: position 268,890,073 of record OX456984.1, on the reverse strand, counting down.
AACATAGTTTTGCGTCTTAGAAGGGTACGGCAATCGTCTAACTGATGAGCCCAATTGCCGTACCTGGGCGAAACGCGAACTTAGGAGTTGTGGTGATCTTCACGATCAAACACGTCTTTTAAGAAATATTATTTCTTAAAAGATTCCTATTTTTCATTAAAATTCAACTCCAGGACAAAAACAAAACAATAACAAATTTTTTTTTTTTTTTTTTTTTTTTTTTTTTTTTTTTTTTTTTTTTTTTTTTTTTTTTTTTTTTTTTTTTTTGTTATTGTTCAAATTAATAACTTAAAGCCAAACCAAGGCAAACTTTTGTTTACTTTTTAAGTGTAATATGACTTGTACATTCACTTAAAAATAAAATTCACTGCATGTAAGTGCAGTGGATTTTATTAGTGTCGGTATATTCCGAACATAGTTTTGCGTCTTAGAAGGGTACGGCAATCGTCTAACTGATGAGCCCAATTGCCGTACCTGGGCGAAACGCGAACTTAGGAGTTGTGGTGATCTTCACGATCAAACACGTCTTTTAAGAAATATTATTTCTTAAAAGATTCCTATTTTTCAGAAACTTAAACTTCAGACCCGAGCAACGCCCAGCCGCATTATGGGCAGTAAGTTGAACATACAACCATGGTAGGACATTTTCAAATTTGCATCAATGATACATAATCAGTAGTTAATCCAATCCAATCACTACTAAATAAAAAATAAATAAATATGGTTTCGATGCAAAGATATGGAGGCCATTTTCAGTTGGAAAGCGTTTTTTATGACATTTTTATTGCCAAATTCTTGCGAAAACTATACCCGTGAAAAATTGTTTTGTTTTCTGTTAGCACCAAGGTTCTAAGAAATTGGGCTCATTCTCACTACGTAGTCAAGTCATCTGATTGGTTAGATACAACTATGAAATGAGTTGAAATTTCCTCTCCGACGTTGTGTAAAAATTTCGGCTACAAAGTTATTTAAAAATAATTTTTGCCTTTTCTTGAAAAATACGAAAAGTTACAAACTGTGTAAAATGCAAATAAAAGTTCACGTTTTTTTTCAGGGTTGACTACGTTTGTAGTGCAATTTTCACTCAAAGCCAGTTGAATTTTGACTACGTAGTCATTACAAAAGTGAATGCGGACGCACTTCAATTAAAGCAAAGTGACAACGCTGGTAGAAGGGGCAGGAGCAGCGTTGCCACAATGATACAAGTGTAACAAAAGTGTTACACTTTTCAATTATTTTATAGTTTTGTTACAATGTTACTTTTTTATCGTTTGGTTACACTTTTCCCGTAAAAATTTTTTTGTTTTTTTTTCGTTAAAAAATATTGAAAAGTTCTCTTTCGAACCATTTGTATGTGAATTCTATAGTCTGCTTTTACATTGAGACGTTCTTAGCTCGACGCTTTTCGAAAATACGTGAGAGCAAAGAGTGAAAGCATCTTTTTCAATCTATGTTTCTCTTTTACCCTACAGCATTTTCGAATTGCGTCGAGCTAAGAAGGTCTCCATGTAAAAGCAGACATAGTATTTTAGAGGGAACGTACTTAGTTACGCGCCGTTCGGGCAGCAGATGGCGAAGTAGGTCTATCTATTGATGAAAAAAAAATGTATAAAAACAAAAATTAAATTATTTTATACAGAACTATGTCAGATTAAAAAGAGGTTCGATGTTACTAATGAAAAATTAAAAAATATTGTGCTTCTAGATCCTGGAAAAATTGTTTCTGAAAGCAATTGTATCTTGCCACTATCAAATAATTTCCCGAATTTGTATGATCCCGAAAAAAAAGAAAAAAAATATGCATTGAGTTTAGAAAGTTACAGTTACAACAAAACTTAAAATATATTGACGACATTGAATTAATTTGGGGCCTTGTTAAATCTTTACAAAATCCACAAAAAGAGAAATGTTTGAAAATGTTGTACAATTTTCCAAAAAAAATATTAAGCTTACTTCACAGTTCCGCTACTGCGAAACGTGTTTTTTCTGAACTTCATTAAATAAAAAATAATAAGGCGAACTAATATGATTTGAAAACAATTGAGGCAATAATATTTTCAAAGCAAATCAAAGACTTGTACTTGTAAGACTAATGAGAAAAAATGAATTTATTACAATTTCTTATTATGTATGTATGTACATATGTATATAAAAACGAAATGTGATAAGGTGTTCCTAATAAAGTTTTTTTTTCTTTTTTTTTTTTTAGTTAAGAAAACATGTTTTTATTATTATTATATTTTTTTTCAGTTTGTTACATTTTCTTTCCATTTGTTACACTTTTTGAAAAAAATTGTTACACTTTCAAAAAGACCTGCGGCAACATTGGGCAGGAGGGTGAGTGTATTTTTTTTTTAACAAAATAGATAATTTATTTGTGTGTGTGTGAACTGTGAACATGAGTTGAACGTAGCAGATTGTTGACCAAGGTCTGGCCCTTGTGAATTAGATGAGATCTGAGATCTGAGAATATTATGGACGGAGTGACTTGAAGTTGAAGCAAACGACAAAGACAACGCAAGCTACACGCGATCCGATCCATTCGTTAGGAAGATACAGGTAGGTATGTTTGTTTTATCTTCTACTCAATCCACGCTTTGAATTACGCTACATAACACAAACATCATTTTACTTCAAAGTCGAGCGCTGTGCACTGCTCTCAGATCTCATTGTGCAAATGCTCCATATAATTGTGAAGTGATGTCACAATTTAAAAAACTGTAGAAAATTTATTCCGCAACTTGCATGTAAGAAATGAGGTAGGTATTTTGTAGACTGCAGACTGTAGAAGTAGAATCACAAGTCACAACCAGTCGGCAACGCATTCATCATGATTCATACACTTCAGACGGCTTTATTGTAACCGACAGATGGGGTTACATACACCACATGTCATTGTGTTCGAATAAAGGGGGCACGAATACTAGCGTCTAGACAGGCTGACTTCTCGGTCAGATCGTCGAGAGTCATAATATGACATGTGTGATCTGGGTGATTCACACGGAGTTTAGGGTGAATTGGTCGTTTTCGGGTAAAAAATCTCCTTTTTTTATCGTTAAACAATAAACGACGGAATTATGAGAGAACTTTGCTTCGAAAAAACGATTACGCATCGCAAAAAATCGATGAGTGGCATGTCAAAGCATTTTTTTTATCTAATCTATCTTTCTCCATTCAGTGGGGAATGGTGATTCCCAGAACTTTACAGGTAGGTCGTTGTACATCGGAAAAACTACAAAGCCGGAGATGGAACGAAAATAGAAATGTGTAAAGTGGAAAAGGTTGCGGGCAATTCATTTAAATTTACACAGGTAGGTACTAGGTAGGTAGGTACCTTACCCAACTTATCTATAATAAAAGAGGCAACATAATTATTTGAATTTAAACGAACGGATTACTACTGTGTAAAGAATTTAAAATTTATTGTTTTATTAGCGCAGAGACCGGCATGTGTGTGCAAATAGTTTTTAACAAAAAGGTAAGTGCTTTACAAGGGGTAGCTGTTAGTTCATGATATCATTTGTGGTATGTATAAGTAGGTATATGTTTCGGCAGGTGAAACGTTGGTCTCATGCCATGGTTGACTCTTGGTTTCGAAGAAAATCACCTTCGCAGTGTGACAGCTGCTGTTTCTGTTAAACCTACATGAAATTTCTTATAGGCTGACTGGAGGTATGTTGCAATATGTTGCAATGACAACAGGCGTGAATACCTAGAAGATTTTGTAGTTTTGAGTATAAATAGGTAGGTATGTAGGTATACCTATGAACACGAATAGCAAGAGCGAAAATTAACAATAGCTATAAGCTAGTTTCGCACCTGGAAATTAATTAGGTACAAAGGGAACATCCCACCTTAAGCAGTTTTGCTTCGACTTCAAAAGTCAGCAAAAAAAATCACATACCTACAAAGCTGGACGTTGTGCTAATCTTGGTTATTTCAAAGACGCCAATAACGTCGATATGATCAAGTTGCTGCAGCTTTTGAAGATTTTCCGTTAGTATTTTGTTTCCGCACAACTTCCTTTTTTTCTTCTTTTACGGCGCCAAGAGAATCGTAACCTCAAAAGGATTTCAGACCTCTTCACCATAGAGAGAAGGAGGCGATCCAGTTTTCTTTGTAAACGACACACGACAACTGTTTTATGAGGGCTAACGGAGAGTCTGTGCACCAGTATTGGGTTCAGAGTTAACTGGACTCTTAAAAAGCCACTACGTGTATGTCTTGAGTTGCAAGTAAACTTAGAAGACTATCTACAACACTAATAGTGATGATAAAAACCCACCTTGTGGGCAGCCTCTAGTCCTTATTGATGAGATTTCCACTTCATCAATTTTGCTGTGGACTATTCAGCTGTGGTACGTTATAACATATGTCTGAGAGAATAGTCTGTGAACTCGAATGAAGTGTTATTGAAGGCTTCTTAAATATCGACAAAATCAACAACACAATTTTTTATTGATTGAGTAGGTATATTCAATTTTGTAGGTAATCAAATCTGGCAATGCTTTTTCCACGAATTTCCACGGCACTTCATTTTTGGTAGCTGTGCTCGTATTTACATATGTATATGATTTTTTTTTTTGCATGTGCCAATTAATTCACTGCGTTACACGATTTTGGTACCCGCTTAACTGTTAGCTGGAATGAATAGGTAATGAGTCATAGATTAAATGTTCCAAACATATGTGGTATCCATCACGTCTAGTTTTCGAGGTACAAGTCCATTTTATTTTCTACTACCTTCAATTCTTAGAGGAATAAAGAACAAGAGGGAAAACCGTTACCTCTCTTGACCCGCAACTTCCATTTGTTGTTTACATTGTTGTTTTTGTAACACGAGATCCATCTGTGATACACGTATTAAGCTGAAAATACCGTTACCGTTTTTGATTTATTGTACGTTCTTATTTTTTTTGTTTTGTTTAGTAATCGCTTATATTCGATAAGGTCAACATCTTTGTTTGAAAAACCAATATGAATACTGGACTAACTGGTCGTCGCAATTGTTTAAATGTGCCAAATAGTGCAGTCAATGAAGCATTTTAGGTCGGAATTTTTTTACTGTGAACCGATTTGCATGAAATTTTGGAATTAGGCTGATCTTACCCTTAAATTCAAAAGTGAAAATGATTTGCACACCGCCACCACCCTGGGGGTGGTTGCCACCCCTTCTCGGGGGTGAATTTTTTTTTTTTTAAATAACCTCGGATATCGATAAAAGACCTAATTTTAAGCAAAAAAACAAATATAAAGTTTTTTGTTAAGTCCAATACTTTTCGAGTTATTGGCAATTGAAAATTCGCAATTTGTTCACGTTTTTCATCTATTTATTGCAAATATCTCCAAAACTATACGTTTTATCGAAAATTTAATAAAGAACAAAATTGTAGCAGGTAAAACAATGAACAATTTGGTTTTTTATAAAGTATTCTAAGAACAATATTAAGCTAGATATAAAAGATCAAAACCATTTTTTATTTTGTCTGAAATTTAATGGTTGTAGTCAATGCCATTTAGCGGCGAGCAGATGCATTTTATGCATTCTAATACAAGAGAATGTTTTATAGTGCTTGAAATAAGCTTTAAAATGAGCACTATTAAAAGTCTTTTGCACGTAAAATAAGTGAGCTGTAGTGCAAATAAGGGGAGCATCTAATGTTTTTTTCTTTTAAATCAATGGCTTTCATAAATGCCATTTCCACCAAAATTAAATTTAATCGTATTCCGCCTAAAATTAAGTTTGTTATGAAGAGTTTGATAGATAGTATCAGTTTGGCTGCTTTTGGACACATATTTTTCAAAAAAGTCACGATTAAAAAAAAAACAACAAATTTTCAAATTTTTAAAAACCCTACTTTTTTTCATAATATCTCAAAAATGACGACAGAAACGTATAATAGTGTGAGAAAAAAAAATGTTGGTACTTTTTTGACAAACAATTTGGTCTTTTAGTTTTTTCTGTCAAACAAAAATTGACGGAGATATGATTGTTTAAAGAGCGCGTGGCAGCGCAATCACAGCCTCTCTTAAGTCCTTTAACCCTTCACCGTTTAAACGAAAAATTGTTTACTATATATTGCAATCAAGGATGTTTTAGCTCTCTTAATTACCTTTACAATGGTTTCTTACAAATTGTGATAGCATAAAAATTGAAGGAGTTATGGTCCAAAAACTCATTGATTTAAAAGAAAAAAACATTAGATGCTCTTCTTATTTGCACTACAGCCCACTTATTTTACGTGCAAAAGACTTTTAATAGTGCTCATTTTAAAGCTTATTTCAAGCACTACAAAACATTCTCTTGTATTAGAATGCATAAAATGCATCTGCTCGCCGCTAAATGGCATTGACTACAACCATTAAATTTCAGACAAAATAAAAAATGGTTTTGATCTTTTATATCTAGCTTAATATTGTTCTTAGAATACTTTATAAAAAACCAAATTGTTCATTGTTTTACCTGCTACAATTTTGTTCTTTATTAAATTTTCGATAAAACGTATAGTTTTGGAGATATTTGCAATAAATAGATGAAAAACGTGAACAAATTGCGAATTTTCAATTGCCAATAACTCGAAAAGTATTGGACTTAACAAAAAACTTTATATTTGTTTTTTTGCTTAAAATTAGGTCTTTTATCGATATCCGAGGTTATTTAAAAAAAAAAAATTCACCCCCGAGAAGGGGTGGCAACCACCCCCAGGGTGGTGGCGGTGTGCAAATCATTTTCACTTTTGAATTTAAGGGTAAGATCAGCCTAATTCCAAAATTTCATGCAAATCGGTTCACAGTAAAAAAATTCGGAGGTTGGGCCCTATTTTTCGCTTCATTGACTGCACTAAAATAAGTTTTGTTACGTTTGCGGACAGTATATAGTGAGATCGCAAACAAAAAATGTTTCCGAAAAAGTGTTTCGTGCTATGCTACTCTGATATCGTGGTTAAATGGGAACAAGACGTCAATGCCATTTGCCGTACCAGCTTTATGGCGAGAACCTAGTAATCATTTTAATGATTGCTACTTTTGCATGACTGATATACGTGGTTTTACAAAGAAAATCAAGCACAACATCAAGTATCCTGACGTTCCTTCTATGTCAAAACCAGAACCTCACAGTGAAGAAATGTCACCTCCTTTACCTCCCTCCAAAAATAAAATTGAGACTACAGAAGAGCCAGATGATCCAAATATTGTAGAATATAATGGCAGTTGCGAAGATCCCGAGTTTTTACCTTCAACAAGTTCTCTTGGCCCTGGCCGTCCACACCTGATAAATCAAAATGAATTGAATGCTTTGATACGGGACCTAGATTTATCAATTAGGCAAGCTGAATTACTAGGATCTAGATTAAAAGAGTGGAATGTGTTGGCTCCTAACACCAATGTATCTGTGCAACGAAAACGTAATAAACAACTGGCTTCATTTTTTCAAATTTTGAAAACATATGTTACTGCAACGATATACAAACTTTGATGAGTGAGTTGAATATTCCTTACGAAACACAAGACTGGCGTTTATTTATTGATGGTTCAAAAACAAGTCTGAAGGCGGTATTGCTGCACAATGGCAACAAGTATGCGTCAGTACCAATAGCATATTCAACTGTTTTAAAAGAAACATGAAAACATGACATCAATATTAAATTTAATAAAATACAAAGACTACAGCTGGAAAGTATGCGCAGATTTCAAAGTTATAGCTATTTTGCTCGGATTACAGGGCGGATTCACTAAATACTGTCGTTTTCTTTGTATGTGGGACAGCAGAGCCACAGAAAATCACTACATTACAAAAGTATGGCCAGAAAGGTCAGAGTTTGTAAGCGGAAAATCTGTAAACATGTACCATTGATAGATCCTAAAAATGTCACTTTACCACCACTCCACATAAAACTTGGTTTGATGAAAAATTTTGTGAAGGCTATGAATAAAGAGGGAGATGGCTTTTTGTATTTGAAGACAGTATTTTCAAAGTTAAGTGATGCCAAACTCAAAGAAGGAATATTTGTGGGACCACAAATGCGTACTTTGATGAAAGACCCAAATTTTGACAAAAAGCTTACTAATACGGAACTTGGGGCCTGGTTGTCACTGAAAGCAGTTATAAAGGGGTTTTTAGGGAACCACAGAGCCGAAAATGCGGAACAGCTAATGAACGACATGTTAAAAGCATACAAAAAGTTGGTTTGCAGAATGTCATTAAAAAATTCACTTTCTTCATTCTCATTTTTCTTTTTTTCCATCTAATCTTGGAGCGGTCAGTGATGAGCAACGTGAGAGGTTTCACCAGTGCCCTATTTCACCAACTCACAAATTTGTAATTACAAGTGCTTTTTAACAAAGTTTGTGAGTTTTTGTAAAAATGTTGCTTCACCAAACTTTGTTAATTACAATATTGCAGTTGTATTTTACAAAAGGAAATTTGTGGAAAAATTTCCTTTTCGGTTTCACCAATACAAAATTAAAGTTGTACTTTACAAGTAACAAACTTGTTAATATAACACTAATTTGTGAGTTTTCATTTCACCAAAGAAAATAGACTTACAAAATTTGTAAAGTTTGTAGGAATATTCTACAGGTGAAGTTAGACGTGTAATTTTTGTAACAAATTTGTAATTCTTGTAATTCTATAATGTCTTTACGACAAAGCCATAGCAGCAGCGATAGTAGGCAAAGTGATGATAGTAAAAAAAGATTTATCGCCCGCGTATAAATTATGATATATTTGAGTTATTTCATTTTAATGAAAAATTTCGTCTCTGTCGATGCAAGGCAGAGGAAATAATTTTAATTTATTGGACCCTAAATAGCTCACTCGAGTGAAAAAACTGTGCTATTTCACTAAGTCAGCAGTTTCTAACAGCTTTGCGTTGGCAAGGGAATGGAGGACAATACCATGGAATTGCCGATATGCACGGGATATCTAAGTCAACAGTTTTCGGATGCTTACATATAGTTTGCACCGCAGTCGTCAGTTTAATGTTCGAAAACGTAATATGCTGGACTAACGAACATCAAAATTTCTAGTCTTTATTGATGAGAAGCGCTTGAGACTGCAAAAAACTAAGAATGTTTTCCCATTCTCTTACTTTGTCTTAATGTATCAAGTAATCGGAAAACTTTAAGAACAATACATCTTTTTTGTCTCTTATCAAAGAGGCTACAAATATTATATTTTCCTTGTTCAGTTTGATGTCTATGCAGCACATTGTTCAACAATATTGTGAAAAAACTGTTATAATTAACAAGTTATTTTTGATGCCGGTGCAACAGGAATTTTGAACGCTTGTGGCCTACAAATCTTTTTCCTACAATATTATTTGGATCGATCACAAGTTTGTGAACTAAAATCTTGCAATTGGTGAAACAAAAAATGGGTTTACAAATTTGTAATTGTGAACTACAAGTACAAATTTGTGGTTGTAACTTTCATTTTGGTGAAATAGGCCACAGGATGTAAAGAAGCTTGAAGAACGATTTCAAGGCCATTGGGACACAACTATGCTAGGTGATTACTGTTGGCGGTTAAAACGAGAGGATCATTCAAAGCACAAAAGAAAAAATTGAAGTTGAAAAAAATGAGACGTGATGGAAAAAAAATTTTTATGTTGGTTTACTAAACAGTACGTATAAATAAAAAATCATGACATTTCAAAGCGGGTACTCCATTTTTTTTTTAATTTGTAACGCAGTGTTTTGTACATACATATATTGCCAGTCATATACCTACATACATATATTTGACAAATAACATATTGGAACGATGAAAGAAATCATTTCGTTTTCCATTAAATTCAAAAGAGTACTCCATCCCTATTAATAAAATTAAATGAAAAAAAAAAAAACAATTTAAACACGTAAAAGATGTCGCTGACGACTTTCATTCAAAACACAAGCCATCAACACAAAATTAATGTTGTTCATTAAAAACGTTTGGGTAGTAAGAAACATGATTGAGTGTGAGCAAAAAAGTAAAGTTTATTGAAAAGTAAACAAATTCACGTGTCATTTTTTTCTAAGAATAATTTGTGATGAAATTTCTCTGCGTTAAAAAAAAAAAAAACATTTTTCCTATGAGCAAAATCGTTTGATTAATAGTTCCCAAAATTATGTGAACGATTTGTTTTTGTTTAGTGAAGTTAGCATTTTAATTACAAATGTATTCAACAGAACTGTCACGGCCAATGGCAAAGGCGGCTTCTACTATTTCTTTCTCTTAAGTGTCTTAGTAATCAACATAAAATACAACTGGTTACATTTTTTACCAATTGTGACAGCGTATAGAATATTCAGCTCGGTGCAAAAATTTGTCACAAATCGTCTCCATTAACTTCTGTAAAATAAGCAAATAAAACATACACATCCACAAGCATGAATCGCTACCTACAGATACTATGAACGAGTGCGTAATAATGGTTAAATTTTTTTTTTTTTTTGCAAAATAGTTAGCTTGATGACGAGTTTTCCGACGTGTGACAAGTTTTGTGCCACATTGCACTTGAATTTTAAAAAGAGAGCAATGATTTTCACAAAGATAACGTCAGGATAAAATATTTAAAGAAAAAACCATACCTTGTGAGGGAATGGAAGGGACCATGGCATAAAATCAATATCGAAAAAATTCCAGCTCCTCGCGAAAGGCGATACACTTGAATTTTTTTTTTTCTATAATGTTTCTGGGACTCAAACCTCCTAAGCAACAGGCAGACACGCTTACTATTACACCACGGGCACCACTCAAGGACTAAATTATTGAACTTTTGAAAAAGCCTTCAGCCTCAATACTACTCTTTTGCGCGGCGCACATAGGGGTATTTGCCTCGAAAAACCGTTCATATAAGTTTTTCGAAAAATGTAAAATTGAGAAGTGATTTTTTGCTTAGCTGTTGTTAAATACCCATAGAAAAATGCACCGCAATTGCTTTTGTTTTATGCACGAACTGCCGCACAGCATCTGTTGGAAGTCATCGATCGTAGGCTTTTAATGTTGATCAGTTTTGCTGTGAGAAAAATTATTTCACTAATAAATTTTTTTTTTTTTTTGGTTTTTTGCTATTGCACATACAATTTTTGTTATGGAAGTTTCAGTTGCAGGTGTGTACCTTTTTTTAAAGCTATTTTCATAGCGTTCGGAGCTTTAATTTAATGGAAAATGAATTTATTGAAATGTATGAAAAAGGGCAGTGTTTTTTTTTTCATTTATTTTTTTTTAATGGACCTTTTGCTATATCATTCCGTGTTATCCAGCAATATGTTTGATATCAGCTTAAAGAGGAAGATGTCACAAAGCAAAATCAAAAAAAAAAAACCCTGCCCATAATTGCCCCTCGAAATTTTATCGTCCCTTATGTATACCTAGTTTTGTGAAAATAAATAACTTTTTATCATCCAAAAATAAACCTTACTTTGAAGGGTCATCTGGATTGCGTGTTTTTACAAAAAAAAAAAACACCTATATGATGTTATGAATGAGTGTGAAGAGAATGTTTTTGAAGCCAAATTAGATAAATAAAAAAAAAAAAAAATAGTTCATTTATACCTTAATTCATTAGAAACTAGCTTCACAACCCTTTTGCATTTGTTTTAGCCAAGTATCACTTCACTCAGAGAAAAAAAATTTCATGAGCGGGTTTTCGAGGCAAATACCCCTATGTGCGGCGGCGCAATTCAACCAGTTACTGGATTCGAAGCGAGACGAAAACAATTCTTCCCATATTTCCGTCCATTTGACAGCAAATTTTCAGGAAATATTTTTCTTTACTTAAAAACATCTTTGTTTTTTTTTTTTTTCATTTGATTAAAATGCGATGTTGCTTATAAGGGTCTTTCAAAAGAGACTTCACAACTTTAAACTTAATTTATTAATGCATACTTTCAATATGTAGTAATCATCGAACTGCAATTGTCAAAATGTTAAGCAAACACTAACGAGCTACTTCTTAAAATTTTTTTTATCAAAATTGAGAGCTTTAATTCCAATTTCCGGTAGTAATTTCAGCCCTAGTAGACAGGCAAAAACAAGAATAGTGGAAAAATTGGAGTACCTAAGCCTACATTTTCGTTGTGTAATGAGGCCGTGTCAGTGAGACAACAACTTCGACCAACGAAGTGTATCGCTGCCGTTCAGGCCGTTCAGGCATTCGAAGCAAACGATTGAAATTACTCAATTACACGGCCTTCAATTGTCAACAACAAATCATTCAACAAATCGACCGCTTCAAACGTGCCCGCGGTGGCCAAATGAACAAAGTTCCGTTCATAAATGTTTTGATTGTACTTCGAGTCGATAATAAGGCTTTTGAAATATCTCAAATAGTTTGCGAGTTCTTATTAAAAAATCCATTCTTTTGAACTTTTGAACATTTCATTCTATACAAACGGAGAAAAGATAGTCAATAAAACTCCAATCGCCAAAAAATAAATGGTGTCAAAAATACACACAATAAAGAAACTGAGATCGTTATAAAATGAAAAAGACGAAAGTGGAAATAAAGTGGAAGTAAAACCAAATTTCATTTTCAACAGCAAAAAGGAAACGTTCCCAAACCCGTTGTGCCTGTGGGAATTTGTGGATCAAACCTTGATAGGAACCATCTCTCGACTAAACTTTGTCTACCCTGAAAATTTCATAAAAATCCGTTGAAACCGCCCAAGGAGTCCATACCGAGTTTACAACGGTAGAAATAGAAAAATCGTAAAATTGACTTAAGCTTCAACTATGACCTTAAATAATTCAGAAACCGGTAGAGTTAGCAAAAAATCATAGGAGACCTTTTTTGTAGAGCATTAAATTTGCTATAAGAATTGCTATTGGTCAACATGATCTGTTCATTATTTCACGATGAAACAAATTTCAAAAAATCAACAGAACTTTTCCCGTGTTATTTCCATTTAAAACTTTGGCTGTGAGGGGGGTCGGGTTAAAATTTAAATTAAGAGCTACATATAATTTGGCATGACATTTTTTTAATAGATTTAGAACCGATTTAGGACTATCGTGAAAAACCCTAAATAAGGACCACCCTAATATAGATAGATTAACTACAAGAATATTCTCCTTCTTATGATACCTTCTACTTTTTGTTTTCCTTTCGCTGGGCGGTGGATTCTTCTACGTGGTCTCAACTGGACAGTGTATTGATATACAAAATCTTTATTTCCACCCTGTACTCAAATTAACGAAACCTTCTCACTTAGTACGTTTCAACGAAATCTACTCGAAAACTACTGAAAATTTGCAAGCTGTCTCTATTGAAAAAAAAGTCAAAAACATCAACATTTACCGTTTTATTAACTTAAACAAACATTCAAACCAAAGCGATAAAGAATTACATTTGAAATAAATTCAATTTTATGGCGATTAATATGACCTATTCGAGTTCCATCCATCCATCCATCCATCGTCATTTGCACGCACAAAAATTTAAAACTCAAAAACAAAATTTCATTGACTTTTGCGAATGGGTTAGACACGCAAAAAAAAACAAATCACTCATATAAAATTTATGAGCTTTCATCCGAAAACATCACATGCTGAGATTTAGCTAATTCAATACATTTTATTCATATGAAGTATGAAGTGGTCTCCTAACGTCAGTTTTTCATTTCTCTTCATTTACTTCATCCAAAAGAGAAAATTACTTACACGAGAAACAAAATACAATTTTATTTCAACCACGCCGACTGACGCAATGAATTTTTTCAATGGAATTGCTTTAAGCTTAATTAAAGGTTTAACCAGAAATCCATTGCATAAAAGGTCAAGTACAGTTTTTTTTTTCTCAGAATAGGGTGAGTGCCCGTATGGAAGATAATGATGCTATAAGCAGCATTTGCCTTTCCGATTCCAAGTATAACTTGGTTTTATTTATCTGTGTAGGAGGTCTACGTACATACAATGCGGTATTTGAGTGTGCTCGAAGAAATTTAAAAATACGATTGAAGGTAATGCAGTATTTCTGACAAGTTTGGACAGCAAATAAGTCTGACTATAAAAGAAAACACTTGAAACTGTCAAGCTACATCTGATAAAAGAGATGGCTATTCGACTGCCAAATTTTTCCGATTCGAATTTCCCACCACTTGCATCCGATTTGTGCAGTGGAAAAACCAATGGCAGACGACATACGTTAAGTTTTTTAAAACTCAAGTCCTTGTCTCATTTAAAAAAATAAAATAAACTAAAAAAAAATACCTTTACCATTTCTACCATTTTCTATATGCGTGCAGTTTCAATTCTACTTTGTGTTTCTACCAAGTGAAAAAGAAAGGTGATCAAATAATTTGCTGCCTCGTAGCAGAAAACTGTAGAAAACTGGTTGGCCTTAAGGTTTGTGATACACATCTAGTATAGATATCAGGTATTAAGAGCCTAGTTCATACAATGGTGGTATAGCCTTTTCTTTAGCTAAAACAACGCTATTCTCTTAGAGCAGGTAGTTTTTGGATGCCATAAGATTCATACTATGGTGTTTTACTGCGGTGTGGACTGTGTTGTGTAAGACGACCGCAGTCGAGTTATTTAAGGTTCTCCCCTCGCGTGACTCGTGTTGGTTCGTTTAAAACGAAAGTCATTTCTGCACTTCCAATTGGTCAACCTAAAAAACGAGCTAGTTGCAGTTATTTTAATTGAATGAGGTTCATGGCGTTGCTCGAATTTGGGCGAATTGAGCAATCAATAGTTTTCTGATTGAAATGCAAGTTTAAATAACTTTTTTTTACCAATTCAAATAAAACTATGAGGCTGAGAAAGTTTGTAAGGTATTAGGAACTTTCTTCGAGTAGAAAAGAAAATTTCAACTTTTTTGTATTTCTTGCACAGGTCAAACAGGTCTGCTTGGCAGCGGTTTCTTATCAGCCAGCGGCTGGCAGTAGCAGAGGCAGGCAGCTGCTGGAAGAATTCAACAATTTTTAAAATAGTACAAAAAAAGTGCTACCTGGCATCACTTAAATCTTTTTGATATCGCTTTTGCTGGGTAAAAGCTAGGCGATATTGTTAAATGAGTCCACTTTGAATGGTAGTGGACGTTCTCTTGACTAACGAACATTTTGAACCCTTGCCAAATAAATGAAAACTCAGGTTTGAGTTCAATGTTTTCTTACTTTATCGCATTTGAAAAACTTTTGGTTGAAATTCCATTTAATATTTGATTTGTAAAATATTCAACTCTCACTACTTACTTACTATGTTGTGTTGCAGCCAAGAGTTGAGTTGCAGAAAGAAAGTTGAAAGTAGATTAAAATTCTGTTGTCTTAGGTTGACCAAACCAAAAGGAATCAAGCAGATGGCTTCCGGAATTGTTCCGTTTTTCTTCTCAGAAAAGAGGAAGAAAGAAACAAATTTTATTTACATTGCAGCAGATTATTGTTCAAAGACATGTATCTACCCCTGTTCTGCAACAATCGCATCGATAACATCAATCGAGAAACAGTGAGAACCGGAACGAAATCCTACTAAATTCAAAGAATCTCGTTCCATTTCCCACCGGATTTTATCGAGGCGAAAGTTACAGAACAGGGGAAATAGTGTTGCCAGTGGTAGTAACAGCTATTTTGGTATTAGTCTAGTGTTTCGATAGACGCCTAGATTCTTCTTCTTAGGTGGGCATTACAGTTCGGGTTGAACCTGGGCCTCAACCAACAGCCTTCTGTAACGACTTCGATTTCGGGCGAGCTCTCTCCAGTTTTGCACTCTAAGTCCGTTGAGGTCTTCATCCACTTGATTGCGCCACCTAAGACGAGGTCTTCCCCTTCCGCGATTAACCTGCAATGTGCTTTCGAACACCCGACGAGCCGGAGCGTTTGGGTCCATCCGCTCGACATGTCCCAACCATCGTAGCCTCGCGATGCATACTCTTTTGGCTATGCCCATGTCGCGGTACAGCTCATACAGCTCGTTGTTGCATCTTCTCCACATATTGTCTTCGCATACGGGACCAAAGTTCATTCGGAGAATTTTTCTTTCGAAACGACGAAGGGTTTCCTCATCCGCTTTCGATAAGGATATCTAGATTGCCAAAGCCAAACTGTACTGGGAAGGGAATTCGAGTTGATTTCAGCAACATCATGAGGTTCTCAATTCAAACGACTGCAATAAGATCACCAATGGGTAACACCTCCAGTTTTTTCATCTTCGTGCTTTCGTTTTAAAAGAACCAAAACGTGCAACACAAACTGGTTTTCAACTAAACGACTGAAATCAGTTCGTTTCAGATTGACGAATAAATAGGGTGGCGCAACATCAGAGCGAGGAGCCCCAAGTCTAGCGGATTTCTCACCATCATGCACTGTGAGGGACCTTGAAAAAGCTCTTTCCATGGCAATGAATTCATTAACGGAGGACTTTCCAATTCCTCGCGAAAGGCAATACCCGTAGAAAAACATTTTTGCTTCTGTTGGGATTTGAACCACGAACCTCTGAGTTAACATCAGACATACTAACCATCACGCCATGAGTACCATTAAATTACCCAATAGGAGACTCATTGGTTACCTTTTTCATCAGAAATGACTAATTAGTTTCGTTTTAAACGAACCGGCACGAGCAACACAAAGTGATTTTTCCCGTCAAATTACTAAAAAAAAAAAAAAAAAAATCGTGTGAAACGAACGAACACGATCTCTTTATGCCCCTCAAATGGATCGTGTAAGCTCGTGTTAGTTGAATATAAACACGTCCACGTATGTCATAGGCAAAAGTCAGTTGTTTCCCCGTAGTTGATTTCCAAATTTACTCCACGTATGTACATACGAGCTACAGCAGCGACTACTGCTACCTGTCAATGCTTTTATTAACTCTTTTTCCTCGAAAAAAAAAACTGAGCAGGTTAATGCAAACATCTAAAAATTAAAGGCTTAGCTCAATGTCAGCCAAAAAAGCAATTATACATACAAAATCAAAATGGCACGTTTATTAATTGAATAATTTCCGAAATTAACGTAAAGTTGACCTACTTATGAGTCTCAGAAAAACCTTAAGTTCATAAGTAGCCCTCTTTTGAAATATGTACTTTGAAAAACTCATAATGAAGTGACACCCCAAACAATACACAGCGAGATGATTGATTTTTCTTCAAAAAAAAAAACTACGTGTCAATTGATACTAATTGCGTCGCACATACAAACTAGACCTAACTCTTTCGTTTTACCTGTTAGTTTCCACCTAAGCACAACAAAGAAACACAGTTCGTTGTGACGAACGGGAAAGGTCTGTTTATTCAAATTAACTAAATAAGCAAAACGGCAACAGAATTCCACGAAAAACATATTTACGCTTCAACTCACTCTCTAATTGCCCTCCATTTACGCAAAAAAATAAAATTACTTCGCTGTTAATACAAACAAACACTGTCCCACTGTGAACTTAATTTAAACCGAAAAATGATTATGTTGTTGCCTAATGAAAAATTAGCCTTGTTTTACGCACAATTGTTTGAATGACACTCTATCTCGTTTGATTGACAATGATTATGGGGAACGCATTAAGATGTTGGTATAAAATAAACAAATCATTATAAATCATAATTTAAATTTTCAAAAGTACAACGAACTTTGCCCTTACTTTCAGTATAAAAACTGTGTGCGAGAGAAAATTAATATTCCACGAACAAAAAGTTTAGTTATGAGAAAAGTAATTTGTCGTCGTTTTTATGCTTTCGTGATGAAAACAAAAAAACTCAATGGTGTCAGTGCTATTTTCTTTTTCAAACTAATTGAGTTTTACTTTTTTCCTGTGAAAAAAAAAATTTTTTTCCTCTGGGTATTCTGTGCTTTTACTCGAGTTGGCGTGATAAAAAGTATGGTGTGTAAAAAAACCAAAATTTGCCACAGTAAAGCACACTAACAATCAGGGGGGTTGGAGACTATAAATGTGTAGTACTTTGTAAATTTAACAACGTTGACCTTTGCTGTAGTTTGAATTTGACGCTTTTGCGATCTTGAAGACTATACCATAATTAGGGTCAGAATTTTGAAGCTTTTGTCATACCAAGTGTGAGTGGTTCAAATTGTAGGTCCTTTCTTTTATCTCAAGGTATGGTTGAGAGAAATGCGATAAACTCCGTGACTCCCCACTTTTTTATGCGTAGTTCATATAGGGGCTCATGTCATATTTTCGGTCCGTGTCATACTTGGGGCTCGGGTAAAACTTGGAATACGTGTTGTACTTAGAATCTGTTGCATACCCGGAATCTGTGCCATACGGGGAGTCCATGTTCTAAGCGGAGTTCATGCTATAAGCGGATTCCGGCGGGTTAAACTTGAAGTCCCTGTTATACGTTTATAAGATTCGTATCACACGTTAATATCATTCTTGATTTCTTTCATACTTAAGAGCAGCGTGTTACTAGAGTATAACAACACACGGAATGCGTGTCACCAACTTCGTGACATAATTTGGCCCCGAGTTATACTTGAAGTTCGTGTCATACTCAATGTCTATATTGTTAAGGTCTCACGTCATATTGAACTTTGAATGCTTAATGCACAAACGTTCACTTAAAGCATTCCTATCATACTTAAAAAGGTTTTTTAAATAATTAAGGACTGCGTCCTACTATAGATAGTTACTATGCTTGTGGCCCAGGACATACGCGGAGTCCGTGTCATACTTGGGGTTCGTGTAATACTTGGGGTTCATGTAATACTTGGGGTTCGTGTAATACTTGGGGTTCGTGTAATACTTAAGGTTCGTGCCGCAATTGCATTTGGTGCCAAACTAAGAGTCCGTGTCATACTTTGAGCTCATGTCATACATGAGTATCCTACTTGCGGTTGGTGTCATACTTTGCCTGTCATGTAGAAGTTATACTTTAGTTTCGTGTCATACTCAATGATTCTGTAATGAGTAATGAGTAATGAGATTTCGCGTCATATTAAACGCGCAATTATGGTCAATGACAAACGTACACTTAGAAGATTCGTGTCAAACTTTAAAATGTGCAATTCTCAAAGTTTATTTCTTACTTAACAGGCTCGTCTTACTAGAGATCCTTACTATACTTGGAGTACGTGTCACATTTGGGGTCCGTGTAATACTACGGGTACGTGTCATATTAGGAATATGTATCATACTTCGGTTACCGTGAGACTTATGATTGAGTTGTGTATTGATTGTCATTTTTAAGATCCATGTCATACTTTGGGTCCGTGGTATGCTTCCAAGTCATTCTTGTAGTCTGTATCACACTTAGAGTAAATGTCATACCCGGACTTTGTGTCATAGGGGCCCGGCCGTCCATAAAATACGTTCGCATACAGGGGGGAGGGAGGGGTCTCGCTGAGTGTGACAAGATGTGACAAGGGGGGAGGGGGGAGTTCTACGGCAACGTAACGTTCGCCGTTCATCAAAAAATGTTAATACATTTATACTATTTCTACTCGACTAGTTTTTTTTAAATCGTTGTCATGATAAAAGTCATTCATTTCGTATTAGTAAATATACAGACATTTAAATGAAATCCATATATTTATAATACAAGAAATTGTAACTCAAAATATTTACTAATGTTTATTTTTTCAAACATGAGCGCTAGCCCTTTGGCGTGGCTCTAGCGTTTTGACTTGGCTCTAGCGGCATTAGAATAGGCAAAATATATTTGTTAATTTATTATAAAAAAAAAAAAAAATTAAAACTTACAACTGCACTATCAATTAAAATTTATCATGCGCAAGGCGAGGGGTCTACGCTTTTGTGACGTAATATTCATAGGGGGGTGTGACACAGCGTGACACTGGGGGGAGGGGGGTTCGAAAAATCTAATTTTAGTGTGACGTATTTTATGGACGGCCCCATACTAAGAATTTGTGTCACACTTTGGTCTCGAGACATGCTTCAGATCCATGTCATAATTAGACCAGTGAATTCCCACAAAACCCACTTTGAGTTCACGTGTACATCTTTATCCCTTTCCGGTGTCCATATTTTATAAATCAGGATAAGTAATATCGTTTTCGACCATTTCTCTACTCACACATAAGCAATCAAACTGGGTCAACCGCATTTCCTGTGAACCCTAACAACCTCGCGAAAATTTTGTATCTATACTTTTCTAAATATCAACGCATGACAAATAATTTATAAATAACACTCACCCATTAACACACTAACCCAAACACAATTTAAACACACCCCCTTCGTTCATAGAAACGTAATTAAAAACGCTCACACACCCCTCTTCGTTTTCCTAGAATTATTGAAAAAAAAGGTGAGCCCCACCTTCAACGCCAACTAATA
The DNA here is from genome assembly GCA_949752695.1 of Melanostoma scalare. Lineage (NCBI taxonomy): Eukaryota > Metazoa > Arthropoda > Insecta > Diptera > Syrphidae > Melanostoma > Melanostoma scalare. The sequence continues at coordinate 268,869,837 of OX456984.1, read as the reverse complement.
ATGACGACATCCGCCCTCAATTTGAACATTCCGTTACACTTGCGTGTCTCAGCGAAATATAGACAATTCTATTTCCCTCATTCCTACCAATATGAAAATAACTTAAGAAACTGAACATCTAAAATATTAGCCAGCTCCAAGAACTCGGTAATCTTTTAATGACTGGATTTAGTGTGGTTATGCAAGCGACACTCACAATATTTCAACTATAAATTTACATGACTATTATGTGTGATTGTTTTTTTTATGAGTGATTGTTTTATAAGAGAAAAGCAAATGAATTGGAGTGAAAATCGCTTTGTTTGATTGTAAATTACTCTGTAAAATTCATTGAAGCAAAATTGTAATTCAATCAAATTCGAATAAGTCACAATTTGAAATGATGATGTAAGCGAATTCAACATCGCATTTGTGTAATAAAATTCCATTGAAACTGTGATTTGTGGAAAAAATTTGTTTGCTTCCATAAAATTTCTGTGATTGGACAAAACTTGGACAATTGGACAAACATTGGACAAAAACTAAAAATAAAACCTTAACTTAGCGTTTAAAGTTAAACTTCCCGATGGTAAAAGCCACTAATCATATAAAGTTTTTCCACAGAAAGTTGACGATTATTCGTCGCAGGAAGTCCTATCTGGGTGCCAAAATTGACAGAGTGTTTTAGGAAACATATCCAGGCTTAACTCATCTTAATTTAACGATTGAATCTCAGTTTTGAAACTACTAGAGGTTAAAATAAAATCTCCACCATTGGAGACAAAATACTCATGGTGAAGACAAAGACGAGAACATCAGCATTTGGCTTATCTCAGACATGAAACAATACAAAATTGGGAGGCCTGTCAAAGCCTTCTGAGGTCAGTGCGGCGCGGCGCGGTGTACTCCACCACAACCAATTGTTCACTAGTGTGAAGCAGATATTTGTGAGAGTTTAGATCTCTTCGTTGTGCCCGTTGCGTAAAGGTTAACATATCGTCCTGTAACGACGGAGTTTGAGGTTCGAATCAAATCGGAAACAAAAAAAATTTTCGCTCGGGTATCAGGTTTTACGAGAAATTAAAGAATTCTTTGAGAGTAATTAAACATTGCCATGAAGAGTTCTTTTTTGCTTAGTCGTTTGGAACCAGCATACAATTTTGTAGGTCCTTCCCATGCTAAAGGCCACGAACCGTTTGTTTTGCATCTAACAGTCACATTTACCAAGGCTTCCCTTCAAATTCAACGAGTTTAGTTGCTGCTTAAAATGATAAGATAAGCCTGGAGTAAGAAAGACCTCTCATCAAAGAGTATGTTAAACATCCATAAGTTTACTACCAACTTAATAAATAAGACTGAAAGTATGGTTCGTATGAAACATACTCTCCTAAGCACTCAGGCAGTCAATCTCAAAGCTACACAAACCTAATTTATGCCTCGTAAGACCATTTCCACAAAATTACGAGCTAGAGCATTCCAAATGGATGACGAGTGCCATAAAATAGGTGCGTGGGTACTATCCACAAAAAAAAGAAATCTAACTAACCTAACTTTTCCATTATTCCAAAAACTTTCTGCAAAAATGGAACCTTCTCAGAAGTAATTCCAATCAATGTCACAAAGTTTAACTGAAAAGGGAAAACAAAAACCCAATGAGTTTCCTAATCAGGCACACTCTCATTACTTAACGATAAGTTTTTGGATTCCGTTGTAAGGCAATATCATTTTATATTCTAATCAACTGCACTTGCTTAATGAATCAATGCTTCTGCGAAATCAGAAAGTAAATTACCAGAATTATCTTTTAAGTAAATATTTTTTGGTTGATGTGGGATTTTCTCGAAAAGATGGTTTGGTTTTTTTTGAGAAACAAAAAAAAAAATTATGTCAGTTGTTATGTTTCGATTTGCTATGCGAACTTTGACATCAATTTCCATTAAATTTACATAAGCTTCAGAGAAATCATTAAAAGATTGCGATAGAGATTCTGTTTGAAAATAATTAAGTTAGGTTGGTGCGTAATTAAAATCGTTTGTTGAAGTGGTGTTCTAGCGAATTTTGATTAATTAGGTTTTGTTGTGCTTTGAAGCGATTCACGTATGTACATTGTACATATCTGAATGTGCTTTTTGTTGATAAACAAACGTATGTAGGTACATTATTTTCACTGCGTGTGTTGGATATAATCTCACCTTGACTTTTCAAAAGTAATTTTCTAAAGAAAGACGTAAAAAGTGCTTCTAGCTAATTTGGAGGAAAAAAACAAGGTTTACTGCGTACAACGTGAGTTTATAGATTTTTTGTAATGTATACTCACTTTTTGAGAGATTTTGTCCGAATTGACAAATTGTAAATATTTCTTCTTCGAATATAGAAGACTAAACTGTATAGGAAGTGAAAACTTCAACCCGGGAGCTGTGGCCTATATCACAAAAACAAAAGTCTGTACTTGTAATTCCACGTTACAAGTTTGTTCCTGTTCTTTGATTCACAAACTACAAGTCTCCAATTCACAAGCTGAAGCTTGCGGCGGACAAGATTGAAGAAAAAAGTATTATTTTCACAAGTGTCCAAAACTCCAGTTCCACCAGACTCAAGAATAACTCGCAATTTACAACTGTTTTTTTTACAAAATTGTTGAATGTTGTGCCGGAGAAGTGAAAACATAAATAGAACAAGCAAACAAAATATCATCTCTTTGGCTACTGTATTTTTGGTATTTGGTATTTTTGAAATAAAAGTAAAGTAGAAAAAAACTTATAAGAAAAATTACAAGTAGAGGTTTACCTGTAGAATATTCTTACATACTGAACAATCTTTGTAAATTTGTTTTCTTTAGTGATATGGAAAATCAAAAGTTGGTTTTGTTTTCACAAGTTTTTTACTTGTAAATTACAACTTTGATTTTGTTTTTTTTTCCCACAAGTTTCGCTTTCCGAAATACAGATGCAAAGTTCTGAGCAACAACGATGGATAAAACATTAACACAAAAAAATAACAATTTTTATTAGAAAATCTTTACTTCCATACTTGTAAGTTGGTGAAATAGGGAATTGGAGTGATATCGATGTTCCACGCTGTCACAATGTGCTTGAAACTAGAAATACAGTAAGGTATACCATTCTACAAGAGCCTTATAAAGTTTTCAACCTATTCTCTCTGAAATTAGATGCATTTTCATTCCATGCAGCTCACTCTGTTGAAATATTTTCATCTACAGACAAAGAAAATGCGTATTCCAAAAAGCCCTTTCCCTTACTTTAAAGGACTCCAGTGAGTGTGTCCTATTACTTAGGGAACTAAAAACTCTGTCTCGCTTTCAAGTAAGAATTTCAATAGAAACCGTGAAGGCATAGAGTAAGTGTCTTCTTCCGGATGGAATTTGTAGTTGGTTTTTAAAAAAAAGTTCAGTATTTGCAAGTTCTGATTGGTGTCGATTTGGCGGTGCCCAGATGTTGCAACTTATTGTATCCGTAAATTGTGCTTACTATTCCTCCACAAGGTAGCCACTGGGAACTAGGATCCAACCGGGTGTGACCTGCCAAACTAGTAAGTACTATTGTTGACAAAGGGACGAAAAATAATAATAATAGAAAAACACTATAATGCTCTCTGAGTAATGAAAGACTGCCCGACCCTCAGTGGTATTCCACAGCTTATTGAGAATGTCACAGTTGTTAAATTCAACTTACAAAATCAACGGCAGACTTCAGCAATCAAAAAAACCGAAACCCCTGAATGAGCTACGTCGACATATTCAGTTTAAAAGTCTTTCAGAGTCTTTCAATACCAGAACAGTAGAGATGGTGGCGGATGACCTCCTGGCGAGCCAACGGCAGCTCTCATACTCTTGCAGCAGGGTACTGATACCGGATTATCCGGCCCTTCATGTCCAAGAGGATCCCAAGAGGGATTGTGCGGGGGGTTAGCTGCCCAACCAAGTAAAGACTATATGGTTCCGAAACAACCAACAGAATCGGTAATCAATTATAATTTTAACATTAAATACCCAGCCAAACGACAACAACGAGCTGTATGAGCTCTACTGCAACTTGGATATAGAAAGAAAAGTTCGTTTCGCCAGACAACGATGGCTGGGACATGAAGACATGAAGAGTGAATGGACATCAACGATCCGGCTCGACGAGTTTTTGAAAGCACATGGTAGAGATATCGCCGAAGGGGACGTCTTCGTCTTACGTAGCACAATCAATCAAGAACTTAAATTTCAGTAACGAAAATGGGTTTACAGAATTTTTTCAATTTGTGTGTATATTCGTCAGGGGCCTATTAGTAAAAAAAATAAAACCACAACTTTGTAAGTTGTAAGTTAAGAGTTAACAAGTTTTTAAACCTGATTTTTGTGGCTGATGCATCCTCTCAAATGAAATTGAGAGGTAAACAACCATCTCCAGTTTCAATCAACGCAGATAGATTTTAGATTAGATTTTTTCAAAATGTGTTTTTTGTTGGTTGAGCCCAACTATTCCAGCGTTGCCCATGGCGTAATGGTTAGCATGTCTGCCTATTAAGCGGCATATTCGTGGTTCGAATCTCAAGATAATCACTTTTCGCAAGTCCTCCGAAAGAGCCACGAAAAGGGCTTTATTGATTAGCCGTTCGGAATCGGCAGAAAATTGTCGGTCCCTTTGATATCATCATCAGGCACGGTTGTGAGAAATGCGCTAGGCCCTGGGGCTCCTCTCTGTTGGAATGCAGGGGACCCACAATTTTCTGCAGGTTCTAAACGGCTAATCGAGAAATCGCTTTAATGGCAATGAACTTACTAACGGAAAACTTGCCAATTCCGCGCGAAAGGCGATATAACAGGAAAAGCCGTGGAATAATATTTTTGCCTCTGTTGGAATCTGAAATTATTTCCTTTGACATTTATCGACTGAGACGAATAAAACTGAAATTACTCAAATACCTTTAACATTAGGTACCTAATCGATTCATTGCGTGTAATTTTTCTACCAAAGTTTTTTTTGCTCTTCACTTTTGCAACGTAGGCATTTTAGTAGCGATAGCAGCCAAAGTGATGACATAATAATAAAAATCTTTGATGTTTCGCTGAAATCCATTTCCCGAAGCATACCACTTACCACTTTCAATGCTCAGGAGAGAAAGCTTTCGTATTCGTCAGTTTGAAATACTATTTTGACAGTTTCTTCATATTTATCAAAACAGCTTCTATTGGATTCCACGAATGGTTTCAATGAATATACGGCCTATCGAGGTAACCGTCGGAGCGGAATTCTCTCCGATCGGAGACATTTTGCTTCGTCGTAGTTCTCCGATCGGACGATCCGACGTTCTGCGATAAGTTTTTGTGGCGGAAATTTTAGTTTTGGGAATGCAATGCATTGCCGTTTTTGTGAAAAATTTCTTACGACGACAACTACTTCGAAGCAAAATTGAATCTCCGAAAAAAGATGCGTTGCGGAGAAAACTCCGCTCCGACGGTTACCTCGATAGGGCCGATAATAAACGCATTGCCGATTGAAGAAACATTTTCCGGTCTTGCAACCGTTGAATCGCTCCAAGATATCCAAAAGATTGCGAACAAACCGTTTTCGAGGCCACTCGTTTTCAGTAGAAGGTGAGCTGATTGATTCCAAGATCTGCTTGTACGAAGATACGCTGTTTTGAGATTATTACATTTCCGTATGACCATCGACTATTGCTTTCGTAGTTCCAACAGCAAAGAGTTTTATTACTCTTTGTTCAAACCTAAGACTTTCCAAGTTTTTTTCTTTCTTTCAGTTACAGAATTACTCTCAGGTTCTTAAGACGAAGTAACTTCGAGACATTAATGCTTTTCTATTTGAAAGCCTGGAGCCTGTAACACAAATTTACAAGCACTTGTAGTACAACAAGTAGACTATCACAAGTGTAAAAAGTTTCGGTAGCACAAATCTGCAAATTTGTTTCCTTTTCTGCAAAGTATAGTATGTATATAATCCTACTGGTTACTCGTAGACTTGTAAACTTGTAGCTTTGCGTTACAAAGGACAAATTTTGAAGTTAAGCATCTTAGTAACTTGATGTAACAGCTATTTTGAAGTCAGATCTGGATTCACAAACTATATACATTGGAAAAGAAATGGTCTATTTTTAGGTAGTAGTATATGTTAAACCACTAGGCTCAAAAATAGCTAAAACTTTTTTTTCGATTTTTAATACAACGTGTTGTGACAAAGCAATTCTGAGGCCAGATTTGAAATCAGGACACAAAACCATTGTCGAACAGTGGAATTCAAGAGAATAACCAAATGTTTGACAAAAAGGTGAGAAATACTTTTTCTGTCGTCGATCCCTTGTCCAGCCTGAATTGGATTTTTTACCCAAAGTTTCTAATATCTTGGCCTCTCTTTCGTGGAAGCTCTGAGGCTGTAGCCCCGGCTGCTCTTGCCTTGGCCCTGTACATATCTACTAGCTTCCTCTAAACCTAGTAGGTACCGCTTAAATCTCTAAAATATAATGAAAAAAGCAATAGGCATTTACATGATGTGCCGCTGGTATCATGGTTTTCAAAAGATAACATGACAATAGGCACAATTTTATACAGAAAACGAGATAAATTGTCCTTTAGTCCTTTACAATTCATAAACTCATATACCTACCTACATAGGCACATACTTAGTGTACCTAACCAATCTGTTCCCTTTCCACAAAACACTATCCAAACTATCACGGTACGAAATTGTAGGTACATCTATTCAAGGACGGATTTATCAAAGTGGGTTCTCTTTATCAAAAAAAAAAAAACTCGTGTATTTTTATTCGGGTTGGGTTCGATATCCCGTTTTTTATAATCCTGTTTTTTATTTTCCCGCATTTAAAATCCCGTTTTTTTTAAGCCCGTTTTGTATTATCCCGCTTTTTTAAAACCCCGTTTTTAAAATCCCGTTTATTAAAATCCCGTTTATTAAAATCCCGTTCTTATAAGCCCGCTTTTGTATTCAACACCAGGTGTTTTATTTTAAAAATCGCGCGATTTTTAAAATAAAACACCTGGTGTTGAATACAAAAGCGGGATTAAATATAAAAAAGAAGAAGAATATTTGGTCTAAATTATTTTATTGCAAACATTATTATTGTTTCAAAAGAAAAGAACATAATACATAACAAAAATGTAATTCCAAAAAAGATTACAACAAAAAATAACAAAAAATGAATACAGTTGAATATTGTGAGCTATACGACAAAAATATTAAAAGATCTGTCCAGTTTCTCTGTATAATGGTATTAATAAAAAAAATGTTCAGACAACAAAACTTTCAACATTTGAGAACTGATATGTAGTGTTTAAATGAACAATATTGAAATATAAAATATAAATATAAAACGGGCTAAGCGGGATTAAACGGGATTTTAAAAGACGGTCTTTTGATAAACGGGATTTTGATTAAACAGGATTGTCACGAACGGGATTTTAACAAAACGGTATTTAAGAAGACGGGATTATAAACTTTTTTTTGTCGGGATTTTAAAAAACGGGATTTTAAAAAGCGGGATTCCGATACGCTCCCTTTTTATTCAAAAACGAAAACAAACAAACACAAATAAGAGACAATAGACAAGGCGTTCAAATTTATTATTGACTTGAAAGATGAACACACGCATATGCCATCCATATCCCGCATAGAAATAATGAATGTTCTTCCAGTCATCGATAGAAATTAAATAAAAAAAACCTTAAGGGGGTCATTAACTTCATTGTCGGGTCTATTCCGACAGGCAGATGTACACACTGCACACCAATACCAACATCAAAAACTTTTCGAATAACACAAGGCTCACACGTCACACCACATCAGGCACACCCCTTCGGTTAAATTTTTTTTTCGGTTTTTTGTTGCAAAAACTGCACTCAAAACGTCACTTCAAAAACAGGCAAATGTAAATATATCGAGAAAGAAACGTAAAAATTCGACAAACAGAATTCAGCAACAAAGTCGTAGTCTACCTACGCAAAGTAATCAACGGATGGCGCTAAGTCAAACGGGCGATAAAAAAACGGCAATGGTGGCATATCAAACGAACTACATACACTGGAACAAAACGAGAGAAAAAAAAAACAATTTTCTATTCTACAAATGAAAGCCAAAGCACCATGCAATCGGTTTCGGTACATGTTTATGTATTTTTCGTGGAATTCCATTGAGTTATTTCAATTCCTATTTTCTTTTTTTGTTTAATTTCTGGCAACGACATTCTTTTCCTGTGAATTTTTTCCTTCTTCTTCTTTCTTCCCCTCGCTGTTGCTGAAGTGCTGTGTCAAACAAATAATATAAAAAAAAATCGAGGATAACAAAATTTAAAGAGAGATATTTCTGTCTCCAAGAAGTGCAATTATTCATGATGAATACACACACTCACACTTTGGTACCCATCTTTTCTTGGGAAGTGTATTATTTTTGATGTTCCAAGAAGAAGAATGACAGAAGATTCTCGTCTTAATCTTATTTATATTGTTTTTTTTTCCTCTGAAGAGTGTTTTTGACATAAATTTTTGTGTCTTCGCAGTAGGGTGCAAATAAGTTGTGGAAATTCGGCAGATGATGAAGATTGGGAAAATGCTATGTTGACAATGTATGTTGACAATGACAAAATATAATAGAGGTACACATAAACAAAATCAGTTCATATGGCTGGGCATAGGCCGGTTGTGAATCTACCCAATTCTATGTCTTTTGATAAAACTTTTGACAGATGAATGAACTGCTAAATTCAGAAGACAATTGGGGGTTTCTATAGTAGAGGACAACCTCATTACTCTCATAGTTGATAGTTGAACAATGAATTCGTATAAAATGACAAATCAATAGGCGTGTTCCACGAGAATGAAAATCTGGAAAAGCTTCATTTCTATGTGACAGAGGAACAATCCTTTCGTGAACAAACTTTTCAGCAAAACAATTTTCATCAGTCCACACTTCCGCTGAATAGAAACGGACAGTCAAATAGCGAACTTAACATTTTGCCCGAAACACCATAAAAAAATGGGCACGACTGGGTCGCACGAACTTGCGATTGTGTTCTAAATACGATATCAAAATCTAAAGGCTGAGTTAAAGGTTTTGGTATTAGCTCTTCATAATATATTTTGTGGTACAGGGTTGCCAACTACACATTAATTATGGAAATTGAATTAAATCACGCAAAATAATGAAAAAATTAAATTAAATATTCCAAAGGTTTTAAGCAAAAATCTAAAAACGCCATTCTTTTGCAATCGCTAATACACATGAATGATGAAAATTTAATCAAAATCGTTGGAGCAGTTTTCCCAAAAAACGGTTTTTTATTTTTCACTTTTTTTTAAAAACTGTTTTTTAAAAGTCGAGTATGCAAAGTTCTAGATCTTAACAGGAGTTATTTTGACAAAAAATTTGAAAAAAATAAAAGTTATGGTTTCGAAGTTAATTTCAAAAATCAAAATTTTTTTAAAAAATTTATAAAAATTTCCAAAACTAAGTTTTTTTAAATATTGATATGCAGTCTTTCTTTAACAGCTTACGACTTCTTAAATCCAAAATTTCGTCGAGATCGTGTCAGCCATTAACGAGAAAGTCGGTTTTAAAATAAACGGTACTATGGGAGGTACCGTTTTTAGGCCTTTTCCAAAAATTTTTTTTACATCATAAGAAAAACAATCCTAAATTAATCCTTCACACAAAATTTTATCGAAATCGTTGGAGCCGTTTTCGAGAAAAATAAGTATTATCACATCGGTTGTATGGCAGGTACGGTTATTTCAAGACCTAGAGACCCAATTCCAAAAACCCCTCTGTAGGATGCTTCACAGACCCTAACTGCAAATTTTGAAGAAAATCGGTCCATTGGTTCAGGCTGTAGATCCATATACACACAGACAGACACACAGACATACATACAGACAGACAGACAGACAAACAGACAGAATTGCAGGACCCACTTTTTTCGTATTCTCTATCATCGTAATGTCATGTTTGATTGTTATCTCAAAAATTTTTTTCTGCACGATTGCAAGACTTGCCTTATAGTACCTATAATCGCAAGTAAAAAGGCACTGATGGATTTTCTTGCAATCAAATCGGATGGCGTAACTCTTATGGTAGGTCTACACGATACCAACTTAACACAGACTTCTATAGAATTCTGTCTACGCAACTCAACTCGCAAATCAGTACAAACAAAAGTCTGTATGATGAATGAAGATATGATATAGGTATGCAGATATTTGTACCAACTTAGTCTGTACCATGTGACTTACAGAGCCTCTGCACATCAGAAAAGCTAACACAAAGAATCAATTTTGAACATTCTTTGCTAGATTTTTTTCTGATGTGTAATCAACGGTAGCATCTTATTTGAATTAAGGGCGATAGCCGATTGAAATTGAGTAGTACTATCTACCTTACTTTACTTCTACTGTGCCGCCTGCACCAAAAAGCAAAAAAAAAATTAATAATTTTCTCTCTTAGTGTGAAAAGTTGGCTTGAATGGCAAAAAATACTTATTACTGAGAAGAAATGTAAAAAAAATTTAAGTTATTGCAACAAAAAAAGTTGACTTTTCTTATTTTCACTTTCTTTTATGGAGCGGGGTCTCCGGACGAAATCAGCTTGAAGACACTCAACGAATTTTTTATCGTTAACTTTTAACGTTCTCGATGCACGTGTATATTATTGAAATATATTTAGTGCCATTGACTTGACAGCTGTTTCTTCTTCTTCTTCTCTTTCTTCTTCTTTTTCTCCTATATTCTTCTTCTTCTTCTTCTTCTTTTCTTCTTGTTCTTCTTCTTCTCTCCTTCTTCTTCTTCTTCTCTCCTTCTTCTTCTTCTCTCCTTCTTCTTCTTCTCTCCTTCTTCTTCTTCTCTCCTTCTTCTTCTTCTCTCCTTCTTCTTCTTCTCTCCTTCTTCTTTTTCTCTCCTTCTTCTTCTTCACTCCTTATTCTTCTTCTCTCCTTCTTCTTCTTCTCTCCTTCTTCTTCTTCTCTCCTTCTTCTTCTTATCTCCTTCTTCTTCTCTCCTTCTTCTTCTTCTCTCCTTCTTCTTCTTCTCTCCTTCTTCTTCTTCTCTCCTTCTTCTTCTCTCCTTCTTCTTCTTCTCTCCTTCTTCTTCTTCTCTCCTTCTTCTTCTTCTCTCCTTCTTTTTCTTCTCTCCTTCTTCTTCATCTCTCCTTCTTCTTCTTCTCTCCCTCTTCTTCTTCTCTCCTTCTTCTTCTTCTCTCCTTCTTCTTCTTCTCTCCTTCTTCTTCTTCTCTCCTTCTTCTTCTTCTCTCCTTCTTCTTCTTCTCTCCTTCTTCTTCTTCTCTCCTTCTTCTTCTTCTCTCCTTCTTCTTCTTCTCTCCTTCTTCTTCTTCTCTCCTTCTTCTTCTTCTCTCCTTCTTCTTCTTCTCTCCTTCTTCTTCTTTTTCTCTCCTTCTTCTTCTTCTTCTTCTTCTTAATCCATGTCTGAGCCTGAACCAAAAATGTCATGATATTGCCCTTTTAATCGGGATCTTTGGATCTCTATCTCGAACATGACAATATCAACAGAGCTGATGCCAGATGGAGTTTTTGCCGTGAAGGCTTCACCGAACATCTTGATCTCAGTTCACCAAAAGTTTCCAGTCGTATGTAGCGCCGACGCTTTGCTGGTACCAGGTCCTCTACATCAACAGTCTCCAATTCAGGCACGAAAAAGTCAAGTCATGGATCTATAGCGTTCCCCACTGACTGTAGTAACATTATGGTGGGCTTCATTTTTGATTGATTCCCTCTGCGTTTATACACCAACCGACTTTTTGAGAATGTCTCAACAATGGCTTTTGGATTATCATGACTCCAAATGCGACAATTTTTTATGTTGATGTAGCTATTCAACCAAAAGTGAGCTTCATCGCAGAACAAAATTGGATTAAGTAAGGCAGCAAACCAAGCTTTTTCCTCAAAATTTTCCATAAAGCGGATGCACTCACTCTGGTCTTCTTCGATACTCTGCTCCACAGCAGCAATAGCGCCTTCGCTGGTCAGGCTCGCTGTGCGACGTCTCTGTGAATGCGCTTTATCCACTATATTAAACGTCATGCTCGAATTACCTCGATTATGTTGACTCTTGACTAAGAACCTTTGTTTTGGTAATAACTAATAAGTTTGCACAACATGCAACCGACTAAGTCTATTCACTATCGCAATCTCGTATATCTCCCTTCCCTTTGCAGTTTTGGAGCGTGGAGATGAGAATTTTCAGCCATCATGGGCAGACAATTCTTCCAACTCCCGATATATGCCTTCCATGCTGTTTGCTTGGAGTTGGGCGAACTTCTATAGGTACCTCGCTTTCTTTAATCACATTATTTCATAGTAAAACGAACATCATTTGATATTTTCTAGCTTTTCTGTTAAGCGCAATTTAATCCCAACTCTTTACAAGGTTTGCAAACTGATGAATCATAAAAAACAAACTAAATGTGTACAAACCTTTCTTCGTTTTGCTTTCTTTACTTTTAAAAAGAAAAATAATCAGAAAAAGATAATATACAACATCCCTTAGAAAAAGTTCTTTAAACGTAAGTTGCCATCGAAACACCGTTGAGTCTGCAATTCTAGAAAATCCAATTTAAGAAAATTCTGCCATAGCAACGAAGATTGAGTCAAGCAACAACCTCTAATAGATGAAATGTTGTTTCAACGTCTTGTTGCTCTATTAAAACACCCACAGCAAAATGAAACTGTATACCTTTTATAAACGAAACCTACCGAAAGGTCATTAGAAAATTCTCGGAATTCGTTTAAAAGTTCCAAAGCATTCAGGAAAGAGTGTAGGCTATAAACTAAGGAGAACTGAAACAAAAACGCCAAAAAAAAAAAGGAGGAGGAAATTAGATTTTCACAAAATGAATGTAGATAACAAAAAATCAAAAATGAAATGAAGTTTCTTTTGACATAATTACCCGGGGGACATTACTCGCAGCGTCAGTTTAATGGCGACTTTAGTGCCGTTTCTCTCAAAATCATTGAGAGTTTGGTCAAACGGTAGAAGAAATAAATAGAAAATAGGAAAATAAGGGTCTGATCCAATAAAACACATAGGAATGGTAGGTTCAATCAATCAATACTCAACACTTAAGCTCAGTATTGATTTGTTTTTGTGTTCAGTGCATTGCTGATCTGATTATGGGATTGCCATTGGCGTCATGAAGTCATGAGCACTTCGGTTTCTTTTAGATTCCAGTTGTTGTGAATAAAAGAGGGTGTTGGAGAACATACGCGTTGGAATCACATATTAATGTTGTCCAACATTCTTTTTAAAATTTATAATTGTTCACGCCACCAGTTGTAAGTATGTTCTCCTTGTTTAACGGTTTTCTTTTTGAAAGCTCACTTACCGAACCTTCAATGTAAATCTTTTTGGTCGCCAGATGTGTTCGTTGAGGAAGGCTCAGATGATGGTGCCAAAAAGAAAAGTGATACCAAGTTACGAGGTATTGCGATCGCCGGTCAGTTTCGAGAGATGAAAATGAAATATCCTAGAACAGAAAACTTTCTTCTAAAAAAAAGTTTGCATTGTCATCATCTGCCAACTGCCATGTTACTATAAAGACTCAAACTTTAACCACTTGATTCAAAAACACTTCCGGTTTTCATACCGTTGAAAGTATTTTGAAAGTATTCGTTTAGTATCAACTTTAAACGAAATGTAGGAAGTTAATGAACAAAACAAATACATACATACGTTGAAACAAGCGAAAAACAACCAAGTACCTACATGTACACTGAAACACTTAATTGACTCCTGACTTATTGATTAGCAGTTAGCACCAGCGTGGGATTTAGCTTTTTTGGGCCCTAGGCCTGAAGAGTAAATGGTGTCCTCTTTGCATATATTCTCTTATATTATATATGGAATACTACATACAAAATTTAATACTTAAGAAAACAAATTACAACGAATTCCAATAAACAAAAAATAATTTCATTTATAATGGTTGTTACAAGAATATGTACATAATGTATATGACTTTCTTTTACAGATTTTTTTTACTTAATTTTTGAAATACAGTGCTCCCGGATAAGTTCTTCCTAGGTTTTGTTATCTTTTATGTGCAATTAACCGGGAAAGTCAGTTATTCAAACCCGGTTGCTGATAAAAGGACCCGCTTTAATATCTTAAAAGGATTCGTAACCGAGGAAGTACGTTGTATTGTTTGTGTTTTTGTAGGATATTGATGACATTTCAATTGCTGTGAAGTCAGTTGTGCTTCAGTTTAATGTTTAACTTTTATTTTGGGAAGGTAAGATAGTTATCCGAAAAAAATGCATGCTTTCTAAAAAAACGTGTTGATAAATAGAGGGCGTTAAGCGGGTTGGGTAAATATCCGATAGGCATTTAAAAGGGTAAATTCGTGAGCAATGTGAAACAAAATAACAAGCGTAGAAACAAGCGTGCATCAAAGCGGGGAGGTAAATAAACGGGAATTACTGTATTGTTTCCTTGTTTTTTTTATAAGTTCATCAAAATCTATTTCATGAAGCAAGTCACTCTCAATACAGAGCAGAGATAGTGCATCAACTCTTTCCTGCGTTAGCATTGTTTGCCAAGGACTTTTTAAGAGTTTTAATTGACTAGATGATCTATCCGCAGAACAATTTGTCTTCATCAGACTTAAAAATAAACTTAACGTAACTTACGTTCGGAAACGCTGATGTAATTTTATTTCCCCACATAATCTCCACAGGCCATAACGTTGACTTTTTCATTGCTTGTGCAAAAAAATCAAATCGTTCAGAAATTTCCTTATATATTTATCCTCTGGAATCGATTTGTACTCTTAACTTTTCGATAATAATAAAAAAAAAAGCGTCGATTAGAAATTCGGAACTTATCCTTCGGGCTTAAATCTCCATCGGTAGCATTACTATCGTTAGCCATTTTTTTTTGCAAATTCGTTTTCGTGCAAACATGTAGCTGCCAACAGGTAGAAGTTCTTTAGAGCGCATTTGAATAGCGTCGAAATTATTACGCATTTTCTCCAGATGATCGGACAATGATATATACAAATTCGCGCACATCAGTTGTGCAACGTCTTCGCTTTGCAAAAATTTGTAAGATATCGTTCCTAATCACAAGCATTAAGCAAATTCTAGTTCATTCATTTTGTTTAGTAGGTCACCACTCACCAGCTTCTTTCCTAGCATCTCCTTTTCGTGTATTATCTTCAGAAATATCGTTTAAATATCTAATAAATTTATTATATGATTTATTGATGGCAAAAGTAGCTGCAGTATGAGCTTTCCATAGAGTGAGTTCATCACATTATTATTTTGAAGAGCAGATTTTAACGATTGCCATCTACTAGTTGATGCAGAAAAAAAATGCATAGCGATTGTACGACAGAAAAAAAAATCAACTGTGATATGACAGCAATCCACGGCACAGCGACCAACAAGATTTAAAGAATGTTTATGCACAAGATACATAGACTGCATATGGATTTGTCAGAATAATTTCCTGTTGCATCCCTTTATACTGATCGAACACATTTGGAGCATTGTCCTATGTTTGCCCTCTGAATTTTAAAATCGATATGTGCACTCAGATACTTTAATGCTTGATTAGCAATACCGGATCCAGTATGAGAATGCATCTCCAAAAACGTTAAGAAGCGTTCAATAAGGGACCAGTTATAGCGATAAGGAAAACGAATCAGGAAAAATTTTCTAATAGAATAAAAACTAATTTTTCTTTCGATTTGAAATGCAATTATTAGACCAATCGATTGGAAATCACTTAAAGAATTTTTTGCGCCCAGCAAATGTATAATTGAACAAATATTTTCTGTTAAAAATGCATTCTTCTAGTTTCCTGATGCAATTTCATTTTTCGTGTCACCTGATTGAAGTTTTAGGCAAAATGGAACTAATCGTTCCAATTAATTGGATTCCATATTCCACTGACAGACACACAACGGATATTTTTTATCGTGTGCATTGCATAAGGAAAACCAGTTGCTGGGGTGCGGCTGCGAAGGGTTGAGTGCCTGACAACTGACATATTTTTCCTGTTCGCTATAAACGCTCATCAGGAAAATGTTCATGTTTCCATTTGTCTCAACTTTTCCTGATAGTTTTCCCTTATCGCTATAATTGGCTCCTAAGTTGAATATCTTTAACATACCGCGCAACAATACTCAATTCATCCACATGAGACAAATCTGGCGAGATTTATTTGTTTAATGATTTACTCGCGAACTCTTTGACCCATTATTTCAATCAATTATTTATGCTATTCCTAAGCTAGTAAACAATAAAACAAACTGGAGTAAATTCAGAGAAAAGCTTGAAAGCTATATAAATCTCAGATCCCCTATGGAAACAAAAGAGCAAATCGACCTTGAAGTAGAACAATTCATTGCCGATGTTCAACAAGCTGCAGAAGAAAGTACACCAACTTGCTCGAGTAGGAAGCAAACTGAAACAAAATACCCTGCCGAGATAAGAGAGTTGATATTGGAGAAGAGAAGAGCTCGAAGAAAATGGCAAAATACTAGATTTCCAGACGACAAAACAGAGTTTAACCGGCTAAGCAACGAACTGAAAAAACAAATCTACGAATTCAAAAATGATTCATTAAGTAGATTCCTGAAAAATTTAACGACTGATGCTTCAACTGATTATTCGCTCTGGAAAGCAGCTAAGCGCCTGAAAAGACCGCAGTTACAAAACCCGCCAATTAAATCTCTAAACGGGAATTGGATCGGAAATCCGAAAGAGAAAGCTAACCTGTTTGCAGAACATCTTGCGAATGTTTTTAAGCCATTCCCGGCAAATACATCTGAAATCAGCTTACAGTTTATTGATAAAGTCGATGAAGTTGACATACCAATTGTCACACTCAAAGAAATAAAAAGTGTGTGTCGAAATCAACTATCGAACAAAAAATCACCTGGGTACGATCTAATAACTGCTCAGGTTATGAAAGAAATGCCATCAAAAGCCTTCATAAAACTCCAATTCATAATAAATGCATGCCTAAAGACCCAATATGTCCCACATCATTGGAAAATTGCTGAAGTAATTGTTATACCAAAGCAAGGTAAGCCACCAACAGAAGTGACGTCTTACAGACCAATATCGCTTATACCAATAATGGCAAAAGTCTTTGAAAAATTGCTACTGAAAAGACTGAGCAAGGTCATAGAAGAAAGAAATCTAATCCCAAATCATCAGTTTGGATTTAGAAATAAACATTCCACGATAGACCAAGTTCATAGAATAACGGATACAGTTGAAAAAGCATTAGAAGAAAAACAAGTATGTTCGGCTATATTTTTAGATGTTGCTCAAGCATTCGACAAGGTATGGCATGAGGGGCTAGCGTACAAACTGCAAAGGGACCTACCCAGGCAGTACTACGAAATACTAAAATCTTATATCTCAAACCGGCTCTTCAGAGTACGGTATGATCAAGAATATTCAAAGCTATGTAATATACAAGCCGGTGTTCCACAAGGAAAAGTCCTAGGACCTACCCTGTATTTGCTATATACAAGGGATATTCCAGTGGATAACAACACCATTATGGCTACTTTTGCGGATGATACCGCAATTTTGGCATCCAGTAAGTGCGTCGTCAAGGCTGCTGAGAAATTGCAAAATGCCGTCGACACCGTTAGTGATTGGACCAAAAAATGGCGTATCAAGCTCAATGAAGCTAAATCTGCACATATAAACTTTACAAATAAAAAGTTAAGCTACGTTCAAATATTCATCAACAATCAAGCTGTACCCTACGCCAATACGGCCAAATACCTTGGGATGAATTTGGATGCAAAGCTAAAATGGAAAGAGCATATCAAAAAGAAAAGGGAAGAGCTCAACTAGAAATATAGAAAAATGTACTGGTTACTCGGTAGAAATTCGGACTTATCTGTCGAAAATAAAATAATGCTTTATAAACAAGTACTTAGACCTGTTTGGACCTATGGAATCCAATTATGGGGCTGTTCAAAGAAAACAAATACTGAAATCATCCAAAAGTTCCAAAACAAAGTCCTTCGTGGAATAGTAAATGCACCATGGTATATAAGAAATAGCGATTTACATCGTGACCTACAAATAGAAACGGTTACAGAAGTTGTAAGAAAACATGCTGTATCACACAATCAGCGACTGCATAGTCATATCAACTCTGAAATGGAGTCCGTATTAAATACGAGAGGCAATGTTCGGAGATTAAGAAGAACCAAGCCACACGAGCTAATGGCCTAATAGTCATGGGAAGCATTAAAAGTTTAAGCTTCCCTTAAAGAGATAATATTATTGAGAAAGAAAAATCTGTTGTCGATCGTTATAGATTGGTTCTGATTATGAGGAGTTTTTAGTGGGTAAGAATCCCACACTACTTGGTATCGAATACTACTAAGTGTCTTTTGAAGATTTACTCCTGACAAAAAAAAAAAAAAAAAAAAAATTATTTATGCTCGTATATATAGTTTTAGATAGATACAAAGTTGCTCCTGAACTAGGATGTTCGAATTTTAAAATATGACTGGACAAGAAAATATCAAACTTTGCTATAAATTCAAGAAGACCCATAAAATTGCTTTTATTTGATGAACCAAATTTTTCTTCAGATCCTCTAAATGTTAGACCACGTTCAGACAATGTGCAAGTAACAGCAACCACTCTTTTAAGTACATATTTCCAGTATGAACATGACTCTTGCATTTGTTTCTCAAAATCTGTCTTAATTTCGCGGTGAGATCTACATGTAATGTAATCCATCATCGCTTCTTTAGGAGAGCTCGATTTTTCATGATTATGTATACGCATTTTTCCAATCAGAAAAACCATCACGATTTATAAAATTTATTCCTAGCCTACTGTGACCAGGATCTATGGGCCCTTAAACGGATGAAACAGTTGCAACTAGCCAGTGGTTTCAAATTAATTTATAATTTAATAAAACTGCAAGTAATGAAGCTGATTGTGTTATTTAAGAAAACAAATACATACATGGTGTTGGTATGTACCTATATTGTCTGCTTGAAAATGAAATGTATTTATTTTTAGGTGCATATATGAAAATACTTGAGCGTTACATGGGAGGAACATGCATGCGTAAAAGAGTGGAGGAATCTGGCATCCGAGTGTTCATCTACCTTGTCATTTTCTGGAGACGAAAACCCCGATTCGCTTAAGGTGAAAATTGATGATTTGCTGAAGAAAGCTGGCAATATGATGTATGATAAATTCATGAAAGAGGCTGAATCGTCTATGTACAGAGCCTACTACAGTAAAGTAAACCACTTCCCAAACGATAAAACCTACTTTCTAGCTGAAAACACTTCTGCAAAAATTTGTTTGATTTTCAAAGTGAGGGGTGTACTCATCGGTTTGAATTACATTCCACATCGACCAGAGCTGCCAATATTGTGTGATCTATGCAATCGCAAAGAACGTGAGGATGTGTTTTATTTCCTGGCAATGTGCCCAATACTTAAGGAGTTTCGAAAGCGCTCCTTCGGCGCTGAAAATCTCAATTTAGAGGAAACAATCAGCATCCTGAATGGGGAACGAGGTTGGGATCGTCTTTACGAGTATTGTCTCAATGCCTTCCGTTACAGAACATGTATAGTCCGAAAAAAAGTTTTTAATACTTTGCTTTCAAATTTAGTTAAAAATAAAAAAATAATAATAATATGTAATGTATATTAGTTTTTTCATATCTTTTATAAAATAAATGTTAATCTGGTAGACGGCTTTCGGCCAAACCATTTACAGACTTATGTAACATTCAAAAATTAAGAAAATGCAAATTGTATTACTATTGAAGTCAATAAATCTAAAAAAATCTAATCTACTTGAGCGTTGCCGTTTGCCGAATTTGAAGTTTTATGAAGATTTATTATCCACTTTGCTCGTATGAGCAATAAAGATTCGCTGCTTCATTATGTTTACTTCCTTTGGTGCCCCCTTTATCGTGATGCTCCAGGCCTGGGCCTGGTTGGCCTAAGGGCAAAACCTGGGCTGATTAGCACTCACTGGGACATTGTGTAAACAAAATAACAAGTTGCACCTCATCAACATGGATGAAAACGACACCTGAGCTTTGAAACACATTCCTGGAATGTGTAACATGTTTTGTTTCTAAATATTAAATTAAAATTGATGCATGCTTGTTATCAGAGACTGGCGGTGAAAAGAACATGCTCAACACGAGAATGAAAAAATCTACAAATAGCCTCTGGAGAAAAAAAAATATTCACATCAATGAATAGTCCCTTGTTTTTCAAACGGTAGTGCAGGATTTTTCATCAGTGTTATAGAACTCAACAGCTTTTTTACGGAGAATATCGGACAGATAGAAGTATGACTGCAGAAACCCCACTGATAAAAATATCCAGCCTGTATAAGTAACACCATGTTAACACACATAAAACTGACA
The DNA here is from genome assembly GCA_949752695.1 of Melanostoma scalare. Taxonomy (NCBI): domain Eukaryota; kingdom Metazoa; phylum Arthropoda; class Insecta; order Diptera; family Syrphidae; genus Melanostoma; species Melanostoma scalare. Next base: position 268,849,436 of record OX456984.1, on the reverse strand, counting down.
CCTTGTCACTTACAGCAAATGGTGAAAGTGGGAATGAAACCCAAAATGATTGCCATTTGGTAGACAAGTATGTAATCGTAGATGAAATGTCGGTTTAAAGACCCCAAGGTAATATTAATTGAAGCTGTCACCTAACAACTCCGATTTTTTGATGGAGCAGGGAGGAATGTGTTTTGGTAAGTCAAACAAACAAGGGCTCTCAGGACAATACAATACAACTGGGACAAAGGAAAATATGAGCAATTCATTTCGAATACCCGTATGCATATATGTATGTATTTGTGTACCACCATCAGCACTGTCCTAAATGGGTGAGCAGAGCCAAAGTGTATAACAAACTTACTTAAAGAGAGCCAAATTATTTGTAGGATTTCCAAAGTCACACTACTAACAAGCCAAAGAAATATGGTGGCATAGTGATGAAACTAAAGCAGTGACAAGTAAAAAAACGCTTTTAAGGTATGGGCCAAAGCCCCCCTTAAATGATAAAAATGAAAAGGCTCGCCTCTAAAGGGAATACAGAAGCGAGGAAGAACAGCGCCCAACTCCAAACAAACAGCACGGACGGAATGTATCGGTAGCTGGAAGAAATGTCATCCTGGCTGCTGATGCAAACCAAATTATTTAAGAAATTAAACAAAGAAACTTGAAGAAGGGGGCAACCATCATCAAAAAAAACCGATTAAAAAAGAAATAAGGAAATTTGTTCGTCAAAGTTCATTAACGATGCTGAACGAACGAACAGCTTCCTTGAGATCACTTTCCAGAAGGTGAACCTAGACCTAGCTTAACGAAAATACACGAGACAACAGTTAATGAAGTTAGTAAGGCAGTTACGAACTGAAGAAAAGGTGCTGGAGCAGGCTAGGTTCTAAATATGTCTTGGAAGAGACATCGGGCTAAGATGGCCCTAGAATCTCATCGTCAAGCCTATAATAGGATGTGATGATCTACTTTATCAGTGGAGGAGAGTTAAACGAAAGGATGATACACAAAGTTCCGATAACTATCGCTGTAACCAGTTAACCATTCGCGATGAATTGGCAAGTCCTCCGTTAGTAAATTCATTGCAATGAAAAGCGCTTTCTCGATTAGCCGTTCGGAACCGGCAGAAAATTGTAGGTCCCCTACATTCCCTGGCAAGGCAAGGTTGTGAGAAATGTGCTAGGCCCAAGTTCTCCTCGCCCTGTTGCGCCACTCTATTATTTATTTATTTAACCAGTCAATGTCCCACTCTTTGAAGATCTTTAAGATAGATATTGAATAGTCGACTACGAAAAATAAGTAAGCAGTCCAATGCAGATCTCTCTTGATTCCTTCGAAAATTTGTACGTTGTGTTGGTTGACTTCGAAATAGCATTCGATCAAGAGCCTCAAGATTTAATACAGGTGGTCCTCAACAATAAATAGTGTAGTGCTACTTAAGTCAAATAAATAAAATAAATAGGGTGGTGCAACAGAGCGTTTCTCACAACCATGCCTTGCGAGGGAATGGAAGGGACCTACAGTTTTCTTCCGTTCCGAACAGCTAATGTATTTACTAACGGAGAACTTGCCAATTCCTCGCGAAAGGCGATAGCCGTGGGGAAAACAGTGGGACCCGAACCACGAGCCTCTGGGTTAACAGGCAGACATGCTAACCATCACGCCACGGGTACCACTGCTACTTAAGTCCTCTGCCTTTTATTTCTATCCTTGATTACCGGTTGGGGAAGATGAAGTACAGAACACCAAAGTTGATCAACTAGTCTTCGCTGATGATGGAGCCATCATAAGCGAAGATCTGAAAGAACAAGTTCTTATGGGTGAAGGTTTTAAAAGGCAGTGGGTACCATATAAGTAAAAAAGATTTAGTACGTGTCATGACCGCTTTCGGATCCGGACACCCATTTTACAGACATTCATATGAATGAAAATGTGCTCTCAATTGCGGTTGTGAGCCCAGCTCTAAGGCATCATTCAACAATGTTCCATCTGACAGATGCCTCGGATGACAGGAGAAGTAACAAAGCTTAGTCGTATTAGAGGTACCTAGGTCCGTAGAACAATTTACGTCATAAAAAAAACCATAGATCTTCAATAATCCCAAACTGGGAAGCTATTCAACGCTCTCCCATAGTCTCAATTTTCTCTGTTTGCCCACTTCCGTCGGTTAGAAGCTCGTGAAAAGAAGACAAAAATAAAAACACTTCGACCATATCTCGGCAACAACAGACAACAGAGTACAAAGTCAAAGGCAAAAACGATTAGTAACAGAAACAATAACTTGTTTAAGAAACTTTAATGAAAAAAGGTCTCAAAACAGTCGCAAGTTGATTAAAACGCAACTAAAAAAAACATCAGGTTGAGGTTTATGTAGAACTGGTGTCAAATTTTAAGTATTCCCCTGTGATACCACAGAGATCAGCAAGTTAATCACCTACTAATCTCAGAAACCCGATGTAAGAGTAACGAGTTGATCGCGGAACTTTTAATGTATTTTTAAAAAACTTTTAGGGTCTATGTAAGCTGAATAAATGCGGCCGTATTTATAAAAATTTTTTAAAGGATGAATAGAAGAAAGAAACAAAAAATTCATAAAAAAAAAATAGTGCGTGGAGCCCCTCCGCGCGGAAGAAGTGAAACTTCAAACTTCCGCCGAAGAACACATACTACAATTAAATCGTCTGGCTGAATGACGCGGAATTGATCCAACTGCTTTTTCAACAGATTGCGAGCAGTGCCGAAAAGTATGCAATAGATAATCCGCGTTGGAAGTCGCATAAGAAGTTTTACTTCAAAAATTGTAGGTGTGTCAGCTTGCTCATCCTCTAAACGTCCCATTTGCCGTTTTGCGAACAGAATTAATTTGAAATGTGGTTCACCTCCTTCAAGGCAAGAAACAAAAAAAACAATTTACGTTCTCTTACTCCATTTCGTTTGCTCTTCAATCGTCATTTACTTGACAAAATAAATTACCGCCGCGCCTGCCGGAAAAGTCCAACATAAGCAGTAGTCAATTACAAAAAGTAGTTTTCGCTAATCCGAATCCGAATTTTTTTTTTAGTTACTTGCTCGGAATCCCACTTTGTTGTGCTTTGTTCAAACTCTCGAAATCGATTAAGCTGAGGATTTTTTAAACATTTGCCGCTGCAAATACTCTGTAAATTAAAATTTTTTTTTTAAACAAGCACTGTGTCTTTGGTAGGGATTTGGCTACAGCTACATGCTACATTGTAATTGCATTGCAGAAAATTACTCGGAATTCCTTCTTGTTGGATTTTCTCGTTCATCGAGCATACTGTATACACATTGAACGTGATGGTTTCGTGAATTATTATAGGAAATGGGCTTAAGGGCATGTACATTGAACACTGTGCAGAAAAACAACAAAGAAATTGATTATTGTTTCCTGGAAATTGTTCTAGAAACTCATCTGCTCTGGAGATGAACTGATGGGCTTCAGTGATTTTTGTTCGCTACATCTTTAAACTTAAACACAATAGCAGTATGAACGATAGGCGAAATGTTTAACAACTATTTATGTAAGGGGAGTGTTGTTATTCAAAATGGAAAAATTTTTGGGCAGCTTGACTTTAAACCTTCTGTTTGTCGCTTCTATAATGTAAGGCTCATTTCTATTATATGTAGTTGGGCTTTTAAAGTAACCATATACATACTTCGTGACGTTAGATAATCAGTCATTTGTCACTTTTCATCTGTTATCTGCCTTCTGTTATCTGTCCTTTGTCATTTGTCATTTATATTCGGTCATTGGCCCTCTGTTCTTCTTCAAGATTTTTTTGTGTAATGAGGTTTGGTTTTTGGATATACAGACACAAAATATAAAGAGTTTTCATGTTGTTTCATTTCAAAATTTAGAATTATGGAGAAGTTCGGACAAGAGAAGGTATTATATAAAAAGTAATATAACATAACATAAATTATACAAGAGGATCTACTTACCAAATTCAAGCAGGTTAATAAGCAAATATAATGAATTGAGTACACTCTAAGCTGATCTGAAACTAAAGAAAAATATTTTTTATTTTAAATCATACCAAAAAATCAATACATACATATAATCAAATTTAGTCTAGCTAGAAAAGTAAATAAATAGGTATTTGGCCACCGCAGTTCGGGACTGGTGAATTTTTCTCAATCCTGACTAGCCAATTCCTCACGAAAAGCGTTATCCTCGAAGAAATAAATGAAAGGGACCTTCAAAAGAATTTTCTCTGTGGGGCTACTAGATATTAACAGGAGTACTCAGATCCAAAAGAAAACTGTATTTTGTATGACCAGGTAGCAACCGTTTCTGGTCAACAATTGCATTATGTTCTTTCAGATAAAAACAAAATATTATGACAGCCTCGGATACTAGCAAAATTTTAACCGACTCCGAACGGTTAAATGAAGCCCTTTTCATGGCAGTGTTTTACTTTCCTCGGCAGCGAAATGAACGAGATGCTACCAATACGGACTTTGAAGACACGAAATAATTCACCGCACATCTCTTTACATCGTCTTTTATCATAATAGATATGTCATCAAATTGAATACAATTACAATTCCATCACTTATGACATCACATATGACATTTCAATGATCCTCATCCCTAGACAAGTAAGACTTTAAGTTTCAACAAATACATTGCAAAAGCATTGAGCAAACACAGGAGGAAAAGACAAGATAGTTTACTTCTACTACTCTAATACTTCAAGGTAATTGTGTAACAAAAGTTCAAGCGATCAATACTTTTTATTGATTATACAAAGCAATGAACAAAAAATTCATCCAAAACGCTTAAAAGGAAGAAAGACGAAGACGGGGTAGTATTACCTTGACTGCAGGAGGGTCGATTCAGTATTCAAAACGTTTTGAGATTGATTGAAGCAGATTAAAAAAGGTCACTTTTGTACGATAGGGATATAAAATCCGATGAGGATTTATAAATAAATTCGAATAAGACGAATTCGAATACAATATTGGAGTTGAATAGTGTTAGGTAATAATTTCAAATTAACTTACAGTGTTGCGAACACTGTAGACAGCACCTACGTGTATTTACATAATATGTCAAGTTGACAGCTTTGGGGAAAGGCCAATCAAAATAAATTTTAAATCCAATCGGACAACGAAGTCGTAAGGACTCATAGCGAAAAGAATAGAGGGATTGGTACGGTAGTAGAGTGGTGAAAAGGGAACACAAAGAAAGAAACAAACAGATATATAGATATAGTGGGAGTGTATTTACATATATAGATAGAGAGAGAGTGAGAGTGAGAGAAATTGAGAGTGAGAGTTAGAGTTAGAGTAAGAGAGACAGAGAGAGACAGAGAGAGAGAGAGGGAGGGAGAGAAAAGAGATGAAAAGAGAGAGAGAGAGAGAGAGAGAGAGAGAGAGAGAGAGAGAGAGAGAGAGATGAAAAAAGAGAGAGAGAGAGAGAGAGATGAAAAGAGAGAGTGAGAGAGATGAAAAGAGAGAGTGAGAGAGATGAAAAGAGAGAGAGAGAGAGAGAGATGAAAAGAGAGAGGGAGAGATGAAAAGATAGAAAAAGAAAGAGGGAGAGATGAAAAGATAGAAAGATAAAGACAGAGATAAATAGATAAAATAAATAGAGAGAAACAGACAGAGATAGAAAGAGACAGAGAGAACAGGCAGGAAAAACACTATTAATATTTTGAAGAGACAGAGTCAGAGAAAGATGGCAAAAGAAGGAGACAAACACTTGAAATAATCAAAAAAATTGAGAATTGAAGTTAAGTTAATAAATCCGAACGGAGATGTAGATAAAGATGTGTATGAGAAAAGAAACAATGAAATAAGGATGACAAAAAACTGTTCAACATAAATATGGTCTGCAGCGAAAATGTACACAAACCCTAACATATCCTCACTAAAATGATGAAGACGACATCAGTACCTCAGTGTGGGTATTCTCATATATCGCAAGTGCAAAAGCTCGAGCCCAATAGTGAAGATAGTGTACCATGTTAAAGAAAAGTATTGGTAGTCATGGCCTTTCTTTGCTTTTAAGTTTCCTCCAAACGCTTTTACACCTACCCGTCAGATCGGATAAATTTCCGCAAAAGACAATTCATCCAACTTGCATTTGAAGTAGCTGGCATCGGAAAAGATTAGTGCGATGTGGTACTCGTGACGTGATGCTTAGCATGTCTGCCTGTTAACCGGTAGGTTCGTGGTTCGAGCCCCAACAGAAGCAAAAATGTTTTTTCACGGTTACCACCTTTCGCGAGGGATTGGCAAGTCCTCCGATAGTAAATTCATTGTCATAAAAAGCGCTTCCTCGATTGGCCGTACGGAATCGGCAGAAAATTATAGATCCCCTCCATTCCCGAAATGGACTAGGCCCCTGGGGTGCTCGCTCTGTTGCGCCACCCTATTTATTTATTTTAAAAATGCAGCGATGATTTTTGTAAAATAAATTACACTACAAATTTTTATCAGCAAATTGGAAGATAAGTTGTCAAAAATGTCACAAATATATGCACTTCATCCAAATGCAACGCAGTTCGGCAATATGCCATACAAATTATATCTATACACAATTTATATATATTTCCAATATTCCCAATACTTTTTTACCTAAATTTCAGTTTGTTTCTCTATTCTCTTGTTTTTGTTTAATCGAAGCAAATAAAATTGCACTCAAAATAAAAAATTTTTAAAATTTAATGAAATCGCCAATACTTTTTATCCACTGTAGTATACATATACGAGTATACTTTCCAATAAAAGTTCAAAAGTATCAAAAAAGCCACCCGATTTTTGTAGTTTGAGTGCAGATACGTTTGAGTGAGATACGAGCTGGCACTTAAATTATTCCAACTAAGCTTTATCGATTCGGTGGACAATTTTTTTTTAATTCGCATATGTACTTCAATTTTGATATGAACATCTATCGTTGACCGCCATTCATATCGAATAAACAACAGGATTTCTCCTAGAAAAGCCATTTTAAACTTGAAAGGATTAACGTACTCTATGGGTGGTTCTCCGGATGTGTTTATTTTTATTGATTAATCTAAATTGGTTTGTAGAGCTCGTAGAGAACTATAAACTCTAAACTAGAATCTAGAAAACCGTTTCTCTTTTTCTTTCTCTTTTAAGCATGTTAAAGAGTTCTTCTGTGTCTAACAATGTGCAGCATTGCAAAAACACTTCCATGAATTTTTTTTAATTGAGACCGTTGGTGTAGGCCCGCAACATCAAATGCATAACGAATCCATATACATAATTGATTTGAAATTCCTTTGCCTTTAAAGAAACTCCTAATCAATGGCCTATTTTAACAACTTACGAATTTGTAATTCCTAGTGCTTTTTAGCAAAGTTTGTTTTTATTAATGTTGGTGCTTCACAAAATGTTACTTTTTGCAATTTTGCAATTGTATTTGACAAATAGAAATTTGTTTGGAATTGTCCTTTTTCTGTTTCGCTTAAAACAAAATTAAAGTTGTGATTGCCAAATTGAACTAATTCACACTCTACGAAAGAAAATTTATTAAAAAAATTTGTTAAGTTCGCAAGCAATTTTACAAGTGAACGATTAAGGCTAATTTTTCTAACAAGTTTTATAGCAAAAATATCTGCAGCAAAGGCTTTGAAACCAAGGAGATCAATTATTTACGCTTTGTTTGTTTAAATTGATTTAGGTCCCTATTATGAGTAGCGAATCGAACGTTCGACTGGAAGCGAATGTTTTAGAGAAACTCATTTATTGGATTATTATCATTAAACTTCGTATATTCTCTTATCTGACATACCTCAAACGTCGAAAAAAAAAATTTTCTACAAAGTTTTTGTTTCTACAACCTATAATACCGCTATAAAAGAAGCTCGCATAAACATTCGCTTCCAATCGAACGTTCGATTCGCTACTCATAATAGGGAATCAGCACAGCGTTCAACAAAACTGTGAAAAAAATAATTGTAAATTAAAAAAATTAAAAATTAAAGTTATTCTTGATGCCGTTGCAACGCTTGTGACCATATTTTTTTTTTTACAATTTTTTTCGATCACAAGTTTGTAAATAAAAGGATTTTAGTTTTTGAAACAAGAAATTGCATTACAAGTTTGGAAATATAGATTACAAGTACAAATTTTGGTTGTAGCTTTTACGAGTAGTGTGGCGAAATAGACCACAGGTGTTAAGAATTAAGGCGAAAGACTTTGCATTAATCAGACAACATCCAATTTAAAAATAGTTTACGATTATGAGTGTTTTATTGGAAATCTATACGCAGGTTTGTAAAAGATCGCAAAACATCGTACATGGGAAAACAACAACGATTAGTGAACAGAAATTAGTCAGTGTTCATGACTGAAGAACAGGGATGGCAAGTATATGGTGTTTATGAAAATTGAGGCATTAGTGAGTACAGCGTTTTATTGAGACTTGTTACTGCATAAAGTAAAACATTCTCAACAAAAGGCACCTTATATCACAGTCGTTATTTTGAAAAGCTTATTTGACCTGAAAAGCAAGACAAGAAAAATTGTTTCTTATTATTTTCTTCCTCTTTTCCTCAATCTTGTTTTTGTCTATGCCTTTGTCTTTGTTTCTGTCTTTGTCCTTATGTTCTTCTTTGTCTATGACTTTGTTTTTGTTCGTACTCTTATTCTTGTCCTTGTTCTTGTTCTTGTTCCTGTTTTTGTTCTTGTTCTTATTCTTGATCTTCTTTTACTTCATGTTCATTTTTTCTTCATATTAATTATTTCTACACACTCTTATTTTCCTTTATCCTCTCTTTTAGCTGTCTCACTTAGACTGCTATTATACGGTGCAATTTGTTGCACGAAACAACTTCGAATTCTTCTTTGTTCTGTCATCCCGTGTCGCAAGTGTTATTACATGATGAAATCCAGTTTCATGAAACAAGTTTCACATTTCTCTTTTATCATTCATTTTTTATTTTTGGGGAAAAATAGTTATCTAGTAGTGCCTGGTTGCTTCAAAACCTCTTTTATTGGCAATTGAAAAACAAAAAAGTCATTATTATTAGTATTATAACCAAATGAAACAGAATAAACAGAAACACGAACAAAGACAAAGGGGGCGTTCGAGAATCGTATCCGTTGTTTACGTTGTTGTTGTTTACGTGTTTAACTTTTAACAGATTCACACACCCATTTCAACTAAAAAGCTATCTAAAGGTATCCTAGTATTTTTGGTATACCTTTCTAATCAAGTGATCAGCTGATAGAAAATTTATTTTTATTTCTTTTCATGTTGATTTTTTGTTTTGGTGTGCATTTATTTCAGCATAAGAGTCTTTTAAAACGCATGGGAAATCGAAAAAAATAAGTTATAATCGTCTAGCAATGATATTTTAAATGTTTTTCTATTTTCAAAAATCGAATTTTAATATTTCACTGCTGTTGTCTGCAGCAATCTGGAAAAAGATATCTGGATCGTTCAAAAAGGTATCCAAGATACGGCTATCCGAGATAGGCTATCCGATAGGTTCTCAAACGCACCCAAAGAGAAACGTCAAAGCTGTTTCACGAAACCATAACCCATGCGACACACGGTAGCACATTGTCCATCTCTGTTTTTCGAACTTTCGTTCTCTTTTGCACTTATGGTGTTCGAACAGTTTCGTGCAACAAATTGCACCGTATAATAGCAGTCTTACATATCTGCACAAGTAGGGTACGACCGATGACCAGGGTTGCCAGATCTTTTTTGAAAAAAACCGAACATGGGGTGAAAAAAAACACTACAAACCAACAAAAACATGTATTTTGAATCAACTATGAAGGTACTTTACTATAAACTTATAATAAAGAATGCAAAAGCAACGCTTAAACTAATTATATTTTTTACTGCTGTGGCAATGCTGTTGCAAGCTTCTGGAAATGACTTATTTGCTCCAAAAAAGCTACCTTTCCTCGTTGTTTCTATTTCTTCTTTGATTGAGGCCATAACATCATAATATAGCTCTAGTGGTACTCTGATTCAAAAATTTTAATACGTTTTATGAATAAATTCGAAAGATGGTGTACAAAGTAAATATAGCACTCTGGCAATCCGTGGTTTTCATTAGCGACAAAGGACCAAATAATCTTACTGCACTTATTTGCACCTTCTTCGCGAAAATATCTTTTAATAGCATTCCAATCTAGCAAAAGCATCTCCATGATCGTATGCTTTGGTCTCCTTGTAGAAGGATAAGGAAGGATATAAATACGACTGTGTGATGAGTCATACATAGTAGCCTTAAGCTCCTTTTAAATTAATGTAAAATATTACAAAATAAAGGACATAGTCTCAAAAAATATTCTTTTAAATAAAGAAAATAAAGAAGAAAGTTGCATAAAGCTGCAACATCAATAGCCGACTGGGTTGAACATTTTATCAGAAAAAATACCGAACCTTAAATACTTCGGTATTTTTGTTGTACCTAACACCTGGCAAGCCTGCCGAAGACTAGATCTCAAAAAGCTAGAGTAACCAAATGCTGATGTCGTTGCATTGGTTTTTGTAGGAATGTTTTGACCTATGGTACTTCTAATACGAGTTTTGTTACTTCTGGTGTCATATAAGTCATATAAGTCATCTTCATCTCAGCTGCCGTCAGCATACCCTCATACTTTTTGGTACATTGTCCAATATTGTGAACTGTACGTAAGTGCAGCAAAAAAAAAAATAGCATAGCATCACAAATATCTTTTGATGTGCATCTGCAGCCACACCAATCTATGTACATCATACTTTACCTGCCTTTGTAATTGCTCACATAGTTTCTATTGGTGATTTAAATTTGAATTCAAAGATATCAAATACAAAAGGGAATTCGCAGAAAACCCAACAATACACAACAGTTGTGAGAAGTTCTTTGAAATTTATCTATTCACTTCACAAATTAAGCGGTTTACTTGAAATCCATTTATGAATGCATGTTACGAATTGCGAGAATAGATGAATTTATTGATTTGAATTCGTAGAATGCAATTCGTTTAAGTTGCTGCTGCCTTCGTTTCGAGGTAAACAAATTGAACAAACAAATTGCAAAATAGTGTTGATTCGATTTTGATGAAGATAATGTAAAAACTTTTTGATTGTCCTTTTGACAGACTTTCCGGGCTGAAAGTGAAAAGTTCTTATGAACAAACAAACAAGAAGCGATATTTTTTTAAAAAATAAGAGTGAGTATCTATATTTTGCTTGTGTTGTGTTGTCCATTTTCTGATCCAGAAATATATTTGAATGGACATGTTCTTCCAAGTGTGAAAAGTTTGAATATCTGGGATAGTTGACTCATAGTGAAGCAACTTGTGCGAAGATATCAACCATCGAGTAAGCAAGGCCCCTTTACACATTCGCAGTACGGCCTTAATAGCAAATCCTCTCAATGCTAACCAATTCGCTTACCAAACTGGTAAGTCCACTGTTACAGCTCTCCATCAGCTGGTCAGCAAAATTGAGAATGCGTTTGCTAAGAAAGACATCATACTCTGCTCTGCGCCAGAAATATCAAGGCGCCTTTGACAATACTACGTACTTGTCAATTCAAAACGCTGCAACTGTCAAAGGAATTGACACACCAACGATTAAATGGATTGACTCTATGCTAAGTGGCAGAATCATCTCCACCATACTAGGTCAAACATCAATAACAGTTAATGCTGTGAAAGGCTGTCCCCAAGGGGGTGTTTTATCTCCCCTACTCTGGTCAATTGTAATAGATCAGCTCTTGGACGACCTCAATAAGCTGGGCCTTGATACACAAGGCTACGCTGATGACCTAGTCATCTCTATTCAAGGCAATCAAGAAGCACAGGTCACAAACCGTATGCAAAGTGCCCTGAACAAAGTTAATGACTGGTGCAATAAAGAAGGGCTTAAGGTCAACCCCACCAAAACAGTCATCATTCCATTCACCAGGAGACGTAAAATCGATCTCCAAACACTATCCCTAAATAGTGTTCCAATTAATTTTTCCAAAGAGGTCAAATATCTAGGAGTAACCCTGGATAATAAACTCAATTGGAAACCACATCTAGACAAAACCATAGCAAAAGCAACAAATGCTTTCTGGGCCTGTTCTAGACTCTTTGGTAAAAAGTGGGGACTTAGGCCAAAAATGATTTACTGGACTTACCTCACTATTATCACACCCATTATAACCTATGCTTCACTGATCTGGTGGCAAAAAACAGAACAAGTTTATGCCCGCAAATCTTTGCAAAAGTTACAAAGACTAACCTGTGTAGGTATCACAGGTGCAATGCGCACCTGCCCAACTTTAGCGTTAGAAAGTTTATTAAATTTTCCTCCGCTACATCAAAGAGTAAAGAAGACTGCTGCACTAAGCGGAATAAAGCTTCATCTCACCAACTACTCTAGAAAGGAAAACTTACAAGGACATATGAGTATTCTGCAGGTGCTCCCAATACTGAAATCGCCTGCGGCCCACTCCTCGGACTTTATGCCTAAACGCATAATGTTACATCGTCACTTTAAAGTAATCTTTCCAAACCGCTCAGCATGGAAGAACCCTGTAATTCTTACAAATAACTTCCAATACATCTGGTATACTGACGGTTCAAAAACAAACAACGGTGTAGGTGCAGGGATTTACGGTCCCAACTTTAAATCATCTACATCCCTTGGTAACACAACTACTATCTTTCAGGCAGAGGTAATGGGTATAGAATTCTGTATTAGGGAATGCATTAGAAGAAACCTCCGAAGATCAAGCATCCTAATCTGCTCTGACAGTCAGGCAGCACTAAAGGCTCTATCCTCGACAAAAATCGAATCCAAACTAGTTTGGAACTGCCTGACATGTTTACTTCAATTAGCTAGTCACAATAAAATAACTCTTTCATGGGTGCCTGGTCATGAAGGCGTACCGGGTAACGAAGAGGCTGACCGACTTGCTAGACTTGGCTCTCAGTCCCAATTCAAAGGCCCTGAACCCTACTGTGGTCTCCCAATCAGTAGCCTTAAAAACGAATTAGCTACCTGGGAACGACAGAACATGATCAGCACCTGGAACAACTCAAATGGCCATCGTCAGTCAAAACTATTCATTGACTTATCCCACAAACGTATGAAAGAAATTCTTGACATGAGCAAACGTGACGCAAAGTTACTTACGGACTTCTTCACTGGACACTGCTCTCTCAAATCATCTTAAAAACATGGGCATCAGCCAAGATGACACCTGTCGTCTCTGTCTTGAGGACATAGAAACAGCTGAACACATTTTATGTGAATTCCCTGCATTAGCTAGATCCAGGCTTAATATATTCAATAAAGGGTTCCCCTGTCCCCTTGATATCAGAAACACCTCTTCCTCGAAGATTCTTAGGTTCTTACATGACCTCAGCTTCGAATGAACAAACCTATACACTATGTGTTTTTAAACCTAAGGGAACAGCACAAAAGATCTTTCAGGTCGACGTGCTTGTAAAGGTAATTCTTACCTTCGCCCTATATAATTTATAAAAAAAAAAAAAAAAAAAAAAAAAAAAAAAAAAAAAAAAAAAAAAAAAAAAAAAAAAAAGCAAGGCCCCTAGAACTCTACGTCGACCATTAGCCAGTGTATTTAGTTAAAGTATCAAGTGTGACAATCGGTCCAGTATTTTCGTATTTTTTATGGAGCCGATCATTAAAGGGCCATTTTATTTACTCGAAATTGATTGAGAGTCAACTCTCGGCGCTTCTCATCTTTTAAGGAGTTTGAGAGATGCCAGAAATGGGTTTAGCAAGTTTTATCAAAAGATAAGAAAATCATGTCAAGGTGGCAAACCTCAGAGGCTGATCTGCATGATATCGTCATGCACTGATGAAGTATGCCAAACAAATGGAACCTCGAAATGGTATATTCGATCATTAAAAAAAGAGACTCTCACAGTAGTGCCAATTATAAAAGAATAAGCCTCTTTAAAGAACGTATATGCGTTTCGTAGATTTGCCTTTACACCTCGCGCTTTAGACGAAAAGAAAAAAGACAAACCATAAGATAAGTGTACTAAACTTGTACTAATATTAGTGTACTTAATTGTCTATATGCACATTGCGAAGGGTTAATGTGCCATGCATTACCAAGTTTATACGGAAACACCTTTGTTATACACGGCAGCCTACGGCTGTCGATACTTCAGCTAGTCATTTATTTTTTAAGAATGTAAATGCGAAAATTCTCTTCACAAAGCATCTTACATCATTTTAAAACCCGCCAGCCAAAAATTAAAGTGAATTCACATCGAGTTTCTTTTTGTCCACACAAGAGAATGTCCAGTTAGCAGGAATAGGTTGAATAAGCACTTCAAAAAGACATGTTAGGTAGAAAATGCTTATTCTTAGCAGATCCCGAATGATGAAAGTCTAGCATCTAAAATGCGCATTTGGGTAGAAGATAAAAATTAGTGATTTGAAGATAAAGGGCTCTTTTAGACGTGTGATTCAAGAAGAAGAAGAAAACGCGAAGACTTAAGCTTCAGGTTTTACAAAGATTATGGTTAGCCATTATGATTTCGGGCAAGTGACTGGGTCAAAAAAACTCCCTCCGAGCGGTCCAATTTTTGACCACTCTTTGCAGCTTTTGTGGTCATATGACAGCAGTAGCGCACTAAATATTCTCTTTCAAGGCGTCAATCTTATCGGGCTTATCTGTGTAGACAAGCGACTACTTCACATAACCATACAAAATATATAGTCCAGCGGTGTTGAATAGCCCGATATTGGAGGTAACTCACAGTTTTAAGACTCGGAAGTTATATTAAACTAGCTGTGCCGCCCGGCTTTACTCGGATCTGTAGTTTTAAGGTTCCCGTTCTCGTTCTTCCGCTTCCGTGGGAATATGGGGATGAAATATAATCTTTTTTACTGTGGAATTATGTGGCATCCAAGTGTTAAAAGATTTTTTGAAATCTCTCCAGTAGTTTCAATGTTTCCGTTAACAACCCCGTTCCTTCCGTTGTTCCCAGGAAAATATGTGAATGGAATATAACTATGTCACTGAGGGATAATGTAACTTCCTAGAGTTGAAAGAATTTTTGAAATCCGTCAAGTAACTTTAAGGTTCCCGTTTCTGTTCCCGTGGGATTATAGGGATGAAATATTTATAGTCTAAGTTACTGATGAAGGGGGATAATGTATCACCCCTAATGCCGAAAGAATTTTAGAAATCTATCCAGTAGTCTCTAAGTTTCCGTTCCCAACGGCCAACCCCGTTCCTGTGGGAATATCCGCGCAATTTTTAAAATTTTTTCTGTCATAAGAACTTTCTCCTGACAATAACAAACACAACAAAAAAACAAAAACAGTGAAATCGGTTCAGCCATTCACGCGTGATGGTGTGACCAAGGGATATAGGGACTCATTTACATATTTATGTATATTGTATACATATTAGGGTGGGTCAAAAAAATTAAAATTTTTTTGTTTTTTGATCCGACACACGAAAACTTGTTCTTTGGTACCTCTAGAAAGTACTTACAAAATTTGAGCTCTTAATATTAACGGGAAGATGATGCTCATCGTAGTTTTCCATTTTCAGTATAGTATCATATAAAAATGGTCATATCTTTTTAAAAATAGATTGCTCAACCAGTCGCAAAACCAGTATTTATAGAAAATTAAACGGTCTACAAAAATGGTCTCTTATACTTTTTTCATTAATCTAACCATTTAAAAGATATTCAAGGTCAAAAATTTAAGTATTTTAAAGAAAATAACTTTTTTGTTTTGAATTTTGTAACTCACTTAAAAATAATTATTATCAAATGAGCATCAATTATTTCAATAGAAAATTTAACGTTCTACAAAAAAGGTCTTTTGTTGTCGTGCGGCTTCAATTTTCCCCGTGCAGCTTCAATGAAACCAAACTGAGCATAAATCAAGTGACAGCTGTCAAATACATGCGAAAAAAGCATTGACAGATTGAAAACCAGACATCTAACAAAAAACACTTTAAGTGTCCGTACTTAAATTCAACGGATCAAAAGCTCCTGAAATTATTTGAGCGACAAAATCAATGACACACTCAAGCAAACTCACCAGAAGTTGAACGTACCGCCACTCTGATAAATAAGATTCCATTTATTTTCGGCAGAATTTAGCTTATTTATGACAAAACAACCACAAATGGTCAAAAAGCGCACACGAAAATTAAAAACTGTTCCCGACGATCATTGAACTGAATCTTCAGTGAAGGAGACAAATACAAGCAAATTTTGGCAATATGTCCAAAGGTAGGCTGGTATGTGAAACATCGCAAAATCAAATCGAAAAATTTGTAAATGAAACTTGTTTATAAGATCCCAAATTCATCTTCTAATTGGGGTTATCAAACTTTCAAAACCGTAAAGGCGTAGTAAAACAATCTTTTTCCCTGACCTATCTCACGCAAATAGCTCTAAAAGGCTATTATCTTTTCTGATGTCTGTTGAAACAAAATTAATGGTTCGACAAATCGAGTCGAGTCTTAAACTTCACGCCTCACCGACGGACGACAGCAAAACCGCCATCGCCATGTAGAAGAGCAGCAGCAAAAAGAAAAAAATGCTGGGCAAAACTAATTCACTAATCCCCCGGCTATAAATTCTTTCACAAAACAAGCGCAGAAAAGAGAAGTATGTAACGAAAAAATAATAAAAATAATAAACCAATAATTAATATTGCCAACAATTTTCATAACACAACCCGATTCATACAAATCTGTGTTTAATGCTAAGTGGCAACTCTCTGTCTCTGTTAGTCTGTTGGCTGTTGGCTCCAAAACACTCTTTTGATCGCATGTCTAAGATACCAACCTGTTTTTCGCAGGAACTTCATAAATCATAATCAAAAAATTCTAAGAATTATAGTGACGGTGAACAAACCATACACCTGAGTGTGTTTAGTACAGTTTGCGAAGATGTACCAGGTAGGTATTGTAATATCGCCAAAGAGACAGGTAGACACCAATCAGTGTTTATGTGTGGCAAATGGCAATTGTAAAGCGCAAGACGAAGGTACCTATGTATCTACTCTTGCGCTTGAAGATTGCGCACACGCTTGCGCTTTGCCTCTGCAGTGTTTCTCCCCACCTGCAATTACTCATTTTTTTAGTACACTTTTAGAACACCTCTTCCACTTCACAAATGCGCCAGGTAGGTTGTTAAGCAAGAAAATCATAAAATAAAATGAAAAAATAAAACAAATTGTGAGGAGAACATAAAGCATTTAAAAAGGCCAGTTCGTAGAAATCAAAACTAAGACTCTTGAGTCTTGAGACATAAAGCCTCGTGTGGCCCCAAAGCGCTTAACCCGTTGTTCTCTCCATTGCACTTAAGTAGTTTTCTTCGTGGTTTCGTTATTTGGCTCGTAACTGATGGCCCCCGGCAACGGGGGTTGGGAAATGTCTTGTTGCGCCGTAATTTTCGATGGAAAAACGATGAAACGAGTTCCACGAATTTTATGAATGGAGATTTAAATACAAAAAAAAAAAAAACCTTAAGCAGCTCTCACTCGGCTTTGAGTTTGCTGCTGCAATTCAGGCAATGGCGATGGTGGCGGCACACATTGAACACAAGTATCTCGTTTGTTGGTTCGCATAAAAATATAATAGTCGTGTGTATTCCAATCTGATGTTATGTCTGACGGTCTGTCTGTTTGTCTGACTGCCAAACACAAGATGCGAGAGTCCATAAAAATTTAACCAGTTCTACCAAGTGTCTACCTATGGCTTTATGTAGATAGACGTAAATGTAACTTCAATTGGAAACTATCTTGTGCGAGGAACGTCATCATATCGAAGAGAATATTGCAGCTGCTGTTGGTAACTGTGGCAATCATTTGTTCGTTTAATAAAATGCTCATGTACACAATGACTTTTTTTTCGAATTGAGGAGTTTTATTATCAATCGGTTGTTTTTTTTTTTTTTAATTTGCTTCATAGACAAGCTTAAGGCAAAAAATTTTAATGGTGTGTTCCCTTTAACGTTTGTTTTATTATTTCTTTTTGTTTTGTAAAATAGACACAGGCAGGAACAACCTAGAGACACACAGGTTGGGCTATAAATTAACCCCATCAAGAAGATGATGATGTTTAAGCGTGAGTGAAGACAATTTGTGGATGCAATTAAATCAGGGATGTTCTAAATGAGCAGTTATTCTGCATCTCCTAGATGAATTGTCTTAATTGAGGTCAGTTCTGAAAGCAATTATTTTCTTTCCAACAAATGAATAGGTACCTATTTAAGTTTGTCTTGTCTGATGAGTTGGAGCTCAAATGCACTTTGGAAACATGAATGGGTGCGATGTTCGATGAAAATGTATAATTGATTGTGGCAGCGGGGTTATGTTAGGTTAGGTAGAATAGGCTGAAGGTTGACCTTATTTCCGTCACACTTAGATCAATGTAGATCCATTGTGATACCCTGGAGTATTGTAACGTCCTAGAAACCTATGAGTGTTTGGTCAGTTTTTAACCATTTTGTAGCATTTTGTCAGTGATAGTAGCTTTTCAGATCCGTTCTTATCGTATTTCGGCCATAGTTTCCTAGAAGTAACACAGGAATCTAGGCATTCCCATCTTTCATTGGATTTTCGTATTATTTTGTAACCAATGATCTGCTTAATTTCACGGGGCAGGACCCTGATTGATTGATCAATGAGAGAAGGGTCAAGTGCTGATTCTTTTCTCGCTAGCTCGTCCGCTTTTTCGTTTCCCGGTATACCACTGTGACCGGCCCAGGATTTTTTTTTTTTTTTTATATAAAAGAGGAGGCTTATATGCTAATCTGGAGAACTCAGACCTAATAACCCACGCGTCCGGCCTATCTACTAAACACTCTACCACTGCACCACGGCCGCACTCACCGGCCCAGCATAGTTTAACGTTATGCTGTGTGCCAAGAACCCTTAGCTCTTCGCGACAGCAAGAAACAAGCTTTGATTTGACAAGAGTTGCAGAAATCGCTTTTATTGCTGCTTGGCTATCAATGAAAAAAGTGATATCAGCATGTGATAGCGCCATCAAGGACACCGGCAGCGGGGCTAATCAGTAAACAAGCAGTCGACAGCAAGACGATATCGCTTTGACGATAGTACTGTTCTCCGCAACACAAAACTCTATCGCCTCAGACGATAGACGACTAAATCAATGCTTTCCATAACATGTTTAACTGTCAAATTGTGACGATAGGACGAAGGCGATCGTTCGATAGCTATTTTGCTATCGTCTCTTACATTTTTTTTTTGGTGAGAAACCATCTTGCGTTAATATAGGAATTACGGCGCAAGGGAAGAAAAGTTAACTTTTTTATATGTATTTTTTATGACATGATGGCAAAAGTCGCATTTTTGACAGCACAAAATATTAACAAATGCCTAAATTCATTTTTTTTGTATTATTACTAGTGAAAAAATGAAGCACTGTCATTTAATTCATTGACATGCCTTGGTGCTTCCCCATGACATTCACCAGATGCTTTGGCGTTGCTGACCTGTAAAATAAGTAATAAATTTGAAGTAAATTTTACAATACAAATTTTTTCTTTACATTTTGAAAATAAATCCAATTGGAATTTGCCATTTTTAGGCAGAAATGTCATCTTTGGTGCCATCTTTGATGACAAAATAAGTTTCGTTAAAAAACTTCGATGACACATTTTCAGCGACAGACGAGACGATAGAGTGACACGAAAGTAAAGTTACGGAAAGCACCGTTTGGGTGTTATCGAACGATGATCGTCTGTGAAAGTTACGGAAAGTTACCCCACAGATAAGTAATTTACAGTGGTGGTCCAGTATAACGAATGCCGATATAACGAATGATCGATATTACGAACACTTTTTTCAAGTCCATTCTATATAACGAACAAATAACGAATTTCAGACAAAATGGCACTGAAAACTCTAAAGTCTTGGTTCTAAAAAGTTTACGGAAAGAGGCATTCAACACCCGAAAACACAAATGCATATTAACGATTTTTTTCTTTAATTTGAGTACAAATTGAGTCTATTTACCTAAAGTTTTGTATGACAAAAAGGACATTATATCGTTCATTATACTGGACTGACTGTTTTTATTTTATTTTACTTTGGTGATAGTAAAATTTATTGGAGGGCGTTCGTTAGTACAGGAACTAACGCTGTTTACACCTCGCGCCTGCTAACAAGTAGTTTCGTCTAAAGACAAGCGATGCAAGGAAATAGTGCGGTCTTGAAAGTTGAACAAGACAATATGAGAATTATACTTTAGTTTTGGGCGGATGTAGGCTTTATAAATTGAAGCCAGTTCAGAAGTGGTGAAAAATCTCTTGCACCGTCTTAAGAAACCTAAGCATTTAGCAGCATTTTGGGCGATTTCAAATATGTGGTCATTCTAACGAAGTTCATCGTTTATATACATTAGACTGGGCCAAAAAAAAAAAAACCATATTGAAAATATTGTTTAGGAAAGCTAAAAAAAATTCCAAAAAAGTTAGAGCTCAAAAAAAAAGTATTTAGAGGTCTATCAATCGTGTTTTATATTTCTTTGACCTAACCTTACTTGAGTGTCAAAACTGTTCAATATTTTGACAAATATAAATTTCCTTTAAAAAAGTTCTTATTAAAAATTTTTCTTAGACTAACCGTTTCCGAGTAATCAAGTTTTGAAAAATGGTATGTTTTTTGATTTTGCTCTTTTATTTTGGAGTTTCTTAACTCACGTACAAATCAATATGTGAAAAATTTTAAAAATGTTCCTTAAAGGAAATTAAATTTTCTAAAAAAAGGTCTTCTTACGCTTTTTCACAAAGTGCTTCCGTTAGAAGTTATTCGCGATTAAAGTTGAAAAAAATAAACGTTCTGGTTTTTTTCGTTGTTGATTACTTTTTTTTTACACAATGTAGCAAACTGATAGTCGAGATCATGAAAAATCATTAATCTCACTGACGATGGAAGCATTGCTTCTGAAATGTACATCTGAGGAAATATAAAAAGTGTTTTAACTGTTAAAAATTCTACTAATCTTTTCACATACCAATTACTGAAAGCTTTTCTATTTCTTGAATGCAGGTGCCGTTCATGAATAATGGTAGTGTGGGATGGTTGAGCTTTAACCACAGAAGACAGCATTGGGTTTTTGAAGCATTGAATTTTACTCGGTTTTTATTATCCCATTTAACAATGCTGTCAAGGCCATAAATTAATGAGCTAATGATACGCAACAGTTCCAGTTCCACATCTGAGGACCAGGGACGTGACTTTGGAGACGACTATGAAAAGTTGATGGTTGACGGCTGAGTCGTCAGCAAAACAATTGAGAGAATTAGAATTTTCAGACAAGGGATCTTCTCTGTGAGTTAACGAATTAACACGTTTCCATGACCTCGGAAAGAAGGGACATTAGTGTGCGTATTCAAGATCCTCTGTATCGTATCCGGTTGCATCGTTGTAAAAGTGTAACATTGTTCTACAGGCCAACAATAAATATTAATACCTACCACGGTGGTACCCGTGGCGTGATGGTTAGCATGTCCACCTGCTAACCCAGAGGTTCGAGGTTCGAATCCCAGCAGAGGCAAAAATGTTTTTCCACGGGTATCGCCTTTCGCGAGGAATTGGCAAGTCCTCCGTTAGTAAATTCATTGCCATGAAAAGCGCCTTTTCAATTAGCCGTTCGGAACCGGCGGAAAATTGTAGGTCCCCTCCATTCCCTCACCAGACATGGTTGTAAGAAACGCGCTAGGCCCAACGGCTCCTCGCGCTGTTGCGCCACCCTATTATTTATTTTATTTTACCTAACCCTATTGTAAGACAAAACTAAAATGGTGTATGATTTGTCTGGTGCGGTTGCAACAAACAAAGGTGTGGTCACGATTTAAATACAACAGTTCAGTTCAACTTTACAAATTACTACATCAAACGTGAACCATTACAACAAAAAGCCTATAGCTTTCGGTTGTCAAAATAAATTGTTTATTTATTGTTTTTCTCAAGCCTTGCTCTTCTTTTCCTTTAATTAAAACTATACAAATGTAACAAAACAAATACAAGTTCAAAAAAAAAAATCAAATGTTAAATATTAAATGATAACCTTACCCATGTCCATCTCTAGTTCGAGTTGACTGATCGACTCGTTTATAATTTTTCTTATTCATTTTGAAACTGCGACGGATTCTATGGGTCACCTTATCCGTAGCGTCGGGAAAAATAAAATAATAAATAAAACTCCAATTTTCAAAAAAAAAACTTCTTCTTTTATGATTTCAATGCTCAGTCTTTTTTGTCGGCAACTAAAAGCTCTGGCCCCGATTGCGGTTGTCGATTGACTAATCGATACTCGACTTTTGTCGATTTCGATCGACATTCTTCGATTTGACGGTCGACAGCTTTCGTTCATAATTTTCTGGTCGACTGTTGCGTTAGGAAATCATTTTGTGGGAAAATGTAAGTATTTTATTGAACAAATTCATATTTTGATATAATACTCTTATTATATACTCGTATTATATCAAAATATGAGCATTTGTTCAATAAAATACTTACATTTTCCCATAAAATGATTTCCTAACGCAACAGTCGACCAGAAAATTATGAACGAAAGATGTCGATCGAAATCGACAAAAGTCGAGTATCGATTAGTCAATCGACAACCGCAATCGGGGCCTCTGTCTCCTTACCAAGTACGGGTTCTAAAAGAAATCGTGAAGGCACTCTGGGCAGCAACAATTTGAGCCCTCCTTTAAAGCGAAAGACTTTGAGAAGAAACTCTGTCGAAGTCCCTATGGTACTAGTAATTGAAAAACCGGATCTTGAAAGTAAATCATAATCAACTAATTCCAGCTTTGAATCTGAAACTGGTGCTTCTTTAACACTAATGTTGGCAATTCCAAGACCTTAATTAATTTTTGTGTCTCGACTTAGGCCCGTACTTAATGCGAACTAAGTTACTTCTTCACCTTGTGATCTTTATTGTTTTCTTTCGCAGACAGGATCGACTGTCGAAAATAACACATAAAATGATGGAAATTGCTTATTAACTACCTTTTCTTAAACATCATAACCAACAATGTGACGTTTTCCGATGCATTCGCCAAAGCAAACCAAAAGCACACCGCCATTGTTACCAATGTGTTCAACATTTTTCCATGCACCTGTACGGGCACCAGTTATGAGTCATCAAATTCTTGACGAATTGCTGGAATATCACCAGTGGTTGGTGGTACCAGCTCCACTTTGGCGAAGTTTTGCACTATCTATTAATTCTTATCGAACATTTTATTAAATTTAGTAAGATAAAGCAAAACTGATAGTTTTGTGCCTTCGTTCAAATTGCTTGTCCCGCCCTCTCCTTTCGACTCTATCTACGACAGTAACTCTCGGCCTGGCGGTGCTCTTGTTAAAGAATTTTTCTCAACAAGAGGTTACCAATACTGCTTCTAAGACTAAGTAGATTTTACCTATTTTATCAAAACGTAAGAGGCAAAAAAAAAACTGTTGATTTGAAAGTAAATTCTCATGTTTTATTAACCAGGCATTTCGATAGTTATAGAAAGTAACTATGTAATAGTCTTATAACGTGGCTCAGCTGTAAATATAGACTTACCTACTATCCCACTGCACAAGGCGCAAACATATAGACAACATTGGGGACGCTACGAAGCCGGAAACCTAGAGAGTATAAAACAAAAATAAATTCTACCTCATTCTTTCGCCGACTCAGTCCCATACATTTATGTGTTTGTCTCTTGTCTGACGCAATTTCGTTTCATCGAGTTTTAAATCAAAACAATTCAAAATTTGATTTGAGTACAAAGATACTCATTGATGAAGAAAAAGAGAAAATCGATACGTGAATACTTTGATTCCGACGGTACTGGCAGTTTCCAATGGTTATGAAATGTAGCAAACAAAGTGGTCTTCCTTTCAAGCCGAATTAGTTCCCAATACCTAGGTAGGCGTTTACTTTCAAGTCAATAGGTAGCAACGTTGAAAATTGTATTGCACGTTTAAGTAATCGACTTTAAAACATTTTGCTATCAGTTCGTAGAATTGAGTTTTTCAAGCGAATCCAAAATATGTTGACCGCAATAGGCAAATGCTTCATTATCTCATTTCTCATCCCAGTCAAGTTACGTCATTTATTTTTTTTTTTCCTAGAATATCTTGTTTTGTATATGTACCTACTCACAACAAGCAGAATATTGAATACTTGTGTCTTGAATAATCGACAAAAGATTCACCGTTATTTTTATTCAAAAATAACATGGTTCTGGGTTTGACATATAAACCGCCACAAAGAAGCCACAATATTAAAAAATAGAAAAACTACTACCACTCATTCTCACTCCTCAATCGTCAACACAGAGTAAAAAACAAAAAATTCTCGTGAAACTCGCAGAATTCCTAGAAATTATGAAAACAAAAAATGTTATACTTTCCGCTTGAAATTTTTTTTAGAATTAAATAGATGTTGCGTAATGACTTGTCAACAAAACGAAATGCATTTTCATTAAAATCAAACCGGGATACGAGATTCTTTAGGTATACCTGCTTTGCGTAGTTGTGGAACGGCTTATAAAATAAATTTGTATACCAACTTCACTCTGTTGAATAACCAATTTACATTGATGCTGTGCCGCTTTGAAATCTTATAAGTATTCAAATGTGTACTAGATTTTTGAATTTATTTATTTTCATCGGACATCGGAGTAGCGGGTATAAGTTTTTCAAACTATCAGTACACTCGATGTTACTAACTACTGTTGGGGTTGATTTTTTCTTTTTAATTGAGAAATATTTGTGCACATTTCTGGGTATTCATGAAATGTTCTGGGATGAAATGTTATTTTCAACAGAAGTAAAAAATAATTACAACACTAAACTTTAATTATTACAAATTCAAGTGATACTAATTGCCAGAAATGTGCACTGAGTTATAACACAAGTATGTATTTTAATGTCCAGCAAAATGAAAAATAAAGTCCCCTTCCGTTGAATAAACCGAAGTTACATTTCCTAATAACCTCACTTTCTTGTTATTCCGGGAATAGACTTCTTATTCGGCCCTATCGTGGTATCCGTCGGAGCGGAGTTTTCTCCGCAACGCATCTTTTTTCGGAGATTCAATTTTGCTTCGAAGTAGTTGTCGTCGTAAGAAATTTTTCACAGATGTGGCAATGCATTGCATTCCCAAAACTAAAATCTCCGCAACAAAAACTTATTGGAGAACGTCGGATCGTCCGATCGGAGAACTACCACGAAGCAAAATGTCTCCGATCGGAGAGAATTCCGCTCCGACGCGACGGTTACCACGATAGGGCCGATTAAAAAGACATTTTCAGAATTTTAAGTTTAATTTTTTTCTATTTGAAAGTGTTAAGTGAAGAACCATCGCCGTTAACTAACACTTATAGCAATGTTATGCTTTTGCAGTGATCAGTATTTACATCAGCCCTAAGTTTGGTAGGTATGCAATTACTCTTTGCAATCTCTTTGAAAGGATGTTTTTAATTAGTGACGGTTTTGCAGAAATAAATTAAATAGGGTAACACAACAAATCTATGGAAGCCCCGGTGTCTAGCGTATTCCAAGAAGTTACAATTTTTCTCCGCAGGGCTAAGTAAGATAGTGCTTTTCAAGGCAGTGTAATAAGGTACTCTCCGAGGACTTGCACATTCTTCGCGATACCCGTAAAAAAACAATGGGATGTATCTGGGGCTCGACTTCGAATTACGACTTGCAACACAGCTTGTCATAAGAAAGCTTAAAACAAATAACAATAAGAATCCAGGTGCAGAAGGCCTTGACGCTGAGTTTATCAATATCAATATGTACGAGGACAGTCCGAGAAGTACTTAGCCTTCAAAAGAAAAACGAAAATTTTGGAAAAGTGTTCGATTTATTTTTCAATATAATCTCCTTTTAGTTCGATACACTTGACCCAGCGATGCTCCAACTTCTTTAACCCATCTGAAAAATACGTTTTCTCGAATTCTGCAAAGTAGGCCTCCGTGGCGGTGATGACCTCCTCATTCGAAACAAATTTCTGCCCGGCAAGTGATTTTTTCAAGTTTGGAAATAAAAAGAAGTTGCTCGGGGCCAAATCTGGAGAATACGGTGGATGGGGCAATAGTTCATAGCCCAACTCGATCAATTTAGCCGCGGCTCTGAAGTGGTCACACGGTTGCGTTTGTTGTCCGGAATGAGCAAACGCGGCATTCATCGCGCCGACAGCTTTCTCATGCCCAAAATTTCATGCAGCATATGACCCACGCGGTCTTTCGAGATGAATACTATCTCAGCTATCTCGCGCACCTTCAATCGGCGGTCTGCCAATACGAGATCGTGGATTTTTGTCACATTGTCCTCGGTGGTAGCTCTTTTTGGGGGACCTTTGCGTGGCTCATCAAAAACCGACGTGCGACCACGTTGAAACTCGTTGAACCAATTTTTGACGGTCGCCATCGAAGGAGAAGAGTCACCGTACACAGCATCCAACCGCTCTTTGATTTCGCTGCGTGATTTCCTTTCCAAAAACAAGAATCGAATCACTGACCGATATTGCTCTTTTTCCATTTTTCTAAAATCCGCTGACACGTTTGCTTCCACACGCGGTTAAAACAAGTCCAATTTGGCTGAAATTTCGAGTTTCGACAGTAGCCTTCTACAAAAATGTACTACACTATAGTAAGTTTCTCTTGCGATAGTAGCGCTATTGAGCGGAGAAGCTAAGTACTTATCGGACTGCCCTTGTATAACATTACGTCCGTCTATATGCGCCCGCTGGCAACGCCAATAAGCCTTCTAAAGCCTTTTCTGCTGCGGGATAGCAAAAATGTTGCAGTCTTCTAATTTACGTTGGAGAGCATACGTTTGGTTTGTCTGCATCCAATGGAGGCATGCCAAATGCCATCTACGGTTGTGCTCTTGGCAGATCCAATCGTTGATTGAAGCCCTCACTGAGGAAGCTGGCAGACCTATCGACGGTTCAGGTCATGAAAAAGCTGTCTGAGATCCTTGCCTAACAAGTTCATCGGCGATGTAACATGGTTTTAAGTCATTTGAATAGCATACGCTTCCGCTTGGAAAACGGATGCGTATGATCCTAAAGAGGAGTGCAGTCGTATGTTGCCGGTCTCCACAAAGGCACCAGATCCCTCGTTGGTTTTAGAACCATCTGTGAAGATTCGATAACAGTTTTTTCCAGGCTCAGACTGTGGAGTGGACCAGTCTGAACCGAAGGAAAGTATTTTTGACGCAGTTTGAGCTATGCTGCTTGCGAGTTCCTCAAAGCTCCAGTACGAATTGTGCCAGAGACCACATCTCTTTAAACGAGAAATGGTCTTGAGAGTACACCCCATGATGTAGGTATCAAGACCTGTGTGAACTTGGCACCCGAGTTTCGAAAAAATTACTTTTTTTTTTTGTTTCTGGTAGGTTTTGGATTGTAGTAGATTGTAGTAAAAAAATTTTTGTTTGTAGTAAAGTAAAAGTCAGAAAAAACTTCGGTCAAAAAAAACTTCAGCACCCCAAATGCGAAAATTCAAAATTTTTTAATTGAATATGGAAGAAAAAGGTTTGTAGAGGTTTGTAGTGAATTTTTTTTTTTTTTGTAGTAGAGGAAATATTTTTTTTTTTTGGTCAAAAAAAATATTTTTCCCCTGTACAAATTTTTTTTGTTGCTGGCTATTGGACTACTACAAACAATGAAAACCACTTAAAATCACTTAAATATGTTCCTAGAGGTTTGTAGTACAAACATTTTCGTTTGTAGTAGAACCAAAAAATAGTTACAGCTCATTAATTAGACCATATCATTCATATGCAACTTTTTTCAAAATGTTCACTCTTTCGCTGGCTATTCGACTACTACAAACGATTAAACCACTTAAAATCACTTAAATATGTTCCTAGAGGTTTGTAGTACAAACATTTTCGTTTGTAGTAGAACCAAAAAATAGTTACAGCTCATTAATTAGACCATATCATTCATATGCAACTTTTTTCAAAATGTTCACTCTTTCGCTGGCTATTCGACTACTACAAACGATTAAACCACTTAGAATCACTTAAATATGTTCCTAGAGGTTTGTAGTACAAACATTTTCGTTTGTAGTAGAACCAAAAAATAGTTACAGCTCATTAATTAGACCATATCATTCATATGCAACTTTTTTCAAAATGTTCACTCTTTCGCTGGCTATTCGACTACTACAAACGATTAAACCACTTAAAATCACTTAAATATGTTCCTAGAGGTTTGTAGTACAAACATTTTCGTTTGTAGTAGAACCAAAAAATAGTTACAGCTCATTAATTAGACCATATCATTCATATGCAACTTTTTTCAAAATGTTCACTCTTTCGCTGGCTATTCGACTACTACAAACGATTAAACCACTTAAAATCACTTAAATATGTTCCTAGAGGTTTGTAGTACAAACATTTTCGTTTGTAGTAGAACCAAAAAATAGTTACAGCTCATTAATTAGACCATATCATTCATATGCAACTTTTTTCAAAATGTTCACTCTTTCGCTGGCTATTCGACTACTACAAAAAAAGAAAACCATTAAAATTAGTTAGAAAACTAAAATGTTAATAATAGCAATGATAATGGTAACAATAACAATAATAATGATTGTAATAATAATAGTGATAATATTAATAATAACAATTAGAAAAGAATAAAAGTATTTTTATTGGTGGTTTTTATGCGTGTTTCCTTTTCAAAATTTATAAAGTAAGACAGCAGACGGCGGCCAGAAAGCCGATCAATATGATGCAGACGCTTCTGGGCTAAAATGCACTGTTTCATACCTACCTGTTTTCCACATAATGCACACTTTTTGGTGTTTTTTTTTTTTGTTTTTTTTGAAAACTCAGATTATTAAAGTAGGCGTTATATGTATAAACACAATGTCCGCAGCCCTCATTAATAGATTAACCTACTTTGGCTTGGGAAAACCAATAGTTGAATTTGTCATAAATAAAGGATAACTGCTGGATATACATATACCTTACCTACCTACATTTCTATAATTCCTCATAACTAATTTTTTAATTTTTAAATCAGCTTGTAGGTATCGCATACATAAGACAACAAAGTCCAGCTATAAATAAACAAACGTAACAAATTTTCTAAAGCTATGGGTAGTATATTGTATATACCAACCTATGTGTACCTATATAAATCAGTGCATTTGTATCACAAACCTTATTCCCTCACTATGAATTAACAAAAATTGCAAACACATGTAGTTACATATGTACCTATTTCAATTTTGTGTCCTTTTCATATCGTCTTTTTTTTTAAATTTTGTTTTGTTGTTTTAAAATTTTAGGTACCTTCTTATAGGTATATATATATTTTTATTTTCAAAACCTCGTTTAGTCTAACAAGAGTTTTGATTACAATTGCAACTAGGTATGTATTTGAAAAAAATCCTCTTTTCGATACATACCCACATGGCTAATATGGTGAATAAATAACAATTATTTTATGCCTCTATATAGGTATACCTACATATATATATTTTTTTTTTCAATCCACAGCCACCTCCTCAAATGTGTATTCATAAGCCACGTTATACGTACCTATAAAACAACCAGAAATGAAATTTCGTCGTACCTACCTACCATTAAAAAAAGGACAACAATCCTAAAGCATCATAGCAAAAAAAAAAACAGACGCAATAGCAGCAGATTCAAGTTCAAACAGTACAAGAGACGCGGAAAAAATTAGATGCACCCTTTCACGCATTCTAACTAGGTACCTACCTGTTCATAAAGAATAACTCATTGTGTTATTTGACTAACATTCTACATTTTAAGGAAGAAGGAAGATATACCTACCTAGAACCTACATACAAACACCATACCTAAAACTTTAGTTTTTGCTTTATCTTATTTTTTTTTTTTTTTCGTTCACATTTTTTGCATTGTTGTCGCCAACGTCACATTGACCACCGCGCCACGCAGTTCAGTCCGCCGATTGAAACAAAGTACATGATTAAAAGGATTAAATAAGGGTAGGTAGTCGGAAATCATTTCGTGCTGTGGGTAGGTACCAACCTACCTCTTTTGAACAAAAGTAAAAGTTTTTAGGCAGATAAATTTTTTTTATGACCAGTATGTACCTACTTTGCATATGCAAATTATATCTATTGTAACAGTAGATATAATTTGTCGATATGCCGATCGTGCATTGTGCATCACTGCATTCTAAAAAAAGTAAGTATAGGTAGGTATATAACGTGAACATTTATGTTTTTTAAATTTTTAAATGATTGATTTATATTTATCTTCGTTATCAAAGTACCTAGCTCAGAATTGTGGTTATATTTTTGGCAAGCACAAGCAGCGACCTTTCATGACAAAAAAAAAAAACACAATGCACGATCGGCAATCGGCATATCGACAAATTATATCTACTGTTACAATAGATATAATTTGCATATGCAAAGTAGGTACATACTGGTCATAAAAAAAATTTATCTGCCTAAAAACTTTTACTTTTGTTCAAAAGAGGTAGGTTGGTACCTACCCACAGCACGAAATGATTTCCGACTACCTACCCTTATTTAATCCTTTTAATCATGTACTTTGTTTCAATCGGCGGACTGAACTGCGTGGCGCGGTGGTCAATGTGACGTTGGCGACAACAATGCAAAAAATGTGAACGAAAAAAAAAAAAAAATAAGATAAAGCAAAAACTAAAGTTTTAGGTATGGTGTTTGTATGTAGGTTCTAGGTAGGTATATCTTCCTTCTTCCTTAAAATGTAGAATGTTAGTCAAATAACACAATGAGTTATTCTTTATGAACAGGTAGGTACCTAGTTAGAATGCGTGAAAGGGTGCATCTAATTTTTTCCGCGTCTCTTGTACTGTTTGAACTTGAATCTGCTGCTATTGCGTCTGTTTTTTTTTTTGCTATGATGCTTTAGGATTGTTGTCCTTTTTTTAATGGTAGGTAGGTACGACGAAATTTCATTTCTGGTTGTTTTATAGGTACGTATAACGTGGCTTATGAATACACATTTGAGGAGGTGGCTGTGGATTGAAAAAAAAAATATATATATGTAGGTATACCTATATAGAGGCATAAAATAATTGTTATTTATTCACCATATTAGCCATGTGGGTATGTATCGAAAAGAGGATTTTTTTCAAATACATACCTAGTTGCAATTGTAATCAAAACTCTTGTTAGACTAAACGAGGTTTTGAAAATAAAAATATATATATACCTATAAGAAGGTACCTAAAATTTTAAAACAACAAAACAAAATTTAAAAAAAAAGACGATATGAAAAGGACACAAAATTGAAATAGGTACATATGTAACTACATGTGTTTGCAATTTTTGTTAATTCATAGTGAGGGAATAAGGTTTGTGATACAAATGCACTGATTTATATAGGTACACATAGGTTGGTATATACAATATACTACCCATAGCTTTAGAAAATTTGTTACGTTTGTTTATTTATAGCTGGACTTTGTTGTCTTATGTATGCGATACCTACAAGCTGATTTAAAAATTAAAAAATTAGTTATGAGGAATTATAGAAATGTAGGTAGGTAAGGTATATGTATATCCAGCAGTTATCCTTTATTTATGACAAATTCAACTATTGGTTTTCCCAAGCCAAAGTAGGTTAATCTATTAATGAGGGCTGCGGACATTGTGTTTATACATATAACGAATACTTTAATAATCTGAGTTTTCAAAAAAAACAAAAAAAAAAAACACCAAAAAGTGTGCATTATGTGGAAAACAGGTAGGTATGAAACAGTGCATTTTAGCCCAGAAGCGTCTGCATCATATTGATCGGCTTTCTGGCCGCCGTCTGCTGTCTTACTTTATAAATTTTGAAAAGGAAACACGCATAAAAACCACCAATAAAAATACTTTTATTCTTTTCTAATTGTTATTATTAATATTATCACTATTATTATTACAATCATTATTATTGTTATTGTTACCATTATCATTGCTATTATTAACATTTTAGTTTTCTAACTAATTTTAATGGTTTTCTTTTTTTGTAGTAGTCGAATAGCCAGCGAAAGAGTGAACATTTTGAAAAAAGTTGCATATGAATGATATGGTCTAATTAATGAGCTGTAACTATTTTTTGGTTCTACTACAAACGAAAATGTTTGTACTACAAACCTGTAGGAACATATTTAAGTGATTTTAAGTGGTTTAATCGTTTGTAGTAGTCGAATAGCCAGCGAAAGAGTGAACATTTTGAAAAAAGTTGCATATGAATGATATGGTCTAATTAATGAGCTGTAACTATTTTTTGGTTCTACTACAAACGAAAATGTTTGTACTACAAACCTCTAGGAACATATTTAAGTGATTTTAAGTGGTTTAATCGTTTGTAGTAGTCGAATAGCCAGCGAAAGAGTGAACATTTTGAAAAAAGTTGCATATGAATGATATGGTCTAATTAATGAGCTGTAACTATTTTTTGGTTCTACTACAAACGAAAATGTTTGTACTACAAACCTCTAGGAACATATTTAAGTGATTTTAAGTGGTTTAATCGTTTGTAGTAGTCGAATAGCCAGCGAAAGAGTGAACATTTTGAAAAAAGTTGCATATGAATGATATGGTCTAATTAATGAGCTGTAACTATTTTTTGGCTCTACTACAAACGAAAATGTTTGTACTACAAACCTCTAGGAACATATTTAAGTGATTTTAAGTGGTTTAATCGTTTGTAGTAGTCGAATAGCCAGCGAAAGAGTGAAAATTTTGAAAAAAGTTGCATATGAATGATATGGTCTAATTAATGAGCTGTAACTATTTTTTGGTTCTATTACAAACGAAAATGTTTGTACTACAAACCTCTAGGAACATATTTAAGTGATTTTAAGTGGTTTAATCGTTTGTAGTAGTCGAATAGCCAGCGAAAGAGTGAACATTTTGAAAAAAGTTGCATATGAATGATATGGTCTAATTAATGAGCTGTAACTATTTTTTGGTTCTACTACAAA
This sequence comes from Melanostoma scalare, assembly GCA_949752695.1. Taxonomy (NCBI): domain Eukaryota; kingdom Metazoa; phylum Arthropoda; class Insecta; order Diptera; family Syrphidae; genus Melanostoma; species Melanostoma scalare. The sequence goes on along the minus strand of OX456984.1, from coordinate 268,816,488 downwards.
CGAAAATGTTTGTACTACAAACCTCTAGGAACATATTTAAGTGATTTTAAGTGGTTTAATCGTTTGTAGTAGTCGAATAGCCAGCGAAAGAGTGAACATTTTGAAAAAAGTTGCATATGAATGATATGGTCTAATTAATGAGCTGTAACTATTTTTTGGTTCTACTACAAACGAAAATGTTTGTACTACAAACCTCTAAGAACATATTTAAGTGATTTTAAGGGGTTTACATTGTTTGTAGTAGTCCAATAGCCAGCAACAAAAAAAATTGGTATGGGGAAAAAAAATTTTTTTTTTTACCAAAAAAAAAATATTTCTTCTACTACAAAAAAAAAAAAAAATTCACTACAAACCTCTACAAACCCTTTTCTTCCAAATTCAATTAAAAAATTTTGAATTTTCGCATTTGGGGTGCTGAAGTTTTTTTTGACCGAAATTTTTTCTGACTTCTACTTTACTACAAACAAAAATTTTTTCACTACAATCTACTACAATCCAAAACCTACCAGAAACAAAAAAAAAAAGTAATTTTTTCGAAACTCGGGTGCCAAGTTCACACAGGTGGTATCAAGGGGAGGAAGATTCAGCTCCCGGTGTGCTGGGGAAGGCCCCAGTAACACCAAGACAAATTGTTCTTTGAAGTTTGGCAAATGAGGCACTAGTTACTCGATGTTTTTCTTTGGTAGGACTTAGGAGTAGCCTGTACACTAACTTCCTATTTGCCAGTGTGAGCAATAGAATTGTATGCAACTCAATTAATGTGGACTTTTGTTGCTAGACTAGTATATGGTGTAGTTTAGGGATTTGTAACTTTGCTACAATACTCGTTGCAGAAATGGTGAGAGTTGGTAACCTGGGAGCGATGGTAGCGTCTTCTGGCTTTTTTGAAAGCTACAGCAAAAAAAGGGTGCTATCTGGTAGGACAATGGATCGGTATTAAGCAGAGTTGGGAAATAATGATTACAAAAAATATCATTTACAATTACTTGTGCCCTGATTGGGACACTTCTATGCAGTAGGAAGGGGACACCGTCCCACACTTATCGCGATGCACAAGTTTCAATAAAACGAACGTTTGTAAATTTTATAGCAATCTTTTAGACGTCTATTCAAGACATCCATTTTGTCCAGACAGAATCTGGAATTGTGACGAAACAGGACTGTCAACTGTGCACATCTTCCATCATCTTCCAAAAGTAATCTCATCGTAGGAAGTGAAACAAATCGTGCAGGCTACTTCTGGAGAATATGGTCAACTAGTCGCCATCTCTGGTCTCATCAGTGCTTCTGGAAATACGGTTCCACCTGCATTTATTTTTTCCCAGAAATTTTGTTTTAGATGCTGTGATGAAAAATATTTCGCAAGTAGAATACAAGTGTCCCATTCCACCACATAGCAGTTCCTTTCCTCCTGAAAGCAGGAGGAACTGGACAAGACTTGGTGTTGTATGGAATGAATTTTATCATATTTTCTGGAATTCTTTTGGTTACTCTTGTGTTTTGAATAGCTTGCAACAATGTTATCATATCTTAAAAAAAACTGTCATGTGCAGTGCGCCATATATACCCACTCTCCCCTATCTTCCTTCTTTCCATTTCTGGCGTTACGAGTAGTGATCTTGAAGCGATCACAACTCTCCCACTTTTCTGCTTCACACTAGTGATCCGCCTGTGGGGTACGCCGCGTTGACCTCAGAAAGCGTCGGCAAGCCTCCCGGTTTTGGATTGTTCCATGTCTGAGGCCAACCAAATGCTGCTGTTTTTGCATTTGCTTGTACCAGGAGTGTTTTGGCCTGCCTTTTCTTTTTCGTCGCGAATTTGTTGAAACGTTGTACGATATTGCCTTTTGGACGGGGTTCTGTGGATCTCTCCTTTGAACATGACAATACCAACTGAGCCAGTCGTGCTGAATTTTGTCCAAGATGGTACTTTTGACACGAAGGCTTCCACGGATCTTAGTACTTCTAATTCGATCAAGCTTTGTTACTCCTGCTGTCATCCGAAGCATCTTCATTTCGGCTGCCGTCAATTTGCTCTCATACTTTTTGTACATTGTCCAACATTGTGAACCGTATGTCAGAGCTGGACGGACAGCTGCTGTGTAGAGTCTTCCCTTCAGCTTAGGGGGCATTTTTCGATCACAGAAGATAGCGGAGTTTTCTCGCCACTTCATCCACCCTACGCTTACTCGATGATTGATGTCGTCATCACAAGTTGCTTCACTATTGATCATAGATCCCAGATATTTAAACTTTTCACACTTGGGAAGCACATTTCCATTCAAATAAATGTCTGGAATAGGCTTGTCTGGATCAGAAAAAGGGCAGCACAGGTATTCAGTCTTTTTAGCGCTAATACGGTACTCATTTCCTTCCAGAACATCAATCCAAACGTCAAGTGCTCGTTGCAGGGATGTAGGATCCTCGCTTATGATGGCTCCATCGTCAGCAAAGAATAATTGTTGTACTTTATTGTCCGTTACTTTTCCTTCGAGCAAATAATCCAGAACAGCAATAAAGAGCAGTGGACTCAAGACACTTCCCTGATGTACACCTACTGTTATTTGGAATTCTTCGGTGACTCCAGCTGGGCATCTCACTTTTGTAACTGCTCCCTCGTACATGTCCATAATTATTCGCACATAGGCTTCAGGAATTCCTCGGTGTCTGAGGGCCACCCAACACCCATATCAGATCTCGTGGTTGTCGATCGAATGCTTTTTCGAAGTCAACCAACACAATATGCAAATTTTCTAAGGCATCTCGGTGTTTTTCCATAATGATCCTTATACTTTCGATTGCGTCTGTAGTTGACTTACCCGCGACAAACCCGCATTGGTCATCAGAAAGCCTTATTATTTTCCGCAGTCGGCTATCCAAGACCCGCTCAACGATCTTCATAGTGTGGGACATCAACTTGATCGAACGATAGTTGTCACAGCTTCTGGTATCTCCCTTTCCCTTGTACATTGGACCCACTCTCCCCTATATGTAATTGAAAAACCAAGTAATTCTAAAAATGTTGTAACATTTACTTTTTTCAGTAATCATTACACAAAAATGTAAAATTAAACAAAATTAAACGAAATTAATGCATTAAATAGGTACTGTGTCGAATTTTTTTTTGTTCAGTGAAGAGTAGCATTTGGAGAGCATGGATTTAGAAATTCTAACAACTTAAACTTCTCAAAAACCATTTTCTCGTTCACTAATTGTCGTAGAGCAGTGGTTTTCAATCTTTTTGATTTCGCGACCCCTTTACAGGTTGTAATTTTCTGTCGACCCCCTCTCGTCATATTAAAGAACAGCCAACATTTTGCTTTGCAGTTTGACGAATCGACAGAAGTTTCTGACTGTGCACAGTGTGTGGTATTTGTGCGCTTTGAAGCAGATGAAAGTATCACGGAAGAAATCTTATTTTGCAAAGCACTTCCTACAAACACTACTGGCCAGTGTTTGTACGATATATTTTTGGAAAAAGTAATGGACTCATTGCAAAATTAAAAGCGATAATGCCAAACATATCCTGGACACACTGTTTTCTCCATCGACAGGCTCTAGCTGCTAAGGTAGTACCATCTGATTTAAATGACGTGCTCATGGAGGTAATAAAAATTGTGAATTTTATTATAGGCAAAGCTTTGCAAACCCGGCTATTCAGAATAGTTTGTGAAGATATCAGGGGTTTTTCTTTTTTAGTTCCGAACAGTGAACTGAACTGAGAACGAACAGCGTGAACGTGTTCTGAACTGAGCGTGTTCAGTGAGCTGCGCTCAGACTCTTGCTCTAGATACCCCGTCATTTTATTCGCTCACGTAGTATTCTGAATAAAAAAGAAAAACATTTGGAGCGTTCAGGTGTTGCTGAATTGAAAAAGAAAAACTCTTACGTTTTTGACGTTTCATTTTTCTGTTCGGAACTAAAAAAGAAAAACCCTTATGGGCTCGCTTCATCAAAATCTCTTTTATCACACGGAGGTCAGGTGGCTATCCAAAGGAAAGGTATTGACAAAAGTTCTGGAACTGAGAGCCGAATTGTTAAATGTTAATGTTCTTAAAAGATGCCAAATCTGGCTCTTGAAATTAGCACTTTTCGCAAATCATTTAAGCCACCTTAACAATTTAAACAAGAACCTTCCTTCCAGGAAGAGAAGAAAATATTCTAACTGTCAAATACAAAGTAGAAGCATTTCACGCAAAATTTCGTTTGTGGTGAACCTATTTCCAAAACAATATGTTTGAGTCTTTTCCAAGTGTTCAGAAGATTTTTGAAGATAATGCAACAGACCAAAGTTTTGCACTATCGGCTCACATTCCTTGTATAATACAGAGCTTGCATAATTTACAATCGAAGCTTTTAACATACTTTCCGGATTTGCACTCTGAAGCTGACAATAGGTGTCGATGGATTTTAAACCCATTTTTGGAGAAATCAATAGATCTGGGTTATGTCACCACAGAAACGAAAGAATGTCTTCTGGATTGGGCTGCAGATGGCATGCTTAAAATGGAATTTTGTTCGCAAAGTGTCGACGTAATTTGGATGAAAACAAAACACGACCAGAGCTGGCAAGGGAAGCTCTTAAGTTATTGAGTGCCATTCGCCACTTCATACCTGTGTGCTGTGTGTACTGACATTTTCTTCAATGGTAGGCATTAAAACTAAGAAGAGGTATAGAATGCAACTATAGAAAATGATTTATGTAATTATTACGGTTCAAAAATAGCACCACAATTCGATAAACTTTTGAAAAATAAACAAGCGCATCCTTTTCACTAAAATTGTGTTTTTGTTGTGTAAGAACCTCAAATTTTTTTTTTTGCCGGTAATTTTTTATTAGAACACAAAATTGACTACATTTTTGTATGCTCAGATTTTATACACAACAAGAAATGACTGAGATACAGCATGACAAAGGTGTAGTTTCAAAATTAAGAAAAATACGTAAAGTAGTTTTTTGAGAACTGCTGTTGGGAGAAGTTTTGAGCTTAAGAAAAAATGGGCACGACTGAGTCGCACGAACTTGCGATTGTGTTCTAAATACGATATCTAAATCTAAAGGCTGAGTTAAAGGTTTTGGTATTAGCTCTTCATAATATATTTTGTGGTACAGGGTTGCCAACTACACATTAATTATGGAAATTGAATTAAATCACGCAAAATAATGAAAAAATTAAATTAAATATTCCAAAGGTTTCAAGCAAAAATCTAAAAACGCCATTCTTTTGCAATCGATAATACACATGAATGATGAAAATTTAATCAAAATCGTTGGAGCAGTTTTCCCAAAAAACGGTTTTTTATTTTTCACTTTTTTTAAAAAACTGTTTTTTAAAAGTCGAGTATGCAAAGTTCTAGATCTTAACAGGAGTTATTTTGACAAAAAATTTTAAAAAAATAAAAGTTATGGTTTCGAAGTTACTTTCAAAAAACAAAATTTTTTAAAAAAATTTATAAAAATTTTCAAAACTAAGTTTTTTTAAATATTGATATGCAGTCTTTCTTTAACAGCTTACGACTTCTTAAATCCGAAATTTCGTCAAGATCGTGTCAGCCATTAACGAGAAAGTCGGTTTTAAAAAAAACGGTACTATGGGAGGTACCGTTTTTAGGCCTTTTCCAAAAATTTTTTTTACATCATAAGAAAAACAATCCTAAATTAATCCTTCACACAAAATTTAATCGAAATCGTTGGAGCCGTTTTCGAGAAAAATAAGTATTATCATATCGGTTGTATGGCAGGTACCGTTATTTCAAGACCTAGAGACCCAATTCCAAAAACCCCTCTGTAGGATGCTCCACAGACCCTAACTGCAAATTTTGAAGAAAATCGGTCAAGCGGTTCAGGCTGTAGATCCATATACAGACAGACAGACAGACACACAGACAGACAGACAGAATTGCAGGACCCACTTTTTTCGTATTCTCTATCATCGTAATGTCATGTTTGATTGTTATCTCAAAATTTTTTTTCTGCACGATTGCAAGACTTGCCTTATAGTACCTATAATCGCAAGTAAAAATGAAAATTATGAATTCCCCTTACTAAGATGACGCCGTCTTATTAAAGAAAAACGTGCATTAAAGTAAAAAGAGTTTTAAGAAACTTTGCTAACTGAAATGCTGTTAATAAAAGATCAACGCAATTGAATAAACTGTAATGCATTACAATTGAAGTACAGTGAAATCTCCCTTTACGGACACCTCCTTTAGGCGGACACTTCCCTTAGACGGACAAATCTTTTTGCACGGACATTGCTCCATATAAGTTTCATTGTTTTCAGTTTCCTTTAGACGGACACTCCCTTGGACGGTCGCGGACAGAAATTTCACGTATGAAAGACAAAATGTTTTCTCTTAGACGTACACCAGAGCAGGATTGAACATGGCATCACGCTGATAATTTTGGCAGCGGTAATTTTTTTAAATTGCAGTTTTCAGCGAGCATAAAATTCTTTGAAAAATATGTACATACGTGCCAGTTGCGAGTCCAGAAGCTCTATTATGTATGTGTTAATTTTGTGTAACTGTTGAATGAGTATTTGATTTGAAGGATTGGCATGTATGTGTTGGATCTTTTAATATATTTATTCTCTCATAATATAAAAAAAATCATACGAGAAAAAGCAACAGAATTTAAAATAAGAAAAACCCAAGTTGCTGATCTATTGAAAAAAAAAAAGAATGAGCTTTTGTGATTTATTTCGTCAAACTGCCTTGATAAAAATGTTTTCGAGTGGTTCAATGCATTTCGAAACAAAGGGTTTAAGATATCTGGAAGAGCAATTCGACATCAGGCAACAGAAGTTGCAACGCGCTTAGGAATCACAGATTTCAAAGCATCAGCAAATTATATTTAAAATTTTGTGTTTTAGTTTGATTTCCCTTAAACGGACAACTCTCTTAGGCGGACAAAAACTTCTGCACCATGGCTGTCCGCCCAAGTAATTAGCGGTGTGTTTTCAATTACTTGGAAAAATGCATTACTTTTTCCATTATGTAATTGTAATTGAAAAATTTTAATTAAACATTACATGTAATTGTAAATGAACCTGTAATTCATTACAAAAAGTAATCATTTTTTCCCAACTCTGGTATTAAGTTGTTGTTGCTCGGAAAAAAAACCGAAAATACAAAACAGAAGAGAACTTTCCCGGAAAACGAGTTTGTTGGCGAAACATGCTGGTTGAGGCCCAGACTTGAAATTGTAATTCAAATCTAAGGAAGTAAGTTAAAAGGAAGGTTATGAAAGTCATGCAACGCATTCAAAAAGTTAATTGACTTTTCTTCAAAAAGCTTTCTCTTTCCAATCACTTATGTTTCTTTGTATGAAAAAAAAAAAAAAGAACAGATGTAGGTAGGAACCTATTCTTGGAAACACTGCTCGTGGCTTTAACTTTTTTTACTCCGAATTATTCCATTCAAATTAAAGAAGAAGATCCGTAGGTAGTCCGATTTCTACATGCTTTTCTCAGAATTCTCATTCCGCTACTATACTGACTTGGTTTATGTACCTACTTTCCAATACCGTTTTCGTTGGAATTATTACAAAAGCTTTTGAAGGATTTCATTCAAAACGGATTTCACTGAAACAAGAAAAAGAAAAATTAACCACCAACGCATACCTATTTGATTTGAAGAAAATTCTACTCTCTCATCCAATCGAAACTTGAATACCTACCTAGACCTACATTGGCACACACTAAGTTGTTTTCCGTCAATTCAAAAAAATTGTATGCTTCCAAGAAAATGGAGAGCTTTTCTGAACAAGAAGTGCCAGACTCAAGAAGGCGCCAGTGCATAATTTTTGTTTCCAATTTAATTTCAGCACATTACACTCGTGCGCACCTAGTGAAATGAATGATTTGCGAATAAGAACATCATTGATTATAGAAAGCAAAGGGTTGTCTATTATTCCCGAGAAAATTTCTGTTCACAAGGCCATGTTGCTAGGATCTAAATAGATATTCAAGTTGCGCATCAAAAGTCACAAGACCACCATAGAAATTACTTTGCTCACGAGGATGAGGAGGACGGATAATGAAAATCTCCCAGGAAACAGCCCAGCCCACATGAAATGAGATTTATATATTTCCAAGAACAGACTTAAGAGCAAATTATCGTGTTGTTATGGAAACACGCAAGTATATCTTTACAAACTTTTATATCATTACAACATTCGCAGAATCCATTTCGTGGTTGTTTATTTGAGCTATGATTACATATAATCATAAGCACACGACAGCTAAAGGCTACGTATAAAATATTAAAAGAAAAACTTCAAGCGCTTCTTACCACTGCTGCTTCAGATATTTATTGAAATCCGAGTAAGAAACACTTTGACTTTGGCGGTCGATAAGGATTAAGCTTGAATTATGTACTAAGGTCGTTATGAATATTCAAAACATTAACCGGGAGTGGTGCTTAACGGGAGAGTCCATAAATACGTGCAGAAAAACATTGATTGAGGACAATCGACTTTCGTTTCCTTTAATATAAAAACGAAGGGCAGCAAATGTAAATACTGCTTAAGCCAATCGTCCGTGTGCGGATGAAAGTTTCTCAAGAAAACAGATAAGAGCATTTATTTCGGTAAAAGGCCGAAATAGTTCTTTCGTTAAGGGATTAGAAATTTGAGAGTCAAAGTTCAAATTCATTTTTTATTTATTTATAACAAAAATGAGGTCTCCAACTCATTCAAATTATTTAAATAAAGCCCACGACTGAAGCCAAACAAAATAGTCGAAAAAAAAATTTAGAATTCGAATTCCAACAAAAAACAAAAAAACGGTTATCGCCTTCTGTGAAGAATGGGCAAGTCCTACTAAAATAATTTCATTGCCAGGAAAAGCGCTTTCTAGATCGGTCGTTCGGAATAGGTAAGAAAGTTTGTAGGCTCCCTCCATACCTACCAAGGTATAATTGTGGGAAATGCGCTAGGCACCGCCGGGGCTCTCCACTGCGTGTTGCGCAATTCAAAGTCAGATGTCGTTGCATTTGTTTGTAAGAGTAGTGTTTTCGTCTGCCTTTCTTTTTCGGGACTAAAAGTTGTTTTTTTTTACGGGATTCCTTGTATCTCTCCTTTGAACACGACAATACCAATTGAGTGCTCTATTCTTTCATAGTACTCTGATGTGAACTGTAAAGGCTTCCACGGAACTTAATCCTTCTAACACGACCAAGCTCTTTTTTCCAGCAGTTATAAGGAGCATCTGACCTGGAAAACAAATATTGAGGAAAGAGTAAATAAAGCCAACGTGGCACTCTTCTCCTGCAAAAAAGCCATTGGTGGGAAATGGGGTTTTTCCCCCCAAATCACCCATTGGCTGTTTACCTCGGTAATTAGACCGATACTCACATACGGGGTGATAGTCTGGTGGACCGCATTGGACAAGATGATCAACTACAAGAAGCTGGCCAAAGTTCAAAGAACGGCTAGTCTGTGTATTAGGCCGGCCATTGACGACACAATTAAACTGCGCAAATTGGAGTTTGCGCAGTTCATTTGTGTTGTGAATGGGGTTGTTTGTGCAGTTAACTGTGTAAAAATCAAAACGATTTGATTTTTGCTCAAGTCAGTTTGCGCAGTTATATTGTGTAGTCAGTGGCCGGCCTAAGTGGCGCACTGAGGACAACCCCATCGGACGCCCTCAATGTACTACTCGATCACACACCCCTAGATATTTTCAGCAAACAAGTCGCAGCTAGCTCAGCTACTCGACTCAGAGCTACATCACAGTGGACCAATATAATCAAATCGGCCACACTACCATTCTAGATAACTTTAGATTCTTACCGAATCGATCCGACTACACCACCCCCAAGTTGGTGTTTGACATTTGATTCAACAATTTCCAAGTAACCATACCTTCAAGAGAAGCTTGGGACAATGGCACTCTTTTGGAAAATGAAGCAATACACTTTTACACCGATGGTTCAAAAACCAGCGAAGGTGTGGGAAGTGGAATCTACTCAGAAAAACTGAATCTCAGTCTATTCTTCCGCCTACCCGATCATTGTAGTGTGTTCCAAGCGGAAATTCTGGCGATTAAGGAGGTGCTGTCCACGGATATTCGAATCTTCTTGGACAGCCAAGCTGCCCTTAAATCTCTTGCCTCTGTCTCTACAAAATCCATCACGGTCCAAAATTGTCACATGTCTCTGAGGGAGATGTCAAATCAGTTCAACATTCACCTTTCATGAGTGCCAGGGCACAGGGACATACCAGGCAACTGTATGGCAGACGAACTGACCACTTCCCTACGCTCAGAATGGAACAACATAGGTGCACCTATCGCTACATGTAAACTCCTACTTAGACAAGACGCTGCCTTGCAACCAAAAAAGTTTGGCCGTGTGTAGACTCAAAACGCTCGAAGAGTTTGTTGGCCCTGAACCGCCTGTATCTAGGTTCTACCATAGGTGTTCTTACGGGACACTGTCTAATAGGGAGACACGCCAAAAGACTTGGTGTGCTTTCCAATGATTTCTGCAGAAGCTGCATGGACGAGGAGGAGGAAGAAACCGTTCAACACCTTCTTTGCTCATGCCCTGCACTACTTCATAGGAGGAAAACTCATCTCGGTGAATTCTTCTTCGATGATACTAGCGACTTAGCTTACATAGACCCTAAGTCTTTCGAAATACATTAAAAGTTCCGCGTGGTTCGACTAGCAGGTGAATAACCGGCTGGTCCCGTAATGGAAGATTAATAAGTGATCAACTCGTTGATCTTACATCGGGTTTCTGAGATCAGTAGGTGATTAACTTGCTGATCTCTGTGGTATCACAATGGGCCCTTGCGGCCTAAGTGTGTCAGGCAATGTACTCATTGGCTGACAGCCACTTCCACCTAACCTAACCTATAAGGAGCATCATAATCTCAGCTGCCGTCAGCTTACTCTTTGCCTTTTGCGTCGATATTGTCAAACATTGTGAACCGTGTCTTCCGTTCAATCTATTGGCTATTTTTCCGATACATAAACAATAACGGAGTTTTCCAGAAAGTCTCGCATCGACCCTATGCTTAACAACCAGAACAACTTGTGTTACGTTCCAACTATGAATGGATGTATGTACATATGTATGTATGTGTTGCAAAAACACCTGAGTGGATTGAAATGAAACCTTACAAAAATGTAGCTCATACAACGGTTATATTTTATCGATATATCCCCGTGGGAGCAAAAAATCAAACGAAATTTGTTCAAAAGGTTCAAAAAATATCAGTAATGCTCATATAAATAAGGCTGAGTTTTTGCATGACCAAAAAGTTTTAGTCTTTTGGTCTTATGTGAAGATCATTAAATGAGTTCTCACTGATCGTCATCGATCCCAACGCTCGTCTTCAATTACTTTCCGTCAGCTCCATCGATGAAGACAATTTGCTCAAACTCGACACTTCCTAACAGCTCGAGTCTGTAAATTCTTATGAAGCAGAAGATTTTTCGAACCCGCTGGGTTGCGAGAGTCCTCAAATATCTCAATATACAAAAATCCACTGGTCCAAATGGTATCCCCGCCGCTATTCTGAAGAGATGTTTTCGTCTAGCTAGCAAAACCACTGCATAAGCTTTTCTATCTTTCCTATTCGTCTGGGCTCTTCAAGAGTAAATGGAGAACAGCATTTGTCCCGTCCCTAAGAAAGGCGAATATTCCTCCCCTTTGAATAACAATCCAATTGCACTAACGTCCCTTCTTTCCAAGGTCATGGAAACGTTGATAAACTATCAACTTATGACATATCGTAAAAAACGAAAGCCCCTCAATCACCGATAATAAGGCTTTCGTAACAAAACGGTTCTTGGTGACTTGATAAGATATTTCATCGAAGAGTGAAACCAATGTTAACACTGTTTTGGAGAGGGTAAAATTATTACGCTTGACATTTCTATGGTATTTGACAGAGTTTGGTATCAAACTTTCTGGGGTATCGATTATTCTCTTATTCGTTCTTATTTAAAATAACAACCTTTCCGCCCGCTCAATACAAGTTGTATTTGATGTCTTCAAGTCTGATAGCTACTTTATGGATGCTGGTGTTCCTCAGGGCTCCATTTTGTCTGCGACTCTCTTTTTCATATTGATTATTGATTTCTTGTTTGAAAGTTCTAATCCATTTAACTGTTCTTAAGACGACTCAACCGTAAGCTTATCATATTCTTTTCCAAGTTCACGTCCCTGCTATTCGAATGTTGCTACTATCCATATGCTAAATGCTTAACCAGACTCTCTTCACACATTGGAAACCCATTTTAATTCAAATGTCCAGAATAGGAATGTTTGGATTAGAACACGGGAAACTTAAGTACTGTCTTTTTTACTTGCGATACTATAAGGTAAGTTTTGCAATCGTGCAGAAAAAAAACTTTGAGATTAAACATGACCTTACGATGATAGAGAATACGAAAAAAGTGGGTCCAGCAATTCTGTGTCTGTTTGTCCATATATGGATCTACAACCTGAACCGCTTGACCGATTTTCTTCAAAGTTTGCAGTTATGGTCTCTAAGGTAGCCTTCAGAGGGGTTTTTGGAATTGGGTCTCTAAGTCTTGAAATAACGGTACCTGCCATCAAATCAATATTAGAAAAATTTTGTTTTTTCGAATTTTCAATATTTTTGAATATTTTGAAAACGGTATACATATTTGATTTGTTTCAAATGTTTTGTAGATACATCTTTCTACAACACCTTAAAACTGGTGTACTTGAATTTTTAAAACCTCATTTCTTAAAAAACTTACAAATAAAAAACCGGTTTTTAAGAAAACGGATGTAACAATTTCGATTAAATTTTTAGGGTTTATATGTATTGGCAACTGCAAGAAAATGAGGTTTTTAGATTATCGTTTAAAACCTTCGGAATATTAAATTTAATTTTTTTTTTTCAATATTTTGGCAACCCTGTATCACCAAATATATTCCTCCCTATCACAGGGCACTTCCGTCGTAGCAATTTCGGACTACAAATGTCAAATAGAAATTACTAAAAAAAAATCTTCGTAATGAACGCTTGGCAACAGATATTTGTAACTTGTTAATAACTTTATTAGTAGTAACAAATTTTGTGTCAAAATATTCACTACAAGGGCGTTTGTGATGCTTCCATTTTGGTATTCGTAGTCCGAAATCGCTGCGACGTGTACGTGATAGGGGCCAAGAAGAGCAAATACTAAAACCTTAAGATTTTGGTATTGTACTTAGCACACAATCGCAAGTTCGTGCGAGCCAGTCCCATTTTTTTTTACTAATACGGTACTCACCACCTTCTAAAACTTTTACAAAAACGTCAAGGGTTTCATTTAGGGACATAGAATCTTGAGCAATGAATAGTTTGTGTAGATTCCTATTTTGAGGTTCTGTACTTTATGTTCCCGCAGGTAGTAAAGAAATGTAATAAAGAACAGAGTACTCAAGACGCTTCCTTAGTGTACACCTACTGCGTCTTGGAATGCTTAGGTCATTACAGCTGGGCATCTTACCTTCGTTGGGTTCTACTCTTTTACCCATACTAGGGGTTAGGTTAGGTTAGGTTTAAATGGCTGTCAGGAAAACAAACTGACACACTTAGACCAATATTAGGTCCATTGTGATACCATAGATATTATGCGAGGGAGTACCTACCTCACTTAACAAAACCATTTGGAGCTTTTAATAAAGCGAAGGATATGCAGGGGATCTGTGTTCGCCAGATCGCTTGGATCATCAAGAAAATATTTTCCTAGATGCCGCTTTCTTTTAAAAGAGAGTGCAGGACATGAGCAGAGGAGGTGTGGGATTGTCTTCTCCTCCTCCTCAAATAAGCAACTTCTGCAGAAGTCATTAGAGGGAACGCCAAATCTTATGGCGTGTCTTCATATCAGACAATGTCCGGTGATGATACTAGGGGTTGCCGGTGATGGAAATTTTCTAAACAATCAAGATGTTTTTTTATTGCGATCCTTGCGCTTTGGCACTTGCTACAAATCCGCATGGGTTTTCAGATAGCTTCATAATTTTTCGCAATAGGCTGCCCTATACTTCAATAGGCTGCCCTATCTTCAAAGTGTGGAACATCAACTTAATATACGATTTCCTTTCCACATTGGTAGATGGTAACCCGCACTCTATTGCTTAGGAAGAGTAGGTACCACCACTATAAGCTTGGAAATGAGAATCGTAGCCTCCATGCCTACAATCACTTTTTCAAAAGTTCATAGGTATGGTATCAGCACCATAGCCTTTATGAAGCCCTTAACTGAATTACTTACTTCTTCAAAAGTGATGGGGTATTTACGTTAAGCTAAGTTCAACTTCTTGAAGGTTAAAATGAGCTTAGACCTGGGCCAGCTAACTCCGTTATAGGTACCTTAAGCCACACTATTTATTCAATTTTTTTGGTAAATATTTAGAAGTGGGGCTCCAGCCCAAATCGGTCCAAAAAAAATTTTCTAACAATTCTGGATTATTTTATAGTATAAAAATAGATGTTTTGAAGTGGGGGAAGACATTTTGCTTACAGAAAACAATTGCTATTTCCATATTTAGCATGAGCAGCCTAACCCTGCGGAAACAGGGTTCAAATAATGAGCCCCGCGAAGCGGGCCATGCGAAAAGCTGTTGCATACGGAAATTATTATTATTTTTATTTTTTTGGACCGATTTAATTTCCGGTCTAGCTAGCTAGGGACCGAGCTGGCTGGAGAAGCATGTTGGTTGAGGCCCTAGTCCGACCCGGACTGTACCGCCACCTTAAGTAAGTAAGTAAGATTTAATTTCCGTATGCAACAGCTTTTCGCATGGCCCGCTTCGCGGGGCTCATTATTTGAACCCTGTTTCCGCAGAATTAGGCTGCTCATGCTAAATATGGAAATAGCAATTGTTTTCTGTAAGCAAAATGTCTTCCCCCACTTCAAAACATCTATTTTTATACTATAAAATAATCCAGAATTGTTAGAAAATTTTTTTGGACCGATTTGGGCTGGAGCCCCACTTCTAAATATTTACCATTTTTTTAAATCAACATTTGGATATAACTGACGCATAATAAAACATTTATCTTTTAAGCCCTTTCCTACAAGTTTTTTGCAATTCATATTTCTTTGAGTATGATTATATTTCTCTCATTAGCTTTAAAACAAGCTTGAGCCTATTTCACAGAATATAGACGATTTTTGTCTTAAAATACTTAGGTATTACCTATAAGCTCAGCAGATATGCTTTTTGAAGTAAAGTGGTATCGCTGGCTATTTACTGGAGTGTTTTTGTGTTTGTATTGTAGGAACTCTGATACGAAACAATTTTCGTTTTTAAAAAACACTTTATACTTTGCCTTCATATACAAACGTACATACTTTTAACTTGTACTAGGTACATACATACATCGTATTTTACTCGTGCTCGATGTTTGTATATAAACAGGAAAGTGCAATGCAAACTTCCAACTGCAATGGAAAATGTCTTGTTTTCTTCTTTACATCGTTGCAAATATTCATTCCAATAGAAGGTTCATCGAACCCGACTCGAACTCGAGGACTCGAGCGCATTACAACAAGAATAGAAGTTTGAGTGCAATAAAATCCACACAATATGAGTGCAGTCACAAAGTTGATGGCCGAAATAAAAAACTTAAGAGTAAGGAGGACAAACTACAAAAAAAAAATGAGTTGTTTCTACTTTTCTAGTATAGGTATGTACATAAATGCGTTACATAGGTACTCACATTCTGGTCTCTCGAGATGATAGAAATTTCAACAACTTTAATTGCTTTAGCTTAGAACCACGTAAGATGTAAGATACCCGTTAAAATATGTTTTTAAAAGCGTTCCCCGAACTCGAAACACGAACAAATATTCAGTAACAATTTATGTATTGTTTTCTTCCACTTTGTTTTACTTTAGCAAAACAACAAAAGTGACCACGATGGCAGGAAGACTTCTCATTCACTTAAATTTTATTGTATTGCCGCGCCCGCTAGACCGAAACTTTTGAATGAAAACAAGCAGATAGAGGGAGAAACAACTAGTAACTAACACTGATTATTCAATAGCCAAGATTTTGTTTTTTTTTCTCAAATCTTTGCTCTTTTGCTATAAATTTTTTCTTTCTTTGACCACAATGAAGAATATTCACTTGATTGTTGAAATATAAATAAATTCCAAGAACTATAATCCGCTTGAAGTGATATTTATTGAATTCTCTTCGACTGCCTTTGTATTTTTTGCGTTGATAAACGGAAAGAAAAAAAACTCACTCAATTTGTGCCAAAATGGCCGCACGAACTTCTCGCCAGCAGATGTGTCTGATGACTGATTTCAGTGTGTTTCTATGTATTTTGATTTTGTAGAACAAAAATGGTTGTTTGTTTACGATTTCCAAGAACGTGGTTTTCACTTTGTGGATATTGCGCATGGAAGGCACCTACACAATCGCAGAGTATTGTGGGGTTCGGTTCGGTGTGTGTACTGTATACTAGTAACAGTAAGGCCTTGTGCAGCGGGTGAAAGGAATGGAGATTGAAGTAGAAACGTAAAATGAAAAACCACATGTCGAGCTGAAAATGAGGATTTCACTTTCACAAGTAAAAAGGTATTGCCGTTTGACTTTTGTGTGAAAGGAGGAAAGAAAAATTCGCCGTCATTTTAATTTGCAACAGATGAAGTTTTTTTTTTTTTTATAATTTACGCGCACGTCAATGGAAACAAAATGTTATTGTGCCAGCTTTTGGGAAAATAGGAGAGGATTAAATATGCTCAATGCTCATTGATTTTTTCCTCTAGAATCTATTACAGCGCGGAGGAAAAAAGAAGAGTGAGGTAAACTATTCCACATTAGCATGAGCGGTTAAAATTAGAACCTTTATATCTGAATGAGCGTTCGAAGTTTTGCTTAAGTTAAAACTGATGAGCATTCTAAGCATTTTTAACTGTTACAGCTAAATTGTCCCAGAACAAAAAGCGATAAATGAGAATGATGCTTCTAACGTTTCGACGATAAAAATCTAAAGGATTCCGGAAAGCAAACTCAGTGAGAACATTGCTATTGAACTGAGTAGTTCAGATAACCAACTAATGTAATACTATTCCGCTTTCAAATCATTCGAAAGCCTTTTTCGATACAGCGTTTAAATGCTAATAAGAATGAAGGTTGAACCCGATTTGAATTCTATCAACTTTCGACTAAAACTCCCGAGTTTCGCTCAAGTTCCTTCTTAATTCCTACATGTCCTCAAGAACTACGGAATAGGAATTTCGGGCAGCCGAACACTTTTGTTGTAGAATCGAGTTGCATAGTAGGCCCCCAGGACCCACCACCAAAATGGACTCCAGAAAAGTGGAAAAGACAGTTGAACTTTTCCCACGAACAAATCATTTTCAAACCCTAACCATCTCTTGGCCCTTATGCTGGGCTCTTGGCTTTTACCAAGAACTACCCAATTTCTCTTTATAAATATAGAAGCATTATTTTATCAGCAATCTGCTGCTGTTGTTATTAGAAGAAGAGTCTCCAATACTATTTTAGCCCCTGCCACCGCTGCTGTTTGAGTGTCCAGCCGTCCACATATGTTTATCTCCTAAGCATATATGTTTATCTCCTAAGGATAACCCACAGTAACCATTTCTATCTTTTACATATTACAAAAAAAAAATATGGGCTATTTACCAAGCTACTTGAAACGATACAGTATCATTCCTTATCAAATTAAATACATTAGATACGTACAGATTTAAAAATTGCGGGACGTAGCGTTTGCGGCGGTACCAGTTGGGCGGGGCGGCGGGAGCGGGCCTATAAATAGCGCGTCGTATATCACGGTTTAGTATCAGTATTGTACACGTGCGAAGCCGGGGCCGGTCGCTAGTTCCAAATAAAAAAGAAAGCGCAAAATAAAACCACAGTATCAGTTTCTAATCTTTTGAAATACATAATTTCCTTGCTACAATTTGACACAAAGTGTGTATAGGTACTGGCGGAAATGTAAAAAATTCATTTTCTCCACTCTCAGGCGTTAACTTGACGAGGAAGTGAATACTAGGCTTTAAAAACGAAAATCGTGCTACCGTTTGCATGACCTTTGACACAAGGGACTCAAGTGCAACTGAGCGGCTACTGGCTATTGATCGAAAGGGAAGATTTGCCCTATTAAGGGACAAACTAAATAGCTAGAGTTTTCCATTTGCCTGGGAACAGCCCAAAAGAGTAGCATTTATCGTCCAATGGCCAATTGTTTCGTTTCATGGAACTTTGCTTTTAGCGAATGAAGGATAGCTAGTTTACCTATCTACTATCAACTTACAAATTTTGCTACCTTGCTCATGCTTTGTTTGTGCCTAGAAATTAGACGACGCGACGTTCGTCTAAAAAGTTTCGAAATCCAGGCCCTGGTTTACAAAAATGATAGCAAATACTTATTTGTGTAATGTGTTTGGTACATGTGTTTGCCGTTGCATATTACAAAGCCTTAGTATAACGCAAGAGTGTTTTATTACCGGTATCACACAAAAGTAAGAAGAATCCTAAATTTTAAAAAAGTATAAAACTGAAACTTTTTCAGCACTAGGTATTTGATTTAAAAATTGGATGAAACGAGAAAGCGGTACCAAAACAAAACAGGGGTGACATTCTGTAAGTAAAAAGCGAACAAACGTTTTCGTGTGTGCGAACGATTTGCAAAAATCTTTTTGCATCTTTTATTTCCTATTGAAAAACGTTTGATCGTTTTCGTCTCGCTTTTTATAGAATCTGGCCCCAGAATTGAATCTGGAGGAGAATGATCTAGAATACCTACAATTTTCCTAGAATCTTCATCTTCTCTTTGTTTGGGCTTTCGTAGTCGCCCTCTCTTTTCTAAAGTCTCACTTCTGTGTGTTTCACATTTCACATTTTTCCCTTATATTACTTGTTCGTTCCAAATACTGACTTTAGTTTGGGACAATTTATTATCCCATCAAGAATTACGTTAGATATCAAATCAGATGTGGTGCCCGGCTTTTAATGGTTAGCATGTCTGTCTATTCAGATCTCATTAGAAACATAAAGTTGTTATTCCACCGGTATCGCCTTCGTCGAAATCGGCATTTTCTCCGAGAGTAATAACACTACCATGAAAAGTGCTTTCTAACATGAGCCGAAGTACTTCTTCTTTATCTTCCTCTTCCTTCCTTTATAGGGTTAAGAGCATTTTCATCTCAAAGGGATCAGAACTCTTCTATTAATCTGCTTCACCCTATTAACCCACTTCTAGGGGTTTTCCAGTATTCCATGGATCACTGCTTTAAAAATAACAGTATACCAACTGAACCGCTGGCTGAGCTCATTTTGGCAAGATGGTATACGACTAACCTCTATTGTTCTGACTTTTATCACGAAAGGTGGTGAAGTTTCCTCGTCGCTTAATCCATCTAACGATTACTCTCTTCGCCGCAAGTTGTCTCTTTGTTGATTAAGTTCCCAAATCAAGACCTTTTGAAACATGGGTAGTGCATTGCCATTCAAGTAAATGCCAGCAATACGTTCCGTACAGAACCACATTTCTAATGTTTACCGTTTACGTAAATGCAATTTTGTTTTAAAGCAAATCTTCATACTCAGTTTGAAACAACTACAAATTCAGATGTCAAAATCACATTTTCAATGCGATATTATGAGAGTGCCCACACACCAGACAGCACACTGACGAATGACACTTCGAAATCGCAATGGTTTTAGAGAGCCTCAATATTGACAACAAAAAGATACTTTTCTAGTACCTTCTGATACTTTTTCCTCCGTGACAACGGCAAGAGTTTTTTTTGTGAAAAACTACAAATACAATTGCAAAGTTGCAAATTCAACTTTCAAGTTTCGACTCGCAATCTGTGAGTTAGATTTATCTGTACACAAAACGATTCTATGACGCGCACACAAAAGAAATAATTTCTTTTGTCGGAGGGAATTCGCATGCCATCGCATCGCAATCCAAACCAAAAAGTGGTAAATTCAAACAAATTTTGTATTGTATTAGTGCAAATCGTTCAACAGCGAAATTAACTTGTCTTCAATGGAATTTCTCACACACAATAGCACGAAAAAGGCCAAAGTTGGATTTGATAGAAAGCCGAATGAATTAGGTAGGTATAGAGCAATACTAAAGCGGGGTAGTTTTTATGGAGAATTTTGGACTCGTTAAACCTATCTACCTATACCTGTATGACTCGTTAAACGAAACCTATCTAGTGCAGGATTCTACAGTCTACACCACCTTTTATCCGGTGCAACTTGTTGTTTTTGTTATACATGTAAATCCAAAGTGTTATACGGTGTAGAACTACCAAAAAAACACGCCTAGTATAAACAGAACGAAAAATCAAAGCATTACGTAGTTAAAAGTACCTTCTACCTTCAATTCAGTCTGTTTGTCTATTACAGATTACAGTAGACTGAATAGACATATCCCGTTTGTAAATAACTAGGATATACTAGGAAGAGAAAGGACAATGGAAATGAATTCTAGAGCAAAGAGAACGTGTGCAATTGAATGTAAATTTTTTTTAATCACATGAACGATGTTTGTTTTCAATTTATACTTTTATAGGTTCAGATCGACAGACTGATTACCAGGTACGTTATAATTTCACTGTCGTAATCTCCTATACATACTAATTCATTGAAGAGTTGTAAAAAAATCACGAAACCTTTCACTTTCGACTCGATTCTTTGCTAAGGCGGGTAAAAGTGGGTGAATTTGCACAAACACTTTTATTGAAAAGGTTTACTCTGAGGGCACGACCATGTAGATACTGAGCGGCAAAGTGATAGAAAAGCAAATTTATGCAGAAAAGCAAACTCAAGGCCCCGACCCATAGAATCAGTTGCGTCCGTTCGCTGCCGGATTCAACTGACAGCTCGATTAAATACACACGATCTTATGAGAGGTGACCCATAAGCATCGGATGCAACGGTCGCAACGGAAAAAGTAGCCCAACTTTTAACTTCTTGTCCGGCAGAACTGATGACATGCGCAGTCAAAACCAATTTGAAGTTTTCTCTTCATACCGCAACGGATTCTATGGGTCACCCCAATCCGTTGTGTCCGGTAAAACTCACTGCTGTCAGTTGAATCCGGCAGCGAACGGACGCAACGGATTCTATGAGTCGGGGCCTTCAGACGCCGAACGATGCCGCTCAGCTGTTTAGTTGGCTTTAATTTTGCCGCTCTGTCGCCCAGACGCCATCCCCTTAGAAGCATACATTTTTTGAACATCATGAGAATTTTTACACGGGGGTTTTCGGGGTCGCTGATTACGAATCTGAAGTCAGATTTTCGAAATTCAAGATGGCGGATCCAATATCGCGAATATTGATAAAAATTTGTACTCAGGGGTTTTTGGGGTCTCTGATTAGTGATTACGAAGACGAAGTCAGATTTTCAAAATTCAAGATGGCGGATCCAATATGACTAACGCCAAAATTCTAAGAATCAATGAATTTTTCGAACTTATGTGTTCACGTCGCCGTCGGCTATTTTGTATCGAACATTTCGAATTACCCGAATCTAACATCGGATTCGTAATCAGCGACCCTAAGAACCCCTGAGTACAAATTTTTATCTAACTACGATTTGGTGTTGGCCATATTGGATCCGCCATCTTAAATTTTAAAAATTTGACTTCAGATTTGATTCAGATTTGACCCAAAAAACCCTTACTCACCAAGTTTCCAATTATTTTGTTGGATAGATTCTTCAAAAATGGATTCTTTCGATAAAAACGTAATTTTTTTCAGTTTGTTTGTTTATAGATCTTATACCTATTATAAGCAATTATGCCAAGTGTATTGTTACGTTCTTACATCCCTCAAGTAACTGAAAAGTGCAAAAAACCGTATCTGAATAAGTTCAAACGTAAATAAACTAGAAACATTCAATCAAATCAAAGTGGTAACGTGGGTTACCACTTACCACCATGCTTCTAAGGGTTAAGAAGGAGTAAAGGGTGTAGTTTCCTTAATATAGTTGATTTTCTTTCAAGTGGCCGGCTACTGGCGCAGGCCGGAATCAGGAAACTCTACCCTACTTGAAAGTCGCAAGGCTACACATTCACCCCACTACATTTTATGCTCCCAATAAATACTTCATATTTAACGCCGCCAATTTGTAGGTTTCACTTTGTAAGCTTAAGTATTGTCTGTCTTTAAAGCAAAATTTATTTGACAGATTTTATTCAGAATTTCCGCAACACTTATGTTGAAAACATTCTTTTAACTGAAGTCTGATAAACCATCGTTCTGCCAAAAATGTTTGCAAAGTTTGAAAGTTTGTTTCTGTTTATGTATAGGTACATGAATAACCACAATCCACAACCTAATCTATGCCTCAAGTTCCCACCACAAAGTTGTATTCCTTTAAACCCACTTACAAAAAAAAGGAAAAACACCACACTTAAAAACAGAATCAATGAAGTTCAGGTAATACCGAAGAAGCATCAAGATGCAACTCAAAAGCTGCGTCCTCGTCGAGTAACATGAGCTCCCACTACACAAAACTCACATAAACAAATAAAACACAAAAATTTGGAAAAAAGAGCAACGAAATTGTATTAGGTAAAGCATAACCCCATCCATTCAGCACCTCCTGGGGGGCTTTCGGCTTCATCTGAATGTGGGACTTCGCCTAGTTTCCTATGTCACCTATCTACCAATTCTTGCTTTTATTATTATTTTACTGCGGTCGATGCCTGTGTCTGCAATCTGAATCCAGAATCATCCAAATACTAAAACCGAAATTGTTTACATCAACGATATAATGTACCTACCTGCACAATACAATCTCTGCCCCCTAGGGTGCGATAAAAAGGGCCGGCAATTCTTCTTCATAACTGATGATGAAAAAAAAAAAAACAAAATAAAAATAAAAGTCACACACAAAGAACAAAAGCAAAAATATCTCACAAAAAAACCTCCCCTCTTTTTTATTCGGATTTGGTTATCAGGTGCACAGACTTTCCAGCTAGCTCTCCATGTGACTTGCAAGAAAGAAAGTTAGATTTTTTCTCATGTGTTTATGGGAGTATATGTTGAGCCCCTACAACCTATAGCCTACATAAGCTACATCTCATGATGACACATTGTTAGATGAACCTACAAAACCCTCGCCCCTCTGTTTCGTTTCACTTCCATATCCATACATGCGCCCTGGCAGTAGGTACCCACTACCCATCTTTATCCCAAGCCCGGTATGGTGAGGTGTAGTCAGCCTTTTTTTTGCATCCACAAAGGCATATGCCAACCAACAGCATACATTTAAACATGAAGGAAACCCTTCTTTCATTCATGATGGAATAAACACTCGTCGTATTTCGATTACGTTTTTGTTTGTTTTCGTGTTTCTTTTTTCGTCGTTTTCGGGATGATTTTACTCGGAATTCATTCAACAATAGTCAGCGAATCATTATTCTGGGTAAGGTATTTGGTACATAAGTAAAAACAGAATAAGCTCAATAACCATAACGTAACGACTAACGAGGGGGAGATGTGAAGGTACGGAAAGGAAAGTCTTTACCATTACCATTTAATTTAAACAGAGACTGAAGGTCAGCTATGTAGAGATAAGGTCAAAAACATTTCTGCAAATCCCAAACGTTAACACGAGAATCCAAAGGCAGAATCTTTCAAAAGTCTGTGCAATTACAACTACGCAGACGATATTGACGTAATGAGAAGAACTAGACGAGCATCGAAATTGAAACAGAAGCGCCAAGAATGGATTTAACGGTTAATGAGGTATTGTCTGTCATAGAACAATGACATCTACTGATTGGACTATAAAACATCACGGTAGACAGCCATACCTTCGGCTTTATCGCTATAGACACGAAAATTAACACGAGTTCAGAGATCCAGGGGCAGGGGAGAAAAACTTCTGCTCACTGCTTCTTTGGGGGTGAGAAAGCAATTGAAAAACAAGGAAAAATATATTTCAAATAATCTTCAGCAACTTTTGTGAAGACGGTGTGTGGAAAAGAAGATTCAATAACGAGCTGTTTGAGCTTCATAAGCTGTAACATGTGTTAGAGCGGATGGGCATTAACGCTCCGACTCGACGGGTTTGCAAAAGCACTTTCCCCAAAGTCGCGGAAGGCGACCGCTACACCTTTGGTGGGGCCATCAAGTGGAAGACGACCTCATCCGACAAAGAGTACAAAACTAGAGAGCTCAATTGAAATCTAAATTATTGGCGAAAGATGCACATTTCGCACAACTATGCCTTGTGAAGAAATGGGGGGGAATATACAATTTTCTACCGAATCCGAACGACTAATCGAGAAAGGCCTTTTCATGGCAATGCATTTACTATGGGAGGACTTGTCAATTCCTCGCGAAAGCCGATACCCGTGGAAAAACATTTTTGGCTTTTGTTAGGATTCGAACCTCGAACAAACATGCCAACCATCCCGCCACGGATAGATATCACAAAACTTCACTCCAAAAGGGGTACCGAAATCTTGCGTCAGAGACAAGCCGACCAAAATGGTGGAAATTTCCAATGTTTTGTTATTCAATTTATTTTTATTGAGATACTTCGCGGCTTCACAGACTACAAGTTCTTCTGCTTGGAAAACGCTGCAAAAGTCTAGAAACTTTATTGCTATACAGGATTCCGGTCCCTACCATCTGTCAAGACGGAGGCATGGTTTGTTTTATGACTCTGTTATATTTCCAGCATTTCCTAGTAGGTATATCTTTTAGTTCCTTAGGCTGAAATCAATGTACGGTAATGGAGTATATTCCTTTTGAATGCTTTTCGTTGTGATTCATCATAATTTTGTAGCCTGAAACATCTATTTATCTAATTGTTGCATTGTCCAAGCCGCAGTACGTTTTTTTTAAGCTCAAGGTCAAAACTCTAAGGAAAAAGTCTTAATCTTAACAAATTCAAAAGTTTACTTAGCAATGACAGACCCTTAACTTTATAACAAAGCTGGATTCTTGTCCATAGCATCACCCTTTAATTTACTTAATCGTCATAGCCAGTTTTTTTCGAATAGCCAACTAAAGATAACCGACTTGCGTCTTTTTATTTTTGCTATTAATTAAATTCAATTTCTGAAGAAACACCAAAAGACTGTATCTATATCGATATGTAGATAATTTTGTTAGTAGGACATTACATTCCGTACGACGACGTGACGTGACAAAATCCACGAACTTCCTACACCTTGCTTACAGTTGTAGCGTGGCAAGTTACATCCTCTTTTTGCTACATTTGGTTCGTCTTAGTACACTGAATAGTATTTTGCTAAAAGAACAGAGCAAAAAATATTTATTATTATTTCAAAATGAACAAGCAGATTTTTCAAATAGAAAACCCTTTTTTTAACACAAAATAAAAACTCAACAAAGTCTCAAGTTAATAAAAAAATGTCAACCTCTTGAAAACATTGTGTTTAGCATAATCTAACAATTTTTGATTTTCGACGAGCAAATGCCATGGTATGGTACTCAAAATAAAACTCCTTATCTGCAAGAAAGCTAATTAAAATTGCAAAACTTGCTTCTGGAACATACGGTGGTAGTGTCTCTGCATCGATAGTGATATTAATAATGATAGAAATTTGAAAGTGAATATGCATCAAATCTTTTAACAAAAGGAAACGTACCTTTTCAACAGGACATTTTTTTGGCAAACTTCCAGATTCGGGTCTGTAGTTTTAAGGTTCCCGTTCTCGTTCCTGTTTCTGTTCCTTTGGGATTTTAGGGATGAAATTTTTGCTTAGTTACTGAGGAATTTTGTGGCATCCCAGTGCTGAAAGAATTTTTGAAATCAGTCTAGTAGTCTCTAAGTTTCCGTTCCCATCCCGTACCTGTGGGAATTTTCCGTTCCCATAGAAATATGTGAATTAATTATAAGTCTATGTCACTGAGAGATAATAGGTCTGTTCGTTGAACTTTCCCCAGGGTTGACCCAGGTTTTCTTGACAACCCCATTGTTGTCAAAAAAAACTGGGTGCAGTCCTCAAAAAACGCTAAACCACAAATCGCCACACATCCCTGTCATTTAAATAAAAACACATGCCATTTGACAGCCCTCAAATCGGCACAGCAAAAAGCTAGGGCGAGTTTGGGGAAAACCTGTGGCAAACCTATGGCTCAAAAAACACTCAATTTGACATTCAGTGCGAATTTAGGTTTCTCAAAAAACGCTTTGTGGCGACCCCATGGCGACCCTAGGGCTTCAACGAACAAACCTAATGTTACATCCTAGGTTAGGTTACAATGGCTGTCAAGAATACACCTGACACACTTAGACCAATACTAGGTCCATTGTGATACCATAGAAATTATGCGAGGGAGCACCTCACTCAACAAAACCATTTGGAGCTTTTAATAAAGCGAAGGAGATGTAGGGGATCTGTATTCGCCAGATCGCTTTAATCATCGAGAAAATATTTCCCCAGATGCCGCTTTCTTTTAAAAGAGAGTGCAGGACATGAGTGGGATTGTCTCCTCCTCCTCCTCATCTAAGCAACTTCTGCAGAAGTCATTAGAGGGAACGCCAAGTCTTATGGCGTGTCTTCCTATCAGACAATGTCCGGTAATGACATTGGTTACGGAGCTAACTTGCAATCTGGTAATGGATAACAAATGTCTTGTGCGTTTTGGATCTAGTCCTGGAAATATCCGTTTTGTTGCCACGCACGTGGTGATATTGTTCCACCTGTCATTTGTTCTGTCCATTGCCTCTTGTTTTAGCATAAGTTTACATGTAGCGATTGGTATACCAATATTCAACCTGCTGGTTGAGATCGGTAGAACGGTTCCTTCTCTGGCGAGTTCATCGGCTTTGCAGTTACCCACGATATCTCTGTGCCCCGGCACCCAAATAAGGTGAATATTGAACTGTTCAGCCATCTCCCTAAGAGATAGGCGACAGTTAAGGGCTGTTACTGAGTTCGTAGAAACAGCGCCGAGTGATTTGAGGGCTGCTTGACTATCTGAGAAAATCCGGATATTCGTTGAGGATATCACGTTTTCTTTTAGCCATGACAGAACCTCTTTGATCGCCAGAATTTCCGCTTGGAACACGCTACAATGGTTTGGAAGGCGCAACGAGAGACTTGCGTTAAGTCGGTTTGAGTACACCCCGCAGCCTACCCCTTCTTCGGTTTTTGAACCATCTGTATAGAAATGAATTGAATCATCTCTCAAAAATTCTTCGTCTTCCCAGGTTGTTCTCGGTGGGATTGAGACTTGGAATTTATTATTAAAAACCAATTGGGGGATGGTGTAGTCGGAGTGGCAAGGGATTGATCCGAATAAATTCAGGATTGTAGCGTGACCGATGTTATTTACGGTCCATTGGGAGATAGCCCTCATACGAATGGGTGCACTGGCGGCCATTTGTTTGCTGAAGATATCTAGTGGTGTGAGGTTAAGGAGTGTATTTAGTGCAGCTGAGGGTGTTGATCTCAGTGCACCGCTTATACACAGACAGGCTGTTCGTTGGACCTTGCTTAAGTTGTCGCAGTAGGTCCTTTTATCAAGAGCGGTCCACCATACCACTACTCCGTATGTGAGTATTGGTCTGATGACCGCGGTGTAGAGCCAGTGGGTGATTTGGGGGGAGAAACCCCATTTGTTACCAATGGCTTTTTTGCAGGAAAATAAGGCCACGGTGGATTTCCTAATTCTTTCCTGTATATTGGCTTTCCAATTTAGCTTTTTGTCTAGGATTATACCTAGATATTTGGCTTCGTTTGAAAGTACAAGTGAGATTCCATTTATTGATGGAGTTATTAGTTGAGGAATTTTATATTTCCTGGTGAAGAGAACGAGTTCAGTTTTCTGAGGGTTGACCCCTAGATCACATTTTCCCGCCCATTTTACAAGTTTGTTTAGAGCGGTCTGCATCAGGTCCGTAAGGACGTGAGCATGTTTGCCGGACACCGCCATGGAGACGTCATCTGCATATGCAATGACTTTGAATCCCTCAGCTTCTAAGTCAACTAGAAGTTCATTGACGACTAGATTCCATAGAAGAGGGGATTTTTTTTTTTTGTTGGAGGTTTTTAAAATACCAGCTGGAGCACTCAGACCTAAATACCGGTCCATTGTACTACCAGATAGCAACCTTCTATTTGTTATAGCTTTCCAGATGTTCGGAGAAAAGCCAAAAGACGCTGCCATGGCAAGGAGCCTAAGTTACCAGCTCTCACCATGTCTGCGCCGAGTATCTGTAACCTCATGCGAGAAAAAGCAGGACATTCACAGAGGAAGTGCTCTGCGGTGTCCTCATCTTCTCCACAAGATTCACAGAGTGTGGTATCACTTAAGCCTAACACGTTTAAATGCTTGGCAAAAGAGAAGTGCCCGCTGGCAACGCCAATAAGCTTCCTACAGTCTTTTCTGCTACGAGCTAGCAAGAGGGGATAGGACTCCGCCTTGCGGTGTTCCTCTACTGACAGATCTCTTTGCAGAAAAGTTTCCTAGAGTAGAGTTGATTCTCCTGCTTTTTAGCATTAGATTTATCAACTCCACTATGGAATCATCCACCTTGAGCCCCGTCAGCGCCTTTGTAATTGCAGAGTTGCTGACGTTGTTGAAGGCGCCCTCTATGTCGAGGTAGGCGGCCAGAGTGAATTCTTTGTGATGGAGGGAATATTCTATAGTACGTACCAGGGCGTGTAGGGCCGTTTCTACAGATTTTCCCTAGCAGTAGGCGTGTTGTGCTGTAGATAACAATTTTGGATCTATAGCTGTACGCAGGTGGATATCAATCAGTCGTTCTAGGGTTTTAAGAAGGAAAGATGATAGACTTATTGGTCGGAGATCTTTTGGGTTTACGTGGGATGATTTCCCAGCCTTAGGTATAAACACAACCTTGACTTCTCTCCACTGAGTGGGGATATAGTTCAAGGTGGTACAGCCGATGAGAACTACTTCAAGGACAGGGATAATAATGTCCGCGGCCTTTTGAAGTTCGGCTGGAATTATACCATCAGGTCCAGGGGATTTATATGGGTCAAAGCTGTTAATGGCCCAAACTAATTTTTCCCTTGTAATCAGATCGGGGTTGTTTGTTATTATGCTACCTGGTTCTGTAGAATCATAGTTGCATAAGTTCTTAGAGCTTCCTGGAAAGTGAGTGTCCAGAAGCAAATTGAGCGTTTCTTCGCAGGATTCTGTCCAGCCGTCAGCTGTTTTCAAACTGCTAGGTATGGTCGGACTCTTTGAGAGGATTTTTCTTAATCGAGAAGCTTCTGAAGTATCTTCTATTTCACCACAGAAGTTTATCCATGAAGTTCTTTTAGCTTTCCTCAGTTGATATTTATATGTTTTGAGGGATTCCTTGTAGGAGTCCCAGTCTATTGAGATTTTTGATTGTTTAGCTCGGTTGAAAAGTTTTCTGCATTCCTTCCTGAGCGGTTCTAGCCCCGAGCTCCACCACAGTGGTTTCCGTTTTCCTCTTATTTTTATAAGAGGACAGGATTTGTGAAGTGAGTGGTTAAGGGCAGTGGTAAGATCATTGACTTTTTTGTCTAGATCCTGTTTGTTTGTAGGGTTTTGTAAAAGTTCAGGTTTAATAAACTTTTCCAGTGTTACCCGATATTTTTGCCAGTCAGTTTTCCGATAGTTTCGGAAGACTGGTTGCTTGAGAGGTTCCTCATTAAGATCAAATTGAATGTATCTATGATCAGCAAAGGAGTGTTCAGTAAATACTTTCCAATTAGTAATCCTATGATAAACCGAATCGGAGACAAGAGTGATATCTAAAACTTCTTGTCTGTTTCTGGTAATGAATGTTGGTTCATTGCCAATATTACTTACTATAAGGTTAGTACTTAAAATAAAATCTAAAAGTGACTCACCCCTTTCATTTATGTCAGTACTACCCCATACTGTGTGATGCGCATTAGCATCGCATCCAATGATGAGGCAGATCTTCTGCCGTTCTGCTGCAGCGACAATCCTTTTAAATAAGTCGCATGGAGGAGGGCCAGGATGGTCATGGCCGAGGTAAGCTGATACCAGCCAGTAGATGTTGTCACTGGTCTGGTATCTTATTGTGGTTACATCACGATTGCTGTAATGAGGGAGTAAAAATACATTAGTGCTACTTCTTACCAATATGCAGGATCTGGGTTCACCTTTGTCCTTCATATACAGTAGAGTATATCCAGGAGTCTTTAGTCCTCGAACGATGGACTTGATGATCCAAGGCTCTTGGATAAGGACAATATCTTCCCCCCTCTTGTTTAGACGGAGAAGAAGGGAGGCCGAAGCCTGCTTGGAGTGTTGGAGGTTAATTTGAGTTAGCTGCACCATCTTGGGAACAACTAAGTAGACTAACCCCCACCACGGTCTGGTTGAGGTCGTCGTCTGTTTTGCTCTCAGAGTTTGACTTAAGAAGGTCATCCTCGCTGAGCGAAACCTCGTTAACGGAGTCATCAGTCTCCAAGTCGGAGAATTTGACGACGTTTTGGGCATCGGAGTCATCAGTTACATCCTAGAGTTGAAAGAATTTTTGAATTCGGTCAAGTAACTTTAAAATTTCCGTTCTCGTTCCTGTTTCTGTTCCCGTGAGACTATAGCGATGAAGTCTACGCTAAGTTACTGAGGAATTATGTGGCATCCCAGATCTGAAAGAATTTTAGAAATCTGTCTAGTAGCTTCTAAGTTTCCGTTCCCAACCCTGTTCCTGTGGGATCTTCCTTTCCCATGGAAATATGTGAATGAAATGTAAATCTATGTCACTGAGAGATATTGTAACATCCTAGAGTTGAAAGAATTTTTGAAATCGGTCTAATAACTTTAAGGTTCTTTTGAATTTTAGATGAAACATTTCGGAGGGAACATGTACTATATAACATGTACTATATTTTATCAGCATATTCCCACGGGAACAGAAGGATGGGAACCTTAAAAATACAGACCTCAACAACGCCGTGAATGTCGAGGGATAAGGGGTATATGAGTATGTCTAAAGCAGCCCAGGGTGTTGAGCGATTAACTCCGCTGACTCATTAACTTTGCTGATATTTGGACTATGCGCGCTTAGTCTGACACGATAAGTCAGCTTTTCTTTTGTTTTTTTTATAGAACATTGTTTTGTTTATAACGAAAGCTAACGCATTGCATTGATGTCGTCTCTGTTGCACGCTGCTTTATTTTTATTTGAGTCAATGAAACGATAGTCAATGCCCAATGTCGGTTTTTTCTTTTACTTTCTTCTTTTTCATTCCGTTTACATTTTATGTCTGTGGCGTGATAAAAATGTTTTAGACGGGGTCGTCTCCTTGTCCTTCGAAATTGGTCAAATAGTTATATAAGGTTGCGTTCCCAATCACGTTCGAGTATGATCCTTAATTCGAAAGAATTTTTGAAATCGGTCGAGTAGTTTTGAGGTTCATGTTTTCGTTCCCGTAGGAATATAGGGATGAATTATAATCTTAGCTACGGAAGGATAATGTATCATCCCAATTCTGAAAGATTTTGTGAAATCTTTCCAGTAGTATATCTAGGTTTCCGATGCCAATCCTGGATAAAAAAAATATAAAGCTTAGCCTTCTGGCGTTGCCCGGGTCCCGTGGAAATATGAGGATGAAATAATTTATGTAAATGTGGGATATTGATAATGCACCATCTTAAAGTTGAAAACATTTTTGAAATCGGTCATGCGGTTTTAAGGTTCCCGTTTCTGTTCCCGCGGGAATATATGGATGAAATATAATCTATGTTACTGAGGGATTATGTAGCATCCTAGAGCAGAAAGAATTTTTAAAATCTGTCCAGTAGTTTCGAAGTTTGCGTTCCCAATTCCGTTCCCGTGGGAATATGGGGATGAATTAAAGTTTATGTTACTCGGTGATAGTGTAGCATTCTAACGTTGAAAGAATTTTTGAAATCGGTTCAGTAGTTTCTAGGTTCCCGTTTATATTCCCGTTCCCATAGGAATATAGGGATAAAAAGTATCCTATGTCAGTCTCCTGTTCCTAAACTACCTCCCCACCAATTTTCAGACAAATCTGTTCAGGCGTTTTTGAGTTATAAATAGTGTAACTAACACGACTTTCTTTTATACATGTAGATATATATGTATAGATTAAGTATTCATTACACATATCGAGTTTTCATTGTTTTTAAGATGTATTATGCTATTCGGGGCGGAGACAAATCCAACGAATCAATAACCATGAATATTGGTTTAGCAGATCTTGAGTTATAAGTGTTGTAACAAACCCGTCTTTGTTTTATATATTAAAGACTAGCTGTGCCCGCGACTTCGTCCGCGTTGGAATAGTGACTTTCAGCAGCATTTTTAATTTTTTAGGCTACTTATTTTGCAAATAAGACACATTCATGCGTTTTAGTAAACTATTGTTATATTTTATTTAAGTACATTTTTGCACACGACGTTCTTACCTTTTCCTTCTTTTGTCTAATAAAAAGTTTTTGCGAGTTTGATACACTCTTTTAAACTAAAATGACTAATCAGTGGGAACTAAAGAAATACGGGGAATAAATAGTTTTCTTATTTCGCTGTTCCAGTCATCATATAAAGCCGCATCCCAGATGTGTAATTTGTAGCTGTGTACAGTTCTAGATTACTCATTATAGGCACTGGAACACCAACTTGCATTCACTCCTGATAATTCTAAGGCATTGAGAAACTCTATAGAGTGTGATGTGACTTTCTCTGTGTCCATAATATTGTCTACTAATAGACATTCGAAAACATCCCCCAATACGTCAAACATAATTTATTAGTTTATATGGTTAACTATCTCATTAGTCGGTCCCGAAATCGACTTTTCACACAGGCATTACTGATTGCCAATATTTATTTGAAGATCAAGATAGACATTTCTTCTCAGGTCAACTGTGTAATAGACAATTTGACAGAAATCACCTCACGATGAAAGAACTTTTGAAATCGGTCCAGTAGCTTCAAGGTTCCCGTTTACGTTGCCGTTACCGTAGCAATATTGGGAAAACAAATACAGACCCTGTCCTTCTTCAGGCTCAAGTCAAGACTATCTCTGCACCAAAATTCATACAATTCAATAGTTTGGGCGGTAGATAGTAACAAAGCAAAACAGACAGACGGAGTTGATTTCGGATCTATAGTGTTAGTAAGTACTTCCGTTCCCATGGGATAATAGGGATAAATTAAAGTTAATGTTACTTTGAGATAGTGTAGCGTTCTAACGGGGAAGTACTTCTAGAAATCAGCTCAGCAGTTTCTAGGTTCCCGTTAACATTTGCATTCTTGTGGGAATACAGGGATAACATACATAGCCTATGTCCATCTTCAGGCACAAGACTATATCTCTGTACCAAAATTCATAAAATTAGGTTTAATAGTTTGGGCGGTTTTTGATAACAAATAAAAATAGACAGATAGATTCCATTTCAGACTTATGATATTAATAAAAACTCCTATTCCCGTGGGAATATGGTGACCGTTCCCGTAGCAATAATGGGGATGACTTACAGTTTATGTTACTCAGGGATAGTGTAGCATTCTTACGGTGGAAGAATTTTTGAAATCGGTGCTGTAGCTTCTAAGTTACCGTATATGTTCCCATTCCTGTGGGAATATAGGGATAAAATATATAGCCTATGTCCTTTCACAGGATCTAGACTATCTTTGTACAAAATTTCATTTAAATCTATTCATTAGTTTGGGCGGGAGATGGTAACATAGAAAGGCGAACAGACAGAGCTACTTTCGCACTTATTATATTCTGTAAGGACTCCCGTTCCCGTAGGGGTATATGGTGACCGTTTTCTTGGGAATATGTGAATGAGTTGAAGTTAATGTTAATCCGGGATTATGGAGCATTCCAACGGTGGAAGAATTTTTGAAATCGGTGCTGTAGTGTCAGAGTTCCCATATACGTTCCTGCTCCCGTGGGAATATAGGGAAAAAATATATAGCCTATGTCCTTCCTCAGGTTCTGAACAATCTTTGTACAAAATTTCATTTAAATCGGTTTATTAGTTTGGGCGAGAGATGGTAACATAGAAAGGTGAACAGACTGAGCTACTTTTGCATTTATTATAATAGTGAGGACCGGTTCCCGTGGGAATATTCGAATGAAATACAGCCTATGTCCGTCCTTAAGTTCAGAACAATCTTTGTACAAAATTTCATTTAAATCGGCTTATTAGTTTGGGCGGGAGATGGTAACATAGAACGATGGACAGACAGAGCTTCTTTCACACCTATTATATTTGGTAGGACTCCCGTTCCCGTAGGAATATGTGGATGAATTAAAGTTAATGTTACTCTGGGATAGTGAAGCATTCTATCGGTGGGAACATTTTTGAAATCGGTGCTGTAGTTTCTAAATTCCCGTATACGTTCCCGTTCCCGTGGGAATTTAGGGATAAAATATATAGCCTATGTCCTTCCTCAAGTCTTAGACTATCTCTGTATCAAATTTTATTTAAATCGGTTCAGTAGCTTGGGCGGGTGATGGTAACATAGAAAGCCGGACAGACAGAGTGACTTTCACATTTATAATATTAGTTAGGATGTCTTTGAAGATTTTAATCAAAGGAAAATCAGTGTTTCCAGCGAAAAACTTGCTTCCGCCGTTGTTTTGTGAGGTTAACATTTTAAAACGTTCATTGTTGGCCTTTAAGACTTCTAGTTTAAACGAGTAAGACACTGTCTTCACCTCATTGATCATTTGCATTTCTAGGTAAGCATTTGGTGGTTTGGTACTTAGGTCAAACCCACATGAAAATGCACTGACATACTTTTAGGATTCGTTGAACAGTTTACAAAATCTACAACTTTTTCAAAGGAACGCTTTGGGACGGAAGAAGTTATAAAAATTCTTTATTTAGAAAAAAAAAAATTGATTTTACCTCGGCTGTCCATCGCCACGCCGCGCCGCCGCGCCGGTTTGAAACCAAAGATACCAAAGGCACAGTAAAAATGTTGTTAATGAATTCATTAAAAGGTACGTTAAATTACGTTAACAGTTGAATATTGAATGGGATTTTCGAAAAAAAAAGAAAAAAATTGTTTACCAATTAACTTGAGTTATTTGAAAGTTATTAAAAAATATTTAGGTGACACTTGATATGATTATAGGTAATGACCATTATAAGTTATCTATCAGATTTTTTTTGTTAAAGCATCGATTGTTTTAATCTCTTTCAAGTTTTCAACAGACTTTTTCGGAAGTTTGTGTTCCCTACTCATCTATACTCATACGTGAATATTTATCCAACAACTCCTTCCTTTTAAATCCTTTTTATATATGTATTTCTAAAAAAAACATTCTCTATTAACACATCCATTTGAAGTTGAAAATCTTCTCAATGTTGAACGTATCCACTTAATGAACTGCATCTCACTTCATGCACATCTTTCAACTTATGTTAAGGTTGTTTTTAAAACAAATAAATTTTCTTACTTTTACATTTTAAACTAAAATGTCTAGTGCGAGTAAGAAAAAAGGTCACTTATAACAACATTGAATGCTGGGAGAAAAGTTATGAATGAATAACCAAGAGTTCCGGTTTCCGGATCATGCATCGTTTATATATGCGACTCGAACTAGCAAATGGTGGGTTACGATGATATAAAATACATGTAGTGGAGTACCGTAAGACATAAAAATGGTAAAACCTCGGAGTCCATATTTTAAAAAATTAAGTCAATTTTTTATAAAATTGCCTCTCCCGCCAACACGGAGATATATAGACCCTCTTCCTGTACAATTTTTTCCTTTTCTTGGCCCAACCTATCCGTCCTGTCCTGAGTCTTTGGCAAACCGAATGTTAAACACCCTACATAAATATTAGAAAATTATAAAAGTTAATAATTAAATATAAAAATAATTAAAAAATTGAGAGAGGTGAAACTTTTTTTCAACTTCTTCTATACGCTATTTAAAACACATTTCCGAAATTTTCATGAAAATCCATGGACTGGCACTGGATTCCGAGGTTTAAGGCTTACGGCACTCCACTAATGAAAGTTATGGAAAACATCATAACTAGACTGGGCCAAAAAAAAAACTATTTTTTTGTTTCTAAAACCATATTGAAAATATTGATTGGGATAGCTACAAAAAAATTCCATAAAAGTTTGAGCTAAAAAAAAAAGTATTTAGAGGTCTATCAAACGTGTTTTATATTTCTTAGACCTAACCTTACTTGAGCGTCAAAACTATTGAATTATTTTGAGCCCAACAAATTTAACGACAAATATTTTTGTAGAAAATTAGATTTCCTTTAAAAAAGGTCTTATTAAAAAATTTTCTCAGACTAACCGTTTCCGAGTCAAGAAATCAAGAAATCAAGCTTTAAAAAATGGTATGTTTTTTGATTTAGTCTTTTTTATTTTGGAGTTTCTTAACTCACGTACAACTCAATATGTGAAAAAGTGCAAACATGTTCCTTCAAGGAAATTTAATTTTCTAAAAAAACCGTCTGTCTACACTTTTTCACAAAGTGCTTCCTTCAGAAGTTATTCGCGATTAAAATTGAAAAAAATAAAATGTACCTAGTCTTTTTTTTTCGTTGTTGATTTTTTTTTTTTTACTCAATGTAGCATGTAGTATGCAAAAACATTCAAAACCATTTAAAAAAAAAATTTGTTTTATTGTTTTGTTTTATTCACTCTAGTGTTAATTTTTTCAACACGTCTCCATTTTTGAACATTTGCCTTCTCTTGAGCTTGTAATGCACCATTTTCTTCATTGTTAATCTGGCAACCATAGCTCATAGCAAGACATCAGCTGACTGGAAAGCAGTCCAAACGCATTCTTAAAATGTTGGTATACTAAGACTCCAATATGAAAAGTGTCAGAATAACAACTGACTAACGGCACACGTG
Source organism: Melanostoma scalare (assembly GCA_949752695.1). Lineage (NCBI taxonomy): Eukaryota > Metazoa > Arthropoda > Insecta > Diptera > Syrphidae > Melanostoma > Melanostoma scalare. Next base: position 268,779,675 of record OX456984.1, on the reverse strand, counting down.
TATCTTCAGCTATCTGATTTGTACATGTAGGTATGAAAACAAGTATCTTACCATATCTTTGCTCATCTACAGGCACTCTTCTTTTCAAATTTCCTGAACATCGTTACATTTTCTCGAATTCTAACATGGGCGATGCAATTTGGTATAGTTTCATGCAAAGTGACTATCATCATTGATAATTCATAATAAATTAGTTACTGATTAAGTTTATATCGATCCGATTTTCCTGACGTGTTGTCTCTCTTGTCTCTGGTATACCTACCAATACCAACTACCATGAGAAAACAGCTGCTGCTCTATTTTTGCGTATAGTAGAGAAATTCTTGGAAATTGCCGCTCCCTGAAATTTACCAGGAATTTTTCGATCTACCACCAAAAGAATTTGTCTTTCTGTTCGTGTATGTGAGACGGAATTTAACATTTTGCTTACGTGCAGAAAGGATGAAAGTGTTGCCATTGCTAAAACTGAAAGGTGAATTTCAGAATCAAGATTCAGAGGCCATTTTAAAAATAGATCGTTAAACCAGTCGCAAATTCAATATTTATAGGAAATTGAACGCGCTACAAAATAGTTTTTTCACTTTTTCCACTAATCCAACCATTTAAAAGATATTCAAGCTCAAAGATTGAAGTATTTTCAGGAAAATAGCTTTTTTGTTTTGAATTTCGTAACACACTAAAGAAAAGTTATTATCAAATGAATTTCTTTTTTTTTTATAGGAAATTGAACGTTCTCCAAAAAAGGTCTCTTGTGGTTAATCGATTACCTTAACCATTTAAAAGATATTCGCAGTAGAATTCCAATTCCTACTAATTTTAATAGTTTTTTAATTAATATTTTCAATTTATCTATTTTATTTATGAATTTTAAGATAATTTATGATCTACTTCAGAAAATATCGTTAAAAAAATGATTCCAAAGAAATATATTCTCAAACAAAAGATACGACATAACTTGCTATCTGTAATTTTTTCGGAATAAACTCAAGTTCACATGAATATTGTCAAAATTCATTAATTAAATAGATAAATTGGAATTATTTACTAAGAAATTATTAAAATTAGTAGGAATTGGAATTCTACTGCGAATATCTTTTAAATGGTTAAGGTAATCGATTAACCACAAGAGACCTTTTTTGGAGAACGTTCAATTTCCTAAGAAATAATTGAAATTCATTTGATAATATTTTTTTTTTAGTGAGTTACAAAATTCAAAACAAAAAAGCTATTTTCCTGAAAATACTTCAATCTTTGAGCTTGAATATCTTTTAAATGGTAAGATTAGTGGAAAAAGTGAAAAAACTATTTTGTAGCGCGTTCAATTTCCTATAAATATTGAATTTGCGATTGGTTGAACAATCTATTTTTAAAAAGATATGACCAATTAATATTATTAAGAGCTCAAATTTTGTTAGTATTGTCTATAGGTACCTAAGAACTAGCTTTCGTGTGTCGGATCAAAAAAAAAAAATTGATTTTTTTGACCCACCCTAATGCGTATGTATTGTATACTATAAATTTTTTGAATTTAAAAAGCTATTTTGCTTAGTTTCACAAATTAGTTTTTATATAATATAACACAAATTGTTGACAATAAAAAACTCAAAAAAGGTTGTTACGAAAATAAAATTTTAAGATCAACAAGTACCTGATTCAAGTTGTACGATTAAAGTCATTGGCGAGACAGTTAAGCCATCGCTTGAAAAACCACACATTGCTTTTAAAGTGTAAACGAAATTCATTCCACTACGTTCTCCCATCGGGCATGTGAAATTGAATAAGTCCAACTTCTACATAATCACTCAGAGCTTGATTATTTTAGAAGTTGGTCAGGGCCGGATTTAGGGGAGGGCAAGCGGGGCAACTGCCCCGGGCCTCCACAAAAGAGGGGCCCCCACAATAGAGACTTCGGAAATTTTTTTTTCAAATTCAGACTATAAACATAAATAAACATTTTTCCTTTTCATATTTTTTTTCGCGTTGTACCTTTACCTACAGTACTTTGTACAAACATGATTACATTAAATATTAACAGAAATCATCGATATACATAATATTCGTTCACTTTAATCAGCTAAACAGTAAAATATCAAAATCTCAAATAGCCCTGATAAGCTCTTGCAATTTTCGATGACGCGCTCGCACGTTGGTCGCGCGGCGTATAAAACAATCTCAACTCTCTGTATGCGTACATAACTTTCTTTTTAGTCTACTTACCCTTTGTAGTGGACCAGCAACGTAAATTACATTAGCTCGAATATTTTTGGGTATAAGAAAATCCCACAAAAAACAGTTTCACTGTGAAAATGTGCTCCAAGTACCCGTTGAGCCATTATTACTAATCAATCAAATAATCAAAGAATCAAAAATCTATTTTTTATAAAAAATAATAAAATCTAAGAAAAGAAATTAACCAAGTACTTGAAAAAAAATTGTTAAAAAAAAAAAAATTGCTGTAGAGTCGTTCGGGGTAAGTGTGCGCACTGTGGTTTTCTTGAAAATAGGGATGAAATTCGGGTTTCTGTTGATGCGTAATTCAGTAGGTATCTGAACTAAGCTCAAGTAAGTTGCGTTAGTGCTGCTGTCGTGTTTGGTGTTTCGACGAGAGATAAAAGAAAAAAAAGGTACGTTTCACTAAAATATTTTTTAATTTTCAAACTGTGTCAGTGACTTGAGTTTGTCTTACAGTGTAGTCAGTAGGGATTTTTTTTTATAATATACTTTATGGTCCTTACGTTTGGGTGAAGATTTTACAGTTTTTGGCAATTGTTTGTTAAAATTTTTGTAAAAACAATAGAAAAGTGCATTTGGGGTAAGTGAACGCATGCGCACACTTACCCCAAACTAATTTTTCAGTCATGTAAATCAAAACACATCATAAAATTCCTGAATAATCTTGTATTTGATTGCAAATATGAACAAAAAGCTAGTTTCACAAGCTCAATTTGATGAAGCTAAAAGGCTTATGAATCTTGGCTAACGTAAACGTGCGGCTGCAGAGAAGGTGGAAATCAGCGAGTCTGCCTTGAGAAAGTGGCTAATCACACAAAAGTCTACTCATGTTGCTCTCTTGTCCATAAGTCCTTTGCCAAAAGCGGAGAAGACCACAAAATGAAAAGGAAAAACCCTTAAGTCTGAAATTATAACATCAAGTCCATTTAAGCAAGATTTTTATGAAATTTTCAGGGTAGACATAGTTTAGTCCGGAGATGGTTCCTGACAAGGTTTGAATCCCATATTCCCACAGGAACAGGGTTGGGAACGGAAAATTTGAAACTACTACACAGATTTCAAAAACTCTTTCAGCACTATGGGTGCTACATTATCTCCCTTCATCAGTAACTTAGACTATATTTCATCCCTATAATCCCACAGGAACAGAAACGGGAACGAGAACGGGAACCTAAAGTTACTTGACCGATTTCAAAAATTCTTTCAACTCTAGTATGTTACATTATTCCTCAGTGACATAGACTTACATTTCATTCACATATTTCCATGGGAACGGAAGATCCCACAGGAACAGGGTTGGCAACGGAAACTTAGAAACTAGTGTACAGATTTCAAAAATTCTTTCAGTACTGGGATGCCACATAATCCCTCAGTAACTCAGGAAAAGAAACGGGAACGAGAACGGGAACCCCTTCATAGGGGCAAGTGTGCGCAATTCGACTTGCCTTAATTTTGTTATAAAAATACAGCTAAATTTATAAAAAAATTTAGTTTTATGGTTAAACGATAGTAGTAAAAATGTGTCCGTTCAATATTCAATCAACTGTTTTTGGGTATATCCTTTTTTTTGCATGAAATCCTTCTTCAAAGTCAAAAGTGCGCACACTTACCCCGAACGACTCTACTTGGAATGCATTTCATCACTACATGTATAAATTAGACTTGATTTAAGCAATGCACGGCCAAGTAAACCAATTTTTTTTTTTTAATTTTTTAACTATTTGTTTTAAAGAACTTGGTTGTTTTTTTCTTTTAGATTTCATTATTTACTTCAACAAAAATCTTATTGTTATTTTTTGTTTTAAATAATTAAGTTATTTATAATTTCATTTCTTTTCAAAAAATAGTCATCAGAATATGGACTTGAACGGATCTGAAGAGCTATACTATCATTGAACAGGCCTTCATTACGATTGCTTATCAGTATCATAACTGGACACAACCTACTAGGTTACCACAAAAAGAAAATGGGTCTTTGCACCGATGACCTGTGCTGAGCATGCAATGACGAAGATGAGCATGAGGATACCACTCACTTCCTTTGTCAATGCCCAGCAATCTGCCATACCAGGAAAAATTTCTAGGCAATTACTTTTTCATTGAACTAGAAGAATTATCAGACACTCCAAGAAATAGCCTGTTTAACTTCATTGAGGCCACAAAATGGTTTAAAACTGACCAAACATAAACTCATAGGTTTCTAGAACGTTACAATACTCCAGGGTATGGATCTACATTGATCTAAGTGTGACGGTAATAAGATCAACCGTCAGCCCATTCTACCTAACCCTAGATTGAGTACGGCTTCTTCAAAAAATTTAAACTCAAAATTATAATAATGTTAATAATAATACTAAGATTGATTTTGATTTTGATTTTTTTTTTTTTGATTTTTTGATTTTTATTGATTTACGATTCAATTAACAGTTATTTCATAATTAGGTATACAAAAATCATATAAGCATGGCATTTGCCGTCTGCCAGATTGACAACTAAGTAAGTTAAATAACTGTAATACACTACCACATATAAATTTAATTTCCAACAAAAAAGCAAATAACATGTATCACAATTCAGAAGTATTCGTTGAATATTCTAGATCTGTATTTTAACGCAATTTTGCAATAATTATAAAGTTTGGAAACATCCATCTCATTCAGCAAACTAAAAACTTGATCCTCTGTTAGAAAATCACTCCCCAGGATACTTCTCCTAGTTTCCCTGAGAGTTGGACACCTTCCGACGAAATGAATAACGTTCTCCCTCTCCGCAAAATTGCAAATAGTACACTCTATTGGTAGATCAGGCCTATGCGGTATGAAGTTTAAGTTGAGTAATTCGCTTCTTAACTTGACCATAGTTGTTACAATAACGCTTACATTGTTCTCATCATGGAAGTAATTTCTTTCTGCGAGATTATGGTTAAGCCTACTGTAGGTTGTTCTGAACAAGGACCCGGCTGCTTCAGCTTCATATTCTGTTCTGCACTTCTCATCTACTGCTGCTATAACCTTGTACATAAGAGTTTTACTGTGATTTATTCTTCCGTATTTAGATTAAAATTTAAATTGCATTCTTCTGCGAGACGTGACCACTCACCGTACCAGTTATTATGGCTTTGTACCGCTTTGATTGCTATTTTTCTAACGAGCCGAGATTCAGGCATTCTGAAAACGTGCAGGAGGTAATCAGCTTGCATCTTCAAGGTTTTAATGAATAGAGGAGCAAGTCCGGTTTCCAGCATTATAACGTAGTTTGGCGTGTTTATTGGCAGACGAAATAATCTCTTCACATAGTGAGTTAAGAGCTTCTCTACACTGTGAAACTTTTTACATCCCCATGCTTGAGCGCCATACAGAAGTATACTTTCCGCAACTGACTCAAATATCTTATGTTTACTGCTGTGAGCTATATTTACATTCATAAAGCATCTTTTCCAAGATATATTAATCGCTGTTTTAGCCTTTTGAAGTTTCTCCTTGAAATGTGCCTCCAAGCTCAGGTTTTTTGATAGAATTACGCCTAAGTACTTGTATTCACTAACACATTCTACATCTTCTCCGTTGTAGTTCCATTTTTCATTCGATGCATTGCGTCCACCGCCTTTTTTAATTATCATCACCTTAGATTTTTGAGTATTGACTGTTAAGTTCCATAGACAGCAGTAGTGGTGTACCCTGTTAATCATAAGTTGTAATGTTTCTGGTGAATACGCAAAGATAACAATATCATCTGCAAACATTAGAGCCTTAATACGCTCTCCTGCAAAGTCAACACCACCAGGAAGGTAATCGACGAGGTCATCTATAAAGAGTGAAAACAAGGTGGGACTCAATGTGCAACCCTGCCTAACTCCCGATGTAGTATTGAACCATTCTGAAAGCTCAACTCCGTTCCATACTGCAGCCCTTGTTCCTTTGTACAGCTTTTCCAGAACAAATTTCAGCGACATTCTCAGACCATATAACTTGTACAATAAAGCACCTCGGTTAATTGAGTCAAACGCTGCTTTAAAATCTATGAAGAATACATACAATTTTCTTCGCTGCATACAGAAGTGTTCTGCAAGATTTCTAAGCATGAAAATGTTATCAATTGTACAATAATACTAAGAAAAACAATATTTTGTGTGATCAATGAGCGTTATGAGACGTCCACTTTTGGATTTTCCAAATTTTTTTAAATTTCCCACTACAACTAAAAATAGATTTCATCATAAAATTTAATTAATAATCAATGCGGTATACACATTCGGTAAGTATGGCGTTTTGTTTTCAACGGATTTGAGACTTGGCACCAGATTCTACCGAATCTGTAGATGGTAGATACATTTTTCCTTTTTTACACGTCTCAATCTCAATTTCCGGAACTATTTTACTACCAAATTCTCGAAGATCAAAATTTCAGAACTACATTCTCAAACCTTGGAATTGCATTGAGAATGTATTTGGTTTTGATGGTATCAAATTACACTGGAGAGCGCTCGTTTTCAAAAATGAAAATTATAAAAAAAGGCTTCGAACCACGATGGGACTGTCTATCAAAGCTTTCTCTCCTGAGCATTGAAAGTGAACTGGATTTCAACGAAATCATCGACGATTTTTCTGCGAAAAAAGCTCGGAAAGTTCCGTTCTTTAACTCTAAAATTTAATTTTAGATAATTCTTGTTTCCGATTATATTTATTTGTTCGTTAAATAATAAAATGATCTATACTTGGTTTCACAATAAATTATTTACTGGAAAACTAGATTGAAAAAAATTGTTCATTTTGTATGGAATATAATTTGGGGGAAAGGGGCTCCTCCTCCTTTGTTGCCCTGGGGCCTCCACACTTTAAATCCGGCCCTGAAGTTGGTTCTTACCTTCACCACTAGAAGTCGAAAGTGTTCTTTATTATATCATAAATTTATCACCGATATCCTTACCCATTAGTCGAAAACGATTAAGGATCCACACTTGCTAACTGCAGTTCTTGGATGCCTTCACTTTAACTTCGTTAACTTGATGAAATTAATTGCAAATTTGGATATGATTTTGTATTTGAAGGTAATGTGAGTTGAAACTGAGTTGCTCAGATGCGTCCAAAAAGTACCTAATACCATTATTGTATTTATTTACTTATTTATTTATTTATTTGTTATCAATAACATATTAAAATACATTATTAATAAACATTGTACAAGAGCCCTAGCAGCGTAGACTATCGGCTCTACCATTATTGTAAAAATGAAGGTTTATTGTTCATCATTTCACAATAGATTTTGATGGAAACGTCGATGTAGTTAATAAAATATGAGCCAAGCAGCAACGAGAGAAGGCTCACAAAAATGTCCTTCTACATAAAATTCAGCAATAGTATCTTCTATCTAATAATTATTTTTCCTTTTCATCTATACATCTACATAAATCACTATTGTAACAAGGAAATATTTGTTTGTTTGTATTCAATAGGCTCCAAAGCTAATAAGCCGATTTGAATGAAATTTGGACCAGAGATAGACTATCTTTGAGAAATGACATAGGCTATATTTCACTCCCATTTTCCCTCTGGGACGCAAACGAGAACGAGAACATAACCGGGAACTTGAAAAATGCTGGATCAATTTTAAAATTTTCTTTGCCGTTAGAGTGCTACATTATCCCTTAGTTACGAAATTGCATTCCCATATTCCAGGGGAATACGAGAACCTTAAAACTTTCAGGCAATCTTCAGCTTAGCCCAGTGAGTGTTCCTGATGGTTTTAGTTCTTTTTTGCCAATTTCGTGTGAACAAAACCTTAGATAAGTTTGACGCGAACAACGCCTGGTGTGTTTTCAGATTTTTCTCACTCTTACTGAAAAAAGTATACTTGTTCTGTGTTATGAAAGTTTTATCGCCGAAGCAGTAACACTGTACTCTTGTTCCGTTTGTTCACTACTTCTCAACTTTGCATTAAACAAAAAGTTTTTCGTTGGGCGCCATTCCAAACTATATTCTAATTTACCTCTAAAAAATAAATAAAAGCGGTAGGTACACTAACACTATAAATACAGCTTATTAAAATCTCAACTGAGTAAGTAGTTGTTTATTGTAATTTGAGCCTTCACACTTCAGGACTTGAGAACAGATAACTCACTTCTTTATATTTGCCTCATACAAAGTTTCCAAAAATTCTGGGGTAAATGTGAATATCTCACTCGTTAAGTGCTAAGAATCTGATAATGGGGTTAAAGTAAATAGACATGAAAACTGAGGTTATTTTTTTGAAATTGGAAATAGTAATGTCAGATTGTTTGCGCTGGGAGCATATCATATTCTCTTTTATTTGGGGGCTGCCACAATTAATTTTAAAATGTGGAAATAACCACCGTTCACATTTTTTATCCCATGTTTAACAACAATATTTCTTTTAGTTTAGTTTAGTTTATTTTTAGATTTGCTATACACATTAATATACATTATTTTATAAATTGTGATAGCTTTTTGCTAGAGGTATCAAAGCCCCACTTGTAGTATACGCTAATGGTTTTGAGTTCGTCGGGCCTCAAAGTTAGGATTACATCTTTTTGAACAGTTGCGAAAACGAGCGACTTAAGATAAAAAATAAAATAAATAGCACAAAAACCACCATATTGGCCACTTAAGACCCTAACTCCTAAGGTATGCTCAAAAGAGAGTACCTATATAAAGTTCTCGTGTCACAGTGTAAGTTACCATACTCCTCCGAAACGGCTTGACCGATTTTTATGAAATTTTATATGCATATTCAGTAGGTCTGAGAATCGGCTACTATCTATTTTTCATCCCCCTAAATGTTAGCTCAGCCGATGGCGTTGCAGCTGGTATCTACGTTATTTTACCCAGCGGCTTGACCGATTTCGATGAAATATTATAAATATATTTGGTGGCTCTGAGAATAGGTTTCCCATGTCTCTATTGAGAATGTACTTTCCTTTTGCTTATGTCTTTATGTCCTTATGCCTTTTCCTATTCCTCTTTCAGGTTCTCTGTTTTTACTATCGGCTTCTATCGGCTTACTACCGCCATCTAAAACGTTTTTTTCAACTAGTGCTTATTTTATGAATGGTAACACTTAGCTCATGTCTGATTTGACAGATAATTAGTTTTATCCTTCCGCTAAACGAGTATGGTTGTGTATACGCTTGAACAACGCTGAGAAATATTGCGACATTACTTTGAAAATCCGATGCGGATTCCGCCAAAAAAAACATCTTTTCAGATGAAGCTCATTTTGATCTTGGCGGGTATGTAAACAATCAAATTGTCGCGTTTGGGGTACAGAAAGCCCGAACACATTCATTGAAAAGCCGATACACCCAAAACTAGTCACTGTTTGGTGCGGATTTTGGTCCAGAAGCATTCTTCGAAAATGTGCAAGGAGTGGCCGTTACAGTCAATGGCGATCGTTATCGGGCCATGTTGAATGAATTTTTGTAAATTTTCATAAAAATTGAAAAGGAGGATATTGGCATCATTTGGTTTCAACAGGACGGCGCTACGTGCCACACAGCTGGAGCTACACTCGATGTTTTGCGCCGTTTTTGAAAAAAAAAGAAATGTTATTTGGCGGACCCTTTCAATCAACAAACTATGATTATAAAGTCCTCTCTGAGTTCTCCTATGTTGAGTTTTTCTTTCTGCTTTTCAAATGATTAAAACGAAAACGGTCAATCCTAACCGTTATTGACTTATAAATCCTAACTTATGAGTCAATAACTTCTCCCAAGTGCCCAGGGTGTTTTTCAAAAGATCAGGACGAATAAATTGGGGCAATCCAAGAACATCGTAAAGGGGGAAGTTTTATAAAAAATTTATTTTATTTTCTAAAAAGAAAATTTTAAAAACCAGTTACGTCACTTTCTACTACATACTATAGAGTTTTTCTTAAGTTAACACTTTGTTTATCCTTATATATAAAATTTCCCTGTCACAATGTTCGTTACCGTACTCCTCCGTTACCGTACTATTCCTATTTTATTAAGTGCAGTTTGAATGATTTGTTAATTAAGTGATTAATTACAAAACCAAAGTACTCAACACGTGGCACTAGCTCCTGCAAACAACGGCTATAAGTATTGTGTTGTAAGTATATGTACCTATAAATTATTCTTAATCTTAAAATTGTGTTTCCTTCTAACGCCCGTAACTTTCAACCGACTCTAATGGATCTTATTTGACTGAGAATTGGTTACTATCTATTTTTCATACCCGTAAGAGTCGGCTCAGCAGATGACGTTGCAGTCTGCATCTACGTTATTTTACGAAATGGCTTCACCGATTTCGATTAAATTTTTTCTTGCAGCTTTGAGAATAGATTTACAACTTTTTTCATACCAAGTTTCCCACAGGAACGGGGATAGGAAAGGGAACCGGAACAGGAACGAAAACTCGAAAAATTCTGAGCCGATATTAAAAATTCTTTTGATATTAGGATGTTACATTATCCCTTACATAGACTTTATTTCATGACCATATTCCCACGGAAACTAGAAACTTTCCGGCTATTTTCAGCTTAGCCCAGCGGGAGTTCCTGACAATTTTTTAAATAATTTAGATCCGAGCAACGTCGGGCGGGTCAGCTAGTTGATAAATATAGTTTAAGTAGATTTAGTAAATGATTTTGCTCCCTTCATCTTAACGCCTAAACGGGGGAGATTGTCGTGAACCAACTTCTTCGTTCTGAGCTTTTGCCGCATCTTATGGAAAACAACCATACTTTAAAAATGACTCTTTTGAATTGAATTGTATTAATTTATTTCCTGCTCCTTTACTCCTTACCATTTCCAATGTTCAATTATTTCAGTATGATGCCTTCTTCTTCTTCTTTCCATTTCCGGCGTTACGAGTAGTGATCTTGAAGCGATCACAACTCTCCCACTTTTCTGCTTCACACTAGTGATCCGCCTGTGGGGTACGCCGCGTTGACCTCAGAAAGCGTCGGCAAGCCTCCCGGTTTTGGATTGTTCCATGTCTGAGGCCAACCAAATGCTGCTGTACCAGGAGTGTTTTGGCCTGCCTTTTCTTTTTCGTCGCGAATTTGTTGAAACGTTGTACGATATTGCCTTTTGGACGGGGTTGTGCGGATCTCTCCTTTGAACATGACAATACCAACTGAGCCGGTCGTGCTGAATTTTGTCCAAGATGGTACTTTTGACATGAAGGCTTCCACGGATCTTAGTACTTCTAATTCGATCAAGCTTTGTTATTCCTGCTGTCATCCGAAGCATCTTCATTTCGGCTGCCGTCAATTTGCTCTCATACTTTTTGTACATTGTCCAACATTGTGAACCGTATGTCAGAGCGGGACGGACAACTGCTGTGTAGAGTCTTCCCTTCAGCTTAGGGGGCATTTTTCGATCACAGAAGATAGCGGAGTTTTCTCGCCACTTCATCCACCCTACGCTTACTCGATGATTGATGTCGTCATCACAAGTTGCTTCACTATTGATCATAGGTCCCAGATATTTAAACTTTTCACACTTGGGAAGCACATTTCCATTCAAATAAATGTCTGGAATAGGCTTGTCTGGATCAGAAAAAGGGCAGCACAGGTATTCAGTCTTTTTAGCGCTAATACGGTACCCATTTCCTTCCAGAACATCAATCCAAACGTCAAGTGCTCGTTGCAGGGATGTAGGATCCTCGCTTATGATGGCTCCATCGTCAGCAAAGAATAATTGCTGTACTTTATTGTCCGTTACTTTTCCTTCGAGCAAATAATCCAGAACAGCAATAAAGAGCAGTGGACTCAAGACACTTCCCTGATGTACACCTACTGTTATTTGGAATTCTTCGGTGACTCCAGCTGGGCACCTCACTTTTGTAACTGCTCCATCGTACATGTCCATAATTATTCGCACATAAGCTTCAGGAACTCCTCGGTGTCTGAGGGCCACCCATATCAGATCTCGCGGTGGTCGATCGAATGCTTTTTCGAAGTCAACCAACACAATATGCAAATCCTCTAAGGCATCTCGGTGTTTTTCCATAATGATCCTTATACTTTGGATTGCGTCTGTAGTTGACTTACCCGCGACAAACCCGAAATGGTCATCAGACAGCCTTATTATTTTCCGCAGTCGGCTATCCAAAACCCGCTCAACGATCTTCATAGTGTGGGACATCAACTTGATCGAACGATAGTTGTCACAGCTTCTGGTATCTCCCTTTCCCTTGTACATTGGAAGAAGAAAACTTTCCCTCCATTGATTAGGCAAACTGTCACCTCTTATAAGTTTGGAGATGAGAATCGTGAGCCATCTCAACCCGATGTCTCCCATATTTTTCCAAATTTTCAGTATGATGCCTTATGTAACTGAAATACAATCTTATTTCTGGGTATGGTACGTTTCGTCATTTTTATCTCGTTTATTGTTGTTTCGCCTAAATTGTTTCGCATTTTGTTGTTTCGCATTTTGTTTTTAAATTTTTCGTTTGCTTAGTTTATTTATTTTTCGATATTTCTCGCTTCGTTTTGCATTCGTTTCGTTTTAAGATCATTTGGCCTTTGACTACTTTATATTTGGCTCGTTTCGTTTTCTATTGTTTCGTTTTTCGATTAGTTCGCTTTTGTTTATATAGATTTTGATTATTTCGCCATTGTTTGATTGGTATTTTGTTTTCGCGCGAATTTTTACACCTCTAGCCTCTTTTTTCATCCACAAAAATCAAAATAAAAATCAAACGATGGCGAAATAATCAAAAATTGAACTGTACCGGTTACTATTGTGTTTTAACAGTTTGCTTAGCTTCTCATCAAACTTTGTTGAAAATTGATTAGAACCTTCAAAGATATATCATATTTTAGAAGCATTTTAAGAACCAATTAGTCAGAAATAATATCAAATTTCGAAATATTTATTAAGTTTCTGAAAAACCGATTCGCACGATTTCACAAGAAATAATAATCTGATAATGAGCGAATTAATTGAATGCCAAAACAATAGATTACCGACCGTAGAGACAAAATGCGAAAAAACACTTATCGAGATAAATAAAGTCTAAATAATCATTTGTAAGTTCAATGGAAATGCGAAAAAATGGTAAGCCAGATAAGAAATCCAAAGTAAGTGTACAGCGAAATGATTGAAAATCTAAGTAACAGAAAAACAAAACAGGCAATGCGAAGTAAACAAAAATAATTGTGTCGAAAACAAAATAATGGAATGCGTAATAAAATGTGCGAATCAATAGGCACCCCTTATTTCTCATTATAAAAGCATTATAACAGCGCATGCTTCGTCAGGATGCTTTCCACTCTTCTGAACCAAACACAATACGATGTTTTTAATTTTTCTTTCCGAAATCCCAAAAACCATTCAAGCGGGAAACAAATTATTTCTTAAAATAATGAAAACCATTCAAGGATTATGACCCAATGGATCGATTGAACCCCATTTCGCAGAAACTTCTGATTAAAAAAAGAATCTCCTTTCGACGGTATATCCAAAAAATTTTCTTTCATTTTCTGTTTTCAGAATATGAAATCATTTGGCTCAGCATTATCAGTCTTTCCCCATGGCAATGTGTGTTTGACTGGGAACAAAGCGGATAAACTTTGAACGAAAAACCGTTCAACGCACTCTTGCAGATAAAGAGACCAATTAACATGTCAAATTAATGTTGGTTTTTTTTTATTTTATTTGCTTGTGTTTTTACTCCAAGCCAGAGGTGCTCGTGCTCACGCTTTAAAGTAACCGTCAAGAGTTGATAGTTTAAAAGTGTTAATATATGGATCTGAGAAAGATGTGCTATGATAAAATAATGGCAGACGGTGGCGGTGTTAAGGAATAATTATGTTTAATTTTATTTGTAGAGCGACTTGTTCGAAAAAAGGTTTCAAATAATTTGAAAACATTTTAAGAAACAAAAATAAAAAAGTAGGTGATGCAACAATGCTCGGGGTGCATTGAGAACTTCGAAAATTCAAAGACGGGAGGATATAGTATCCGTTATCCGAACGAAAACCAGAACGAGGGCTTTTAAGCCGATTCCGAACGGTTAAATGAGACTACATGCACCAGACGATCTGCACGATATGGTCGAAAGAAAGCATACCCGAGGAATGAAACTTCAGTATCGTGTGGCCTGTATCCAAATATCCCTCACAATTGCACCAATTTTAAAAAGCGAAATGAGCCTCCTTAACGTTGCGTATAAAATCTAGTCCGGTATGGTATATGTGAACGTCTGATACCCCACGTCAACAATTTGATTGGTTCGTATCAATTTGGTTTTAGAACGGAAAAGTCCAAAATCAACCAAATTTTAACATTACGGTAGATTTTTGAAAAAACCCGGGAGCATAATATCGATAAACACCATCTTTCTATCGATTTCAAGGTCGCGTATGAAGTGTTTACAGAGCAATGTCAAGTTCCAGCATCTCTCCAAAACTCGTACCAATATGGAGAATGACTTTGAAAAATTCACGCTGCTCCGTCAACGTCTGCAAACAACTCCCCAAGACCTTTGATGCCGAAAAAGGCAATGCGACAAAAGAAATGCGATTTCTTTAACATCATTAGATTGTACAAAATCTCGCAGACGATATTGACTTAATGAGAAGTGAGAACTGTGATGTCGTAGGTGCTTTTGCGAGCATTGAAATAGAAGAGACAAAAGTGGGTTAAATGGTCGATGATAAGGCAAAACGAAGTACAGTCGACTCTCGTTAATTCCAACCTGCGATAATTCGAACCTCTCTATAATTCAAATTATCACGAGTTCCCCACAAAATCTCTTTATATTTCTACCAAATCAATACATTTTTATACACTTGGTAATTCGAATGAAAAAATCATTGCTATATAATAAAACGATACGTTAATTTGAACTCAATTCAAACAATTAAAAGTTGCAGAGAGAAAGAGAGGTAATGATTGCAATGTAAGTGCATTTTGCGACAAGTTCTATTTTTTATTTCGATACCTTACAACGCTTCGGTCTACAAAACGAAATTGGTGAAAAAGCATTCCAGGCACTTTTTCTCTTAAAAAAGGTTATTGAGCAGTCTGAGCAGCAGCAATGTGTTTTGAAGCAAACCAGTATAACAGAGATCTTTCGAAACATTGTAATTAATTCACATTCAGCCTTATTATGAGTTTCACGTGAACTGCATTCCCCTCGAAAAAAATCCCTTTTCACTTTTCCCTTATTATGAGTTTCGGGGGAAAAATTTTCCATGTTCGAAAAAATTCCCTTATTATGAGCAATTTTTCCCCGTGAAATGTGAAAACGTTCAGAGCAATTTATTTCACTTATTTTTGTGAGGCGAACAAGTAAACAACAAAAAGCGGAAAAAATGTAAGTTTGTTTTGTTTTAGCTTAGATGAAAAAAAAATAAAACTGAGATTGTCCTATGTTTCAGGAGCAAATCAATAAACACTGCACAGAGCGAAATGCTGCTTAATAAGATGCAGCAAAATCCAGATATTGCTAGGGGTTTTGTCAAGCAAAACAGAGAAAAAGTTGCCGAGTTCTGGAAGCGGCTTACTTTGGAGTTGAACAGCGCAGGACCTCCGATCAAAAATGAATGCGAGTGGAAAAAAGTAAGGCTATTTTATTTTTGATATATTACTGACTTATAATATATTTTTATTAGGCATGGACTGATCAAAAGCGCTATGTGCGAAAAAAAGCGGCACTGAACAAAATGCACCAAAGAGGAACAGGAGGTGGGCCAAACAAAACCCAAAAATTTTCACCTTCAGAAGAGGCTATTTTCGCACTAATTGGAATGAGTGAAGCCATAGAAGGAGTTGGCAGCTCACAGCCATTTGGTTTGCGTTAAGTCGAGGAAACAGATGAAAACATTCCGGTTGCACCCAGTTCACCTCCTGATCTAATTTTTGAAGTCCTTGACTCCACGGTACCGATACCGAATCAGAATGACAACCCAACCAATTCCGATCCTCAAAGATGTAAAAAAAGAAAGGCCGTCGAAATGACCACAAGTCAAGTTGTGGCAGAAGAATTAGAAATCCAAAAGAAACTATATGGCGAGGTGCGTGAAGCGGTTTCCGTAATGCGAGAGCATAACACTGAGACGAAAGAACTCGTCAAGAAGTTATGTCCTTCGGTAGATCAATTTAATGAGAACTTTGAAAAGTTTCGATTTTTGGAGAAGGACAGATACAAAGAGCAAAAGCGCCACAACATGGAAATGGAAAACTTCCGTAGATCTGAGCTCGAAGCGCAATTAGAAAAAGATCAAAAGCTTCTAGAGCTCGAACTGCGCAAAATCGAAATAATGGAAAGGAAAGGCTGAAAAGTGAAAAGATGTGATATGCAAGAACCAAAAAGTGAATTTTTTTTTTATTTTTATTGAAAGACGTTTTTTTTACTTTCTTTATTTGAAAATGTGATTTAAGTTAATTTTTTTTTTATTATAACTGTACATACGTTTCATATTAGATTTTAAGAGCATTATTTAATTTGTTGAAACTTTTTCAGTTAAAAAAAATATTAAAAATATTTTGTCTCTGATTTGGTTTGTTTCCGTTCATTTCGAAGTTCCATAATCAAAGAATATTGGTGATGTTTGCACGAATGCGTTGCCCAGCTGTAAGATATACAGGATTTGCTTCGCTGTGTGCATCTTCAAAATCTGGGACGTTCACTGCATCTTCATACAACACATTTAAGTCGCTTTTGTAGTGAATGGAAATGTTATGCAAGGCTGAACAAACATTTATAATCTTAGCTGCCTTTTCCGGTTTGTAGTACAGTTCTCTTGAACTCAGTAGACATCGCCATTTGTTCTTAAGAACGCCGTTGGTTCGCTCAATAATGTTTCTACAACGGGAGTGAATATCATTATATTTAGACTGTGGTGAACCACTTTCTGGTGTTCTATATGGTGTTAAGAGCCACGGCTCTAAGGGATATCCAGCATCTCCTAAAAGAAAAATAAATGTAGAGTATATTTTACAGCTGGTTTCAATTGATTACCTAGTAGCCAAACGTTTTTATTTTCTTGTAAATAGTCACGTTCCATTTTTGATCTTAGCTCACTGACGTTCCAAATGAAAGAATCGTGACAAGCTCCAGGGTGCGTAGCATCCACGTACCGAATTTTAAGATTGTTGTCGCACACCTTTTCAATGATTTGTTATAAAAAAATCTAGTTTACATTTATGATCAAACTTACTAGTAAGACATTTAAACTACACTTTCCTTTCCTATTGTAGTACAGATGTTTGTTAACTGCAGGTGAAATAATGTTCACATGTGTTCCGTCTATGCATCCTACAACACCTGGTAGCTTATACTTCCGATAAAAATCCTGTGCAATGGTACGTTCTTCATCTTGTGTGGGCCAAGTTATCCACAGTGGACAACATTTATTTTCAAGAACAGATAAAACTTCCGCAAGTACCACACTGAAAGAGCCTTGTGCCAAACCCACTTCATGGTCCTTACCAACACCTTTTTGATATGCACCTTCAGCGAAAAAACGCAAGCAAGCTGAAAGTTTAACTATAGGTGGAATCCCAAATTTTTGTTTCGTTTCTGGTAATGCTTCGGTAAGAACATCAAGCAAATATTTGAATGCTGGTTTGTTGAGTCTGTAATGCTGTTGAAATCTATAAAAAAAAAAAAAACATCATTAATGAAAGCAACCAAATACCTAATCAGTTCATACAACGGCTCACGCAACTCCAAGGGATTTGAGTGGTCTCTTATATGCTTCCGTATGGCCCGTTCTTGATTCCTTTCCTCGATTTGCATCAACATCCGCAGTGCTATGCTATACATGTTTAAATAAGTTCGCAAAAATCTTCTATTTCAAATGTTTACACTTCGCTTTCCAAACACAACCTTTTTATTTTTGTTTCAACTTCAAATGACACTTCACAAATTATTAGGTGTGTTCATTTTCTGATCGCGATTACTGAATTGTTTTAAAACGAAGTACAACACGACCATTTCAAACACATATAATTTGGGAAAATAACCAAAACTTTTCGCAATATTATGGGTTTTATATTATTTTAACTTAATTGCTGGAAAAAACGACAAGTTATTAACGCGATTTATTCTTATTATACATCAATTTAGCAAAACAGAAAACTTCACAAGTTGGAATTTTATTTTTTGTTTTTATCTGTGACGGGAAATTTGATGCAACTGAACATGGTCTTTTTTTCGAAGGGAACTATTTGATTCGAAGTGGAATTTTGTTCAGGGGAAACTCATAATAGCTTTTAAAATTCCGGGCGAACAAAAATGTTCCGGGCGAATAGCTGTTCACGTGAAACTCATAATAAGGCTGATTATAAATAGGTTTATTTATGTATACGAATGTACATGTATGTATGTAGGTACACTCTAAACTTTTTTCGTTGTTAAAGAATAGCACTTAATAAATAATTATCGATCAATACTTAGTAATTCGAAGTTTTATTTATTTTCTTTCACAAATATCGAACCATTTGATATTTCAAACATTCGATAATTCGTAATATTTTAATAGTCCCTCAAGTTTCGTCGACTGTATATGCTGTCATCAAACAAGGACAGCTTACATCGAAAAATTGGAAAAAAGTCACAAAAACGTACATAAACTTGAGATAGTACAGGACTTCGTGAAGAAGATACCTGAAGAGTCTTCCGGTGTTATGAATTATTCTTCTTTTTCGTTTTCGGCGGTGCCGTGACATTGTGCCAAGCGACATTATGCCAAATGTAGAAATTTGGCACAATGACGCTTTTGCAAAGTGACATTGGGCCTAACATTAGGGTTTGTTACAATGACGCTTTGTAGAAGTGCCATAGGGCCAAATTAGCTAGTGACATTGCGTCAAATGTAGAAATTTGCATCATCATTGTCATCTGCAGCCGCCGCCGCCTTAAGTACATAAAAGGAAGCTAAAAGCGAAGCGGAAAAAAAATTTGGCAAGGGGAGTATGGGTTTGTGTTCTGAAAATCAAAAATTCGAGCAAATTTATCTTACTTTATCTTATGCTCAAAAACAAAACATTTGAATACATCAGACCTTCACACTATGAATGATAAGCCAAGCGTGGGAGTTTCTTAGATGTCATTAAGCCAATAATCCCTTTAGTCATGCCGCAAAGGACTGTAAACACAGATGATAAAAAAAACCACGCACCTACACATACAATGTAACCTTAAACTAATAAATTCAAACGTACATGTTATGTTCCTTTCATAAATAAAAAAGGATTTCATTGGTAGTAATGACGAATACCATGTTTTTTTTTTTTGAAAATAAAGTCAAAAGTTATTCTTTGGACACTTTTTCGGTAATAATGCCGAAATGGGGTCGACGTTGTTACCATTTTTGTTGTTATTACCAACAAAAATGGTAACAAGTCGACTGGAAAAAGCCGGTTGTTCGTCTTTATTTCTGTTTTTTTGAGAATTAACATCGAATCTATCTTATTTCCATCTAACCACCTTCATTGGTGCCGTGAAATATGGTCGAAGGCAATAAGGCCGAATCGGCCTTATGTCCCGAAAATTGGGAAATAAGGTCGAATTTATTTTTTGACCTTATTACCAGTTTTGGGAAATAAGGTTGAAAATCATTGTGGCACTAAATTTGTCGAAAATAGCGTTCGACTTTATTTCTCAGTTGAATTCGACTTAATTTCTTTGTTTA
Source organism: Melanostoma scalare (assembly GCA_949752695.1). Taxonomy (NCBI): domain Eukaryota; kingdom Metazoa; phylum Arthropoda; class Insecta; order Diptera; family Syrphidae; genus Melanostoma; species Melanostoma scalare. Next base: position 268,759,812 of record OX456984.1, on the reverse strand, counting down.
ATATTTTGCAATCATTGTTTATAAAGGCTTTTACTTTTGGTAGAAACAGAAATGTTCTGAGGAACATTGGATTAAAGGAGTTGAATTTTTAGTCCGTTAGGGGGGGAAGGGGGGGGGGGGGGGCGGTAGCGCGAACAAAAATTTTCTTTATATTATATGCAATGCATGCACCTGCATATGTCTTGAAATGAAAAACAATGAATTAATGAATTCTTTAAGTTAGTTGACAAACTTTCATAGCAACATAAAATTTTTCAAAATTTAGATTAATTTTATATCCAGTATACTAAAAAAAAAAAAAAGCAATGCGATGCCAAAATAGTTATTTCAATTTTGTTTCAATTACAAATTTTTCATTTTTAGTCAAACGGTCTATCTATCTTAATCTCCAAACCGTCCAAGCATCTAGCTAGCATCTTGCTCAAGGAGCACTTCCAGAAACTTGAAAAAATTCCCCCATTTTGTCAGCTTCGAGGACAAAATGTTATTGAATCCTTCCAAAGAGCTTGTTGTTCGGTTCATTGTCATATGGCAGGATATTCCTATTTGATCGTTAAAAATAGTAATAAATCAATTGCAGCGGTAAGTAAGGACAAGTTAAAGCACATAGAAATGTATAAATACCAACGCATGTCATTGCCAATAATTTATTTCTTCTTTATCCAATTCCAACAGAAACTAAATTCGATTTTATTACTCAACGGAATTTCGACTTTATTTCTCAACTTTTGGCATTCTTATTTTTGTCAAATATTTTCGTTTTTTCTTTTCGACATTATTACCTTTTCAATAGGAAATAAGGTAGAGAAATATTTTTGTTGTTGTTTTCGGCCTTATTGCCTTCGACCTTATTTCACGGCACCCCTATATAATCGCAAGTAAAACTAGTTTCCTTGCTGCTCTCTTGTTCTACTCAGACTCTTAAGTTAAGGACTAAAAAAAAACACTCAGTTTGAGATTTCGGGTAAGTTCAGACTAACAAACTAACGAACTTTATTAATGCGCTTTTCACATGAAACTACGAGGAGACTGCTTTATGTATAAAATCAATTTTTGAGAATCAAAAAACTAAAATCGCATTTTTCCTTTTTCATTTCGTTGAAAAAATTACCAAGTAGAATAAAAAATGACTATGTGACTACGTGAAAAAAATAATGACTAGATTTGGCCATAAATGACCGAACTGGCAACCTCATGTGCAGCATGCAGCATCCATAAGAATTTATAATTTCACCCGCTTTGTTTTGCAAGTTTAATAACTGAAACTAAATTTACTCCAAGAGAAATATGCAATATAAATGAATGAACTCTTTACCTTACGTTGTTATCTCCATCCAACAGTCTATGTAAGTGTGTGTTGTGAAATTTTATTCCTCAAACTACACGTACCAACCAACACGATGAACAAAGAGGTTAACTCGAGGGTTCAGTTGAAGATTGTTGAGTGTTCCGCGTTGAAGACTTCATCACCACCGCGGAACTTTATAAGACCAATCAACATATTCATCATAGCATGTGTCGAGAAAAATGTACAAGCGAAAGTGGCAGCGAACTCATGCGAACCCATGTGAACTGTTGCGTCGCAAATAAGCAATGGTGTACGAGTTACATGTGTCATATAGCTCATAGAGGATGTTTCAGTGTTTTGAGCAATAAGTTTCCTTATAGGCATGGTACATCGCCTCTGCGTCTTTTATTTGAAGTCATTTGAGAAATTACTTAATTAAGGGACACTCTTTGTAGATGTAGTTCAGCATGACTTCGGAAGAAGCAGCAACGAAAATTATTCAGAGAGGTCAAGAGTGTAATTATATAGGGGCGAGAGATTAAACTCGTTTTTAGCTATGTAGGTATATAATTTAACTATGTTTTGACAGTGGCAAAGGGAGACAATCTTTCTAAAAATAGTGTTTCTGAAATGCGTGGCAAATTGTTCAGGAAGAGCGAACAATAATTGTTGTCTTAAATTAGGAAAACAAATTATGTTGTTCTCGTCTTTCACTTGAACGGCAAAAGACTCTAATTTATGGTTTAAGATGAGCAAGTTTCGAGAAAATCAGGTTTTGAAATGTTTTACGTTTTAGTGAATATAATTTATGTATGTTTTTGGCTGTTACCTGAAATATAAAAACGTTTTTTCAAGGGAATCGTATTTCAGAGTAATCTTCCTACAATAACTTCATTGCCAAATCGATGGTATTTCGGTATAACAGTTTTTCAAAAAATAAATACAATAATTGAGTCCAAAATTTCATTTATGCACTTAAGAAGGACAAGAACCTCTGTCTTCTAACTCTTAATCTCCACCTGAACGGCAACGCAATGAACATCGGACCCTTAGCACCACAACCGAAACACCATCAGATCAATGCGGTTCAACTGATAATATAAACTAAGGGAACAAATTAAGGGATCAAAAAAAAACTTCCGGTTTTTCAAGTGGTTGTAATTCTCTTAAAAATGGTCGTACAGGAAGGAGTAAGCATTTTGAAGCTCAAAGCTTCGTTTTGAGATCTAATAATAAAAAAAATTTTTCAAGCAACGTAGTTCACTCAATCCTATTGAATACTGAGAACAAATTTTTTCGGAATTCTTTTGGTTCTTTTTATTGGTGGACGAACTTGATAAATTTTTTTCAACTTAACCACTATATGGACTAGATAGCTTGATTGTTTAGCTTGTATTTGGTTTTTTGTAAACTTCGATTCGACCTTTTCTCACTGAGATATCGATTTTTGAATGGAAAAGGGTCTGTTTGACTTTAACCATCAATATCTCAGCAACCGAATATTGCACAAGAAAAACAAGGAATGTTTTGAGATCTTGAATAAATTTCCAACAAAAATCATCTTCGTTTTTTTAAATCAAAATTTACTTCTATTCTGTACATTAGTTTAAACATTTAAGAAAAATGGGCTTTTGGTGTTTTGGGACAATCAGGCACCAAGTTGGATCTGTCAAGAAAACCGGTCACGTTGAGCGTGCCTTTTACAGTTTAATATGCCCACAAAAATCTCACAAAGTTTCGATTCAATCCATTGAGCCGTCTTTTTGTTTTATTCGATCAAATTTTGGAAAAAATTAAATGATCATGATTTCATCTTTAAATGATCATAATCTTAAAAAAATGCAAAAAAACCTTTTTCACTCTTTTTATGGTTCTTTTATTTAAGATCTCGAAACTAGAAGCTAAGAGATTCAAAATGCTTTTTTTGAAATTCCAGTACGACCATTTTTAAGAGAATTTTTTGATCCTTTAATTTTTTCCGCTAGTGTATTTAAAGAATGTAACTTCAAGTCATTAAATTTGTTGTGCAGAACCTAGAACTAGGTTAGGTAAGGTTTTATGGGGCTTCAGATGCAAGCGACAAGACCTCCCCGGAATAATGTAGAATGGAGTAAAATGGCAAAGTGTCTAATATATTAGGTTTGAGGAACATCACTGAGCCATTTGGAACCCTAAATGAACCCACAATATTTGGTATCCGTAGTGTGATGGTTAGCATGTCTATACCTGTTAACCGGGAGGTTCGTGGTTCGAATCGCAACAAAAGCAAAAAATGTTTTCCACAGCTTTCATCTCTCGCGAGGAATTGGCAATTCCTCCGACAGTAAAGTCATTGCCATGAAAAGGGCTTTCTTGAATAAAATCGATAGAAAATTGTGGGTTCCCCCCATTCCCTCACAAAGGCAATGTTTGTGAGAAAATTCGCTAGGCCCTAGGGTTCCTAGCTCTTTGCGCCACCCTATTTATTTATTTAACTTTAGGATGCTGTGGAAGGTTAGAAATGGTGCCCAGCTCGACAAAAATATTCTACGAAGTTTGTTTTCCTATGGTGTGGCCGAAGGTTGGGCTCTCACAAAAGAAGCGGAATCACCCTTCTTCTGAGTTTTAATCGTGTCATCTACTTACATAAGTCGGACGGGCTAATGCCCATTCTCATGATGTGAATACCCAATGAGCTGTGACCAGCGAGAAGGTGGAGATACCCAAGGCCTGCTAGACTAGAGTAAAAATTATGTTTTTTTCTTGGAAATGTCTTGTAATAGATTCCTGGGCGCCCGTTAAGGTTCTTGTCACTGACAGTTTAGAAAACATCGTTGGATTCTGTTCTTTTCTTGATCTAGTGGCCTGAGTACAGAGGTGTTGTCTTGCTTGATTCGAGGGATGATCCGATTCCAGTCAGCTTATTCGCATTACATTACCAGTTATTTCAAAATGTCCTGCTACCGTTGCGCTGAGCAGTCTCAAGCAACTGCCACAGCTTTCTCTTAGTTTCGTTTAAATGATAATGGCTCAGATGGTTTTTGAAGCCGTTGTAACAGTTGCTCGGCTGTCTATGAATATGGCGATATTTTTGTTAACAAAATTTTTGTAACGAGATATTTTGTGACTTAACAAACTGTTTAAGTACTTGTGCTTCTAAAACGCTGCAAAAGCCTGGGAGCTTCATTGATATGTTTATGAAAGGATGCTGGAACCTACCCCTTAGAACCGTCTGTCAAGATTCTATGAAGAAGGCGATTTGATTTACCTTTATAACCTTGCAGTCCTTCCATAATTCTCGTGTCGTTGGCATAGAGTAGATAATACAGAGAGTTAACTCGTACCTCCTTTGTTTGGAACACCGTCTTATTTTGAACTGACGGCTATATTCGGCTGCAATCGAGATTTATTATTTCCATAATTTCAAACCAACCGAAAAATTGGGGACGAGGACTACCAGTCTAATTTAGCTTTGGAACAAAACGGCACTACCTTGCCGCAGTTGACTCTCGGCTCTCGGGTTCTACTGGTGGAATCAATGCATTCGCCTTCGGATTCTGAAGTCTTACAAAAGAACCAGCTTGGGCTAAGTGTGTTAGTATCAAAGCTTCCACTCTTTTGAAGAAAACATGTAAATAAAAGCAAATATCTTTCGACTTTTTATTTACCTTCTACACATCGACCTCACACTCAAAACAGCTTTTTAAAACTTCTATACTAAGAAACCAATTGAAACGTAAATCTAGCACACCTGTCGATCCAATCTTAGTTTACGCATATTCAAACATGGTCCCACTTGATATGATTTTTCAAAACTAACACGTAAGACCCTCCACGAACCGCGGCTTCCATTAACAAAAAATTGTAAATTCCTGACGCCACGTCTTCTGTCAAAATTTCATGTTAGCATCTCCAACATACGACATACAACAAACAGCATACTTTAAACCTGAACAAAAGGAACAAATAAAGTTGTTAAGCAAAAAAACAAAAGATGTTTTCGACTGTTGTAGAATAGGGAAGAACCGTAAAACCCCAAACTTTGTGTCACAATAATTGATTAAGGTAGGGAAAATATAACCGGTTGATAGCGTCAACACACTAGTTATTCACGTCAGACATTCGAATCCAAATAGGTACACACTACACATGTAGGTATGTAGTCCTCGATCAATTTTATTGAAGCCACAGCCAATCGATAACGCCGACAGGTGAGGTAGAAAAACAAATCGAAAACTACGTATAACATCTGTTCTGTTCTTTTGGTTCAAACTAGTTTTGGGTCTTCATCCTGTCGTTTTCCAATGAATTCCTTCCGACTGGTTTCTCAGTTGGAAATTGGAATTTGGCTGCAAGAGGGTCCCATCAGTACAAACAAAAATTGTATTACTTCCCGGTAGAAGGAGGAATAATGAGGAGAGTTCATTGATTAGTCAGAAGTAGCTGTAAAAACTACCTGATGTTGACCATTTCAAGGAGTTCATGGAACTTCATAAAGGAAATTCATTTATGACCAAGCAATCACAATAACCTTTGCTTTGATTTGATTTACGGGAGTAGGTACTTCTCTTATGTTGCTTTGCAACGAGCAAAGCAACATAATAAATAGATGAAAATGTGTGTTTATACTTCTGAAGTGGCAGACAAAAAACAGACCTTAAACAAAAGTAGTTGACATTGTGTAATGAATTTTCAGTTTTCTTCTATTGTCATAATTCATTCAGGGGTCAAATTACCGCACACGTTATCGAGTAATACGTGACTGAATTATGTGTTTTTGGAACTACTTCTTACGTTATCGAGCACTTTAGTACCACAATTTGATGTTCGTTCATCAGTATTTGAACGAATTGAAATGAATAGCAGACTGATGTTGTGTAATATGGAACGATGTTTCAAAGAAAAATGGTGCTCAGTCATTCGATCATTGATGCGGTAAGTCGGACCCAGATCTCATACAAATGACTCTGCTGAGGCTAGACTGAAGCCTGATGGTAGAACCAATTTGAAGAATTTTGGTTTTTATTAAATTCCCTGACTTTTTGACACCTCTCAGCCCTAAAAGGTTTGACATAAAAATGGTGCGATGTCAACAAAAAAAAAAAAAAAAACCAGAACAGAGATGTTTATCTAGAAACAAATAAAATGGAAAATAAATGGAGATCGTGTTGCAAATACGATATCAAAATCTTAAGGCTGAGTACAAGGCTTAAATATTCGCTCTTCATAATATATTTAGTGGTGAAGGGTTCCCAACTAGAACCATACATACATACATAAATCACATAAGGTAGGTATTGATAAAAATTTAATTAAATATCCCAAAGGTTTCAAGCGAAAATCCAATAACTCTTTTTTGTTTGCATTTGCTAATACATAAAAACGCTTAAAATTTAATCAAAATTAGAATTAGAATTTAATCAAAATTAGAAATTAGTTAGAACGGTTTCTTAAAAAAGTTTTTTTTATTTTTCACTTTTTTTAAAAGCTAGTGTCTTAAAAATCAAGTTTACAAAATTTAATATCTTGCCAGAAGTTCTTTTCATAAAATATTTGAAAGAAATCAAAGATATAGTTTTGAAGTTATTTCATAAATTAAATTTTTTTATAAGATTTATAAGAATTTCAATAATTAAAATTTTTCAAATGTTAATATACAATCTTTCTTAAACTGCTTAGGGCTTTTATGAATAAAAAATTTCGTCAAAATCGTGTCAGCAATTAACGAGAAAGTCTGTTTTTATAAAAGCGGTACTATGGGAGACACCGTTTTTGAACTTTATCCGAAAATATTTTTTAAATTGTAAGAAAGAAAACCTAAAACTAATCCTTTACACCAAATTTGATCGAAATCGTTGCAGCCGTTTTCGAGAAAAATAAATATTATCATAAAGGTTGTCAACCCACATTAAGAAATCATCTTACTTTGAACATAAATATCGTTTCAACTCGGAGTTTTCGGACGGCAAACTCATCGATAATGGAATCGAAATCTAAAGACATGAGCAAATCTGACTCCAGTCAATAAATCGTTTAATTGTTCTGCAAACTCGTTTTGGTGCTTTTCAACAAAATGTTTCTTACTTTTGATATGCTGATGACGTTGTAGTTTTGACGGATAATGCAGCTTCAGATAAATAAGTTAAAAAAACTCATCTGTGGGATCTTAAAATCAACACAGCAAAATCAAAAATTTTGGTTTTTAGAATCCAAAGTCGTAGCACAGCTAATGACCGCACTTGGACACTTGATGGTTCCAATCTTGAGTTAGTGAAAGCTAAAAGAATTCAAATACTTAGGTATCAAAATAACTCATAGTCTAAATCTTAAAGTTCACATATGAGAAAAGTTAGCGAGGGCAAAAGCTGCAATCAATTGCATGTGGTCAAAGAGTTAATATATAGATCCAGCGTCTAAGTTTAAAGTATTCGATTCAACAATCAAATCCTGGTTTTGTTACGCGAATGATGTCTATGGATATAAGGAAATATATGAAATCGAAAGTATACAAAGATTTTTTATCAAACGCATTTTTCGCTTACCGGCAAACACGCCTAACTATGCCATACACGTCGAATCGGGGTTGCCTACAATATTTGTAAAATATTTAAAAGCTAATGCAGACTACATTCTTAAAGTCATGCAAAGATCAGACGACAATTTGCAGAAAAGAATTATGTCAGTGTCTTTGAGGTGTCGGTATACGTCTATTAAAGACTGGCATGAACTAGCGTCGGCACACGACTTTTCTCTTAACCTCTCCGTGGATAACTTATATTCATAGTGGTCTGTTTATGACTGGATTTCTAGCATTGATGAAAACGTGTACCGGTCATTTCTTGATCGGGCTGGAGAGTCTGTTTCACGATCAATATACAAAAGATTGAATCACAGTCTAGGAGAAACCAACTATTTTCGGAATGAATTTTCTGTAACGGAGATGAGTCTTATATTTAAGGCCCGTACGAAAATGTTACAGCTGAACTACAGGCCACATAGATCTGAGCTTAACCCGAACTGTACACTATGCAACCTAAATGAACCAGAAAACCTTTTCCACCTCCTGGCCTTATGTCCATTGCTGCAAGAAATCCGAAGTCAATATTTCAATAAAAGTTCCCTATCGTTGGAGGAATGCTTAAGCGTTCTTAATGGAGAGAGTGGTTGGAAATTACTTATACGGTATTGCTCACATGCGGTTTCATATAGAAATTTGTACGAGGACTTTTAAGATAACCTTCATACCAAATCATTTAAAATTTTGTTCTAGCTAAATTATAAGCTCAATTTTTTTCGTTTTTTTTGCGATTTTTAAATGATGTTGCAAATCTTTGAAAAACATTCCTAATTTTGTTTTAGCTAAACTAAAAGCCCTAAGTTTTTGAACACTTAAATCTTTTTAAAATTTTACTAAACCATTTGAAAATTTAAATTATAAATAATATCTTTGAACAATCTGTAATTCCAATTCGAGGAGTCATACTTGATTTTGTTTTTTGTTTTCTATCACTTTTTGTTAATTAATTTTAATATACCCAAATGTATATCATTTCTCTCGAAATAATAAGATTATTAAACTTTTCCGGCAGACGGCTTAAAGCCATGCTTGTAAGTCTTTGAAAATTTCAAAATCAAAATCGTACTTATTATGGAAAAAATAAAGATTCGTTAATAATAACAATAATAATAATAAATGCCAACATTTGGAAAAACTGTGTGGAGTTCATTGCTCCTTATTAATTTGAGCAGATCCATAGGAGAATTTTTTTTCCATTCCTATTCTTTTTGACGCAATAACTTTTAAATAAAATCATTTCATTTGCGAACGATGCAATGCTTCGATAGATTGATTAGAATTTTATAAATTGAGTAGATTTTTCACGAATTTCTTTTTCATTCAACGATGCATGTCTGCAATAACTGAAAATGGTGATAGAGAATTGTGTACACCTTTTCTCTTTTTTGTAATTAAGATAAAATTCTGTCTAAAATGTCGGTACGCGTACTAACGAAGTAGGCAGTAAATTCAATTCCCATGAATATAACAGGTTTTTAAATTTTATCTCAAAATTTGTCGCCTTTCTATTGTTGCCGCCCGAGGCGACTGCCTACTGTGCCCGCATGCTAAATCCGGGTCTGGTTTTAACCATCGCAACGATACGTTCGTCAATTTACGAACAAATTATTTTCTACTTAACCTTTAACATCAACTTTCATAGTGATTGCTATGTCCTTGGCTGTGTTTGGCTAAGCTCTAATTCTTAAAGTTTTCGAACCAATTTCAGTATCTGCTATTAGTGTACATGCACTGCAAATTGCTTGAAAGTTAGTTTTAAACACAATTTTAAAGACACTTTAATGAAAAATGTTCATTACAACCACTGCCAATCACCGAGGGATACCTTTTTTAAATATTTAAATTACACCGCATGGCCAATGAATTTCTCTGGAAATGTTTGCTCTAGTATTAAAAATAATTTTCATCTTCAGGCAGAATATGCACGTTCAGTCATAATAAATTAAACGTTTGTCTGTTTGTCTTTTGGGCCAAAACCAGCCACCATCCCTTCACACACAGTTGAGAAAAGTTATTTGAAATATTTTCAGTGCTCACCCACCCAAGTGTTGAGCAAATTTGTTAATGAAATTAAATTCCTGTAATGGTCGCAGAAGATATTTAAATTCCATCAAAATTGTAATAAAAAATAATAAAACTCCACCTCCTCCGTCAATTCCGTGTTTGTGCTGGTGATGGTGATTGTGATGGAGATGTTATTTTAATGGACGGAGGATGAATGTATTTTGTTTGTTGGTTGCAATTTTTCAAGTTAAGAAGAGCTTAATGTTTCAAACGTGACATGCATATACATTTTTTAAAGCAAACTTTGATGTGAATGAAGCTTAAAAAATAATTACAAAAAGCAGAAGTTAGCTTCTTCTTGCTAAACAATTTTCGTTCCCAAGCAATTAGTGGAACATTCAAACCTCAGGGTGGCACTGATATGAAACTCTTCGAAAAATATTTAATTAAATTTCTACAGGGAATTATTTGGGATAGTCAATATCGAAATAATGAAATTAACGAATTTGATGGCGAAAGTTTCATACATTTGTTGGTGGAAGTAACCGTAGTTTTAGGGCTAGGAAGGAAGAAACAGATTATTTTCTTGGTTAGTATATCTAAATAAAATCCAACGGGAATTACCTACCAAAATTTTAAAAGCGATTGATAGATAGATTACGAAATATTTCTTACAGAACAAAAAATTGTAAAAGCTGTGGTATGTGCAGTATTTTTTGTATCATTCAATTCAATACAGTATGAGAGTTTAGAAAGGATAGGAGATGCCGATGCTCACTGGTTTTGAATACCTGCATGCTATGGAAAAACTGAGTTCGGTAAGGTACTCCGTATTCGTGTTGTTCGACTTATAAAAGAATCTATATCTATATATATAAAAGAAAGTCGTGTTAGTTACACTATTTATAATTCCCGTGCAGTGTCGGGTTAGAATAGCACTGCAGCGCCTCCCCGCTTGTCGTAAAAGGCGACTAAAGGAGCAATCATATCTAGACGACTAACATCAAAGTGAGTCTAGCGGCACACATACCACCTAAAAACTCTCCCCAAGTATGCATGCAGATCCCGGGGTTAACACGACTGGAGATTACCGGTGTAGTAAAAGGGAAATCAAACTCATTAAATGGAGCATGCATGTGTCGAAAAGGATTAAAGGAACATTTTTGAAAAATTTTGAGCATTATGGAAGTACTTGCAAACATAAGAAGCACTACCCCGCCAGGCAGTTCCATTGCTATGCATGGAGCTGATCCTGGACCGAGCAGCAATGTTCGGGTCAGAGCTATACGGACTCCGGGGGCTAGCAAAGTAATGCGACGAGTTGGACGAAAATTTAGAGTCGCGAGTTGGAACGTTGGAAGTATGACTGGTAGAAGTCTTGAACTCGAAGAGATGATGAGAAGGAGGCGAGTGGACATCTTGTGTGTTCAGGAAACGAAATGGCGAAACACAGCAAACAAAGCCCGTTTCTTAGATGTAAAAACCAAGGCTTACAAGATGTTCTACTATGGAACAGAACAAGGTAGGAACGGAGTCGGTATCATCCTTGACCAAAGTTTATATAACAGCGTGTTGACCATTTTGAAGTCCAGTGACCGTTTGATGTCTCTTAAATTGGTGATGGAAGGAAAGGTCTTGAATATAATCAGTGTGCTCCCCAAATAGGGTGTGAGCAGGAGGAAAAAGATGCATTCTGGCTTGATTTTCATAACCTACTTAAGAACATCCCAAAAGAAGAGTATTTGTTTGTTGGAGGAGATTTGAATGGACATGTCGGGAAGACAAACGAGGATTATGAAGACTGCCATGGAGGTTTGGGATTCGGCACCAGGAACACTCCTGGTGAAGATATTCTAAATATGTGCAAGTCATACTGTCTAATCGTACTAAATACCATATTCATCAAACAAGACCGACACCTTATCACTTACAGCAGTTTAGGAAATGAAACCCAGATTGATTACCATTTGGTAACCAATTACATGAAATCTCGGGTGAAAGACTGCAAAGTGATACTAGGAGAAGCTGCCGCTCAACAACACCGTCTTCTTTTAAAAGAATTTTTTACGGATGTGGTGAAGGAAGTCAAACAAACAAAGGCTCCTAGGAGAATCAAGTGGTACAATGTGGAGAGAACCAAAGGACAGCAATTCATTTCGTATACGCAAAGTCAGCTGTGTAATACCATCGACGCAGTTTCAAATGCAATCACGGCACAAAATATGTGGGATCGCCTACAACGAACCTGCTTACTGCTAGGAGTCTCAAAAGGACACTACCAACAAGCTAAAGAAACCTGGTGGTGGGATGATGAAGCTAAAGCAGTGATTAGAAAGAAGAAAGCAGCTTTCCAAGCTTGGTCGAAGTGCCCCTCAAGAAATACAAATGAAAAAGCGCGTCTCAAAATGGAATACAAGAGCTGCAGAAAAGAAGCGAAGAAAAAGTGCGCCCAACTTCAAGCAGAGGGCCTGTATCGAGAGCTGGAAGAGATTTCTGCCCCAGCTGCTGAAGCAAATCAGGCAATCCAAGAGCTAAGACAAAGCAACTTGAATAAGGGAGCAACCATTTTCAAAATAGCCGCTCAGAGAAGGAGAAATGCGCAGGAGATTCGTTCGCCAAAGTTCATAAATGATGCTCAAGGACTGCTACTTGTGGATGACGACAAAATTCTTCACAGGTGGCGACAGTATTGTGATGATCTTTTGAATGAACAGTTTCCTCGGCGCCACTTTCCAACAGCTGCGCCTAACTTTACGGAAGTATCCGACGTCACAGTCGAAGAAGTTAGGGAGGCAGTTAAGAACTCCAAAAAAGGCAAAGCGATTGGGCCAGACGAAATACCATATGAGTTTTGGAAAAATATGGGAGACATCGGGTTGAGATGGCTCACGATTCTAATCTCCAAACTTATAAGAGGTGACAGTTTGCCTAATCAATGGAGGGAAAGTTTTCTTCTTCCAATGTACAAGGGAAAGGGAGATACCAGAAGCTGTGACAACTATCGTTCGATCAAGTTGATGTCCCACACTATGAAGATCGTTGAGCGGGTTTTGGATAGCCGACTGTGGAAACTAATAAGGCTGTCTGATGACTAATGCGGGTTTGTCGCGGGTAAGTCAACTACAGACGTAATCCAAAGTATAAGGATCATTATGGAAAAACACCGAGATGCCTTAGAGGATTTGCATATTGTGTTGGTTGACTTCGAAAAAGCATTCGATCGACCACCGCGAGATCTGATATGGGTGGCCCTCAGACACCGAGGAGTTCCTGAAGCTTATGTGCGAATAATTATGGACATGTACGATGGAGCAGTTACAAAAGTGAGGTGCCCAGCTGGAGTCACCGAAGAATTCCAAATAACAGTAGGTGTACATCAGGGAAGTGTCTTGAGTCCACTGCTCTTTATTGCTGTTCTGGATTATTTGCTCGAAGGAAAAGTAACGGACAATAAAGTACAACAATTATTCTTTGCTGACGATGGAGCCATCATAAGCGAGGATCCTACATCCCTGCAACGAGCACTTGACGTTTGGATTGATGTTCTGGAAGGAAATGGGTACCGTATTAGCGCTAAAAAGACTGAATACCTGTGCTGCCCTTTTTCTGATCCAGGCAAGCCTATTCCAGACATTTATTTGAATGGAAATGTGCTTCCCAAGTGTGAAAAGTTTAAATATCTGGGATCTATGATCAATAGTGAAGCAACTTGTGATGACGACATCAATCATCGAGTAAGCGTAGGGTGGATGAAGTGGCGAGAAAACTCCGCTATCTTCTGTGATCGAAAAATGCCCCCTAAGCTGAAGGGAAGACTCTACACAGCTCTGACATACGGTTCACAATGTTGGACAATGTACAAAAAGTATGAGAGCAAATTGACGGCAGCCGAAATGAAGATGCTTCGGATGACAACAGGAGTAACAAAGCTTGATCAAATTAGAAGTACTAAGATCCGTGGAAGCCTTCATGTCAAAAGTACCATCTTGGACAAAATTCAGCACGACCGGCTCAGTTGGTATTGTCATGTTCAAAGGAGAGATCCGCACAACCCCGTCCAAAAGGCAATATCGTACAACGTTTCAACAAATTCGCGACGAAAAAGAAAAGGCAGGCCAAAACACTCCTGGTACAGCAGCATTTGGTTGGCCTCAGACATGGAACAATCCAAAACCGGGAGGCTTGCCGACGCTTTCTGAGGTCAACGCGGCGTACCCCACAGGCGGATCACTAGTGTGAAGCAGAAAAGTGGGAGAGTTGTGATCGCTTCAAGATCACTACTCGTAACGCCGGAAATGGAAAGAAGAAGAAGAAGTTACACTATTTATAACTCAGGAGACGGACATAGAATACCCTATATTCCTATAGGAACGGGAATATAAACGGGAACCTAGAAACTATTGAACCGATTTCAAAAATTCTTTTAGAACCGTTAGAATGCTACACTATCACCGAGTAACATAAACTTTAATTCATCGGAACGCAAACTTCGAAACTACTGGACAGATTTTAAAAATTCTTTCTGCTCTAGGATGCAACATAATCCCTCAGTAACATAGACTATATATTTCATCCATACATTCCCGCGGGAACAGAAACGGGAACTAGAACAGGAACCTTAAAAGCGCATGACCGATTTAAAAAATGTTTTCAACTTTAAGATGGTGCATTATCAATATCCCACATTTACATAAATTATTTCATCCTCATATTTCCACGGGACCCGGGCAACGCCAGAAGGCTAAGCTTTATATTTTTTTTATCCAGGGTTGGCATCGGAAACCTAGATTTCACAAAATCTTTCAGAATTGGGATGATACATTATCCTTCAGTAGCTAAGCTACGGGAACGAAAACATGAACCTCAAAACTACTCGACCGATTTCAAAAATTCTTTCGAATTAAGGATCATACTCGAACGTGATTGGGAACGCAACCTTATATAACTATTTGACCAATTTCGAAGGACAAGGAGACGACCCCGTCTAAAACATTTTTATCACGCCACAGACGATGAAATGTAAACGGAATGAAAATTTAGAAAGTAAAAGAAAAAACCGGCATTGGGCATTGACTATCGTTTCATTGACTCAAATAAAAATAAAGCAGCGTGCAACAGAGACGACATCAATACAATGCGTTAGCTTTCGTTATAAACAAAACAATGTTCTATAAAAAAAAAACAAAAGAAAAGCTGACTTATCGTGTCAGACTAAGCGCGCATAGTCCAAATATCAGCAAAGTTAATGAGTCAGCGGAGATATTCGCTCAACACCCTGGGCTGCTTTAGACATACTCATATACCCCTTATCCCTCGACATTCACGGCGTTGTTGAGGTCTGTATTTTTAAGGTTCCCATCCTTCTGTTCCCGTGGGAATATGCTGATAAAATATAGTACATGTTATATAGTACATGTTCCCTCCGAAATGTTTCATCTAAAATTCAAAAGAACCTTAAAGTTATTAGACCGATTTCAAAAATTCTTTCAACTCTAGGATGATACAATATCTCTCAGTGACATAGATTTACATTTCATTCACATATTTCCATGGGAACGGAAGATCCCACAGGAACAGGGTTGGGAACGGAAACTTAGAAGCTACTAGACAGATTTCTAAAATTCTTTCAGATCTGGGATGCCACATAACTCCTCAGTAACTTAGCGTAGACTTCATCGCTATAGTCCCACGGGAACAGAAACAGGAACGAGAACGGGAATTTTAAAGTTACTTGACCGATTTCAAAAATTCTTTCAACTCTAGGATGTAACATTATCTCTCAGTGACATAGACTTATAATTAATTCACATATTTCTATAGGGACGGAAAATTCCCACAGGTACGGGATAGGAACGGAAACTTAGAGACTACTAGACTGATTTCAAAAATTCTTTCAGCACTGGGATGCCACAAAATTCCTTAGTAACTAAGCAAAGATTTCATCCCTAAAATCCCATAGGAACAGAAACAGGAACGAGAACGGGAACCTTAAAACTACAGACCCGAGCAACGCCGGGCGGCTCAGCTAGTTCTATATAAAGGTCGTTTCTACTGTGTTCAAATGAAAAAAATGTTCTTTCTCTAATAATTTTTAACGCTCTACCTTGAATTCTGTGTTATGTCTAAAGGTGCGTCCACAGTATGCCGAGCGGCATCAATCGGCACATGCCGATCGGCAATACCGACTTAGTTTGGACGCCCCGATCGGCCTTCCTCCTTCCCGAACCCGAAAGCCGAATCGAATTCGAACCGAATGAAATGGATCCGTATGCCGGTCGGCATAGTGTGGACGCACCTTAATAGGCGCATGTAGGTAAATAGGTGCTGTGGGGTTATACTCAAGTTTTGGTCGAACACATCAGATGGGGAAAAAAATTCTTACATCATTGGGGGGAATCTAAGCAGTATTTTGCTGTATTTTTGGCAACGGGATGATCACATACATCCCACATTAAGAAGATTTAAGGTGCACATATGGGAAAAAGAAAGTTGTTCGGGAAGTGTACCACACATGGAAAGTGATGAGATTTCGCATAAGCGATAACAGAAAGCAATGCTGTCGAATTAGAATTTTATGTGCTAATCGTAAGCTTCCTTCCCAGCTCTACAACTGAAGAACACTGGACACTGCTGTGAATCTGGAAACGAACATGAAAAATTGTGCTATTGTCAGTAAAACAATTGAGTGGATTAGTAGTTGAGACAAGAGATCATTAATCAATATAAGAAATAGAGTCGGAGACAAAACGGAGCCTTGTACTTGGTACACCAGCATTTATTTTGAAAATTTCAGACTTCTTATCGTTCTACACTACTTCCACTGAATGGTTCGAAAGGAAGTTGCTATTTCTTTGAAGAAAAGTTTCATCAAAACCGAAAGCACGAGTATTTGATAAATTTTGGAAGTGTCAAGTGCAATAGACTTACTTTCTCCAGAACGATGCATTGCAAGGTTGGCTCTGCTGTTCGGTTAGATATACGTACCAACAAATTACCAGCGGACTTATTGCTTCGAGAGAAATATTGCAGTTCATTGAATATATAGATCGTTAGATTATATAGTGGGTACAGCTTGCGCAACTCTGGACACAGCGGTGTCTGAAAGAAACATATTGTGCTAACCCATGTAGAGTTTCAGAGCCAGTTCTCAAGACTCTAGCTCCTGAACTGAAACAGAATTCAACATTTTTCTGTGGGTTAATGAGTTTGAGTTTCTCTTGGAAGGGGATGATCTCATAGTCAAATATTTGCTTTCTAAAGCGAAAAAGTGCTGGCCATTCTGTAATAATGCGCAGAGATGTTTCTTCATTTTCGAAGGCGTCATTTACCAACCTCATTTGGTGAAGTTGTTTTTTTTTTAGACCGATGATGGCCGATTAATAGTGCAAGTGTTGAGGGTTTTTTCCAAGTGAGGTTCAGTACGAATTTTAAGTTTTTTTTTTCATTATAAAATTCAGAAGTTTTTATGCCAGAATGCATAAAAAGTTCTGAATTTTATTGAATTCTTCCAGTAGGATGCTCTTGTCTGTACATATGTATAGATGTTTTTATTTGCACCGCAGAAGGGATCTGGACCTACGAATGACTTAGATGCGCCGTCTTCAGCTAGGATGTCTTCCATCTCGTTACCATCATGGCCTTTGTGTGCTGTTATCCTGTGAAGGATGACAGAGTTTTTCGTTGCTACTTTGGAGAGTGACATAATTGTCTCTTGGGCTAGTTTGGATTTTATGACAGGTGAGAGGTGAGCTTAGTGCTTTTAAGGCAGCTTAGCTGTCTGAGAAAATGAGGATTGTTTTGTTTTTTGCGTTGGATGAACTTACTACTCTCGGACATTGGTTAATGGGAAAAATCTCAGCATGGAAAATCGACGAATGACTATCAAAACTCACTGAAAAGTTCGTTCTAGGAGAGTTGCTGAAAATGCCGGAACCTGTACCAGTTTCGCTTTTTGAGCCGTCAGTAGGTATAGCAGATTATATCTTGGCTTGAAAAGTGGTTCAGTTTGTGTGCACCCAGTCTGAGAGACGAAGACTATGAAGAAGTTGAACTTAAAGTTGGTCACGTGAATATTCATCCAAGCACATCCTAAAAGTAGGTATTGAATTTTCTTCGGCCTTGGGTTCGAGGTCATATATCTTGATGGAGGAGACGGTGATTTTCCAGTAGGTATTGCTTTCATTTTTATAAAAAAGGTGAATTTTTGGTAGTCCTAGAATGACCATAAAAGCGTATGTAGTTCGTAGTCTGTGGTACCCGTGGCGGCATGTCAACCTGCTAACCCAGAGGTTCGAGGTTCGAACCCCAGCAGAGGCAAAAATGTTTTTCCACGGGTATCGCCTTTCGCAAGGAATTGGCAAGTCCTCCGTTAGTAAATTCGTAGCCATGAAAAGCGCTTTCTCAATTAGTCGTTCGGAACCGGCAAAAAATGTTTCCCTTCCCTCAAAAGGCATGGTTGTGAGAAATGCGCTAGGCCCCTGGGCTCCTCGCTCTGTTGCGCCACCCTCTTTATTTATTTTTATTTTAGTTCGTAGTCTAGGATGATCCCAAAGTATTTTGATTCTTTGGAGAGTGCGATTGTTTCCCCATTAAGAGAGGGAGTATTTAAACGTCTAAGTTTTTTTCTTTTTGTGAATGGGACAAAGACTGGTCATTAAGATGCTCTCCATCTTCTTCAGTTTATAATTAATCAACGTTTCAATGGCTTTGTAAAAAAGGACGTAAGTGCATTCGGTCGTTGTTTGAAGGTGAAATTCACCTTTTTTAAGGGAAAAGCATGAAAAGAAAAAATGCTGTTTTTCATCCAATTAGAAAGATACCAGTAGAGTAAAGCGGGGAATACACGATACAATCGACGAATGCGGCGAATTTGGTTCTCAGTTCAAGGCATTCGACATTGCAAACAATGAAACAATCAAAATTGTTTGCACACACACTATACACAATCATCCCATGCGATGTACGATAGTTGTATCGTGTATTCCCCGCTTAAAACAAATGGAAGAGCTAACACAATGGCTTTGTAAGAAGTGTGGAAAAACATCCCTTAGTAAAAAAAGCATTGATAGTATCCAGGTCAGTGAATTTTTGAATGTCGAGGAGTCGAGGTTTTTCAGTACGACCTTTAACTGCATGAGTGCATGTGAAAAAAGAAAAAGTGGGGTTTAAAGCGGGGTGAAAGCGTTCAGTTAGCAATGAACTGCGCTCTGCTAGCATATTTTTTTTTTTTTTTTTAAAGTTTACCCCGGGATCGTAATTGAAAACAAGCATTGGAATGTTGAATTACGTACTCTTCTTACAAATGACCATATGAGATTCTTTTCCGTCGAATTTGGACACTGACCAATTTTCTATTTTTTTTTTTTTTTTTTTTTGAAGCTCAATACGCTTTTCCTCAGAAGTGTTGGCTTTCTAACAATCGAACCAGAAATTAAATTACTTAAAATTTTATTTATACATATATACGAGGTTTAGCAGATTCAATCAGAAATTATTTACATGATGTTGGCGTCGATTGCTCCTGTATGTATGGCCAAGGATTCGACGGAGCTCCGGCAATGAGTGTCCAATTCATTGGTGCACAGGCTCATCTGAGATCGTATTTCCCCCTGGCAATTTATGTACATTGCGCTGCACATATCTTTATTTTGGCAGTCAATGCAGCATGCGAAGTGTCAGGAATCAAAAATGCGTTAGGAACTATCGGAGCGATTGAAGCATTTTTTCACTGGCCTAAAAGACAAGACGTTCTACACCAAGAAATTTAAAAAATGACATCAAAAGTGAGAAGAAAAACAGAAGTTGAAGTCTGTTTGTCCTACCAGGTGGGCTCAGTCTCATGAAGCAGTTTGAACGTACGTTGAATTGCAACCGGCTGTTATTGAATCTTTGGAAGAAATCAAATCGTGGAAAGATCGAGATACTTCGCAAAGGCATTGCATCTTTTGACAGCGATTTCGACGGCTGAATTCCAAAAACCGCCTGTCACATTATGGAATCCGTTAATTCGATTGTTTTGCGTTTGAGTCGGGAATTGCAATCTAAAAACCAAGATCTGGGTGAGGCTACTAAGCTGGCAGATGACGCTTTGAATGAATTTACCTTCAAACGCGGAGACGCAGATTCTACTTTCCACGTTTTTTTTAAACATGTTGCTAGAATTTGTTCTGAATACGAAATCACAATGAAATTGCCACGCCCCGTTGCAGTCAACAAAAACATCGTTGCAACGTTCAAGCACAAAGTATGGAAGACTACTACAGAATTTCTTTATACATTCCGTTTCTTGATACGTTCATTTCTCAACTCAAAAGTCGGTTCTCGGAACACAAATCCATTTTCCAAAGTTTGGGGCAACTGTTTCTTAAGCAAGAATGTAACGAAAAGAAATGCGCTGACCTCTACACATTTTACGAAGATATATTGGATTGTTCGAAAGAAAATTTTCTGTCAGAAGTCAAGATGTGGAGACAACGAATCCACGGCCAGAACATCCAAAATGCGGTTGATGCTTTACTGGTTAGTATCTTTCGACCCGAAACCCCCCCCCCCCCCCCCCGTGGATCCACCTATGGATGGAATACATAACACTCCACTTTAAGCCAGGGTGTTATATCCTTCCGCTCATGTTCAATAAAGCTGCAAACTGAAATATAATCTTGATTCCAATGACTGTTATTTATGTACAGCGGTATTATTGTGTAGGTAGTTCAATCCTTATTATTCAGGAAAAAGGGTCTTCTATCCAAAATAGCGTGTTCTATCGTTTTTATCATCGGGTCTATCGTTCGCCAATTGTTTTTTATATTTGACAACTTAACAGAAAACAATATTGATGTGTACTGAAGCTAAAAATGGCTAGGCCACAAATTTCATTCCTTACCATAACCTTACGTCATAATTTAATGCCAAATGTGTCATTTATGTAAATCAGGCATTGGTTATTAGCACATGGCTATGTGACAAGTCAAGAATTCCAAGAAATTCTTAAGAATTCCGTTCGTACACGCACATATTAGGTTAGGTATATCCACTTCATTCTTCCATTTTTGAAAGTTTTGTCATCGTTCGTCACTAGCCGCACTTGGTTGTGCAATTGTTACGACAGCACACTCCCTCGGTTCGGTAGCCCTTAACAACTCTATTATTGATGGGCTTCATTAGCAGTCCTAGCAACGAATTAGTCAGTGATATGGCATGCTAATTAGCTTAGCTTCATTAGCCGTTTGCAACGCACGAGTATTCGTTGACACAATACAACTGCGGGCATATCAACCATAGAGGCTATGTGAGAGAGAGAGCTATTTGTGTATTTCCATAACAACCCAACGAATTTGAAATACTAATCCAAAACTCGAAAGGATGAATGGAACAAGAATTGATTGACTTTAAATTCATTCGATTTCCGGAAAGCAAAAATAAGCTCGTATATTCCAAGCCATGCATCAAGCCTGTCAATAAAACATTATTGCTTATAAGAACTTACTAGACACACATTTACCCAGTTGATGAGGAGCACCAGGACCAGCACCGAGCCAAGGGAAAGTGCAAACACCCCAGGATGGCATGTGATTCGCATAGCAAATAACGCTCTTAATCAAGAAAACCCATGAGCCGCTGCGATTGTGTTGCATTGAATGACTTCCTCATTTGGCATTCAGGCCACTACAGCAGCGCATAGCCGGTGCTGCTAGTGCTGACCGGGAAAGTACCATCTTGCAACGGATTCCTGCTAATCAGAAATTCAAAGTCACGCCTTAAGATACCTAGGTACTTCCTGTTCGTTTGAGAATACCATTTGTTTACCTTTGTAGACCCACAGGCCACAAAAAACTGATTGGTATCGTCTATCACCAACGTAATACTTACTTCATTTCCTTAATATGCAGAGTGTCAAAGTGACACTGACACTTGTTGGCAAAAAAAAATGTCATAGGCGAAAAAAATATAAATTTATGTGGTTATGTGCCTTGTGTCTGGGACTGTCACTCATGCGCTCGTTTCAGAATTTTTCTGAGAAAATAGTGTTATATGAAAACCAGGTATTGAAAAGTTTATGCAACATCCCCAATCTGGACTTCAAATAACCTGTCACTACTCTTGTCATAGTGACAACCTCATGTAAACCTAAATTTGTGAACTTACTGAAAGTCGTATGAAGGTAAAATTGTTATCCTGTTTTTGTTCTTTGAGATCAAATAAAATTTTCAACAAAAACTGATTTGAACCCTCAGATCTCCTAACTCTCGAACCGGAAATTCTCATGCGAACGAAAAGCAATTAATATGTTTTGTAAACCCTTGCGATGGCATCAGTGATGAAGTACCTGCTTTCAGTAACAGTAAACAAGGAGAAAATTGCAGTTTTAGTTATACGACAGACTTACCTTGCGTGTGTGTGGTTATCAGTGCAATTAATTCCTGGAACCGTTCCAGAGGTAAGTATCTCTGTGGTTATCTACATACAAATGAAATTGCGGTTTTCTGCGAGAATGAGACGGATGTTCCAGGTAATGTTATGGGAGGTCTCTCTGCCGGACGCCAGCTAACGTCCACAAACGACCGCCAACGACAACGATATTTTAATAGCTATTATGTTTATGGTCTGCATGCGTGCGTCCGAAAAGAAGCACTTCATGTGCACCAAAGTACAGTAGCAAATTTGCAGGTGCTATGTGTGAAGCATGCGATAAATTATATTTCTACAAAAGTGGTGTGTGACTTTTATTTTTTGTTGGCATTTGGCTCAAATTTTAAAATTTATGATGTGAATACCTAATTAATGGCATTGTTACAGGCGAATGGGTCTTGGATGGGTGCTGCCACTTTGTTCTTTATGAGATTGACTGGTGCGACGTTAACTAAATAAGCCATACCTACATTTTTGCAAACAGGCTCACGTAAAGATAATGTGAGGCTGTCGTTGACCATACTTAGCTTTGAGGAGCGTTGATTGTTTCTTAGAGGCCACACCGAGCGACTGTAACGCGACAAAAAAGACGCCGACGCGACGGACGTGTAGAAACCTTTTGGATAAATTGGTTGATAGGTGATTACACGTAGAGATATAGGTTTTGTTATGCCATATAAGGCAACAAATGTTGATAAGCTGTTTGGCTTTGTTGGCCTAGAAACTGATTGGAACGTTTAAGAGTGTAGTTCTATACTCTCATTGTTAGGTACTTCGTTGTCACTAGGCCAAACAGCACAGTTTATAAGAAAAAAACGAATTGAGCCATAGAAATAGAAATTACATTTTACAGTCATGAATCCTATAGTTGAGATATTTTTTATCTAATAAATGATACATTAATTCAATTGCTATAATAAAAAGTAGTTTTCCTTACAGCAAAGAATTAAATCGATTGTTTATCAATGAAAATGGCGGATGGGATATATGATGGATATTAAAGCTCGGACTGAACCTGGGCCTCAACTAACATCTAAATGGGCCAATGATCACTTGGAGTATGCTTCTCCCTTCTCTCGAAACGAATGAATGAATGAATAAATGGTTTGGGATTATTGCACTTCGGCCTTGTAGATCTATTGTACCCCCTGCTTCTTAAGTGGTATTCCTTAATCAGAATACTTCATCTAGGTTAGTCTCTTTGATGAAACTAAGTATCTGGGATACATTTGAGTGTTTTTGTTCCCTTTCTTCTATATAGTAGGATCATGGGCGTGGGCACTTCTTTCTTTGGTGTAAGTGAGCTTCGCAGTATCCTAAGAGGTGGTCCCGAGATTTTTTCTGTTCGTTACAGTCTTTGCATTGGTCATTGCTCTAGACTAGAGGCCAAGCACATTTAGGTGTTTCCTTAGCCTACAATGTCCCGTTAGCTAGCACTCCTATACCTAAGTTACCAGCTCTCACCATGTCTGCGCCGAGTATCTGTAGCCTCATGCGAGAAAAAGCAGGACATTCACAGAGGAAGTGCTCTGCGGAGTGAGATATCGAGAGAGTGAGTGTGGTATCACTTAAGCCTATATAACACGTTTAAATGCTTGGTTAAAGAGAAGTGCCCACTGACACCGCCAGTAAGCTTTATTTTCTGCTACGAGCTAGCAAAAATGTTGCAGCCTTCTTATTAACGTTGTACGTTGGGGCGCATAAGTTTGGTCTGTCTGCGTCCAATGGAGGCATGCCATCTACATTGGCCACTGCTCTCTATGCCTAACACATTTAGGTGTTTCCTTAGCCTACAATGTCCCGTTAGCTAGCATTTTTATACTGTTCCTACTAAGAATAAGGTTTTTACGTCTTTAAAGCGTTTTGAATTGAAGGTGCCAAGTAGGAGCTTGGCTTGGTGCATTTTTGGGAGTTCATTCCAGTGTTTAACTCTGTTGTCTTCCTCCAACTTTTTGATTTCGTTTTTTATGTGGCTCTCCGTTGATTCCACAAAAAAGTTCCGCTCCTATGAGAGGTGACCCGGCTCCTATCTTCACCAGTTCGTTTGCCTGTTCTTTACATTTGATTCCTACATGTCCTGGTATCCAGTAAATTGTAACACTGCTTACTGCCCAATTCGTTCAATTTGTCAATGCATTCGCTGAAAAGTTTTAAAGAGATTGTGTAGGATTTTATGGCCTTAATTGCAGCTTGACTGTCCGTCATTATTCCAATATGCTTGACATCCTTCCCATTGGTACTGAAATTTTTGCTCTTGGCCAAAAGATTCCTTCTTCAGTTTCTTCCGTTGTTTTTGAGCCATTTGTATAAAATTTTTTTGCATGGGATTCAATTGAGTAGGTGCTTCCCTCACTTTGCCATAACATTTTGTTACTTAAATTAGTGTTGAAGAACTTATCGAATTTCTCGGTATTGCTATCTCGAGGGATGTCAATGAGTGGTAACTCATTAGTTATTATAAACTTTTCGCTGGATTTTAGGACACAATCTGTTTACTACTTAAACACATAGGTGACTTTATACAATTCGGGGTGAAACTGGAAATCAACGAGTATCTTTTGGTATCTGATTTGATTTCGGGCGAGTTCCCTCGAGTTTTCTATTCAAAGTTGGTTAAGGTCTTTCCCATTTGATTGCGCCAACTGAGACGAGGTCTACCCCTTCCGATTTCCCAATTATGGATTTCGGAAGTCCCTTAAGCCGGAGCGTTTCCATCCGCTCTAAATGCCCCAGCCATCTTAGTATCGCGATGCTGTGCTCGGTCAAGGATTTCTTCATCCGCCATCCGCTTTAGATAAGGTCCATGCTTCCGCGCCGTATAGCATGACTGGGATCCTCAAGTTCTGCAATCGACGGCATTCGTATTAATGGTCCAAGTTGAATTAGACATTTTGCCTGACAACAGAACAAGTGTCTTCTTCGTCTGCAAGAGTAGTTTTTCCAGATCCTCAGAAGCGACTGCAACTCCCTACTATTTTTAAATGGCTTGAGTTCGGCGCTTGCCGCTTGCTCGGTAAACTTGCTTGGTAAAACTTCCGAATTTCATTATATTATGAGATCTCTCAATTTATTCAAACGAGCGCTTCTCATGCTGTTTCTTTTTCTTTTTGCAAATTCGGCGTTCTTTCCTTCTTTTCGTTTTTATGTAGGTATAGGTAGGTACCAGGTACCACTGGCTAGAAGCAGCTATGGCTTCCTTTTTAACCAACATTTTTAGTGCTTTTTGTTTGGTTGCATTCATCTGCCTGCATTCTCAATCCATAGGTTTTGTTTTGGAGGTACAGTTCTGATGGCTTGTTGGAATTGCTGCCACTGGTCTTCTATTTACTGGATCTTTGTTTTTTGGATCGATCTGAGCACCGATTGATGGTTTAATCAAGTTGTCACAACTGAGCTTGGACTGAGCTTTTACCACTGAACCCAAAAACAAATCAATACTGAACAAGTTTCAGTATGATTTGTTTTTGTGTTCAGTGGTAGAGTACTCTGCTGAGCTGATCGTAGAATTCCTCAGTAACGACAAAAACACACCTGTCATTTTTCGAATCCTACTTCCATAACATTTGTAAGTATGCCTATTTCGAGGAATCTCTTTAATTTTCATCAGCAGTAGGAAATTTCAAAGCCATGTTTGAAAATATATTGTTTTGCTTCCTCACTCTTCTTTCCATTTCCGGCGTTACGAGTAGTGATCTTGAAGCGATCACAACTCTCCCACTTTTTTGCTTCATCCGCCTGTGGGGTACGCCGCGTTGACCTCAGAAAGCGTCGGCAAGCCTCCCGGTTTTGGATTTTACCATGTCTGAGGCCAACCAAATGCTGCTGTTTTTGCATTTGCTTGTACGAGGAGTGTTTTGGCCTGCCTTTTCTTTTTCGTCGCGAATTTGTTGAAACGTTGTACTTTTCACACTTGGGAAGCACATTTCCATTCAAATAAATGTCTGGAATAGGCTTGTCTGGATCAGAAAAAGGGCAGCACAGGTATTCAGTTTTTTTTGCGCTAATACGGTACCCATTTCCTTCCAGAACATCAATCCAAACGTCAAGTGCTCGTTGCAGGGATGTAGGATCCTCGCTTATGATGGCTCCATCATCAGCAAAGAATAATTGTTGTACTTTATTGTCCGTTACTTTTCCTTCGAGCAAATAATCCAGAACAGCAATAAAGAGCAGTGGACTCAAGACACTTCCCTGATGTACACCTACTGTTATTTGGAATTCTTCGGTGACTCCAGCTGGGCATCTCACTTTTGTAACTGCTCCATCGTACATGTCCATAATTATTCGCACATAAGGCTTCAGGAACTCCTCGGTGTCTGAGGGCCACCCATATCAGATCTCGTGGTTGTCGATCGAATGCTTTTTCTTCCTTGCGTTTGCTTCCTCACTATCAAAAGAAAATAAGTCAACCAAAATATCACACAAAATTTCGTCAAGCTGATGAAAGAAAATTCATTGCAACACCCTCGCCGTTCAAGATACGGAATCTATCACACCTTTATACATACCTACCTATGTTAAGTAAAAAATAAATAAAAGGGGGAATGAGCACATAAGAGTGACCCCTTTCAAGTTGATTCAAAAAACGTCATTATCCCATCATGGCATGACGAGGTAAGTTACCTTCCTTCATTCAACTTAACCACCACAGAAAATCGCGGCGATGACTCATCGTCATCATCATCAACATTCATTCTTGTTCAACCCTCGCATTATTTTCTGCGGCATTATCATCTCCAAATACACGTCAATGGCCTGATGAAACCATGCTGTGGGCTATGCTACACTCTCTTCTTCCGCCAGACATCTGCCGACGACGAAACGCCGTCCGCCGCGCCGCCAGTTATTTAATTTTTTTCGGAACAAAGATCATGCATGCGATTTCTTAGGAAACGCAAATCATTTCATCATCATCGCCAAGCATTTGGCATGCACCGAGCACCAAACTAAAAACCAAACACAGGGGCCGAATGAACAGATAGATCATTATCGGAATTGGCAATGGGATCTGGGAATCGAATGAAAAGGTGTAAGCAACCTCCATATAACAAAAGAATGAGGGTAGCCATAGCCATTCCGAATAGCACCAGAAGCAGCAGGAGCAGGAGCAGCTCTAAATTCTACATCAGTCCGAGATCATATTTCATCGTGAAGCAGTTGTTGTTTTTTTCTTGATTTTTTTTTTTTGTATGTAAATTCAAATATACCCGCCCTTTTTTGGCTCCCTTCCCCGAAGTGTGTGATGTGCGCACTCTGGTTAGCTCGATTTTTTTCTTTTGGCTCGTTATAAGACCGGAGTGAAGAATCTTTTGTTAATTCGCATGTGTCTGGTAGACATTTGAAATTCTTCAGCGCTTCACTTTGAATTGTGGAGTAAAAAAAAAAGGGGACGGAAAGAATGGGAACAATAGAAACCAATGAATCATTTGGGTTGGCGATTATATTGTTGGAAATGAGGATGACGCATGGCTGAGGACTTCTAATCATGTTGATTGTTAAGAAACCAACTAGGCCACGGAATCGATCGGAATGAAATTTTGATTCCGCAATCGTTTAGAAGACAGTTATAGCGATCAGGAAAACGAATCAGTAAAAATTTCAACGGGAAAAATAATGTGTTTTTTCGTGTCAGCCCATGGAATTTCAGCCAAAATGGAACAAATCGCTCCAATTTATTTGGATTCCATTTCCATGTATTCCAATAATTTAAGGTAAACCCGTTACTGATCTGTAACAGCGAATAGTTGAGAGTTTCGGCAACTGATAGATTTTTCTGTTATGAAGTTCGTATACTGCAGATGAACATGTTGATCTGCTTCTAATATTATTATTTTTTGATTGCAGTAAGTAGTCTGTCTTTAACTAAGGAGATGCAGAAGTCTGCACTTGGTGCCTTCCTTCTCTATCATAGAAGTATGAATTTTATATCTTGTGTCTACTTCTTTTGCACTTCTGTACAAGTAGATGCATGTTAGTCCACCATAAACCAGCTGAGTGGCTCTGAAAATAAATTAAGTTAGTGCACTTTCTTGACTTGGACGCTGACCGTCGAAGTAAAAATCAGACGCGTTCTTTTTTTTTATAAATTTCAAAGAACTACATGCCTTGGCTGTATTGGGGCCTTCCACAGCACTCCGGGTACTGCTCTCTACGGACTGTCGAATATTTCTCCCCTGGATACATCTACATCATGGGTTGCACTCTCAAGACCTCATTTATCTTTTAATGAGATGTGGTCTCTCGGACAATCCGCACCGGAGCAGCGCATTTTTTGACTCACTTTTTATAGATATGCCGTCCGACATGTTAATCCCAAGGCTCAAACTGCGTCCAAAATTCCCGGCCAAATTTCCTTCAGTTAAGAACTGGTCCACTCTAGAATTTGGACCAGGAAAGGATTGTTATCAAATTTTCACAGATGGTTCCAAAACCGATGGTGGATCTGTTGCTGCTTGCTGCGGTGCCTTTATAGAGAGTGATGAAGTCCCAATCTTTTGGCATCACACTTCCAAAATTTGTTGAATCCTGCCCAAGAAAGAGTTATCTTCCAATACGCTGCTTCTGGGTTTAACAACGCAATTTTGGATTCTGAGATAAGTCGACATTAGGTAATTTTAGCGGTTATAATGCTAAAGGACTGAAAAGCTGCTGCATCGAACGGTATATCAGCAGAATTTTACAAATATGGTACAGTTGAATTAATCAACAGGTTAACATTGATATACAACTATGTACTGGAAACCGTGGTTATACCGCAAGAATTCAAAGAATCTATTATTTTTCCTATTCATAAGAAAGGTGCCTTGGCTGAACTATTCAACTATAGGGGGATTTCATTCCTAAATACATCGTAAAAAATCTTCACTTTAATTTTGCAAAGACGCCTTAGTAAATGGATCGATGATGCCAAGCTTTTGAAAGAATTCCAGGCAGGCTTTAGGGCAGGTTATTCAACAGTTGACCACATCTTCGTGCTTAAAAGTATTGCGAATTCATTTCTTACCAAAGAAAAGAAACTGTACACGTTTTTTGTAGACTTTAAGGCGGCTTTTGATACAGTTGATAGACAAGCCCTCATGTACAAACTTTATAGTATAGGAATGTCAATGAAGTTTGGAAGAGTTATCCGCAACCTTTATGAAAACACACTGGCCAAAGTATGGAATGGTGAAGAGTTGTCAGGGTGGTTTGAAAGAGGATCAGGAGTCAGACAAGGTTGTACAATTAGTCCAAGCCTGCTTTATTTATTGAAGACCTAGTAGACTGTCTACCCTGTGGGATTGAATACGCAGGCCATAGAGTTAAGGCTTTACTTTTCGCGGATGATATCGTACTTTTGGCACCATCACCTGAATTATTGCAGCTAATGATAAACCGGTTATCACAATACTGTATGCTTTGGAGTCTGGTTGTGAATTTGGATAAATCCAAAATTATGATCTTCAGGGAAGGAGGAGGACGATATTGCATGAACGAAAAATGGCAATATAATGGGGAGACCATTGAAATTGTCAAGGATTTTAAATACTTGGGAGTTTATTTCACGAGAAATTTAAGTATGGAGAGGCATTTAATGGAAAAGCTCACAAAAGCACATAGCAGTAAGTTCAGGATATTCGAAGCTATAGGAATCTATTTTGCTCTACGCAGCGCAAACTTGGGGGACAAAAAGGTATGAAAGAGTGGAGAAACTATTGCGCTACTACATCAAGCGAATTTTTAGACTGCCTCCCAATATGCCAAATTATATGATAGCATTGGAAACAGGCTTATGTTGACTTATCCGGCGTACCCCACAGGCGGATCACTAGTGTGAAGCAGAAAAGTGGGAGAGTTGTGATCGCTTCAAGATCACTTCTCGTAACGCCGGAAATGGAAAGAAGAAGAAGAAGATTGGAAACAGGCTTATCACCCCTTTTCATTCGAACTTTGAAAATGCAAGTGGATTATGTTCTGAAGGTTATGAAAATGGATAATCATCGGCTCCCAAAGATAGCAGCTCTACAAGATATACGAACCAGATCAAGTTGGTATGCAGATTGGATGGACCTTGCTAGAGACTGTGAGATAGTCCTAAATCTTAATAGTCAGGACTATGATGATTGGAAGAGGTCCCTTTACCAACTAATATCAGCAGCGGATACAAAATATAGAGACAAATGCTTAAATGACGCAGCAGGATCTATTTACAGACAATTTTACTGTCAGTTGAACCACAACTTGGGAGAGAAAAACTATTTTAAAGATGTCAATAGCGAAGAAGAAATATCGATGATGATTAAGTTGCGGGGTGAACTTCTTCAGTTAAACTTTGCACCACATAGGGAGGACCTACCGATCATATGCTTGATGGTTGATGATGGTTTTTAATTTAAAATTTATTTTGTTCAACTGTCATAGTAACTATTATTAAATTTGTTGGATGAATAATCTTATTTCAAAGTTAAATTTATTATGTTTTGTCAACGAGGCAGACGGCAGAAAAGCCATACTTTTTGTTTTTTTTTGTAAACTACGTAATCAAGGATTATAAATGTAATCAAATAAAAACAACTATCTATCTATCTATCTATCTATCTAGAGAGTGATGACATACAACTGCATGCCACATTAGGCACATAATCATCTGTCTTCCAAGCAGAGGCGTATGCTATCCAAATGGCTTCAAGCAACGTTACGAACAATGACTAGATTGTCAGAAGTATTCGTGTTAGCAGTGACAGCCAATCTGTGCTTAAGGCTCTACTCGAGACTTAATTCTTTGAAACTTTTTTGGGTTTCAGGACATCACGGAATTACTGGAAACAAAATCGTAGATGAATTTAAAAGACAAATATTTTAGCTTTCTTAGGACCTGAACCGGTGCATGGTTCTCAGTACGGGTTTCAATCAACGATTTGATCTCTTAAAACCACAACCATAGATAGCATGCCGCCTTTGAATGCAGATAGACTAAACGCTCCCCAACGGTGATAAGAGAACTGCAACATTTTTGGTATCCCGTAGCATAAGATTGCAGAGAGCTTGTTGGCTTTGCCTTACGGGCACTTCTATATTTTGCAAAGCACTTAAACGTCTTAAGCTTACGTCGTACCACACTCCGTGAATCCTGTGAAGAAGTTTAAGTTGTGAATGTCCTCCAGGTAACATATAGAGGTTTCTTATCATGTCAGTGTCTTTTGGATTTTCTCCGAACATCTCCAAAGCTATATCAAAAGAAGGGTGCTATTTTTTAGTACAATGGACCGATATTTAGGTCCTGTTAGTATTTAGAAAACTTGCGACAAGAGATGCTATTTATCACAGATTATGAAAATAAAGCTGTTTAGCTTTACTAGAGATGTTCGGAGGCCGCTGTAATAGCTGCGATGGATTCAAAGTATGTGGAGACCAAGCGTTACTGTTCTCTTTCAATTAAGCTCCCTCCAATCAGCCGGAGTTTTGGAAAGACATTGTCAAAAACAGTTGTGGGACTTTGTAATGATTCTCAATTGATTTGTATGCATAATCCGCTTTTTGAACTCACATTTTTTTTTAATTTTTCATTTTCATTTTATTGAGACTTATGAAACATAGGTTCCTTATGTATATTAGTATATAACTAAAGTAATTATGTAGTCGGCTTAAAAGTATGCCAGACAAAGCAAATATATATAGAATATTTATGTAATATTTAAACTATTATTTGTAACGATAATGTAAAGCAAATTTTGGGGTACGTTTGCTCCCGACGTACCTACTTCTTTTTGAACTCACCAATTATTTAATATAACAGTTGAAGACCTTTCAAAAAACGCAACCGCCCAAGCATGACTTTTTAAAGTTTAAAATATAAGAAGCTTAATTAAGAGAAACGTTAATGGCAACACTACTTCCTCCTCCTTTCCACTTTGCTCAAAAAAATCTCCGATTTCCCAGAAATTTCAACATTGAAAAATTGAGAAATTTAAGGCATTGAATTTTATTTAAGGCAATGATTTTTCGTTTGGATTAAAAAAGATTATTACGACACAGCTACTTGAAAGTAACTTCCAAAATAGTTGGGTAGTCTGTTAACATCCTTAAGTTTTTCTAATTTTGCAGTTCAATTAGGATCTAATTTTCGAATGTTTTCCTCTTTTTTATGTAGGTAAGGGAAACACAGAAATAGCTCGTAAATTATTTCAGTCCCGAAAAGTAAGATTTTCTGCGAAAAAGGATACCTACAGACTATTTGGTTCCATGTTGGCCTTGGGATTTAAGTTGATTTCTATTAACAACTACACTGGAACAACACAACTAAGCAAAAATGAGTTCTGTGTTTATCTCCGTGAAGTGGAATCATATTCGATGAATACTTTTCAAAATACACACATTTTTGAGTGTTGTAACTTTTCGTACCAATGGATTCTGAAGACATTATCTATACACTCCTACGCTGATTCATTCGTATTACATTATGTACATTTACTCTGTCTGATCGGTTGTTGGATGTTGGCTATTATTAATGCGAAATGGTTCATTAATTTTGCTCTTGGTTGACTTAAGGGGGAAGTTATTTTGCTAACGACTACTGTGGTATCAATTGCTTTCCTAGAATAATTCAGTAAACAAACTGTAAATGCGTTTATTATTGAACATTGAAAGTAAAAGCCATTTGTTTGGTTTGCCTGAGTTATGTCTATAGCAGAAACTTGTTACTGAAACGTGCCAGGCGAAATTGTTTGTCCTAAATCTATATTCAGAATAATTCATTGATACGATTTTCTTCGAAAATAACTTAACTGAAAGCATTCGATTGGCTTTTGGACAGGCAGACAGACGCACACGCATAGCCAAAGGCACCTTCTACACGCGTCGCTAAAAGAAGTCTTTTGTAAATAAAAAAAGATTATTTTACTTGAGACAGAAAAGTCTTCAAAATGAATAGAAAAAAATTGACATTTTCTCTATTTCCAAAAAATTGGTACCTACAATTAATATGAAAATCTATTTTCATTTTCGACACCAACTCACTGACGAACCGTCTCAGGATACAAAGAATAGGGTGGCGGAACCGAGCGGGGAGCGTTTCTCACAACCGTAGGGTAGGGAACATACAATGTTTTGCCGATAGCGAATGCTAATCGAAAAAGCGCATTTCATGGCAATGAAATTACATCGCCGAACTTGCCAATTTCTTGCCGAAGGCGCTACCCATGGAAAAACATTTTTGTTTTCTGTTTTCTGTTGGGACTCGAACTTCGTACTCCATACAGGCTGATATGCTATTACACTTTTTTTTATCAATTAAACTATTTTTAGGATGAAGCGCAACTAATAAACCGCGGTACTTATGGATATACGAATCCAAATTTGCAAAACGAAATTAATTAAACAAATGCACAACCGGTGCCGTCGAGAATGACAACTGTCAAACTCGATAGGGTAAGCAAAAAAAGTGCAATAAGCTACAATAAAAAAGTAATTTGCGGCTACTCCACGGCACGGCTACTCAGCTGGGCTGGGTTCACAATGGTTAAAAAATGATCGCGGATAAAAAAATGTGTGTGGTAAAAAGGTATGTGATAAAAAAAAATTGAATTGCATTATTTTATTAATTCAATGTAAATCAGGACAGGGTGTCCTAGATTTTAATGGGCGCCAGGAAATTTTTATGAAGAAGGAATTTCCAAACCTTGACTGAAAAAAATGTTAAAATAAAAGGAATATAAAATGAAAAGAAAGAAAGATGATTTTAATGATTTTATTGCTGGGAAAACCTTGGTAAACCTGGATTAAAAACCCAAATCTTTTAAAGAAAATAAAGTTGTTTTTACAAGATTGAAAGAAGTAAATAGAAATTAATAGAGCTAGTATATAAGTACAGAAAAGTTAAGAAGACCTTCAAATGTCTTTCAAAGAACGAAAGTACAAAGGTATAAAAGGTTGGACCGTTAAAATTCGGTCCCGAAGAACTCCAAAATGGGGTTGAAATTAAAGGGGCGCGTGCCAGACAATCTTCTGGTAGATTCGAAATAATAAAAAAAAGAGTCCACGCAGAAAAATGGTTTAAAAAGCTATCACTAAACTGCGCACTAAATTCTGTATTTTTATATGAAACACACTACTTATCTTTTCAAGATGTCCTCCTCCTGTATTTTTTTCCTCGTATTCTTTTTTCCCAAATTATCGTCCCGTCCTGACGATTCCTTTACTCGCTCCTTTCTTCTACCTAAATTCACTTTTCCACAAAAATTCCAAAATGAACTTGCTACAACTTGCTAAAAAAAACTCAAAAGAATAAAAACTTGTTTTCGATTTTATTTTTTTCAATTTCTGATTTTTCTCGCTCAATCTTTAAAAAAAACCTCTAAATCGCTTGTCAGCTAGCCAAGAAGTGTCTCCCACTTCAAGCCTAGCTTCTTGCCTGGTCTCAACCCCGCTCTCATGCACGCATACATTCATACGCTCATCCAATCACTTTTGTGGATTCAGTATCTCGACATCAGCCACCGTTGGCGTGCTGACTGCTGAGCCATCGCTGTCGAATACCAACAAAAGTATACACACACATTCACAGAGTTCGACAAGTTGTTGGTGTCGTCCAAAACTTGCCGTTCTCTTGCCAATCACCAAGTTCGAAAGTTCGACAAGTGGTTGGTGTCATCCAACACTTGCCAAACTTGATGGGTGAGTCCAGACCACCTAAAACCCTATATCAAAACCATTTTGAGAAAACATCGAAATTAACTAAATTGAAAACAAGTTGAATCTGAGCATTTTCTCAGTTACTCTACTACGCGTGAAAAGTGAATCTAAGAAGACTAAAGATCAATTTACTATTTTTTTCTGCATAACAAATTTTTTAAGGAAACCTATAGGAGGAGGAAATCTTTTACACCGCGAACCCTAACCTGACACTGGTGGACCCTTTTGCAGATTTTGGGATGAGGGGATGAACACTTATCGTTCCAACCTTTTTGTACCTTGTTATAAATAATTTATGGTGGGCTTAACGCCATACTACTTTACATTGTTTCAAATGATGATGTTTTCTCCTTCGCAATTATGAGCTCATTAGATCATGTATGATGTGTATTCTGTGTATGGTATGTATGGTGTATTTTATGTTGACGCTACTGTGTTATAGGTTTTGCATGTGACTCTCCAGAGTCCTTCTAGATCGACATACTGATCAATATCTCAGCTCATCCGCTGATTAGGGCTACCTGCTTTTGTTATTTGCTCAAAGCGATGCTACATTCACACTGCTAAGAGCAAACAACGAAATAATGGTGGGGTCAAAAAAAAGGATGGGAAGGTTAAGTGGAAAAAAGAGGATAAAAAGAATGAAAATAAAGCAACAGCAAGAGTAGTTTTTGTTCCGGGAAATTTTACCGTAACAATGCTAGCCATTACGACAAGGACACCATGTTGACAACTTTTTCAAAATGGTTTTCAAACAAGGGAAAACTAAATTATATCTTCGCAATGCCGCTAGATATCCGATCGGATATTGCAGGACTTGGACTTATGTACAATGTCGACATAGATATCATTAGAATGCTTATTCAAGCACACACGTAGACAAGTCTCCTGGTTTTGCATTGTCTCATCTCTAAGCAGATGTACATATTCGCATTACCTTTGTTTTTCCGAGTTGCGATCGTGACGGAGTTCTCCAGAATTCTGCTCTATTCTATTCTATTTTCTCAAATTCTGTATTTTTGAAGCTTAGGACTCCTGTTGTCATACGAAGCATCTTTAATATCTGAGATGCCATAAACATATTCAATGAGAGGAAATGTAAATTGGAGCTGGACATACAACCATAGTGTTAAGTCTTCTCTTCAGTTAAAGAGTAATTTTTCTGTTACAGAAGATAGTGGAGTTTTTTCGTGACTTCGTGCATCAATCGAGAGAAGGACTTACTATACTCAATTATGCGCGTTCTACGTCCAAAGAAACAGAGATTGGCAAGAGTGATTGCTCAGTGACTGGCAAGAGTTGTTCTTCGATTGATTTCAGCGATCCTTGACAGACAAAACCCTTAACTACCGCGAAGCTAAATCAGTCTATGATGATGATTTGTTCTAATAGTCGATGTTGGGTATCCTTTTTTGTACTTTGTATTTACTTGGTCTTGTTTTACAACCCCTCTTTTTCGCATTCGATACTATTAATAGCACGCTGTGGTCATCCAATTATTTCAATGTCGTAGACGTATCCGTGTAGTTGAATATATTTACTTTTGAAAAATCGTACGACCGGTGCTGAAGTGTGGTGCCCATGGCGTGGCGTAGTGGTTAGCATGTCATGTGAGTTTTGCACAATTTTTTCAAAAATGATGTTAAAAAAGCCACGTTGTCTAAAACCTTTTTTAAAATCAAATTAATGCGTTCGGTCTCCAGCTTCATATTTCTAATTTCGCTGGAATGTCAAAAATAACCATTACTCTATACATTTCCGTCTCTGTAGACGCTGTCATACGTAACCTAAATATCATATAAAGTGTCGATCTGAAATATTTCATGATCTGCCGCAAAGTGAAAATTCGGTCGGTGGTGTACTTTCCTGGTTTGAATGCGCACTGATAAGGGCCTTTCAGGTTGTTGACGAACGGCTGTAGTACACTCAATAAGGCAGCCAAGATTTTGTAGGAGATATTTGCATGACAATGTCTCTGTAGTTAGTGCAGCTAAGATGGTTTCTTGCCTTGAAGATTGAGGCTACCCTTGTCTGGTTTACTTTCTTCCGATCACATCATACAGATAATCTCGTGCTACAGTTCAGCTGCGTCGCATTGTGGGACTAAAGCTTAGTCTTGCTGTCTCCTCCTCTTTTAGACCAGATGAGCGAAATTGTTGGTAATCGCTGTTGTATAGTTTTGAGGCAAAATATCCCTTCCATATCCTCAAGTGCGGTTCTACTATGCATACTTCGGTACGAGGCTAAAACTTCGGTTTCCCTTTTTGTAAATTTTTTGTTAGGCATCCCTCTATATTCTCGATCGGATGCTTGTGTTTTCTTCTGTGAAGTCGGTGCTTGTTTGTTCTTTTCTGCCTGCAGACCTGCAACCTGCTAGAGTCTTTCTATTAAGCAACGCCAACTATTCTTTCAGGCGATATCCTCAATCGGAAGTCCACATTGTCTGCAGGCCACCTATATTAGATCTCGGGGTTGTCGATCAAATCCTTTCTCAAAATCAACCGTCACACTATGCAAACCCACTCAAGGAATGAAAATGTTTTTACTTATCGTAACAGAACCAAGCCGGTCATTCAACACTTTCCAAAGCGCTCGCAATCAGTTCAAAGGCAATCACAATACTGGTAAGCACCAGAATTTTGTCTTCAGTGACGTGAAGCTGTCCTTGAGCAACATTAGTAAACTTCAGCAAGAGCAATACTTCTAAGCAAATCATCATCATTGCGTGGCTGGTTTTAAAAATCCTTGACTTCCATTCAAGTAGCTTTGACGTATTTCTTGAACAGCTTATTGGTAGACATCAGCAGTCGGGGCAGATTGTTTTTCCAGTTCTCGGTACACGCCCTCCGTGCTTTTTGTTTGTACCTATAAAAGGTAGTTACACATTTATAGACTGACTGCTGGTTTATTATACATAATATGTACTTTTGTACATAATATTAAGGACTATTCACATGAGCACGACCAACGACCAACGAACGACGAATAAATCAATAAATATGAGTTTAAGTACCTTACAAGCATAAATTCCTCACGTTACGAATAAATATCTAGTACCAGTAGGTACGAACTGTCAGACTTTATTCTCGTCCCACATACAATCCACACTACAACGAATAAATTTTTCGCGCTTGTTTAAATTCAAAATCATTCTCCATTTTTGTTTTGGATGTACCTACATATGTAGTTTGTGTTCGTTAAGGCCCCGACCCATAGAACGCGTTGCGTGCGGTAGAAGCGGCGCGGCAACTGATGCGGTGGGTTTTGCCGCGCCCAACTGATGGGGGTGACCCATAGAATCCGTTGCGGTGTTTTGACAGATAAATTTAGTCAAAATGGGGGCGTTCAAGAATCGTATCCGGATAGCTTGTTGTTGTTGTTTACGTGTGGGAAATCGAAAAAAATAAGTTATAATCGTCTAGCAATGATATTTTGAATGTTTTCAAAAGTCGAATTTTAATATTTCACAGCTGTTGTCTGTTGTCGATCGTTCAAAAAGGTATCTAAGATACGGCTATCCGAGATAGGCTAACCGATAGGTTCTTGAACGCGCCCATTGTCACTTTTTCCATATAAGAGAAAACTTCAAATTGGTTGTGAGTTGTGACTGCGCATGTCTCTCTTCTGTCACCGCGTGAGAGCCGCGGCAAAGTAGAAAGTTGGGCTACTCGGCGCGTTCGGCGCGTTACTCGCGGTGCTTATGGGTCACCTCTCATAAGAACGTGTGTATTTAATCGAGCTGTCAGTTGGAAGCGGTGCCGCACGCACGCACCGCGTTCTATGGGCCGGGGCCTTTATTCGTGACGAATGTAAAACACAAATGTGAATGAAATGTCAAAATTAACAAATATTCGTTCATTCGTCGTTCGTTGGTCGTTCTCATGTGAATAATATCGGGTCGAGCGCTAAAAAAGTTTGTTTAAATAAAACAAAAGCGGTTTCGAATATCAATAAAATTCTTTAATCCTATGAAAGTACGTTTGATGCCATTATGTCTGAAACTCCATTTTTTTTTGCATGGCCACCACAGCACGATTGCAGAAGTCCAGACGCTGAACTTAATTTTCGACGGTTTTCAAGCATAAATCGGCCGATACTGTTGCAATTTCACGTTCGATATTCTTACGAAGTTCATCAATCGTCGCTGGCTTTTTGGCATAGACCATAGACTTGACGTAGCCTCACAGGAAATAGTCTAACGGCGTCATTTCGCACGACCGAAGCGACCAAGCGACTGGACCATTTTGTAAGATAACACGTTCTCCAAACTTGGTTTCCAATAAATTGATTTTGACATTCGCTGTGTGGCTTGTGGCTTCCTCCTGTTGGAACCACATGTCCTCCAAGTCCATATATCATCCAATTGGGTCAAAAAATATTCGGTTGTCATTGAACGGTAACGTGCCGGTCTTAATGCCGGCCCAATGACGCCGCTGGCCCATGAACCACACCAAACCGTAATTTTTTCGGGATACAATGATGATTCATGGAGTACGTGTGGATTGCTACCTGAGCAATACCGCATATTTTGTTGATTTTGATTGACGAAGTTATTCATCCAGAAATGAGCCTCATCGTAAATTGGCCGTAGTTCGTTAGTAAATTTTAATAAATTTGGCTCGTTGTTGGCTCGTATATCTTTCCCATGATAAAATGGCAAACCTTATGGAAGAGAAATGTCAAAAGAAATAGGCGCCGTTTGCTGTCCCTGTTGCTCTACTTTTGTAGCGTCCTTTTTGAAAAACTATTTATTTTAGTCCGTGACGACCTATGATTACATTTTACTCAAAAAATTAAAATCTGCCTCTTGAAGGTTGACTGTATAGTTTCCTCATGTTGCACTTATCATCGTTTCATAAAAACTTCACTTCATCTTATTTATCGCTCTAGAATCCATCTCTTACCTTTCAATGATTTAGGTAGGGATTGGAATGTTCTCACATCGCTTTAAGTTTTCTAAACAGATTTTACATTACAAAAATTAGGAACATACATACATATATTTCTTTTAGACAGGCTCTTGAAAAAAAAATCAAAAGATTGCTCTTGGAAGTGCGGAATTCCTTCGTTCATTGCCATCAAGAGTCAGAAAGTAAGCTATAATTTATTTTCTCATTCCAAAAATATTCCTTTTTAAGAACCCACCAAGTCGTGGAATGTGAGCTCAAAATTCCTGGAAATATACCCTATCCTCTTCAATAACTACAATTCCTTTGAAATTCTTCTTCGATCATCTCCTTTTTCACATAACAATCTCTCGTATACACCATGTTCAACACCTGATGTCAAAGAAATCAACCGGCAGCGGACGTCAACTTAAACAGCTCCACATATTCAAGGGTTCGTTGTTTTCGTTGCTCCTTTTTTAGTTTCTATATGTAATTTTTTTTCTTGTTTTGAATGTAAACGTGTGGGCAAGGGCATGGTATCATCTTTACCTCGAAAACTAGTAGTTATTCGAGCTCTCTGTTTTGCCAACAAAGAAAAAGTAGCCGAAAGTTAGGTGTGTTATCAAAGAGACTCGTTTTTTGGTTTGTCTGCCACATTGAAGTTCATATCCTTTGCCCTGTTTGTGCGTTCCAGTTGGCGTAATCAAAAAACTGTTGAGGGACGAAAAGAGGACCAAAAAAAGGGACTTTCTCGCTACTCTCGTTTTTGATAATCTCTGCAACTTTGTCGGTGGTGATAATTGAGAACAGCGAAAACTACGACTGGACACACATTTTTTTGTTTGGAAACACATTTCATTCTGCTTTAGTGGCCCAATTAAAAGAAAAGAGTAGTCAGCTTAATTTGTATATTTTTTCTATCCTAAGAAAAGGTACAGTGGTGCTCGTGGTGTAATGGCTAGCATGTCTGCCTGTTACGTAGGAGGTTCGTGGATCGAACCACAAAAAGGTTTAAAAAAAAAGATGTTCTTTACGAGTATCACGATTGTAATTTCACTGCCATGGAAAGCGCTTGATAGCCCTTCGGAATTGGCATGTCTAATATTGTAAGTCCTTGGAATGAATTAGTATTCGAGGCGTGCATAGCTTTGTTCCTCCATATTCTTTTTAATTATTTTCATGAAGTAAAACTACAGTTTTCAATTTGACTGATCTTGTAGAGATCTCAGTAGTTGTATACAGTACAATGAGAAGCTCTCTAGATCTAATACCTACTCAACGATGTTCAAAGTTTGCCACATCAACTATAGTTATCGCAACTTTGTGTATCTTCCTTATCTTTGTATATTGATATTGATAGAAGGTTAAAGTTTTCAACTAGCAATAATCGCACCTCACGTTATTAATTGCTGTATAATGAGATCAGAATTTCCAGTAGTCTGGTTTCCGATACTAAAAATTCAAACAAAAATAGACCTGAAGAGTTTAGGCCTATAAGTATTCTGCCATGCTTGTCAAAAGTTTTTGAAAAACTAGTGCGTTATCAAATAAATGAATACA
This sequence comes from Melanostoma scalare, assembly GCA_949752695.1. Lineage (NCBI taxonomy): Eukaryota > Metazoa > Arthropoda > Insecta > Diptera > Syrphidae > Melanostoma > Melanostoma scalare. The sequence continues at coordinate 268,718,438 of OX456984.1, read as the reverse complement.
TTAGTCAATATAGCTTTCTCACTCCTTGTCCATCTGGCTTCCGTAAAAATCGTACTGCTCTTGTGAAAACTCTTGAATACTCAAGAGGTGATCTTGATAAAAACCATATTGGAATTTGGTGTCTGCTTTTTTTCTCAAAAGCTTTTGATAGTGTTGACCATTATATTGTTATCAAAAAACTGAAGCAAAATTTCTTCTTCAGCAAATGCTCACTAATACTAGTTGCTACTTTTCTACACAAATGGTTTCAACAGGTGTGTACCGATTTCGGTGTCTCTTCATATCTCAGGGTAAAGCGAGGTGTTCCTAAAGGTTCCATTTTAATTCGATTACTCTTGTCCCTTTTTGTTAGTGATCTTCCTGATACTCTTACTGATGCTACAATGGCCGTGGTGCAGTGGTAGAGTGTTCAATAGATAGGCCGGACGCGTGGGTTCTAATCCCGCTTTGGGCATCTACTTTCTTTCCGCCTCACAGTTTCATATGGACGCCGCCCTTGAGTTTATATGTGAAATTACTAGCACTTTATTTCCAACTACTGCAACACAAAAAAGAAGGGAAGGCTGCTACTCTGGTAGTACAATGGACCGGAAATTAGGTCCATATAAGCCTCCTCTTCTTTTATTTATAAAAAAAGCCCAGTTTTAGTTCTCAAGAAAATTTTGGTGCGAGATAGATGAAGACTTATGACGTATACATGATTGGGCTTGTGTAAATAAGTTGCAACGAAACCCGCTAAAATCTAAAGGCCCCGACCCATAGAATCCGTTGCGTCCGTTCGCTGCCGGATTCAACTGACAGCTCGATTAAATACACACGATCTTATGAGAGGTGACCCATAAGCATCGGATGCAACGGACGCAACGTAAAAAAGATTCTATGGGTCGGGGCCTTAAAGGTGTAATTATTTCGAAGAATCCAATTGACGCTTCCAGCATACCAGACTTTCTTTTAAACAACTGCATAGTACCATATGTAGATGAAGTAACTAGCCTTGGGATTATTATCAACCGGAAGCTTTCCTGTGAAAATCATATAAACTTGGTTGTAAAGCGATTTTTCTTTGGCTTGCCTCAACCTTACATCTTTTCCAATATTATTCCTTTCAAAACAAAATCAAAGTTGATGGTCAGGGCTCTCTTTTTACATCTAATTTCTAATTAATTATTGCTCTGTCATTTACAAATACAATAACCCAGATACAGTTTTTTTCCGAAAGTTGGAACTAGCATTTTATTCTTCAATACGCAGGCCTGATCATAATGTGAACATTTTCTTCAAATGTAACTGCCTGTTCTCTGACCCTGCGGCTATGCGATCAAGATATGGAAGGCCATTGGCTCACATATGTACATTTTTTGTCCGTGTTTCGGCTGTGGTGTGGGAGACTAACAATTTGCCAGGGAATTGGCTTCCAATTTTTTTTAACTATTAATTTTCAAAACAGCGCAAACGAATACATAGCGTTGCCTTAAAATTGGGTTGCCGTAAACGCCAAAATTCGTTTTTTGAGTTTGATATGCAGTCTAATGTTTTCGAGGGTCTTCTTCTTAGTTGCTGTTGACAGCAACACTTTAACTCCTACTGGAGCATAGGGCGGCAACCAGATCCTTCCATCTCTCTCTATTCCTAGCACGATACCTCAGCTGTGAAAACGACTGCAAATTTTGGGACCGAGCTTCCTTCATGACAGTTGACCTCCATGTTTCCTTTGGTTTTCCAATCCGTCTCGCACCTTGAGGATTCCATTCAAAGCACTGCTTTGCTATGTTGTCATCAGGCTTCCTCAGTGTGTGGCCAATCCAGCGCCATTTTCTTTGCTTGATGTCTTCATCCACTTTTGTTTGTCCAGTCCTAAGCCACAGATCATTGTTGGATATTGTTTGTGGCCATCGGATCTTTTGGATGTAACGCAGACAACGGTTGACAAAGCCTTGCAACCTACTCGAGATGTTAGTAGAGCATTTCCAGGTTTCACAGGCATAAAGCAGCACGGATTTAAAATTGGATTCAAAGAGTCTCAACTTAGTACGAAGTGATATTTTTGAAGAGCTCCACATTGGAGAAAGCATTCCGAATGCACTACGAGCTTTATTTATTCTATTGCTGACGTCCAAGTCTGTTCCACCGTCGGGTGATAGATAACTACCCAGATAGTTAAACTGAGTGACCTCTTCTATTGTCTCCTGCCTCACAATAACCTGCTGTTGTTGATTCCGGCTGGTGTGCATTATTTTTGTCTTCTTGGCGTTAATCTTTAAGCCAGTTGCCTCACCATTTTGTTGAAGAGAGTGACACATTTGGTTAATTGCTCCAGCTCCGTTTGCCATTAAGCAGATGTCGTCAGCATAGTCCAAATGGCTTAACTTGTGAAAGAGGCCCCACTGGATACCAAGTCTTTCACCTTCACCCACCGTGGCAGTCATAACATCATCGATTGCCAGTAAGAATAAAATCGGTGACAAAACATCACCCTGTCTCACTCCTTGTCGAACTTCAAATGCATCGGAAAGCTGTCCACTGTGCAGAACGACACACCTTGCGTTGTTGTACGATTCTTTTATAAGAGCAACAATTTTATCCGGGATACCTCTAGCACCAAGCGATCTCCAGATAGCATCGCGACTAACGCGATCGAAGGCCTTTTCGAAATCGACGAACATGAGGTAAAGCGGCGATTGATACTCCGATGATTGTTCAAGAATAATTCGCAAGGTGTTAATGTGATCGACACATGATCGACCACTGCGAAATCCCGCTTGATGCCTCTTGAGAGTAGACTCGATCTTAGATTTTATCCTCTCGAGAATAATAGTTGCCATCAACTTCGGAAATACGGACAAAATGGTGATACCACGCCAGTTATTACAATTCTTTAGATCACCTTTCTTCGGTAGCTTGACGATAACTCCGTCTTTCCATTCCCTGGGAAAGGTTTCGTTTACCCAAATAGCCTCAACAAGTGGCAACAATATATCGGCTGCCAAGTCGGGGTCTGCTTTGAGGAATTCAGCAGGTATGCCATCCAGTCCAGCTGCTTTGTTGTTTTTTAAAAGTAATATCGCGGTTCTTAACTCTTCACTTGTCGGGGGGTCAGTATTAATGCCTCTGGAAGATCTACGTATGTCCGGCAGTAGAAAATCGGCATTTGCATTCTGCTCATCATTTAACAGTGCACAGAAATGCTCCTTCCACCTTCGCAACTGGTCTTCTATTGACACTAGAATACGACCGTTCGTGTCAAGAACAGGGTGGTTGTTGTTGCTACTTTGTTGACCTACAAGATCCTTAGTAATCGTATACAACACCCTTGCATTACCTCTTCTTGCAGCATTTTCCGCACTCTCCGCCAATTTGTCCAATCTGGCCCTCCTATCTCGTCTCACACACCTCTGCACTACCTTGTGAGCTGCTCTGTACTCGATTCGCATAACTGATTTCCGATGAGCATCAGTTTCCTTGTTTATATTTATTTTGAGTGCTCTGCGGTGTGTAATTTTGTCCCAGGTGTCTTGGGATATCCAAATGTCCCTATCTCTAGATTGCCTCGGTACCGTTTCAGATCCAGCTTCAACAAAAACCCTTTTAACTTTGTCCCACATCGTCTCAATGGGAACATTAACGTTCAAGTCCACATTTGACGCCTTGTCGTTGAGGGTGTTGGCAAAATCACGACAAATATTTAGGTCACTTAGAGGTGTTGTATTGAATTTTTGCCTGCTTGCTGTATTTTCTGAACGTCTCCGGATAGCAGCTGTTCGTAGCCGTAAAGTTGCTAGTAGCAGGTGATGGTCGCTACCTATATCCGCACTTCTCTCATTCCTCACATCGCAAAGAGATTTTCTCCATCGTTGTTGAATAATAAAATGGTCGATTTGATTTTGTGTTCGACCATCAGGGGAGACCCAGGTGACTTTGTGACAGGTCTAGTGTGGAAACAGGGTTCCACCAACCACCAGCTGATGAGCGTTACAAAAATCGACCAACAAATCACCGTTGTTATTTCGCTGGCCCAAGCCATGTCTACCCATAACGCGTTCAAGGCCTACGTTGTACGGGCCAACTTTGGCATTGAGATCCCCCATGATGATAGTTATGTCTCCTTTTGGAACATTGTTGTATACCGAGTTCAGCTGAGCATAGAACGCGGTTTTGTCGTCCTCCGCTGCATCGTTCGTCGGGGCGTAACACTGGATGATGGTGATTTCTCGCTCAACTACCGTGTTTTCCCGGTTGCGGTTAATAACACGTACCTGTATAACATACAAAATACATTATACACACAAGCCTTTGATTCGACAGGCACACTACGCCTTTTTGGATGGTCGAACACATACATATATAGGCCGCCCACTATGGGAAACAGACGCCTTTTGCAGCCGCCCACTATGGATACAGACGCTACTTGCTGTTGCCGTTGGCCTTGCAGGATAGGCTCCTCCGCCACCAGACTTTCATACCGTTGACCGCCATATGAAGTTCCTCCGCTTTTAGGGAGCTTTTTGTACTACCCAAGGACAAGATCGTGCCCTGACCAGCAATGCTGGGTTGTTTGCTTATACCGGCAGCCATTCGGTCCCTTTGTGCGTTAGCGTTACCCGCTCTCTACCGCGAGGAGGTGCACATAGGGATTTTCCTTTCATTGAGCTTAGGACCACCGGGGTGGCGTTTCCTAGCACTCTCCAGTACTTTTAGAGAGTCATCCATTGCGGAGATATTCGGAATGATTTTGACGTATATCCACCGAAATCATTAAATTCAGGTATTATTTTGACGTAAACGCCAAATTTTGGCATATACGTCAAAATTTAAATACGATTTTCCAAAATTTCATTGCAAGAATTGTTTTGACGTACGTTCTTTATCTTCCAACGTACGCCGTAAAAGGAAAAAATATTTTTTAGTATTGTTTTGACTTATGTGTAGTGTATACAAAACGATGACTTAGGCACGTACGTCACTAAATAAAAAAAATGGTGTCGGTCGCGAATTCATTGATTTACCCCCATCGCAAAAGTGCCAAACGCGCCTAAAGAAGTTTTCACTTCAAAAATTTTTTTTCTTAATTTGACGTACGTGCATACGGTTTTACTTGAACTGGAAAAAGTATAAATAGAGTTTCTTCGAGAAAATTTTTCATTCGCTTCCCAGCTTCCATCGTCTCTGAAAAATTAAATTGAAAATGAATTCTCCGGTACCTCCAATGGATGAATCCCTTCTCTCGTAAGAATTAAAATTTTTATAGGTCATACAGAAGACTCAATTTAGTCTCTTTTAAGCTTAATAGATGAGCTTGTCCCAACTGAGGCTGAGTTCAGGGAAGAAACAAACTGTTCTTCGTCTTTAACCGGATCAGACTTTGGTAAAGATTTACTTTCCAGCCTGAATCTCTGTATGCACTGTGTAATGCACTGTGTAATGTTTTTAGGTTCAGATGATAGCTTTAACGACCCTGACTACACCCTACCAATTTCGCCGAAATCCTTTACAGGGATAGAAAGAAGTATCCCATCAGACTGCGAATCTTCAGGTAATATGATCTTTGCCTATAAATGTGATTTTAAAAAGCCCTAGCTCTTCATTTTAAACTTTCACATTCAACAATTTTTGACAGGAGCTGATATGACTCCAAAAAGCTCCTCTCGGAAAAGGCAACAAAATTGTGACTTATGGAAACAGAATGTAAGAAAACGCTTACGAGAATCTGGAAAGGAGTACTCGGATGTCAAAGGAAAAGCAAAAGGAGAGAGAGAGAAAGCATACTTGTTTTTATATGTGTTAAAAAATATTTTCTCCTCAAGTGAGAGAACATATATTTAAGTCATTTTGGAGTTTATCGGACCAACAAAAGCCAACATTTTATTGCAAATTTGTGAAGCAAGTTCCAAGAAGAAAACCCGAATCAACTAAAAAGAATAATACTTTTCACTTTTATTTGGAAACGGATAACGTCATACATCAAGTCTGCAAGCTTTTTTTTTTTTGAATACTCTCGCAATAAATGAAAAGAGAATTTACTATTATTTTAAAAACCTTGGAGCAACTGGTATCCAAAAGCCCTATATAAAAGGGAAAAATACCAAAAAAAATTACTCCACCTGAAAAAATAATAGAAATACATAATCATATTAAAAGTTTCCCTACAATAGAGAGTCACTATTGCCGTGCAAGTTCTGACAGAAAATATTTGGAGCCGAACTTGAATATATCAAAGATGTACTCGTTGTATAAAAGAGTCTGAAACTGAACCAGTAAAAGAATGCATCTATCGAAAAGAGTTCAACAATTCATTTAATCTATCCTTTTACAAACTGAAAAAGGATCAATGAGTTAAAGTTAAAGAAGTTAAAAAATTCGATGAACATAAAATGGAAAAATTATTTATGAAAACCGAAAGGGATTTGGGCCGAAACAACTTAGAATCAAAAAATCTTATAGTGTGTTTCGATTTACAAAGCGTTTTTTCGCTTCCTAAAGGAAACGGTTCATCCTTTTATTATAAACGAAAACTAAGTGTTTTCAACATGACGGCAACCGTTTGCATCCCTGCAGAAAGCCCAAAAATAACATACTGCGCTCTATGGAGTGAAGTTCATAGTGGACGTTCGGGTGATGATATAGCCAGTGCTTTGAATAGAATAATGTCCACAGCTCTTAACATTTTCTTGCACAATTCGTCGAACTTGAAAACGATTGTTCAAACATTTTCAATCCCAGGACACTCTCTAATAGAAGAAGTGGACTCGGTCCACAGTGTTATAGACAAACATTTAAAAAACATCGAAATACATAGTCCATTGGCGCTGCTACGGCAATTGAAAAATATGCAATATACAAAAGTTACTCTGAAACTAATGCAAATGCAGCCAGCAGATTTCAAGGCCTACTCCGTGAAAACAGGTCAACTGGATTATTCAAACATTCCCTTTTCTCAAACAAGATTTATTAAATACGAAAATCCAACAATGTTTCAACAATCTTACAGATCGAATGTTAGAGACGTGGAATATAAAACAGTTTCTATTTAAAAAAAACCTTTGAAAACAAATTTGGGAACACCAAAAAATTTATTGGACCAAAATTTGGCTGTAATGCAAAAGCTTAAGATAATATCAAAAGAAAAAATAATTGTTTAATTTCTTCGATTTATTTTCATTTTTACTTTCAGAAAAAAACTTTGAGATAACAATAAAACATGGCATTACGATGATAGTGAATACGAAAAAAGGGGGTCCTGCAATTCTACCTGTCTGTATTGCTGTCGGTCTATATATGGATCCATAGTCTGACCCGCTTGACCGATTTTCTTCGAATTTTGCAGTTAGTGTTTGTGGGGCAGCCTACAGAGGGGTTTTTGGAATTGAGTCTCTAAGTCTTGACATAACGGTACCTGCCATACAACCGATATGATAATACTCATTTTTCTCGAAAACAGCTCCAACGATTTCACACATCGATAGAATTTTTTTTTTATTATTAGCGCACACATCAAAGGGTTATGACTACCGACTACCCTTAACCCAATATCCTAATTGGCAGCCATTGCGCGACCGAACAACGAGCGACGGACGCTGCATCGGACAGTGTGAATAGTGAAATTCATGTGAATCCCATTTTATGCATGTAATGTGCATTGGTAAAAATAAGACATTTTTACTAATGCACATTACATACATAAAATGGGATTCACATAAATTTCACTAGTTGGCTTCGCAGCTCTGGATACAAGTGGTGGAACTTGCCAAATCTCAACCGGCTGTTATACATATATTTTATTTGACGTTTTTGTTTTTTTTTTTATAATTGAGAAGATAGTCGCCGAATGCCAATTATGCAACCTGGTCGCGCGATCTTATGAGCATCTTGCGACTGGTATTAGGACACTCATTATGGTAGCACTACCAACAAGCAACGCGACCGACTGAAGTTCATCGTTCAATCGCGCGATGCAACTCCAATTAGGACATAGCCTTATAATGTTATACAACACAGTCCGAGCATTTAGGAAAATAGGAGATGATTTGAAAGGAGACAATGATGCATGTTGCTTTTGAACTTTTGTGAATCGTTATGTAGGGGAAAAACAAGGCCAGGTAGAGCATTTCAAGTGGTGTGACTAAAATAAGAATTCTATACTTGACTGTACGCCCGAAGTTGGACTCAAGGTAAAGCTGATGAGCATTCTTAGCGAGGCGGATGTTGCGGCTAAATTGTTTCAGGGGAGGAATGCAACTGGCTATTTCACTAGAGCACTGTTTGTGAAAAAAGCGATAAAAGAGAGAGAGACAGGTGACGTTTCGACGATGTCCAAGAGAATCAATCGATTCTACAATTAAACTATCACCTATCAATTTTAACGCTCTCTTTTGTACCCTATCAAGTAGGCGCAAAGATGTTTGAGGAGCACCTGACCAGATATGGGAGTTCTACTCCAGTTTTGGGCGGATGAAGGCCTTATAAATTGTTTCCAGATCAGAAGAGGTGAAGAACTTCCTGCATCGTCTCAAGAAGTCTAAGCATTTAACAGCGTTTTTGGCGACTTCAAATCTGTGGTCATTCCAACAAAGATCATCGTTTACACACATACCAAGAACTGATAGCTTTTCGGTTTCTTCGATGCAGGTACCATTCATGGATAATGGCAATGGGGGAAAGTTAAGCTTCAACGACAAGAGACAGCATTGAGCTTTCGAAGCATTGAATTCTACCCATGCAACAATGCTGTCAAGGTCAGAATTCAATGAGCTAATCATACGCAACCGTTCTATTTCCACATCCGAAGAGCAGGGACGTGAATTTGGAAACGAATATGAAAAGCTGAGGGTCGAGTCGTCAGCAAAACAGTTAAGCGGATTAGAAGTTTCAGACAAGAGATCATTAATGAAAATGAGGAAGAGAGTCGGAGACAAAACGGAGCCCTGGGGCACACCAGCATTTATGAAGTGGGTATCAGACTTGAAGCCATCCAACACAACTTGTATTGAACGGTCGGAAAGGTAATTTCTAATCCAACGAAGAAGAGACTCATCGATACCAAAAGCACGCATTTTTTTTTTTTTTTTTTTTTTTTTTTTTTTTTTTTTTTTTTTTTTTTTTTTTTTATTCTATGATTACATTACATTTCATTTTCATTTATTAGTTTCTTTATAAGTGAGTACATTAAGAATTAAATTCTTTTCATTTGTACCTTAACAATATGAAGATATATTAATTAATAGACATACAATTAGGTATACAGGTATACAATATAAAAAGGTATACAGATTACAATCGCAAGAGAATAAATACAATTTAGTTAAATAAGGTGTTCGATCGATTGCTTTTAACAAAAGAATACAACATTTTTTTGAACTTAGTGGTTGCTATGCAAGATCTTACAGGCATTGGAAGTGAATTCCATAATCTGATAGCGTGAACAAAGAATAGGCGTTTACTATTTAAAAAGTTAAAATAAGGAATATTCACAGTTTTCGTACGAGTTGAGCTGGGGAAACTTAATATTTCAAATAGATAGGTTGGTTGATGCCTTTGTATTATATTATGTAGGAAAATACAATTTCTAATATTAATGTGTTGCCTTAATGAAAAACCTGTGATATTTGATGAAAATCTCGATATGTGATCATATTTACGAAGTCCATATACAAAACGTACTGATGAGTTAAACGCAAGTTCAAGTCTCCGAAAAGAAAATGTATCTGGGTTGCTATAAACTACAGCGAAATAATTGATGAGAGGCATGAAGAGAGCTTGTACAAGCCTCAGTTTAGTTTGAGTCGGGATAACATTGGCCGATATGTAAAGCTGCCGTAAGCCGCAATAAATTCTCCTGACAATAAAGTTTATATGGTTATCACATGATAACGTGCAGTTGATATAAATACCTAAATTGTTGACTTCATCTACATACGGTACAGTATTGTTTTTGAGAATTAATACGGGTATGCTAGAAGTATCAATAAGGTTTTTAGAAATGATTATTGCTTTTGATTTGAGTGGGTTGAGTTGCAATTTATTAAGGGAAGCCCAGTTGTCAATGCGCTCTAAATCTTCATTCATCCTAACAACACAATCTTCTATTAGACCGATAGGTCTTGAAAGTTTTATCTGAGCATCATCTGCGTAGAGATCCATCGTGACATCATGACAAACATCTGGTAGATCGTTAATAAACGTTGAAAAGAGGAGCGGACCTAAAATGGATCCTTGAGGAACCCCACTTAAGACTCTCATAAACGACGAAACACCAGAGTCAGTGCAGACGTGTTGAGATCTTCCTTCTAAGTAGCTTTCGACCAGAAGCAGAGATCTTCGGCTAAAGTTGAAATTGATTTTAAGCTTACTAAGGAGAATATGGTGATCAACACTGTCAAAAGCTTTTGAAAAATCAAGCAGACACAGAATTGAGATGTTGTTACGATCAAAATCATACCTCAAATCATCAAGAATTTTTACTATAGCCGTTGTGCAGCTGTGATTCTTTCGAATACCAGACTGGCAAGATGTTAGTAAGTTATTTTGACCTATGTAATCATTCATTTGATCACGCATAACTATTTCGAAAACTTTAGATAAACAGGGAAGAATACTTATTGGTCTAAAGTCTTCAGGCTTGCTTCTGTTTGTATTTTTGGGTACAGGAACCACTTTGGCAAGCTTCCAAATTGCCGGAAATTCTGATCTCATAATACATGAATTGATAATGTGGGTAAAGGTGTAATAAATGTGAGGTAGGATTAGTTTTACAAATTTAAGAGACACCCCGTCATACCCTATGGCATTAGATTTTACGGTAGTTATTGCTTTTAAAACTTCAGACTCAGATACACATCGGAACTCAAAAAGATTTTCTCTTGCTTCTTCGTTGCCTTGCAAGCTTAACACATTAGAGTTTGGTACAACTGTGCTTTGACTATTACCAAGAAAATAATGATTTAAGATATTAGGATCTAAATCACATTTTAAAGATGCTTTGTCTATAACTTTTAACGCTTTTAGATTTTTCCAAATTTGAGAGCTACCGTGAGTAAGATCTAATTTGCTAGAGAAAAAATTTGCCTTAGCTTTACGAATTTCGGAGGTTACTTTATTTCTTTGGTTGGTATAAATTTGCCAGTTTGTTCTGCTACGGGTTTGGCGCCAACGGGAGTATGATTTGTCTCTTTTTTTGATCCAATCCTCAATATGTTTCGAAAACCACGGTGCTTTAGCGTCTCTAACCCTTTTAGTTGTTATTGGTACATGACGGATAAACAAGTCCTGAACAATAGATTGGAAAACTTCAATCTTATGATTTGCAGTAGCCGCACTCCAACAAAGGTACCATGGAGAATTGATAACATCTAGATATAATGCTGACTCATTAATTTGATTGAAATTGCGATAACTAAATTCAGATGGACGAGAATGCAAATCAAAAGAGATATCAAATGTAGCAAACAATAAATCATGGTATGATGGTATTCCCGGAAGACATAGCTGATTGAAAAATTTCACTAAACCCAAGTCTGAGGTAAGGATTAGGTCAAGAAGACTTTCTGAGCATCCAGGACGAAAGTGGGTTGGCAAACACGCATTAACAATATCAAGACCTACCATCGAGCAGTTGTTTTTAAAAGTTTGCGAGATCGAGGTGTCAGTCAAAAGGTTAACATTAAAGTCCCCACAAACTATTATATTGGTATAATTAGTACTAAATAGACTGAAACGCTCAAAAAAATACTGCAAGGGATTATCTTTATGCGGATTATAGACGCAGCCAATTAAGCAAGAATTTCCATTGTTATTAAGCACTTCAACTAAAATATATTCTACTTCAGAGTTCTTAGAGCAGTCAATCACTCTACACTTTAAGTTTAATTTGCAATAAATAGCAACTCCTCCAGCGCGCTTCGAGACTCTGTCATTACGTAAGATATTATAACCTGGTGAATCAACACAAAAATTTGAGATTTCAGGCTTTAACCAACTTTCTGATACACAAATTATATCAACCAAACCATCTAAGAAAATACTTCGCAACTCATCAATGTTAGCAGGTATGCTTTGAGAATTTAGGTGACATATTTTTAGACCAGAATGTTGCCTTGTGAAAATACTAAGCAAAACACGACTAACGCAATAATTGTTCACACTTTTCAGACTCATTTAACTAATTTACTAAGAATAATCAGTACTAAAAACTGCATGCTCAAAAATTCTAGTTTGAGTTAATTTATAATAATAATAATAAACGAGAAGTATAATAAAGAAAGGAGGGAAAAAATTATAAAGAGAAAGAGAAAGAAAAAGAATAAAAAAAAAAAAGAAAATATTTAGGATAACAATTTTAAAAGAAAAATTAATAAAATTCATACGAAAATAAAAATAATGATGAAGGCAAATGATGGTGTGGGAACACTGCTGCGACTAATGATTCTTCATAACATTTCGGTAAAGTGGGAACACTTCTTCTCTGCATTCGCTTAGTGCCGATTTACATTCAGACGGTTTTGCAAAGACGGAAATAAGTGCGAAAGAGAAAGCAGATGAAATAGAAATACTTTAAAAAATCTCTACCCGGAAAGTTTTGGGTTGAGGATTGTCCAGTTGTCTTGGATGGTTTTTGACGTTTCTTTTTCTTGTCTTTCTTTGTTTCTTGTCGTTGCTTTATTGTATCTTCTAATGTTCATGAGTAAAGAAGTAGTATGCCGTCGGACAATTTCTTTAATTTTCCATGTATTTTCATGTATTTTCCATATCCATGATGTCAATAATCATTGCTGCAAAATCTAATTAAATTATTTACCACTTCAAATGACATTTTTCTCTTTATGAGATTATTTTTTAATGGATTTATAAATAATGCATCTGAGCTTCTTTGATTATTTTCACATTTTGACTCTATGGGTGAGAACAAAAAATGAAAGAGAATTGTCAAAAAACCCGCAGCCGCAAAACGTCTGAGTGTAAAAATGAGAGACTGTCGGGATGAGGGTTCAAAAGAAAATATACGAAACACGCAGCAGGCAAACCGTCTGAATGTAAATCGGCACTTACACATCAACAAAGCTCACACAGATTGGTAATGCGACGTTCATTGTCTCCCTCAGTTCGCTTCACATAGACAAACCCATTTCTTGTTCGCACACCATAAAGACTACCAACTCTTCTCATCTTCAATGCACCACGTAAGATAGCATTATTTTTGGTTGATAAGCTTTCATTAGCAAAGATTGCATTTTTGTTTTCTCTATCGAACCCATCGATTTCACAAAGTTTTAAACCTTGATGTTGACGAAAAGCTGATAGAAATGCTCGTTGTTCAGCTTGGCAAGATAGCCGTACGATGATGGGAGTTGTTTTCAATTGCGATCCAGGTTTTGGCTTTGGTCTGAAAGATTCAATGTGAGGGGAGAGCTGATGATCAAGAGCTGCAGCAATGTTTTTTACGATGGCCTTTGTGCTTTGTGTCTTCGTTGGGGGTGAACGGTATTCCTCTTAATGCAAAGTCACTTAGTCTCTGAGTACGCTGGTGGTCAATTAGTTGTTCGGAAAGTTTTTCATTGCATAATTTAAGAACAGCAATTTCATTCTCAGCAGCATCTAAGCGAGTTGTAAGACTCTTAACAAGATCATCTGTTTCACAAAACAAACGGTCTTCAGTTTCTTTTAAGAGAACTTTTATTTGTTCAAGTACGCTTGTCGCTTGATTCTGTTGATGTCGGTCCACGAATTTGTATGTCAGTTACAGTGTTAGCAGGCGTTTTGGGGCTGAGGTTTCCACTCAAATTGCTCCTGGCAATATTGCGAACGTCGTGAATTTTGTTATTTCCACTGTTTTTTCTTGTAGCTCTGCCACTGGCGGTTGCAATGTTGGGCATGATGGTGTTGATGATGATGAGCAGGAGAACACAATAATATTCAAGAGGTAGGGCAAGTTAAGCAATAAAACAATTCAGCAATTTAAGGGAGACACAAAAAATGGCACTCACGTATCACCGAAATTAATAAATGGTTTTTAGTTTAGTTTCAATTAAATATTGTTTTTGGTTGACTTCACAGTAAACAGTTGATTTACTTTAAGTAAGTGTTATTCTTTTAACTTCCTTGTACTTTTAAATTTCAAAAAAGATAAAAATATAAATAAAAAATTGCGGAAACTTTTGAGAGCAGCAAAAAGTACGTCTATTCGGTAGCAGACATTCTCTCTTTTTATTTTCGATAAAAGAGCCTGGTGCCAGACTCTATCAAATGCTTTAGAAATATCAAGCGCAATAATCTTACTTTCTCCAAAACAATGTAAAGATTGGCTCCACTTTTCGGTGAGATAAGCCATCAAATCACCAGTGGACCGTTTGCTACGAATGCCGTACTGACGGTCATTAAGAAGCTTTCGTTCTTCAAGATATTTCATAAGTTGACGATTTATCAACGTTTCCATGACCTTGGAAAGAAGGGACGTTAGTGCAATTGGACGGTAATTGGAAGGGGAGGAAGATTCGCCTTTTTAAGGTACGGGCTGGACGAATGCAGTTTTCCATCTGCTCGGGAAAATCCCAGCAGAATAGGAAAAACGGAAAAGTTTACGCAGTGATTTTGCCAGCGTAGAAGAGCACCTCTTCAGAATAACGGTGGCGATACCATCTGAACCAGCGGATTTATGTATGTTGAGATCTTTAAGGACTCTCGCAACCGAGCGAGTTCGAAAAAATATCTGCTTCATCAAAGAATTTGCAGACTCGAGCTCAGGTGGAGCCAATGTGCTATAAGGAAGTGTCGAGTTGGCAGCAAATTGGCTTTGTCGATGGAGCTGACATACGGAGAGTCATTGAAGACGAGCGTTGGAACCGATGACGTGGTCGAATTTTTAATGTTCTTCACAAAACACCAAAAGTTTTTACTTCCTTTTGGACACAATAGTATTTTTTGCTTTACTTTTTGGTCATGTAAAAACTTGGCCCTTTGTATTTGAGCATTACAGAAATTTCTGGCCCGTTTGAACAAATTTCGGTTTTCTACAGTAGGGTTATCTTTAAATTTTCGAAAACTACTTTCTCGATCCCTAATCGCCTCTTTACATCTTGAATCAAACCACGAATCCTCTTTGGGGATGATACTTTTTGTTCTGTGAGGAACAAAACTTCTCATGCCGTTGAGAATTACGTTAGATATCATATCAGCTGATGCATCAACGTTTCCGTCGGGAAAGCACAATGACCAATTAAAATTTTGAAAGAAATTATTCAGGCCGTCCCAATTGGCTTTCTCATATTGCCACACAGTTCTTTTAGGGACGGACAACCCTGTATTTTTCGGGGTGAGAAGTGAAAAATAGTTCAAGATTTTTGGCCGCATGGCCTTCAATATCTGGAACACGAGTGGGCTCATCAACAAGTTGAGTTAATTGGTTAACTCAGCAAAGATCTGAACATATTCTCCTTCGGGTGTTGTCAGAATTGCAAGTTTGTGCGACCCAGTCGTGCCCATTTTTCTTTACATAGTCCAACGATTTTGATTAAATTTGCAGCTTTCAAGTTTGTGCTTCCCAGTCGTGCCCATTTTTTAGAGTGTTTTGATGAAGTTGTCAATTTAAAGGCTACTCAAATCGGTTCTCATCTGGCTTGGAATATTCCATTGACCCGGGGTTTGGTAGCATATTAAAATACGCCATTGCATTCATTATTTAATATATATATACATAAATACATATATAATTCTTCCTCAATTTAATTATTCAAATAGCCAACGACCTTTTTTGTTCACGCTGCAAGACTATGAAATTCGCTACCTCCATCAATTCGATCAGTTATTTTTTCTTCTTCTTTCCATTTCCGGCGTTACGAGTAGTGATCTTGAAGCGATCACAACTCTCCCACTTTTCTGCTTCACACAAGTGGTCCGCCTGTGGGGTACGCCGCGTTGACCTCAGAAAGCGTAGGCAAGCCTCCCGGTTTTGGATTGTTCCATGTCTGAGGCCAACCAAATGCTGCTGTTTTTGCATTTGCTTGTACCAGGAGTGTTTCGGCCTTTTCTTTTTCGTCGCGAATTTGTTGAAGCGTTGTACGATATTGCCTTTTGGACGGGGTTGTGCGGATCTATCCTTTGAACATGACAATACCAACTGAGCCGGTCGTGCTGAATTTTGTCCAAGATGGTACTTTTGACATGAAGGCTTCCACGGATCTTAGTACTTCTAATTCGATAAAGCTTTGTTATTCCTGCTGTCATCCGAAGCATCTTCATTTCGGCTGCCGTCAATTTGCTCTCATACTTTTTGTACATTGTCCAACATTGTGAACCGTATGTCAGAGCTGGACGGACAACTGCTGTGTAGAGTCTTCCCTTCAGCTTAGGGGGCATTTTTTGATCACAGAAGATAGCGGAGTTTTCTCGCCACTTCATCCACCCTACACTTACTCGATGATTGATGTCGTCATCACAAGTTGCTTCACTATTGATCATAGATCCCAGATATTTAAACTTTTCACACTTGGGAAGCACATTTCCATTCAAATAAATGTCTGGAATAGGCTTGTCTGGAATCTGGATCAGAAAAAGGGCAGCACAGGTATTTAGTCTTTTTAGCGCTAATACGGTACCCATTTCCTTCCAGAACATCAATCCAAACGCCAAGTGCTCGTTGCAGGGATGTAGGATCCTCGCTTATGATGGCTCCATCGTCAGCAAAGAATAATTGCTGTACTTTATTGTCCGTTACTTTTCCTTCGAGCAAATAATCCAGAACAGCAATAAAGAGCAGTGGACTCAAGACACTTCCCTGATGTACACCTACTGTTATTTGGAATTCTTCGGTGACTCCAGCTGGGCACCTCACTTTTGTAACTGCTCCATCGTACATGTCCATAATTATTCGCACATAAGCTTCAGGAACTCCTCGGTGTCTGAGGGCCACCCATATCAGATCTCGTGGTTGTCGATCGAATGCTTTTTCGAAGTCAACCAACACAATATGCAAATTTTCTAAGGCATCTCGGTGTTTTTCCATAATGATCCTTATACTTTGGATTGCGTCTGTAGTTGGCTTACCCGCGACAAACCCGCATTGGTCATCAGACAGCCTTATTATTTTCCGCAGTCGGCTATCCAAAACCCGCTCAACGATCTTCATAGTGTGGGACATCAACTTGATCGAACGATAGTTGTCACAGCTTCTGGTATCTCCCTTTCCCTTGTACATTGGAAGAAGAAAACTTTCCCTCCATTGATTAGGCAAACTGTCACCTCTTATAAGTTTGGAGATGAGAATCGTGAGCGATCTCAACCCGATGTCTCCCATATTTTTCCAAAACTCATATGGTACTTCGTCTGGCCCAATCGCTTTGCCTTTTTTGGAGTTCTTAACTGCCTCCCTAACTTCTTCGACTGTGACGTCGGATACTTCCGTAAAGTTAGGTGCAGCTGTTGGAAAGTGGCGCCGAGGAAACTGTTCATTCAAAAGATCATCACAATACTGTCGCCACCTGTGAAGAATTTTGTCGTCATCCACAAGTAGCAGTCCTTGAGCATCATTTATGAACTTCGGCGAACGAATCTCCTGCGCATTTCTCCTTCTCTGAGCGGCTATTTTGAAAATGGTTGCTCCCTTATTCAAGTTGCTTTGTCTTAGCTCTTGGATTGCCTGATTTGCTTCAGCAGCTGG
The DNA here is from genome assembly GCA_949752695.1 of Melanostoma scalare. Classification (NCBI taxonomy): domain Eukaryota; kingdom Metazoa; phylum Arthropoda; class Insecta; order Diptera; family Syrphidae; genus Melanostoma; species Melanostoma scalare. The sequence continues at coordinate 268,700,797 of OX456984.1, read as the reverse complement.
GGAAGAAATCTCTTCCAGCTCTCGATACAGGCCCTCCGTGCTTTTTGCTTGAAGTTGGGCGCACTTTTTCTTCGCTTCTTTTCTGCAGCTCTTCCATTTTGAAACGCGCTTTTTCATTTGTATTTCTTGAGGGGCACTTCGACCAAGCTTGGAAAGCTGCTTTCTTCTTTCTAAATGCTGCTTTAGCTTCATCATCCCACCACCAGGTTTCTTTAGCTTGTTGGTGGTGCCCTTTTGAGACTCCTAACAGTGATTTGGCTCTCTCTAAGCAGGTTCGTTGTAGGCGATCCCACATATTTTGTGCCGTGATTGCATTTGAAACTGCGTCGATGGTATTACACAGCTGACTTTGCGTATACGAAATGAATTGCTGTCCTTTGGTTCTCTCCACATTGTACCACTTGATTCTCCTAGGAGCCTTTGTTTGTTTGACTTCCTTCACCACATCCGTAAAAAATTCTGTTAAAAGAAGACGGTGTTGTTGAGCGGCAGCTTCTCCTAGTATCACTTTGCAGTCTTTCACCCGAGATTTCATGTAATTGGTTACCAAATGGTAATCAATCTGGGTTTCATTTCCTAAACTGCTGTAAGTGATAAGGTGTCGGTCTTGTTTGATGAATATGGTATTTAGTACGATTAGACAGTATGACTTGCACATATTTAGAATATCTTCACCAGGAGTGTTCCTGGTGCCGAATCCCAAACCTCCATGGCAGTCTTCATAATCCTCGTTTGTCTTCCCGACATGTCCATTCAAATCTCCTCCAACAAACAAATACTCTTCTTTTGGGATGTTCTTAAGTAGGTTATGAAAATCAAGCCAGAATGCATCTTTTTCCTCCTGCTCACACCCTATTTGGGGAGCATATGCACTGATTATATTCAAGACCTTTCCTTCCATCACCAATTTAAGAGACATCAAACGGTCACTGGACTTCAAAATGGTCAACACGCTGTTACATAAACTTTGGTCAAGGATGATACCGACTCCGTTCCTACCTTGTTCTGTTCCATAGTAGAACATCTTGTAAGCCTTGGTCTTTACATCTAAGAAACGTGCTTTGTTTGCTGTGTTTCGCCATTTCGTTTCCTGAACACACAAGATGTCCACTCGCCTCCTTCTCATCATCTCTTCGAGACTTCTACCAGTCATACTTCCAACGTTCCAACTCGCGACTCTAAATTTTCGTCCAACTCGTCGCATTACTTTGCTAGCCCCCGGAGTCCGTATAGCTCTGACCCGAACATTGCTGCTCGGTCCAGGATCAGCTCCATGCATAGCAATGGAACTGCCTGGCGGGGTAGTGCTTCTTATGTTTGCAAGTACTTCCAGAATGCTCAAAATTTTGAAAAAAAATTTACCTTTCATCCTTTTCGACACATGCATGCTCCATTTAATGAGTTTGATTTCCCTTTAGCTACACCGGTAATCTCCAGTCGTGTAAACCCCGGGATCTGCATGCATACTTGGGGAGAGTTTTTAGGTGGTATGTGTGTCGCTAGACTCACTTTGATGTTAGTCGTCTAGATATGATTGTTCCTTTAGTCGCCTTTTACGACAAGCGGGGAGGCGCTGCAGTGCTATTCTAATCCGACACTGCACGGGGCAATTCGATCAGTTATTTAATGCATTAAATTAAAAAAAGCTGCTGTACTAGTAATCAAACGAATAATCTACATATTCAGTTGAGATGGTCGTTGATATATTTTATAATTCTATCAATAAAACTTAAGTGTCATTGGAATCTATTCTTTGTATTGAGAGTGAGAGGTTCGGTAAGCCTATCCTGTTTTATTGACCAAGCACTGTTTTAATTTAAACTGAAGCTAATCATTTTCAAGTTCGCCCTTCACAAAACTTGCCTCAAAAGTTATTTACTTGAACTATGATTTAACATACTTTTGACACAAAAAAATAAACAACACAGCAGTGAAATGTGAACTCTGTAAAGATTGTGCTCTGAAATATTAAAGTCTTTTTATAAGGAATAAAAGAGATGAGATAACCTCACCCGATCACGTTTTGTTAAAGAAGAATTTTATTAAGGTAGATTTGACATTTGTAAGAAATTATATCCGTCATAAATAATTTAGTTTATCATCTGTAAGTTGGCAATAAATAGGCTGTGTTCAGCACACAATGATGAAAACTCTATTATGTTATGATTTATGTTAGTTGATTTTTAAACATTCCGCCTGCCTCGACGTCTCATTTGAGCGTTGAAATATTTTCTTATTAGGGTCTTCATTGTCATCATTAAAAACTGGCAGTAAACAAAGTTTTACAATTGGGCGCTTAAGTGTTGTTGATTGTGTTTTCACTGTGACGACTCTTATAAGTCCATCAGCTCCAGGGTGTGTTGAAATAACTCGTGCTAGGGGCCATTTACTTGGAGGTAATCGCTCATCCACAACAAGTACAAGCGCTCCTTCTTTGATGTTTTTGTATGTTTGATGCCACTTTCCAATGTCTTGCCATCTTTGAAGGTATTCGAGGGACCATCTCTGCCAAAATTTTTCTAGCATTTGTCGTAGCTGCTGATAACGAGAAAGTCTTGATGTAGGTAGTTGTACCAATGATGGTTCAGGAACTGTTGTTAAAGCGTCTCCCACGATGAAATGACCTGGGGTAAGTGCTTCAAGATCGGTAGGATCATCCGAAAGAGGGCAGATGGGACGGGAGTTCAAAACAGCTTCCACTTGGATCAAGAAAGTCGAAAATTCCTCATAGGTGAGAACAACATCTCCTAAAACTCTTTTGATGTGGAACTTGACTGACTTAACAGCTGCTTCCCATTTGCCCCCAAAGTGGGGCGCTGATGGAGGGTTGAACGACCATTTTGTTCCGTCATTAGCAAGTGTATATACTAAAGATTTAACATTATTAGAGGCAGGATTAAATAACTTACGCAGCTCCACATCAGCACCGACAAAGTTAGTTCCACAGTCACTTCTCAGCGTCGAGCAAATACCTCGTCGACCAGTGAAGCGCTTAAAAGCCGCAATAAATCCTTCTGTAGAGTAATCAGTGGCAAGCTCAAGATGAACAGCAGAAGTAGCGAAGCACACAAATACCACAAGATATCCCTTGTATCTTTTTGCTCCTCGTCCTCTCCATGTTTTTAGTGTGAATGGGCCGGCATAGTCTACACCAGAATGTAAAAATGGACGTGATGGAACTGTTCGATTGATAGGAAGCTGACCCATTAGTTGTTTCGCAGTTGTACCTCGGTACCTTGTGCAAACTACACAGCGATTAATGAAACTTCGAACTGCATTGCGACCTCCGATGATCCAGTAATTTCTTCTCAGTGTGGCCAGCATTAATTGAACTCCACCATGAAGTGTAGACTTATGCGTGTAATCTAGAATAAGCTTTGTTAATTTGGACTCACGAGGAAGTATAATTGGATGCTTTGTGTCCAAATCGATTTGGGCGTTGCGAAGCCGCCCGCCAATCCGAAGGATTCCATGAGAGTCGATGAATGGAGTAAGGCGAAAAATAGAACTGCTCTGATGAGTGGACTGTAAACGAGATAAACTACTGATTTCTGATGAAAAACTTTCAAACTGCACACATCTGATCCAAAACATCTTCGCTGCATCGAGTTCCTCAGGTCTGAGCCAACTTTTGAATTTGATGAATTTTGGTAAATAAGTTAAATCAATTTCGGCTTTTTTCTTTTCTTGAATATTATGCCGAATATCTATGAAGCGCCTGCACCAGGCTGTTATTCGCAAGAGTCTCATCAGCGATGAATACTTACTAATAAGATCCCAAGTAGAATCTATTGTTTTCTTTTGAGTAAGTGCTACTAATTGCTGACGTTCCTCCAGATCTGCATTCTTATCTAAGTTGAGACGAAGTGATGGCCAATGGCTTGCGCTAAGCTTCAGCCAACTGGGTCCATACCACCAAATCGATTTCTCAGCTAACTTGAGAGGAGATAGGCCCCTTGATGCATAATCAGCTGGGTTGTCCTCACCTGGTAAATGATGCCAATGTGCCTCAGGTATGTTTTCTTGTATTTGACAAACACGGTTGCGCACAAAGTCTTTCCACCTACTGGGTTGACCTTTAATCCAAAACAAGGCTGTACTGGAATCAGTCCAAAGATGTATAGCTGAAACATCAATATTTAAAGCTTTTCTCATGTGTTGTACATGACGTGTAAGAAGCAACGCTGCGGCTAGTTCCAAGCGTGGAGTTGTAACGCGAACAGTTCTCGAACGTTTGCCAGATTTACTTGATTTTTGTATAGGAGCCACTTTGGTCTTGGATGCTAAAATTGATATTTGAATGTCGTCTATGGCTCTGGTAACACGAAGATAGATAACTGCACCTAGTGCTGCATGAGAGGCGTCAGCAAAGCCATGGATTTCAACAGATAAACTTGACGGAGTTAATCCAAGCCACCTAGGTACACTGATCAAATGTAAATCTTCAAGTTCATGAATGTAAGTTTTCCATCGCAGCTCAAGATTAAGAGGAATAGCTTCATCCCAGCTTAAATTTGCTCCCCACAGCTCCTGCATAAATATTTTGCCTCGAACAACCACTGGAGATAGCCATCCCAGGGGGTCAAATAATTTTGCAACACGAGACAAAATATTTCTTTTCGTATACACAGTGGGTTCACTTATTTCTTCAGAAATGAAAATGAACCGATCATGAGAAGGTTGCCAGTTGAGCCCTAATGTACGATGTACAGGACCATCCTTAATGCAATGTGAAGATGAGCACGAAGCACGTTCTTCGATAGGCACGTCTTCTAATAGGCTTTCGTGGCTGGCTGCCCATTTTTGAAGTGGAAAACATCCTGCCTTGAAAAGATTTATTATCTGACTAATTTTTTGCTTACCCTCTGTGATAGAAGACGCTCCACTGTAGACATCATCAACGTAAGTGTTTTGTTCGATAGCTTCCTTAGCTTCAGGATAAAGATGACCTTCGTCTGATGCAAGTTGACGGAGAACTCTGTTTGCGAGATAAGGAGCTGGACTCGTACCGTATGTTACTGTTGTCAACAAAAATTCAACAATATCCGAACCCTCAAGCCACAAAATTCTTTGAAAGTCCCAATCGTCGGGATGAACTTGAATTTGCCTAAACATTTTTGTGACGTCAGATGAGAAAGCAAATTTATTCATTCGCCATCTTGTTAAAACATCAGGAAGATCCACATGAAGCTTGGGGCCTTCGTGAAGAAATTCATTCAGTGACCAACCTTGGGGTGGCTTAAAAGATCCGTTAAAAACAACTCGGAGTTTTGTTGTAGCACTCATTTCACGAACAACACCATGATGAGGTAAATAAAAAACTCGATCAGCTGATTTTGGAAGCTCAGATGTTCGGCGCATGTGACCCAGGCTTTCATACTCGTAGATAAAATTTGAGTAGTCTTCATAAAACGATAAATTGTTGTTGAAACGCTTTTGCATCCTATAAATCATACTCAGTGCTGGCGTTCTTGAGTCTCCAAAAGATTTGGGTTGTGACTTAAATGGAAGCCTCACAATATATCTTCCTTCTGAATCTCGAGTGTGAGTAGTCCTAAAAATCTCCTCGCAATGTTTTTCTTCTGGAGTGAGTTGATTCTTAGGTGAACTGAATACTTCTTCTTGAATCACAAATCGTTTCATAAGGTCATTGAGTTCATAGTCAATATGACAATGAAAAGCCGACGCCGCCACTTCTTCTAAAGATGCTGTATGTACTGCTAATGGTGTCGATCCCGAAAGAATCCAGCCTAAACTGGTAAGTTGAGCAATTGGCGCTTCCATTGGTCCTTTTCTAAGTCCATTCTGTATTATCTGACTGTACACTTCCACTCCTAGCAGGAGATCTATTTGGCCGGGCTGATAATATTCAGAATCTGCAAGTTGCAGGTCTTTCAGATGAGGCCAATTGTTGACAGCCACCATTGTTGAAGGCAGATAATTAGTTAATTTCGGTAAAACGAAAGCTTCAAAAATATTAGTGTATTCATTTACACATGACTGAATATCCAATGTGACCTTTCCATTTGCTTTGTGTGAAGATGATGCGTCTGCTCCTATACCCGATATAGTAAATGATGTGTGAGCACGTGATAATCCAAGAATTTGTGTTAATTTTTCTGAAATTAAATTTATTTCGGAACCTTGGTCAAGAAAAGCTCTTACCATATGGCGCTCTCCGCTGATCGATTTTATTTTGACTAAGGCTGTTGCCAAGAGCCTTCCGTTTGTTGGAGATTTATAGATGTAAGTCGCGTTAACAGATGCAGCAGCAAAGGTTGGTGTAGATGATACTGGTGATAATGTAGATTTGTTGTGCGTCGAGTTGTTAGACTGATGATTAGATGAGTTGCCTCCAGGGTGAATAGAGGTATGATGACGACCACTGCACATGTTACATCTTTTCTTCGAATAGCAGCTGCTGATTGAGTGTGGACCGAGACAGTTATAGCAGAGTTTTTTCTGTGTAACAAACTGATGACGTTCTTCAAAGGTTTTTGATAAATAACCTGTACAAGCTGATAAAAAATGACTCCCGTTGCAAAAAGAACACGTTTGAAACGAGTTGCGCACAGCCACGTGATGTGATTTTGCTTTAGATGATTGATTTTTACTTGTAGCTGGCTTTTTTATGTCTTGTTGTTTGTGATTCACTCGTTCAAAAGCTTGCAGAGAACGAATTCGAGTTTGTATAAATAACTTGAAATCTTTCCAAGAAGAAGTTTCTGATTCAGAACCTAAATGTTTTTCCCATTCTTTTATAGATGCAGAATCTAGTTTACGAGAAACTAAAAACACGAGGATCTCATCCCAATGATCGATTTTGGAGCCAAGAGCTTCTAAAGATCCTACTGCTTGGTTTATTGTGTTCATTAAGCCATCAAGATCTTCTGAACATTCTTGAGTGACTGATTTGGCAGAAAAGAGTAGATCTAAAGCTGAATCAACCAAAAGCCGCTTGTTGTCGTAGTGCTCTAGAAGATCATTCCATGCTACTTTAAAGTTAGCTGCTGTGAGAGGAATAGTATGCAAACGCGAAGCTGCTTTGCCACCAGCGAGACATGTTTTTAGATACTGTAGTTTCTCAACACATGTCAAGGATTTATGGGCACCTATCTGAGATGTGAAAGCGTCTTTGAAAGGAGCCCAATCCAAAAACTCTCCACTAAACAAAGGAAGATTCATTACTGGCAATCGAACATGTGATGTGGACGCCGAACATGGTGATCGAACCATGGAAATATCAGATAATGCTGCTCCATCAATGGAAGGTTTCGGCATGATTTCTTCTGACAAGATCATCATTTGCTCCATTGAATCGAGGTAGTTTTCTTCACATTCCATGAATGCTTTTTCTTTGAAGTACGGTTCCGCATCGTATTCTGCCTGCTGTTCAGTCTTTAATGATGATTTTAGTGTTCCCAACGAATTGTGGTTATCCTTGTATTCGTCCCAGTTCTTAGAAAGAGCTTTGATACGGGATTCAATACGCTGAGATGTGATTTTCTCGCTGCTTTTCAATTTACTGAGGGAATTTGCAATCAACTCGCACAGTTCGCCTTGCTTCTCCAACAAATGTTGAATTTTAGCTTTGGACATTATAGTTAATGTTTTAATTATTCCAATAAATTATTGTTATCCGGCTCGAAGGACCAGAAATGTAAAGATTGTGCTCTGAAATATTAAAGTCTTTTTATAAGGAATAAAAGAGATGAGATAACCTCACCCGATCACGTTTTGTTAAAGAAGAATTTTATTAAGGTAGATTTGACATTTGTAAGAAATTATATCCGTCATAAATAATTTAGTTTATCATCTGTAAGTTGGCAATAAATAGGCTGTGTTCAGCACACAATGATGAAAACTCTATTATGTTATGATTTATGTTAGTTGATTTTTAAACAAACTCCCTGAGGCAAAGTGTACCCAAAAGAAGAGGAAAAGGAAATAATTTTCCAATGAATCGCCTGAAAACCCGTTTTTAAAATTAGAACGTCCTGCTGCCCCTACAAATTTCCACTGAGCGTACATATACTACTCTTTGCTTTATTTTATTCTTAGAATAGGAAATCCTTTTGATGATTTTATTTAATATTTTGTTTTTGGGAATCCTTGAATTATTTCTCGTTCTTTTGTCATTGCCAGCTTTTCACAGTACTTTTTCAGCTTGGACGTGAACACTATATCCTTATTCATACCCTTTCCTGCCACAAGGTAGTGGTAGTAGAAAAGACACAAATGTAGGTACATATATCTGTCATGATGCATAAAAGACAAAACAATTGTCGTGGTTATCGACAGGAGTAATGCGGATAGAGAGTTATCTTTTCACCAATGGACAACGATCTTCTATAAGCTCTAATTGTAATAATTGACCCTAATGATGGAAAACCTAAGGAAACCTGCCATTCATCCTCGGTGACATTGTGACATTGGCTATAGTACCTACTTGCGGTTTTAAGTTTTACATTAGTTTGACTCTGGATGGGACAAAAAGAGTACCCGGTAGGTAGTTGCCACGAAATTTGACCAAATCACAGTTCTATCATTAAGGTGACGCACTCCCTAAGTATATCTCAATCAAAACCTGCTCCAATAATACAACGTCCAATCACTTCCTTTTCGAAGTCTCTGAAAACTTCGGTTATTTAAAATCGTTTTGCAATGCCTACCACCCCAGCTTTCTCTTAAAATTTTAACCAGAACACCCCCATTTGATGCTAGCCACCATCCCACAAGTGTTACCTAGCAACACGTGCACATTAAAAAATATTATGTTAAATGTTGAAGGGTGTAGACAGTAAACACGTTGGACGAAATATTTCCAAGTACATACTTTCAATACTAAACACAATTTTCGTTTAACTAGAATCCATTTCAACCACATTCCTGTCGTGGGTATAGAGTTACCTTTCAACGAATTGAACCAATTTACTGATTCCACGAAGTCTCTTTGTCTGCCTTTCATTCCTTCATAACTACCACACAGGGGACCTCCATAGGGTGGAACATGACAGTTGAGAAGAACCACGTACAACTATACCCCAAACACCCACTATCCATATTCCGACGAGCCCTTGAAAGATCGAAAACAACTGCGTGAAGAACAACAAGATACTTCGTAAATTTCGGTTTAAATTCAATTTCAATTTCAATTCACGGAAATTGAAGCCAAATTAGTTATTAAAGCGCAAGGAGGTTTTGTTTATTAAATCAGTTTTTGCTCCTGGAATTTTGTATATGTGAGTTGTTTAGTGAACAGATTTTAATTGAAATCCCATATAACCTGTCTTTGCCACCTCTTCTTATTTTTTCGTTCTTGGAAATACTTTCAATCTGGACCACAAGTCTTCAGCAGTTGTTTGAGGCCTAGGAACAGTGTTCCCAATTGACTCCTCTCCGTATTCACTCCAGAAGTTTATTCAAAACCTTCTACAATGTTGGGTTCTAAAGTAAGAAAGCTCGATTACGGAATACAAGAAAACAGGGCCCGTTTTTTATGATGCAGGACAACTCAATTTTCAGCTATATTTCAGCTCAATTTTAGCCTAGTACGCTGTTGAAACGAAAAGAAAATTCCCAACCAAAAATAACAACGCGGAATCGTAGACGGAAAATTTCGCTGTCCTATTCGTTGTGCAGTACGCTGCTGCTTGCGTCTTGCGAATAGGTTCTTTGGGTTTGTAAATTTGGTCGATTTTTTACTACAATTCTCCGCACTTTTTCGTCCATCATATCATAACTTTTGAACCCAATAGAAATTTCCAAGTAGTGAATTGAAAGGTGGATGGGCGTTGTACTATTCGGGTAGACTCTGACAGGTGCCAACTTGGCGGTGCCCAGATGTTGCAACTTATAGTACACGTCAATTGTGCTTACTATACCTCCAAGCGGTATCCACTGGGACCTGGGATGCTCCGTCCAGAGCTGACCTGCTAAACTAGTAAGTGCGAGTGTTGACAAAGGAATCCGGAACAAAAGAATTGTGATCGATCAACACTATAATTGCTCTGCGAACAACGACTGACTGCACGAATCTCGGTAGTCTACGAGAGCTTTCGCGTAAATGTCCCAGCGGATGAATTCAAATGACAGAATCAACGGTGGACTTCAGCAGTCAAAAAAGCAGAAACCCCTGAAGGAGCTACTCCAACATATTTGGTTTAAAGATCTTTCAGGGTATTTCAATACTAGGACAGGGTATTGAAGTAGAGATGGTGGCGGATGAGCTCCTGGTGAGCCAACGGCAGCACTCACACCCCTGCAGCAGGGTACTGACACTGGATATTCCAGCCCTTTATGTCCGAAGGGATCCAAAAGGACCTGGCCCTCCAGGTTGGGGGTTGCGCGTAGGGTTAACTACCCAACCACGTAAAAAAATATTAGTTCCGAAACAACTAATAGCCTCGGATATCGATAATGATTTCAAAGTTGACAACCCAAGCAAACGAAAAAAGGACAATGGCCTCCAGATCTGCGGAACGTAAGATCTCTTAACGGACTACGTGCAGCTGGAGAATTAGCGGACGCCCTGGACTGATGCAAAGCAGACATAACCGCCATCCAAGAAGTGCGATGGAGTGGACCGGGCATAAAGAAGATGAAAAACTGTGACATCTACTATGGCGACTGCTACAGACAACAGAAACAACGCTTATTTGGATGCGGATTTGTCTTTAGAGGAAGACTCAGGGATAAGGTGATTAGCCAAAATCCAGTTAATGAGCGTATAATGACCATCCGCATCAGAGCATCCCAGCATCCCATGCGCCTATGCTCCCACAGAAGAGAAAGACGACAATTCCAAAGACTGTTTCTACGAGCTCCTCGAAGAAACATATGAGCATTGCCCTAGACACGACGTGAAAATCGTTCTTGGCGATTTTAACGCAAAACTAGGGAAGGAGGACATCTTTGGAAATACAATCGGTAAGCATAGCCTCCACGACAAAACCTCCGAAAACGGACTGAGGCTGATCAATTTTGCTGCGGGGCTAAATCTTGTTGTAAGTAGTACACGCTTCCCGCATTTCAAAATTCATAAAGGTACATGGCGATCCCCAGATCAATTAACCGTCAACCAAATTGACCATGTTGCGATCGACGCAAGGCACTCTTCCAGTGTGTTAGATGTCCGAACTTTCCGAGGGGCCAACTTTGACTCGGACCACTACCTTGTTGTAGCCAAGTTACGAATAAGGATATCTTGTTCACGAACAGCACGAACTAACGCTGTGAAGAGATATGACGTCGGAAAGCTACAATCGCAAGAGATTGCCAATGCCTTTTCCAATCGAGTGTCCCTTCAATTATCCTGAATCCCATGCCGCCAGCATTAAGCATTGAAGACCAGTGGCAGCAATGCCAAGAAGCTATCAGAACCGCTGCCTCTGAGGTTCTGGGTTTCACTCGGCCACCAAAACGAAACCCGTGGTTCGATGAAGAATGCAGGCAGGCAAATGCAGCCAAACAACGAACAAGGGCTGCTAACGATCAGTATAACGAGATCTACAAGGAGAAAAGAAGGGAAGAACACTGACTTCTCAAAAAGAAAAAGAAGCAACATGAGAAGCGCTCGTTTGAGGAAATAGAGAGGTGCCATGACAGGAACGATATATTCGGAAGTTTTACGAAAAGGTAAAAAGATCCTGCCAGGGTGGCAAACCCCGAACTCAAGCCTGTAAAGACCAGCAGGAAAACATAGTTATAGAGTCACAGTCGCTACTGAGGATCTGGAAAGATCATTTCTGCAGACTGCTTAACGGCGAAGAGGACACAAATTCCGCTGTCAGGCAGATTGCCCCATTCAGATTGGACGATGATCAAGAATGCCGTCCTCCCGACCTAGAGGAAATAAAGCTTGCCATATGCAAACTTAAATTAAATAAGACTGCAGGTGCAGATGGCCTTGATGCCGAACTCTTCAAAAGGCAGCTGGAGACCAGTTGGAAAGGAGCATGCACCAGCTGATCTGCATGATATGGTCGGAAGAAAGCATGCCCGATGAATGGAAACTCAGTATCGTATGCCCGATCCTAAAGAAGGGAGACCCTCACAATTGCGCCAATTACAGAGGGATAAGCCTCCTTAACGTCGCTTATAAGATCTTGTCTGCTGTAATATGTGAACGTCTGAAACCCCAAGTCAACAACTTGATAGGTCCTTATTTATAACTCATATATAATTACATTGTGGTTTTAGACCAGAGAAGTCCACAATAGACCAAATTTCCACATTACGGCAGATCCTGGAAAAAACCCGAGAACTTAATATCGATATTCACCATCTTTTTATCGATTTCAAGGCCGCGTATGACAGCATTTACAGAGACGAGCTGTACAGGGCCATGTCTAGTTTCGGCATCCCTGCAAAACTCGTGCGACTATGCAGGATGACTTTGGAGAATTCAAGCTGCTCCGTCAAGGTCGGTAAAGAACTCACCGAGACCTTTGATGTCGAAAAAGGTTTTAGGCAAGGCGACAAGCTGTCATGCCATTTCTTCAGCATCATACTTGAACAGATTGTAAGAAACTCAAACGTCAACACCAGAGGAACAATCTTTCAAAAGTCTGTACAATTACTCGCCTATGCAGACGATATTGACGTAATGGGAAGAAAAAAGCGTGATGTCATAGGTGCTTTTGCGAGTATTGAAACAGAAGCGGCAAAAATGGGTTTGATGGTTAATGAGGGTAAAACGAAGTATATGTTGTCATCAAACAAGGACACAGAACATCGACGAATTGGACAAATCGTCACAATAGACAGACATAACTTCGAGGTAGAACAGGACTTCGTCTACCTAGGATCCGCTGTAGACACGGACAACAACATCAGTGTGGAGATCAAACGGAGAATAACTCTTGCCAACCGTTGCTTCTTTGGGTTAAGAAGGCAATTGAGAAACAAAACCCTCTCTAGAAAAACCAAGGTGACCTTGTATAAGACCTTGATCATCCCAGTCCTGCTTTACGGAGCGGAAGCATGGACCTTATCGAAAGTGAAAGAAAAATATCCTTAGGTTCCATATGCGAAGACAATGTGTGGAGAAGAAGATACAACAACGAGCTGTATGAGCTGTACCGCGACATGGGCGCAGCCAGAAGAGAAGGCATCACGATCAGGGATGAATATGAGCAACCCAAAAAATGTAGCAAAATCCTCAAAAAATCGAAGTAGATTTACAAAAAATGTAGCAGATGATAAAAAATGCCATAAATTTGTTAAATAACAATGTTTTCTTATCAAATAAAAGAAAAACTGAATGATAACAGCTCTAACAAGTTATTTTTATAACCATGTTTTCTTACAAGATTATACATGTGCATCAAGCTGTTCTTAAATTTATAAAAAAAAATAAATTAATTTTTTGCTTGAACCATCACAGTAAAGTAAAAAGTAGAAGTAGGTATTGAAGAGTGGTATTTTAAGCAAAAAATAAAGGAAGTAGAAAAAATTTGCTACGTAGTAAGAGAAGAATTTGTAAAAAATGAAGTAGATCTGCTACATATGTAGCAAATATTCATCCCTGATCACGATACTACGATGGCTGGGCCATGTAGAGCGGATGAACCCAAACGCTCCAGCTCGACGATATTTCGAAAGCACATTAAATAAATAAATAAATAGGGTGGCGCAACAGAGCGAGGAGCCCCTGGGCCTAGCGCAATTCTCACAACAATGCCCAGTGAGGGAATGGAGGGGACCTACAATTTTCTGCCGGTTCCGAACGGCTAATTGAGAAAGCGCTTTTCATGGCAATGAATTTACTAACGGAGGACTTGCCAATTTCTCGCGAAAGGCTATACCCGTGAAAAAACATTTTTGCCTCTGCTGGGATTCGAACCTCGAACCTCGAAAGCACATTGCAGGGAAATAACGGAAGGGAAAGGGAACTCGTCTTAGGTGGCGCAATCAAGTGGAAGAAGACCTCATCCGACTAAGAGTGTAAAACTGGAGAGAGCTCGCCTGAAATCGAAATTGTTGGCGTAAGATGTTGGTTGAGGCTCAGGTTCACCCCGAACTCTAATAAATACCTACTTCAAAAGATGTTATTTAATTGCACGTACACATGTACCTCATTTGTAAATAAATAAATAAAACACAATATTTAATATTATTGCAGGTGTAGGGGGTGCCTTAAAAATGTCTTATGGTCGTTATCTATTGACTTATGATGCTTTCCTCCGACTCCTCTTTCTTCGTTCCCTGATGGTAAGATAAAATTAGATTTCAAAGAAAGAGCAGAGCCCAGTGCTCCTTCCCTTTTTTTTTTTTTTTGCATGTTACTTACTTTTTTCCATTAGTCTCATCTTTGTTCATGTGGTTTTACGACTGGTAATTGTTTGAGTGTAAAATTATTGGTGCTTGGTGCTTGCTTGTGAGTATGGCTTCTGAGTTCTGACTCTGAGTTGCCTGGTGCTGGGACTTAATTGGGTCTTCACGATGACGATAACGACGAACGACGCGTCATAAGTAATATCAAGTTCCCTATCGAGAGGTTATATTTGGTAACACTTTCCCATGCAGAAGATGATGCTTTATGGTGCTGTCGTCGGCGTCGGTCGCGTTGGTTGAGGGTTGAGTTAGTTGTCTGCTTGACCCTTTTTCTGCTGCGTTGATCATCATATCAAATACTGAGAACTTTCTGTGTGGAGTAATGGTGACTGGTGTGGGACGCAGCAACGGATGTGTGACTTTGCACACATGACAGAACATGCTTGGTTAATGGTTGCAGGCGGCGCGGTGGTCTGGTAAACCCTGCCGTGACTTATCATATTTCTCATAAGTCCAATCGCCCACCGTGATTTTTTTATGTTCTTGGTCTGGTGCACACGTTGTTTGCTTTAAAAAAAATATTTTTGCACACAACTCATGTGAATTTTGTATTCGTCATCAGGTTTTTCTTTAAAGGGGTGCAATACGAAATCAATGAGAAATAAAAAGAAGTTCACTGACGACCTATAGTCCAAAAATTAATTGGAAGACATATTTTTGAGTTCTTTTTTTTTTCAAACTTGACTCTAGGTGATGTTGATGTAGCAAAGATCCATGGAATTTGTCTAAGCTTTCTTTAACAGCTTTTCTTTGGCGTATTTGGGGGCCGTTCGTTATTCAGACAACACCTTGCTATAACTTATCCAAATAATTTTCCGATTTTTTCGTTTTTCGATGGTCACAAGAAGTTTTGCGAAACGCTCTTATTCCGGGATTGCTGAGAGTAGGAACACTCTCGAGAGCGGCTCATCTGACTTGTTTTGCTTTCTAAGATCGGGCCCACCGGAAGATATTTCAATTTCGACACCAACAGAGCAAGTTCGTCAGAAATTAGTTCTTCACTTACCGCTTTAAACTTTTCCAGTTTCTAGCCAGTCTTTTGTGCTCTGGCAGTCTCCTCTTAGTCTATAGAATTTGGGTTGTCTTTTGTCGATCGCTGCGATCCGAATGTTAGATAACGCCTGTCACCGCATCTTCAGATCCGTTGACATGTCGAATTTCGGTTGAGAACATTTCGTATTTTTCCAAGTATCATTAAATGTATGGGTGCACTTATTTATGAGTTTTATTTTATTATTGTTTTGTTCATCTGTAAAAAATAAAGAAACTCTTTATTTAAAAGGCATTTTCTGAAAAAAAAAAATGACTTCAAAGTCAAAACTTTGCTGGGGGAAGAAAATTTGAACACTGGCAACTTTGAAAATCTGGCAACCCTAAGCCTATAGGAGCCCAATTTAAATGCAGTTTTAAAGATTATTATTTTTACAAAAAATTAAGTCTAAAACTAGGTCTCTAGCATCAGTATTGATAGAGAAATTGAATTTAACACAGGTCAGGGTACATCAATTTAAGCCTTTTTATATTGTCAAAAAGTGATGTCAAAGTTGAGATCCGGACTTCACTGTATAACAATTTTTTTCATAGAATATGACAAAGAATCACATCGCAAAGTATGTAACACGAATTACGGGACAACCTTTTTAATTTCTCGGATACCTTTAGATAGCTTTTTGTGAGAAAATGGTTTGTGTCACTGCTAAATGTTTAACACATAAAAAACCAAAAAAAGTATTCCGGATACGACAATGGACGCCTCAATATAACTAAGGCCGTCTCTGCCTGAAACGTCGAGAATTTTCGATTGTCAGTTGATGATTTTCAGATTGCTATTAATTCACAATAGAAGGTGCTGCGGGTAAATGCACAAGCACTTTTTATGGGGATGATTTTAATATCGGAGGACTTGCCAATTCCTCGCGAAAGGTGATACCCATGGAAAAACAATTTTTCTATCTGTTGGGATTCGAACAACGAATCTCCCAGTTAACAGAGGCAGTTCCTCTTTCCCGTTTTCATCTTTTCCTTTCATTTCATGCCAACCTTTTAACTAAGACAGCAAAAATGTTCTTTCTAGTCACGCTCTGTACTTCAGCCTTCTTTAATGTTGCCATCTAGTTGCCTAAGAAATGATTCAAATTCAGTTTAGGGACAGGCAGCTTGGCACTAAAAGTCAGACACAGAAACCAATCAATTCCACCTCAAATTCAAAGTTTCGATCAACACTCATGTCGAGTCAAAAGCGTCATTACAGACAAGAAAATCCCACTGCAGTGACTTTGGCCAATTACTTCACATCGTTTGGTTTGAAAAGGTTCTCAAGTTTGTGCCATCAAGTCAACATAACGGTGTCCAACTAGCACGTTAAACTGATGTCCACAGAAGAACATCATGCATACGTCATTAATGAATGTGACAACAAAGCCATGACAATCCTTCCTTTGTTGCACCTTTGACAATACCTTGGAAAGAATCCAAGACGCAATGTTGTCCAGTCGACGACCTGAAGGAGTCCTGTCCCGACAGCTATGTTTGAGTCGGAGTCCAACAACAGCGAAAGAAAGCTTTTTCGGAGTGCAGCTGGACTTAGGCCTATTAACTAATTGACCGTCAACAGATGCAATCTCTGGCCATTCTTTGAGACTCCACTTTCGCATACAAACTTAATTTTGGAAGGTTTGGTTTTGCATTTTAGAAAACGGATAAGGATTTTAGAATCCACTGAAGTGCAAAGTAATGACAGGAAATCGTTGAACCAAATTTTGCGTAGAAGCTATCGTAGTTAATAACTTAAAAGGAATTTGAATCAGATGACGTGAGAAGATGCGAGGTGCTGCGATAGACTCTGTTTAACGTTTCTCCGACCACGGACTTCAACGAACAGTTATGGAAAAGTCCAAAAATCTCGACTCAAATTTTAGTGCGGCAAAGTAAAACAAAATGCTATCGTTACCGAAGTCCAAACCGAGTATCGCCTTCCAAAATTCTTGATTTGGCTCCCATTTACACCGGGAAGCAAATTGGGATGAATGTTCCAAAGCAGTTGAGAAGACTAATGGCACTTTCCATTGGACGAAAAGAGCCGTCCAGGAGCGTCCACAAGCATTCTCAAACCGTTCCATTGGTGCAAAAAGATCGCTTCTCATGATTCTGAGGAGTGACAGCCGCTTCTCGATTTGAAATGAGAATCAACTCAAGAAGAACTAACACATGTTACTCAAATGTCAAAAAGAAAATTTTCTTCAAGGAATATTTTTTAAGAGCCATAGGTGTTTCACTCACACAAAGGCAATTACGTTAAACTGAACAGAACTTATTTTGGGTGTTCCATTGGTTTTTAAAATGAGTGCTTCCCCGAGTGAAACCAATGGAAAGTGCCATAAGAATCACCTGAGTTAAGACTTTCGATGAGGTGTTGTATCTGCTATTAATTCATTTCTTCATACACTTTGATGAGTCTTTCCATTACCTTCGCGTATGTTTTGGAAGCTGTATCTGCTGCTGACCTGTTCGAGATTCTTTCGGTGAAGATTGCTGACGACTCAACAAGACAAACTTGAATTTAGTGTCTTCATTTGGTTCCGAGGTCGAAAGTATTGTTTTATTGTTGTCGTAGAGCAGCAGCTGAAAGCCCAAACATAGCCGTTCGAAAACATGAGCACGGTCGGCTGGGTTTTCTCCGTGGTCGCGAAACTTTTTCTCTTGTTATTGTCGCCTTAATTTTAATAGTGGAGTTCACATTGTGCAATTAGTTGGACAGACTTTGCTTGATGGATGTAGTTTGCGTTCAGACTTATCAGACATGTTCAACATTATGACATATATTCCTCCGCTGCGTCCAACCTCAAAACTTCAAAACAAGTTAGACAAGCGGTTGTCTGAAGGTTCACATTATCCAACATTGGTCGTTTAAACCAAAATCTGTCAAACTTTTTATTTCAAAATTCTAATTCCGCTAGCAACAAGCTTGTTGTGAGCGAAATTAAACCGCTGATAAGTTCAGCAAATTCCTCGAAACGTTTGCTACAAGTGAAATTTCCTTAAAATGTTCACACCTTCCAAAACATACCGATAAATTATCGAAACCCCTTCTACTGCTGTAAATTGGTTGAAAGATAAATTCAAAACCTTCGTTTTGTGGTTTATTGATTGACTAGCTGTGCCCGCGACTTCGTCCGCGTGGAATAGTGACTTTCGGCAGCACTTTTAATTTTTTAGGCTACTTATTTTGCAAATAAGACACATTCATGCGTTTTAGTAAACTATTGTTATATTTTATTTAAGTACATTCTTGCACACGACGTTTTTACTTTTTCCAATTTTTTTGTCAAATAAAAAGGTTTTGAGAGTTCGATACACTCTTTTAAACTAAAATGACTAATCAGTGGGAACTAAAAAAATACGGGGAATAAATAGTTTTCTTATTTCGCTGTTCCAGCCATTATTAAAACTTTTATAATGTTGCATCCCAGATGTGTTATTTTGTTGCTGTGTACAATTCTAGATTAGTCATTATTGGCACTGGAACACCAACTTGCAGATACTGCTGATAATTCTAAGGAATTGAGAAACTCTACAGGGTATGATGTGACTTACTCAGTGTCCATAATATTGTCTAGTTTACTGATAAACATTCGGCAACATCCCCAATACGTCAAACATAATTTATTAGTTGATATGGTTAACTATCTCATTAGTCGGCGCCAAAATCGACTTTTCAAACAGTCATTACCTATTGACAATATTTATTTGAAGATCAAGATAGACATATTTCTTCTCAGGTCAACTGTGTAATCGATAATTTGACAGAAATCACCTTACGATGATAGAACTTTTCAAATTGGTCCAGTAGCTTCAATGTTCCCGTTTACGTTGCCGTTCACGTAGGAATATTGGGAAAATAAATACAGACCATGTCCTTCTTCAGGCTCAAGTCAAGACTATCTCTGTACCAAAATTCATATAAATAGGTTTAATAGTTTGGGCGGTTTTTGATAACAAATAAAAATAGACAGATAGATTTCATTTCAGACTTATGATATTAATAAAAACTCCCATTCCCGTGGGAATATGGTGACCGTTCCCGTAGGAATATGGGGATGACTTACAGTTTATGTTACTCAGGGATAGTGTAGCATTCTAATGGTGGAAGAATTTTTGAAATCGGTGCTGTAGCTTCTAAGTTCCCGTATACGTTCCCATTCCCGTGGGAATTTATGGATAAAATATATAGCCTATGTCCTTCCTCAGGCTCTAGACTATCTTTGTACAAAATTTCATTTAAATCTATTCATTAGTTTGGGCGGGAGATGGTAACATAGAAAGGCGAACAGACAGAGCTACTTTCGCACTTATTATATCAGTAAGGACTCCCGTTCCCGTAAGTATATGGTGACCGTTTTCGTGGGAATATGTGAATGAGTTGAAGTTATTGCTACTCCGGGATTATGGAGCATTCCAACGGTGGAAGAATTTTTGAAATCGGTGCTGTAGTGTCAAAGTTCCCGTATACGTTCCTGTTCCCGTGGGAATATAGGGAAAAAATATATAGCCTATGTCCTTCCTCAGGTTCTGAACAATCTTTATAAAATATTTCATTTAAATCGTTTTATTAGTTTGGGCGGGAGATGGTAACATAGAAAGGTGAAAAGACAGAGCTTCTTTTGCATTTATAATAATAGTGAGGACCGGTTCCCGTGGGAATATTCGAATGAAAAAAAGCCTATGTCCGTCCTTAAGTTCAGAACAATCCTTGTACAAAATTTCATTTAAATCGGTTTATTAGTTTGGGCGGGAGATGGCAACATAGAACGACGGACAGACAGAGCTTCTTTCACACTTATTATATTAGTAAGGACTCCCGTTCCCGTAGGAATATTTGGATGATTTAAAGTTTATGTTACTCTGGGATAGTGAAGCACTCTATCGGTGGAAACATTTTTGAAATCGGTGTTGTAGTTTCTAAATTCCCGTGTACCTTCCCGTTCCCGTGGGAATTTAGGGAAAAAATATATAGCCTATGTCCTTCCTCAAGTCTTAAACTATCTCTGTATCAAATTTTATTTAAATCGGTTCAGTTGTTTGGTCGGGAGATGGTAACATAGAAAGCCGGACAGACAGAGTGACTTTCACATTTATAATATTAGTAAGGATTTATTTTTGTAGCGAAGATACATACCTACATGAGTACAACTTGAACTGACCTTTCTCCTCCTCGGGTATGGTACGTTTCGTCATTTTTATCTCGTTTATTGTTGTTTTGCCCAAGTTGTTTCGCATTTTGTTGTTTCGCATGTTGTTGTTAAATTTTTCGTTTGTTTCGTTTATCTATATTTTGATATTTCTCGCTTCGCTTTGCATTCGTTTCGTTTAAAGATTATTTAGCCTTTGATTACTTTATATTTGGCTCGTTTCTCTTTCTATTGTTTCGTTTTTCGATCAGTTCGCTTTTGTTTATATAGATTTTGATTACTTCGCCATCGTTTGATTGGTATTTTGATTTTTGTGGATGAAAAAAGAGGCTAGAGGTGTTAAAATTCGCGCGAATTTTTACACCTCTAGCCTCTTTTTTCATCCACAAAAATCAAAATACCAATCAAACGATGACGAAACAATCCAAAATTGAACTGTATACCGGTTGATTTTTGTATTTTAACAGTTTGCTTAGCTTCTCATCAAACTTTGTTGAAAATTGATTAGAACCTTCAAAGATATATCATATTTTAGAAGCATTTTAAGAACCAATTAGTCAGAAACAAGTAACAGAAAAACAAAACAGGCAATGCGAAGTAAACAAAAATAATTGTGTCGAAAACAAAATAATAGAATGGGTAATAAAATGTGCGAATCAATAGGCACCCATCCTCCTCAATGAAGACAAAGATAACTTATTTCTTAGAACTTTGTTACGAGTCCTTCAAATGGATCTATTGTAAAAGTTTGTTTGCCTCCTTTTGTGATAGGGACAACAAGAGTATTCGCGTGGAAAGCCTAAACTCAATTCGCACGAATTTTTTCCTTTTAATAAGAATGGATCAAAAAACATTAAAATGAAAAAACTTCCAAGAATTATCAAACTTGACGATGAGGATAAAACATAAAACGAAGCTATAATATAAACAGAAAAGCAGTCCCGTTTTCTTGGAAAGAGAATAATTCAAATTTATATAAAAAAAGGAATTGAATTGGAGGAAGCTACATCACACTGTTTGTCTTAACGTGGGGATAAGATGAATATGAAAAATCCATTTCGCATTCTATTCTGTATTCTGATTCGGCTAAAACACCCACTGTCGTTCAGAGAAGGTTAATATATATATTTTTTTGTGATTCGAAATTTAATTTGGCTTATATGGCTTTTCCTAGGAAATCCAGTTCTCACAAAAGTTTTTTGTTTTACTCGGTGATGAAATACTAAACAAGAAGAAAGCAAGCTTCGAGAAGCCCTCTGGGCTCTGCAACTGAAGAAGAGAATAATGAATTTCCGAGCTGAAATGAGTAAGTCATGTTATATTTTCCTTCTATCGGAAGTTTTATTGATTTCTTCTAAAATTCGTTTTTATTAAATATACACTTAACTTTCTTTGACGAAAGTCTTATTTTCACTCTTGCTTTTGAAAGTATTAATGTAGGTACATTTGGTTAGTGTTAGAATAGAAGGCGAACCACAGCTGATAGCTAAATGTTGACCTCTATATTCTATGTCAGGTTCTCAAAGTGGTCGATATAAATCACGTGATCGGAAAGAGATTTGAGGAACTCTTGATCATATGTATGACCACCTTTTCTAATTATCGAACTAGAAAAACCCATGGTGCCTGTGGTGTAATGGTTGAATTCGAACGCCAACAGAAAGCAAAAAAGTTGTTTTTCTACGGGTATCGCCTTAGGCTATTCCTGTAGCCGTTCGAAATTGTCAAAACATTGTAGGTCCCCTCCATTCCTTACAAAGTATGGTTGTGAGAAAGGCTCCCTCTAGGCCTCGAGGTTTCCCGCTTTGTTGATTCACCCTTTGTATTTAGATGCATTTTTCTCCTGAGATCTACAAGGAGAAAAGAAGGGAAGAACACCGACTTCTCAAAAAGAAAAAGAAGCAACATGAGAAGCGCTCGTTTGAGGAAATAGAGAGGTGCCATGACAGGAACGAGATTCGGAAGTTTTTCGAAAAGGTGAAAAGATCCTGCCAGGGTGGCAAACCCCGAACTCAAGCCTGTAAAGACCAGCAGGGAAACATAGTTATAGAGTCACAGTCGCTACTGAGGATCTGGAAAGATCATTTCTGCGATAAGGACACAAATTCCGCTGTCAGGCAGATTGCCCTATTCAGCTTGGATGATGATCAAGAATGCCGTCCTCCCGACCTAGAAGAGGTTAAGCTTGCCATATGCAAACTTAAATCAAATAAGACTGCAGGTGCAGATGGCCTTGATGCCGAACTTTTCAAGGCAGCTGGAGATCAGTTGGAAAGGAGCATGCACCAGCTGATCTGCATGATTTGGTCGGTAGAAAGCATGCCCGATGAATGGAACCTCAGTATCGTATGCCCGATCCTAAAGAAGGGAGACCCTCACGATTGCGCCAATTACAGAGGGATAAGCCTCCTTAACGTCGCTTATAAGATCTTGTCTGCTGTAATATGTGAACGTCTGAAAACCCAAGTCAACAACTTGATAGGTCCTTATCAATGTGGTTTTAGACCAGAGAAGTCCACAATAGACCAAATTTTCACATTACGGCAGATCTTGGAAAAAACCCGAGAACATAATATCGATATTCACCACCTCTTTATCGATTTCATGGCCGCGTATGACAGTATTTACAGAGACGAGCAGTACAGAGCCATGTCTAGTTTCGGCATCCCTGCAAAGCTCGTACGACTATGCAGGATGACTTTGGAGAATTCACGCTGCTCCGTCAAGGTCGGTAAAGAACTCACCGAGACCTTTGATGTCGAAAAAGGTTTTAGGCAAGGCGACAAACTGTCATGCGATTTCTTCAACATCATACTTGGACAGATTGTAAGAAACTCAAACGTCAACACCAGAGGAACAATCTTTCAAAAGTCTGTACAATTACTCGCCTATGCAGACGATATTGACGTAATGGGAAGAAAAAAGCGTGATGTCATAGGTGCTTCTGCGAGTATTGAAACCGAAGCGGCAAAAATGGGTTTGATGGTTAATGAGGGCAAAACGAAGTATATGTTGCCATCAAACAAGGACACAGAACATCGACGAATGGGACAATACGTCACAATAGACAGACATAACTTCGAGTTAGTACAGGACTTCGTCTACCTAGGATCCGCTGTAGACACGGACAACAACATCAGTGTGGAGATCAAACGGAGAATAACTCTTGCCAACCGTTGCTTCTTCGGGTTAAGAAGGCAGTTGAGGAACAAAACCCTCTCTAGAAAAACCAAGGTGACCTTGTATAAGACCTTGATCATCCCAGTCTTGCTTTACGGCGCGGAAGCATGGACTTTATCGAAAGCGGATGAGAAAACCCTTGGTCGTTTCGAAAGAAAAATTCTCCGAATGATCTTTGGTCCCGTATGCGAAAACAATGTTTGGAGAAGAAGATACAACAACGAGCTGTATGAGCTGTACCGCGACATGGGCATAGCCAGAAGAGTACGCATCGCGAGGCTGCGATGGTTGGGCCATGTAGAGCGGATGAACCCAAACGCTCCGGCTCGTCGGGTGTTCGAAAGCACATTGCAGGGAAATCGCGGAAGGGGAAGACCTCGTCTTAGGCGGCGCAATCAAGTGGATGAAGACCTCAACTGACTTGGAGTGCGAAACTGGAGAGAGCTCGCCCGAGATCGAAATCGTTAAAGAAGGATGTTGGTTGAGGCCCAGGTTCACCCCGAACTGTAATGCCCACCTAAGTAAGTAAGCAAGTAAGTATTTAGATGCATTTACTTAACTGAAATTTATTGAATTGGTTGTTACCTTTATACTTTGGTGAATTTTTATGGGAAAAATGGTGCCACGCTTACTCTTTTGACTAGCCGCTAATTGCTTATACATATTGGTATATTGGCATATTCAATAGGGCCAAAAAGAACTAGAGATAGGATTTTTAAAATAATTTGCTAGTACCTATCAGTTCATTGTGAAAAAAGGTCTACTTACTTACTTAGATGAGCAGAGCTCTGCAGTTCGGGTTGAACCTAAGCCTCAACCAACATCCTTTAATAATGACTTCGATTTTGAGCAACCTCTGTCCAGTATCGCACTCTCGATCAAGTCGATTGAGGTCTTCTTTCACCTGATTGCATCGCTTCAGACGAGGTCTCCCTAATTCCGTGCAACGTTGTGTACTATTACTACTACTATGTATCTATGCCCATGTCGTGGTACGCTCATACATCTCCTTGTTGAATCTTCTGCTCCCCACATTGTCTTCATATACGCGACCATAGATCTTTCTGAGCATTTTTCTTTCGAAACGGCCAAGGGTTTAATCATGCGCTTTCGATGAGGGTTACCTTGGTTTTTCTAGAGAGTGTTTTGTTTCACAATTGCGGTTGGCAGGAGCTATTCTCCGCTTGATCTCCGCACTGATGTTGTTCTCCGTGTCTATAGCGGATCTTAGGTAGACGAAGTCCTGTACTACCTCGAAGTTATGTTTGTCTATTGTGACGTTTTGTCCAATTCGTCGATGTTCTGTGTCCTTGTTTGATGACTTTGTTTTGCTCTCGTTAACTATCAAACCCAATTTTGCCGTTTCTGTTTCAATCTCGCAAAAGCACCTACGATATCATCCTTGCTTTTTCCCATTATGACAGTATCGTCTACGTAAGCGAGCAATTGCACAGACTTTTGAAAGATTATTCCTCTTTGCGATTTGTAGTCCTTTTAATAATGATTTTAAAGAAATCGCATGACAGTTTGTCACCTTGTCAAAAGTCTTTTTTGATAATGAAGTCCTCGGCGAGTCCTTTACCAATCTTGATTGACTCTGCACAGTCGTGCGAGTTTTGATTTCGACATCTCTGCAAAACTCGTACTAGACATGGCCCTGTACAACTCTTCTCTGTTAATATTGTCATATACGGCCTTGAAATCGATAAAACTGAACTTTCTGGTTTAAAACCACACTGATAAGGACCTATCAAATTGTTGAAAAAAGGGTCTCAAAAAAGTTGACTTACCTACTTAGGTGGGTGAAGGTGATGGTTGTTGGGGTTGAACATGGATTAAAACCAACACCCATCGCAAACAATATCGATTTCGGCGAGCTATCTCCACTTTTGCACTCTTAGTCCGTCGTGCTTCTTCCTCTTATTCTTCTTCTCCTACGACATCCTAGAATGTACTTTTAAAAACCCGTCGGTCTGGAGCGTTGATGTCCATACGCCCTACAAAGTCCTTGCCATCGTATTCTTGGGACATGAAAACAGGACATTAGGGAGTACCAAATATGTATTGTGTTCTATAAAAAGCTGGGCCATATAGTGCTTTCTTTCTAAACCGTGAGTAACTTTGACACTGACAGCTCTTTCCCGCTCGAAATTCTGATAGAAAGACAGTATCATAGCTCAGTGGAACAAAATGAGTCGTTTTACATAAAACCAGTCTTTGGTTTCTTAAATTCCTGTCTTGGATGCAATAAAGTTAGATGTAAACGCTCGAATGGCAGAAGTCTGGTGTCAAGGCTCTCCAATCAAAAGCTGTTTGCCTTTATTGTCATCTACTACGCGTTTTGCAACCTAGTTAAGCCAGAGGTAAAGAATGTTGGTGTTCTTAATGCCAAAGTAGGGGAGGGAAGATATTATGGGGAGAAATTTATACAGTGGACGCTCTTTAGCTTGAACACACGATAATAGTCCGGGATCCCTGGTCCAATTTTTTTTGTGACTACTAACAAGCTAATTTTCCCTGAGTGGCTTTATTTTGTTGAGACGCCCAACAATTTTCTAACGAAAACTTTCGACTGTGGTAGCTAACAGAGGTAGAAAGGGTGAAATATGTCGATTTCATGATACTAAAAAATTTATTAGTAACAGTTTCTTTCTTAGTTAAGCTTCAAGATAATTATCTGAATTACGTAAAAAAATATTTGTCCTACAAATTGTATGGTTTGATTTTAAGAGTCCCCTTCCTCAAACATGTATCGATTACGAGGTCAAAAAAGTGATTACTAACAAGCTGATTTTTTCGTTTTTACTTATTTAATATTTATATAATCTAACGGTCAGATTGTCCTACAAATTCCGTGGTACGTTTTTTCAGTCCTACGCTCAGAAAATGTCAATACCACCGGATTATTATTTTCATTACTAACTGTAGGACAAAATTATTACATTATAGGTTAGTGTGTTATCTACCCAATTCAAACAATGTCCTACAAGAAAACAGGTATGCATCGCTAGTCCGACAAGAATTGTCATTTTTTTGTTTGTTTATTTGTAACATATGGTACAAGAAAAAATCTTGCTCTAATTTTAAATATTTAGCTTTATTTTTTAGTAAATTAAGCACAGAGATTTCGGTATTTCTAAAAAAAAAATTAATCCTCCTCAGATTCATCCGACAACCCTTCGCTGCTATCGCTACTATCGCAACTATCGCTGTCATCGGCATCTACTTCACTTCCTAAAACATAAAAAAATTAAGTAAATCATAATATGTATAATAATGAATAAATAAAATAAATAAAAATAAATAAATAGGGTGGCGCAACAGAGCGGGGAGCCCCTGGGCCTAGCGCTTTTCTCACAACCATCCCTTGTGAGGGAATGGAGGGGACCTACAATTTTCTGCCGGTTCCGAACGGCTAATCGAGAAAGCGCTTTTCATGGCAATGAATACTTACGGAGGACTTGCCAAATCCTCGCGAAAGGCGATACCCGTAGAAAAAACACTTTTGCCTCTGGTGGGAATAATGAATAGTCAATCATAAAATACCAATTGTATAAATAGGGTACCTTGAATGTCGGAAGATATTTCTTCAAAAGATGGACTTTGGGGACCATCAAACCAATAATATTCATATTTGCCATCAATTATTGTCCATCCAAAATTTTCTGGCAATTTTTACGTGGGGCACCGCATGTGTGCATTACACCATACATTGCAGATAAATACAATTCTTTTAATTTGTTGCAACAGTTCTTGTTTTGTTGGTGGCAAACTGGAAGGATCATATCCTACGATTTTTTGTTTTAAAATATCTTCGTTTTCAATTTTTGATTTATATCCATTCTCAAATAACTCATACCGTCCTTTGTTAATATCATTTTTGTTTTTAATGAATAAACTCTGCATACATACTCTTCGATAATTTATTTCAAATTCGATGTTGTTAATGCTGTAGTTTCAGTTCGTAGGAGTTTAATAAAAGCCTCTTGAAAATTGTTATTTTTCTTCAAAATAGTGAAAGGTCTCTTTTTACTTGCGATTATAGGTACTATAAGGCAAGTCTTGCAATCGTGCAGAAAAAAATTTTTGAGATAACAATCAAACATGACATTACGATGATAGAGAATACGAAAAAAGTGGGTCCTGCAATTCTGTCTGTCTGTCTGTCTGTCTGTCTGTCTGTCTGTGTGTCTGTCTGTCTGTCTGTCTGTATATGGATCTACAGCCTGAACCGCTTGACCGATTTTCTTCAAAATTTGCAGTTAGGGTCTGTGGAGCATCCTACAGAGGGGTTTTTGGAATTGGGTCTCTAGGTCTTGAAATAACGGTACCTGCGATACAACCGATATTATTATTATTATTATTTATTTATTTCTACCAAGTACAAACGATATGATAATACTTATTTTTCTCGAAAACGGCTCCAACGATTTCGATTAAATTTTGTGTGAAGGATTAATTTAGGATTTTTTTTCTTATGATGTAAAAAAAATTTTTGGAAAAGGCCTAAAAACGGTACCTCCCATAGTACCGTTTTTTTTAAAATAGACTTTCTCGTTAATGGCTGACACGATCTTGACGAAATTTTGGATTTAAGAAGTCGTAAGCTGTTAAAGAAAGACTGCATATCAATATTTAAAAAAACTTAGTTTTGGAAATTTTTATAAATTTTTTTAAAAAATTTTGATTTTTGAAAGTAACTTCGAAACCATAACTTTTATTTTTTTAAAATTTTTTGTCAAAATAACTCCTTTTAAGATCTAGAACTTTGCATACTCGACTTTTAAAAAACAGTTTTAAAAAAAAAGTGAAAAATAAAAAACCGTTTTTTGGGAAAACTGCTCCAACGATTTTGATTAAATTTTCATCATTCATGTGTATTAGCGATTGCAAAAGAATGGCGTTTTTAGATTTTTGCTTGAAACCTTTGGAATATTTAATTTAATTTTTTCATTATTTTGCGTGATTTAATTCAATTTCCATAATTAATGTGTAGTTGGCAACCCTGTACTACAAAATATATTATGAAGAGCTAATACCAAAACCTTTAACTCAGCCTTTAGATTTTGATATCGTATTTAGAACACAGTCGCAAGTTCGTGCGACCCAGTCGTGCCCATTTTTTCCTTTACGAAAGAAAGCTGGATTATAATCATTTCCTGTAAATATGTGGCATATAGCGAGTGAACAAGATAATTGATCCCCAAGTTTTTCATAAATTTCATTTATGTTTAAGTACCGTTTTTTTTTACTCGTGCTTAGATTAATTATTATTTGAATTTGATCTTTTAAATACATAAAGTTTGCCAACATTATTATTGGTATATCAGAATCTGTACAATGTATCTGCACACTATAATTAGTATTATGTTGACAAATGTGGAATACAATTTTGGTATCAGCTTCTTCATGATAACAAGAGAGGTTATAGTCAATGACTCTTATTATTTTATTTTCACTAGACACCTCATAAGTGTAACATTGCTCATAATTAAGTTTAACAGTCTTTCCGATGATCAATGCAACAAATTCGTCCCTTGTCCAATCTTCAATTAAAAATTCTACAAATTTTTGTTCGTTTTTTGTCTTAGTTTAAGTTGACGTTCATTAATTTTCTAAACTTATTGTTAAGTGGAATCTATCAAAAAGTCAAAATTTTTTTTGTCACGCTTGAAAAATAAATTGATTTTATATTTCATGAATTTCAAATACATATATATTCAATTTGAGCACCGCTATAGCGTAGCACGTTATTTTTTACATCATGCATATGTACTACTACTTTTGGGCGTAGGACTGAAAAAACGTACCACGGAATTTGTAGGACAATCTGACCGTTAGATTATATAAATATTAAATAAGTAAAAACGAAAAAATCAGCTTGTTAGTAATCACTTTTTTTGACCTCGTAATCGATACATGTGTGAGGAAGGGGACTCTTAAGATCAAACCATACAATTTGTAGGACAAATATTTTTTTACGTAGTTCAGATAATCGCTAGGAATTGGCAAGTCCTCCGTTAGTATTCATTGCCATGAAAAGCGCTTTCTCGATTAGCCGTTCGGAACCGGCAGAAAATTGTAGGTCCCCTCCATTCGCTCACAAGGCGTGGTTGTGAGAAATGCGCTAGGCCCAAGGGCTCCTCGCTCTGTTGCGCCACCCTATTTATTTATTTTATTTTAATTCAGATAATTATCTTGAAGCTTAACTAAGAAAGAAACTGTTACTAATAAATTTTTTAGTATCATGAAATCGACATATTTCACCCTTTCTACCTCTGTTAGCTACCACAGTCGAAAGTTTTCGTTAGAAAATTGTTGGGCGTCTTAACAAAATAAAGCCACTCAGGGAAAATTAGCTTGATAGTAGTCACAAAAAAAAAATTGGACCAGGGATCCCGGACTATAACTTGAACATTCCAATAACTTGAACAAATAATTTTTCCCTTTAAGCACTCTATAACTTTAACAGACATATTTTATGACTCGATAACTTGAATTTTTCCCTTAAGTAGCTCTGTTTGAACAAAGCTAAACGAATTTTGAATTTTTGCCAGGCACCTATGATGAGGGTATCAAATGCAGACAGTTTGGAATTTGGATGGGATTCCCTTCCCAGGATAGTTTTTTTAGTATGTATATCTTTATTAGGTTTAATGCTGCATAGTCAAAGTGAATAGCCCTGTTCACACTGTACAATTAATTGGACAGACTTGGGCTTGAACGACCAATGCTTGATAATGTGAACCCTTCCGACGACCGCTTGTCCAACTTGTTTTGGATGGTTTTCAAACATTTTTTAAAATCTAGAAGTTGGATGGAGTGGAAGGGTATGTGACATAAAGTAGGACGACAAGCTTGATAAGTGTGAACGCAAACTACATCAGACCATCCAACTTCCATCAAACGAAGTCTGTCCAACTAATTGTACAGTGTGAACAGGGCTATAATCCCATCTGAACAAGTATTGCCTAATTTTAAGGAAACAACATTTTGAAAAAGTGAAAAATGGGTCTGAAAAAAACGTCTAAAACGAAAAGCTGCAACAATTTAAAAAATTAGAAACGGAGTCAGCGTTACGTCTTGTGCAAAGGAATTTGGTGTTGCAAAAGGGACAATATGCAATATTAAGCGCAATTCAAAGCAAATAACCGAAAGGATTGCAAAAACTATTTCTAGGCCAGGTAAGATGTGCACAATGAAAAAAGCTGAAAATCCTAAAACTGCGAAAACCCATTACAAGTGGTTTCTTAACCAACGTAAATGGAATTTGCCAATAAACGAAAACCGTTTAACAGAAAAGACTAAGCGGCTGTACAAACAATTCGAGGGCATACAAGGAGATTCCTTTAATGCTAGTTCTGCATGGTTCCAAAAATGGAAACCTAGACTTGGTATACGGTTGCTGACAATAAGTGGAGAAAAAACTAGCGGCGGAATCAGGACCAGTCAAGCTGTTTAAAGAGAGATTACAAGCAAAAATTGCATTGCTTCAACTCACAACGCAGCAGATTTACAACGTAGAAGAAACTGCATTGTTGAGGAAAATGTTGCCAAAAAAACTTATGTTTCTTTTGCTGAAAAATACGCTCAAGGTGGGAAAATTCCAAAACAAAGGGTAACATTACTGTTGGGATGCAATGCCACATAATACACATAAAATCGTTCCGCTTATCATTGGAAAGTAAAAACATCCATGTTTTTTTAAAACATTTTGAAATACCAGTAGGGTACAAAAGTTCTGCGAATGCTTGGATGACAAAATATATTTTCAAAGAGTGGTTCTTCAACAGTTTTGTTTCTCAAGTAAGAAAAAATTGCAAAGAGCAAAATCTCCCACCTAAGGCACTTTTGATAATCGATAATGCTCCATTTCATCCACCAGAAGAAGAATTAATTTGGAATCCAATCTTAAATGACGACGGTGATGGATTCATAAATGAAGAAGATGATGTGCCATTATTGTCCATCCTCAGAGAACGATGGAGATGGTGATGGAGTGGCCCAAATGAAGCCTTACAATGTTTGCTGGCAAGAGTAGATAACCAGGTAACTTTCCTCAACTTTTTTTTAAGAACGGGTAACACACAAATTTTTCTATTCTCACAGAAGATGATATCAATGAGGTAATGAAAATGTTCCGGATTCAATTGACAATAGGTACGTTTTTTTTCTCAAGCCTATACGGCTTAAAAAAATTCACGTGCTAAATACAACAAAAATTTAGCTATCTGGGCTTCCCTTAGCCTCATAATTTATTCAGTCTTATTTCCTTAGCCCGATAACAAAAATGTGCTACCAAACTATTTTTTGGAAATGTTATCGAAAATGGCGAAGGCTGTCGTTGGGTCTGTTCGGTGTTGCTACAAACTCATACAATTTGCTAACAATTGTTAACAAATTCATGTTACTGACAAAAATTCAGTTCACAAAAATGTGCAATTTGTAAACTCACCGAACACACCCAACGTACCAAATGACGTTTCTCATTTCTCAATTTTTTCTTTTTTCTTATTACAAAAATTGCTGCCGTCGACGTCGACGACCATTGGGTTACATCTACATCTTCTTTTAACACCAGGAAACCACATTCCTTGACCAAATAACATACAATGATGCAGTCGAAAGTATTTATCTGGAACTGTTGCGGCAACGTGTCTGAGAGAAGCTAGAAGATCAAGAAAATATACCACCAAACCAAACAACAACAAATGACGCTAAAAATTTATCTCAGGATTTTACTAAAATGAATCTCAGGATTTAACATCAAATCAGTGCTTAAGTTTTTTGAAATTGCCAAAGCTAGACAACACATCAAGAACTCTTTGAAAAAGACGGATAGTATTGCGACTTAGCAGCCACACCTGCTTTTCCAGACGACATGAAAGATAATGCTGATCTACGTCAACTAACGGAGGTTCTAAAAAAGTTTACATTCAATCCGAGAATCGTGTAAAATCTCAAGAACAGAAGTTGTCTTCAATCGACTATCGGCTACCGTCAAAAAAAATTGTCCTGATGAAAAAGAGCTGATAATTGATGTATGTAGCAACAAGCGAAAGTGGTTGCTGCAATGCAGCTACTAGCAATGGTGAATCTAATGTCGATTTCCTTTCACCAATTTGCAGTCGACTGCAGTCGCTACTAAATTCGATTCTTTTTTGGGTATTTAGGAAATTAAAAAAGTAGCGATTTTCTTTTTTATGAATGTATGTGTGTCCAACTGACTAATGAAGAAAAACAAGTACCATGAAACAAAACAATTACATTCGTATTGTTAAGCACACAATTTTTATATTTTTTTTCACCAAATGTTTTCCAAATTCACAACTAAATGCAAAACAATTCTCTTTCCTTTAATTTTTTTCATATGCTGATGTTTTTGTTTGCCGTTTTCGATCTGTCAAAATTGTTGTGTGTGTGAAAATCTGTGTGCAAATCCGTCCCAAAAAAGAGATCGACGGCAAGTCGATTTTTTTTTTCCTAAATGAATTCCTTTCAAAAAAAAATTGACTGCAGTCGACTGCAGTCGATTTTTTTTTTGAAAGGAATTCGACATAAGTAATGTACTACCTATACAACAAGTGAGTTTTCCATAAATATTTTGTAGTTGTTTAAATGATTGTATATTTCAGCCATTCCACAAAACACTCCCTCACCTCCACTCGCAACAGTTCTATATCGTCAGACAGAAATGGATTCAGAGTCTCAGGATATTCAAAAATCAAGCGGTAATGGAAGATATTCGATCGGCTTTGCAGCGTGCAAAATCTCTTCCAAAAAAGTCAAAATTCTGCGATTCTCAGATATTACAATGCTCAATAACACGACAAGCGTCAAACGTCAAACGTTTTATTCGCACAAGCATACGGCAAGGTATTGGAAGAGCTCTTACACCAACTTCACATGAACACTGTTAAATAATTGGCACTTACCTTAACCGTTTTATCGACCAAAATTATCAGTCCAACTACTTTAAGCTAAGTCTTAACTCAAGGTAGAAAATGATTGTTTTACAAAATGTCTTTTGAACATTGGTTGTAAAATAGTAAAAAATAAAAAATTTTGTCTATTCTTGTTTTTAATGAAAAATGGTGTACAAAGAGCTAACAGCCCCTAGAAGATTTATAAATTCAATAGTATGCGTTTTGCGTCCGTTTTCTGCACAAATATGCAATGGCATGTTGGGCAAGGAATCAGCTCCAGCCTCCAGGTTGATTGGTTCTTTGCTGGCCTCAGACTTGTTACCTTTAATAGAAAAGAAAAGTGTGATACGAAATAAATTGCGATAAGAAATTAATTATCAATACCAATTTTTATTTTTAGTTTATTTATTTTGAAGCTCGCACCCAAAAGTCTTAATATGTCAAATACATAGTGCTACCAAATTGCTAAATCGTGTTTTTTTTCTCTATTTGATCAAGCCTTTATAGGCTTGAGAAAAAAAAACACACCTAATATTGAAGCTTAAAGTGAATCTGATGCTGGTGATGTTATAATAGTACAAAATGTTGTTACTGACAAAAGGATGCAATTGATTTTTTCGATAAAACCATCGAATGGGCTAGTCAAAATCAGAGAACTTTTTCAGAACTGACAGTTCTCCAGAATCTCTGAGAATCTGAATTTCAAAATGTGCTGCGTAAAGCAAAGCAGTTTAAAATTACGAATTTTTTTCCAAGTCGTCTAAGAACCTCTCACTTAAACAATTAATCTATAATATTGCTATACATATTTACGTTTTAAAAACATTAAAATTAATTATTGTAAGAAAAGAACCACTTTTTATACTGCTCCATTAACTTGAACATCTTTGTAGCTTGAACAATCCTGGTTTCCTACGTGTTCAAGCTAACGAGCTTCTACTGAGTTGACATTTACATGAAAGCAACAATCTATCCAACGAGCTATTACAGACGAAGATTTAACAACCGATCCAAGGATCAAACCGAAAAATATACATATATAAAAATATTGCGCAGTAAAATTTAGGCTCAAACAAACATTACGCAATGTTTCAATACTACCACTAAACTTTGAATCATATTAAGCCGCAATTAGTTATGTTCAATGTTACTGTAGGTGTGTGGGGCGCTCAACTTGCAAATCATATACATATACATAATAGATGCTCATGTTAAAGGGAGCAAGACCAAGAATATCGATCAGATTCTCCGCATCAATGATGCAAATTGGCAACTGAAAGACAGAATCCAACAACCAAAACGAACGACGACGCGACGGGCTATAAATTCAGACCGATACTTTTTTTTTTTGTTTTTTTCTCTTCTCCTTGTTCTCAAATCTCAAGTGTGGGAATCGAGTTCAATAGAAAATTTCTCTTTGATGCGTCAGTTGAACATGTTTCAACATGATAAAAAAAAAAATAGAATCAAGAAAGATGATACTGCGATTTTACACCGAAACAAACACAACAGCTCGTCGTCATGAAGAATGATGAAGCATTGGTCTTAGTTGGAGCGGAGGAGTCTTTCTTGACAACAAACGTGATCTCGTTAGTTTGAAAATTTATTTTTTCAGCTCATCCTATTTGTTTGTGTGTTTCTCCTTTTTTTTTTTATTTTTATGTAAGGTGATGTGAGAAGTGTAAGCGGAGACTTTTTTTTCATTTCCTTTTTTGCATTCTTTGAAGTTATATTCCATTCTATTGCTGAAAAGGATTTTTTTCTGTTTTTCTTTTCCTGTGAAAGGAATACAAAATTGATGGTTTTTCTCGGAAATGGATTTTACGCGAACAGAAATGTTTTAAATTAGTTTAAATTTCTGGTCAAATATTTGAACAAGTTTTCCGATGAACAATCGAGTATTTCATTTACTTGATGAAATATTTTTTTCAACGAAGAGGAAGTAGGTGGTGGATTTGTCTGCACGTGCAGTACTTACACATTATATACTACGAGGATACGCGGACATGCGGATACCTGTAACCTCTTTACAGCACTGCTTTCGTAAAGTTCGAAGCAAAAAGCAATTCTGTTTAATCATCATACTTCGTCAATAGCGACATTCAAAGGAAACCCTCAACTGACCCAAAATCCATTTACTCACGATTCACCCAACATAGCAGTTTGAAAAAAGAAAACCCTATAAGTTAGTTAAGGGTAAAAGCTTTTTACTTTGATTACACACTTTACATGGATATGACTTTATTATCCATGTGTCCATCTGCACAAGCATCCCTATCCTTTGATATACGTTTCCCTTATAAAACAATTATTTCAAAAAATAAAAAGAAACCCAATGCTGTTTTACGTGGTAGTGATACACATCAGACCATACACACCC
The DNA here is from genome assembly GCA_949752695.1 of Melanostoma scalare. Taxonomy (NCBI): domain Eukaryota; kingdom Metazoa; phylum Arthropoda; class Insecta; order Diptera; family Syrphidae; genus Melanostoma; species Melanostoma scalare. The sequence goes on along the minus strand of OX456984.1, from coordinate 268,664,786 downwards.
TAATACGTAGGTGGGTCAAAGATGACCTTGTTCTGTATAAAGGGTGAGTCATCTTGTGCACTCTTTTCAAACCAAAAGTTATTTAAACACTGCAAGTTGCAAGGTCCAACGAACAGCCTGTTTGTGTATAAGCGGAGCACTGAGATCAACACCCTCGGCTGCCCTAAATACACTTCTTAACCTCACACCACAAGATATCTTCAGCAAACAAATGGCCGCCAGTGCAGCCATTCGTATGAGAGCTATCTCCCAATGGACCGTAAATAACATCGGTCACGCTACGATCCTAAATTTTTTCGGATCAATCCTTTGCCACTCCGACTACACCATCCCCCAATTGGTTTTTGATAATAAGTTCCAAGTCTCAATCCCACCGAGAACGACCTGGGAAGACGATGAATTTTTGAGAGATGATTCAATTCATTTCTATACAGATGGTTCAAAAACCGAAGAAGGGGTAGGCTGCGGGGTGTACTCAAACCGACTTAACGCAAGTCTCTCGTTCCGCCTTCCAAACCATTGTAGCGTGTTCCAAGCGGAAATTCTGACGATCAAAGAGGTCCTATCATGGCTAAGAGAAAACGTGATATCCTCAACGAATATCCGGATTTTCTCAGATAGTCAAGCAGCCCTCAAATCACTCGGCGCTGTTTCTACGAACTCAGTAACAGCCCTTAACTGTCGCCTATCTCTTAGGGAGATGGCTGAACAGTTCAATATTCACCTTATTTGGGTGCCGGGGCACAGAGATATCGTGGGTAACTGCAAAGCCGATGAACTCGCCAGAGAAGGAACCGTTCTACCGATCTCAACCAGCAGGTTGAATATTGGTATACCAATCGCTACATGTAAACTTATGCTAAAGCAAGAGGCAATGGACAGAACAAATCACAGGTGGAACAATATCACCACGTGCGTGGCAACAAAACGTATATGGCCAGGACTTGATCCAAAACACCAAAACGCACAAGACATTTGTTATCCATTACCAGATTGCAAGTTAGCTCCGTAATCAATGTCATTACCGGACGTTGTCTGATAGGAAGACACGCCATAAGACTTGGCGTTCCCTCTAATGACTTCTGCTTAGATGAGGCGGAGGAGGAGACAATCCCACACCTCCTCTGCTCATGTCCTGCACTCTCTTTTAAAAGAAAGCGGCATGTGGGGAAATATTTTCTCGATGATCCAAGCGATCTGGCGAACACAGATCCCCTACATCTCCATCGCTTTATTAAAAGCTCCAAATGGTTTTGTTAAGTGAGGTACTCCCTCGCATATTTTCTATGGTATCACAATGGACCTAGTGTTGGTCTAAGTGTGTCAGGTGTATTCCTGACAGCCATTGTAACCTAACCTAACCTAACTGCAAGTTGCGCTTCCCGTTTGAAATTTTGACTGGAAGGCAGTATTAAGCCCTGCGCAAACGTCTTGCGATGCGATTTCATGAAATGCATGTAATCTTATGGAGGTTTGACAAGGCTTAATACCTCTGCGGAGTAAAACTAGTCGTTTTACACTAAAGGTTTATAAGAACCTGTGTTCGGTGTCCTAAGTCTTGTCTTTATTGGGGGCGTGAGCAAAGATGAGGCTGATGTTGGAGAACAGACTTTGATTTGAATTGCCGAAAGGGGCTCATTCAGCGATAGAAAACTCAAGACTTCCTTCCTGAGTCGGGTTCAAACTACGAATTCGCGTCCAAATAGATGCTGCTGTTGGTTGGTGCTGTTCATAGCACTCGCCGAATTGAATATCACAGACGTTCAATTTTCTTAGGCTGGCTAAACCGCTTCCTATAGGCCTGAGCTCCGATAATAAGTCGAAATAGTCCTGATAAGTTAGCCACTAAGTAGTTAAATCTGACTGGTACTGAAGACGCCACAGTTGACATTATTTAAGGAAATTCCTACACTGCCACCTGTTGTAAAAGGAGATATACCTCAGTTTCCAAAGCAGTCTCTATCTGTATTTGGCTGTCTGTTTGTTTCTCTGTCTGTCGATCTGTCTGTCGATCTGTCTGTATATCTGTATGTGTGTATGTCTGTATATCTGTCTGTATCTGTCTCTGCCTGTCTCTCTCTCTCTCTCTCTCTCTCTCTCTCTCTCTCTCTCTCTCTCACACACACACACACTCTCTCTCTTGACAGCCCTTGTTGTTGAGGTACTAGGTAAACCGGTCAGCGTTGCCGCAGTAAAATTTTTTAAGGTGCCATTTTCGGTAACCAAAGGTGCCAACTGCAAAAAAAAAAAAAAAATAGGGTGGCGCCACAGAGTGAGCCCTTGGGCATAGCGCATTTCTCGCAACCATACCTTGTGAGGGAATGGGGGGGACCTACAATTTTCTGCCGGTTCCGAACGGCTAAGTGATAAAGCGCAATGAATTTACTAACGGAGGACTTGCCAATTCCTCGCGAAAGGCGATACCCATGAAAAAACATTTTTGCCTCTGCTGGGATTCGAATCTCGAACGTCTGGGTTAGCAGGTGGACATGCTAACCATCACGCCACGGGTACCACCCATAAAGTATCATCACGATTATTTGGGCTTGAATTAGTACACACACACACGATATGTATGTTTAACTACTTTGAAAAAAAAAACATTCCTTTCAGTCTTTTTGAATGACTATATTAAGTTTTCTTCATTAAAATGTATCAAGCTCTTAAGGTGCCAAATGAGAGCTAAGGGTGCCAATCGAAACTAAAGGGTTCCAAACACATTACACAATTGTGCCACTTCGGCAACGCTGATACCGGTATGCGATGTCCAATATCACAGTGAAGTTGAAAGTAAGAGGGGGATGCGATACATTCTTGAGTGAACAAATGTCTTCAATTTCAACTATGAATGAGAAAGCTTGCTCTTGCTAACAAAGCTATAATACAGGGAAGAAATATTTTTCGTTTTACTGCAATTGAAAAATTAAACTTGTATTTGGCTCACCCCTTACAGGTGAACACAAGGAATGTTTGTCTGTGGGCTTATTACTCTCTCTATATGTAGAAGTTTATGGAAAAAATTTCGAGGATTTACATTCAACACACTTAGATGCCAATCTGCTTGCTTTGAGATGGAGTGTCCATTGACAGCTTTAATTTATGCCCTTTGAACTGTGTGCTTGTGAATGTAATTGGGAACGTACCAAAGTCGTTTCGAGGACCTTCGGAAGGACGAGCACAGCACCTTTATAATTTTATTACCCTGATACGGGTTTAAAGGATACAATTCTCGCAACAAGTACTTACAATAACTTTGATTATTATCAGATTTCAAGATTTATACAGAGCCAATGGGATCCATGGTGTAATCAAAGCGACCTTGAATAAATATTTTGTTAGTCCCTTTTTTCAGGATGTTTTTTGGTAAACGATGTAAAATACAAGAACATGATGTTATGAGTTGATGTGCATGTGGTCACAACCAATTTTCCATCCTGAAATTCTTCAATTTATAAGACCTTCATCCGCCCAAAACTGGAGTATAACTCCCATATCTGGTCAGGTGCTCCTCAAACATCTTGATAGGGTACAAATTAAAGCGTTAAAATTGATAGGTGATAGTTCAATCGTAGAATCGATTGATTTTCTTGAACATCGTCGAAAAGTCACCTGTCTCTCTCTTTCATATCGCTTTTTTTTACAAACAGTGCTCTAGTGAAATAGCCAGTTGCATTCCTCCCCTGAAACAATTTAGCCGCAACACCCGACTTGCTAGGAATGCTCATCAGTTTTACCTTGAGCCCAACTTCGGGCGTACAGTCAAGTATAGAGATTCATATTTTAGTCGCACCACCCGTATGTGGAATGCTTTACCTGGCTCTGTGTTTCCCCTGCATTACGATTCACAAAGATTCAAAAGCAACGTGCATCGGTGTCTCCTATTAAACCCTCTCCTACTTTCCTAAATGCTCGCACTGTGTTATACAACATTATAAGGGTAGTCATAACCCCTTGATATGCGCGTTAATTAAAAAAAAAAAAAAGTAGTTCAACAATGTCGACTATATTTTGTGAGTCTTGGCAGTACTACCTGCGACTCCTAAGCGATCATTTTCGACGTTGAGGAGGATTAAAGCTTACCTGAGAATTACGATGGGACAGGAATGACTAAATGGTCTTGCTTCTTAAATATCCATACCCTTATTGAACTTACCGAGGACGGAATTCTAGTGGAATTTTTCAAAAACCTCAGGATTTACGTGTGTTTAAGGAAGCCTGCTCTTTAGTTTTTTATGAAATGTAATAATAATCAAACGTGGTACCCGTGGTGTGATGGATAGCATGTCCGCCTGTTAATCCAGAGGTTCGAGTTCGAATCCCACCAGAGGCAAAAATGTTTTTAATACGGGTATCACCTTTCGCGAGGAATTGGCAAGTCCTCCGTTAGTATTCATTGCCATGAAAAGCGCTTTCTCGATTAGCCGTTCGGAACCGGCAGAAAATTGTAGGTCCCCTCCATTCCCTCACAAGGGATGGTTGTGAGAAATGCGCTAGGCCCAGGGGCTCCTCGCTCTGTTGCGCCACCCTATTTATTTTTTTTTTAATAATAATCAATAAAGTTCTTGAATTTTCAAAATAGTAGATAATATTACTTCTCCTTTACTTTTTTGTCTTGCTCATGCTATATTTTTCCGTCCCGTAACGAAATTTTAAAATTAGGAGCCGATAAATGTTACAAATAACATCTTTTATTTTCCCGATTGGGGGGGTCCGGACATGAAAACCACCCCCGTGGATCCTCCACTGAGTGAAAGACATTTCTCTGACACAAAGCAAAAAGTTTGCTATATCTTCATCATCAACAAGTGTAATGGACAAAATCCTACAAGTGGCTCCTGACTTGTGGACTTGTTGCTTTGTGTTGCAAGCCCATAGCTACTCTGTTGGTATTAGCTCAGGCTTTCCCTATAGAACCACCTTTAAGGAAACAGGAGGAGAATTTTATATCTTAATTTTTTATAGTTTAAAAATCAATCTCAGTATTCAAATGGTGGTTTCCAATCGCCTCTTATAAACGCAAATTCTACCTCGGGTATACCTCATACTCATCCGTCAAATAAACCAATACGAAATAACTGATTGATTTTCCAAAATATCCTGGGCCAATTAGTTAGGCATCACATCATATGATGTTGAACTCCATCAAGGACTGATTATCTACATAAATATTCATTGAAATGTGCACATATTTTGATTACATTTCATTTCATTGATTACTTCATCTGAAAACAATAAATTTCAATTTCGCTGAATACCAATAAAGTCGAAATTGCATTTGATATTAACTGAAATTTGAAACAGAATACGCAACCGAACGAACAAAAAACAAATTTATTTAATTATAATTAAATGCAGCGGCCTCTATATCCATAACAATAATACTGTGTGCTGAAGCCCGTATAGCTCAGTTGAAAACGTGAAGCTGTAAAAGTTTCTATTTATTTGCATCTCTTTGTCATACATAACCAAAATATTTTTAGGCCGACGAGGAGGAACAGACGCGACGGAGGAAGAGAAGCGCATTAGCGATAGCCTGGGAAAACTTTGCCCCAGAAATGGTTTTCGGTTATTGTCATTTGGAAAATCACGATTTAAGACGACATAATGCCAACATAATCCACACAAATTATGCTAACGAAGGTCTTGTTGGACGGATCTAAGTTTGTTTTAAAAGTGTGCCCGGGTCCGACACTCCCTGGGCGCTATTCAAACCATCATCATCATCATCATCATGGTTGGCTTGAAGCACCATCGCACCGGTTTCACCTGTGCACCATTGTGTGGGTATGGCACAATAGTTTGTTGTTAATGCCATGGGAAAGAAACTCACCCAGTTCACACGCGATGTGATGGAGAAGACTAAAAAGTTAGGTTCAGTAAAATCAACATAATAGCGTTGATCAGCTACGTATTAACTTTTCGTGTATGGAAATTTGTGTTTCGTTCGCTTTAAGTTTTGTTTAAATTAAATTTTTTTTTCTATGCTCGATTAGCGGTTTGAATGTGAAATAATATAACAGATTACAGATAACCATTAACCCGAACGCCCACTTCAATGGTTTTGGGTTTTATTTTTAGAGACAGCGCCAATGTGAACTTGAGAAGTGCATTGTTTTGCATTTGAATTGAGTAAAGGGCCGTGAGAAAATTCAATTTTACGAAGATAATTTTGACAGGTTGTTATGCATGCTCTGACTGTCAAGAAAGTCTTTCAAAAAAAAAATAATTTCATGATCGATAAATTAAAAATTAATGGAGCTTTCTAAATTGAATTCGTCTTAGGCGCTTGGAAAAGTGTGATAGTATTTTAATTTGGGTGGCTTTTTCTTAGCTTTAAATTTTTTTTCTATGTTCTTCTTCTTCTTTTCCCTTTACGACAGCGCTGCGTACTCTTTAAAACATTTTTTGACAGAAAATTTAGGAGTTGGCAAGTTTACCAGTTAGGGATGGTTCCATGTCGCCTTCCATGCGCCTGTTTAAACCAGGAGTGTTTTAGCAATTTTTCTTTGGGAGCGTGTCTGAACGTTGCATTACATTTTTACACTGCCTTTTTTACTGGATCTCTCCTTTGAATATGAACACCAACAACCAACTGAGAAGGTAGTACTCTTTTTCTGCGATGGTGTTTTCGACGAAGACCTCCACGGATTTGTGTACTTTTAATGTTCCAATTCGATCAACGATCAAGCTTTGTTAGTCCTACTGCCACACAAAGAATCTTCATCTCAGTAGCCAATAGCCATCAAGTTTCTCTTTTACTTTTTAGCTGGACGCATAGAGTTTTCCCTTCAGCTTGGGGACTATTTTTCGAGCACAAAAGGCAACGAATCTTCAAGTCACTCAATCTAATCTACGCTTATCCGAATGTTGTTGATTTCGTCACCAGAAGATGCTTAAGTATTTATCATACATCCCAGACATTAGGTTTGTTCGTTGAGGGTCGCCCTGGGGTCGCCATAAAGCGTTTTTTGAGAAACCCAAAGTCGCTCTGAATGTCAAGTTGAGTGTTTTTTGAGCCCAAGGGTTGAACTAGGTTTTCCATAAACTCGCTCTAGCTTTTTGCTGTGGCGAGTTGAGAGCTGTCAAAGGGCACGTATTTTTTTTTTTAATGACAGGGATGTGTGGTGATTTGTGGTTTAGCGTTTTTTGACGACTGGAAAACCTGGGTCAACCCTGGGAAAAGTTCAACGAACAGACCTATTAACAGTCGAACGTTTGAATTGCATACTATGACTGGTCGTTTGTACTTCCAAGCTTCGAATTGAAAAAACGATTATAATGAGTCAAGGAGACATCTTATGTGTCCAAGAAACGATGTGGCAGAGTACAAAAAACAACTTCCGTAGTTTTTTGGATGTAAAGATAAACGTAAAAACAAAATCGGTATCATCTTTGCGGAAGAGCTATACTTGGCAACATGTTAACCATTTCGAAGCCTAGTGACTTGATGATGTCTCTCAAATTGGTGATGAATGCTTCCCAAATCCCAGCTTGGATGTGAATAGGTAGAAAAAGATGCATTTTGGCTTAATTTTCACAGTCTACTATACCGAAAGAGTAGTTTTGGCTTTTTGGCAGAGATTTGATCGGATATGTTGGGAGTTCAATAAAGGATTATGAGGACTGACAACACACACTATGTGCTATGTCATTTTCAGCAGAAATGCTCTTTCTCATCCAAAATGATTATCATTTACAGCCAAACTTATGAAGCCTCGGGTGAAAGACTACATATTGATGCTCGTTAAAGTTGTTGCCCAGCAGTCTTCTGCTGACAGAATTCTTTCTAAGGAGGTGAGGAAGGAATTGCAACTTAGTGGTATAATTTTGACAAGAGTTATTGATTTTGAATTTGCGAAAATATCTGTGTTGGTGTTAAACAGTCCAAAATGCAGGGAACACAGCACAAAGTATGAGAGATTGACTTCAACAAACTTGGCTTTTAGAGAGCCAAATCATTGCTAGGGGTATTAAAAGGACACTTACCAACAAGCTAGAGAAACATGGTGGTAGAATGATGAAGCTTAAGAAGAATAAGTAAGAAAAAAGCGTCCTTCAGAGCAAGGGTAAAGTCCCCGTCAAATAATAGAGGTGAAAATGGTCGCCTCGAAATAGAATAAAGAAGCTGCAAAGCAGCAGGAAAGAGGTTCACCTAACTCCAAACAGAACATGAAGGTAATGTCTCAGGAGCTGGAAGAAATTTTTTTTTTTAGAATGAGAATTATGAGAACCCCGTCTGGACATTTTCTTTTCTTTCAGCTTCCCAGCCTCCCTTGAGGTGAAATTTTAACCACTCCATCTACCACAAAAAAGGGAATGCTGCTATCCTGGTACTAGTAGTAGTAGTAAAATTAATTTTATTGTGTAGTATATGTTACAGTGGTTATAATTTTCTATGAACTTAAATAGCTATGGCATTGCCGTCAGCTCGGTTAGCAAATTAATGAGAATTTTCTTAACAGAAAGTAAAATAATTAAACAAATTCAGTTATAAGTAACATCCTATATTGATATATGGTTTTCAAAAAAATATAGAGCGTCTTCCAGTCAGTATCATTAAGTACGGTGATTGTTTCTTGCAGCGTCATAGTTTTCTTATTGAAATATGAATTTCGATAAGGAGCAAATATTGGACATATACTTATCAAATGGAAACAGTCTTCTTTGGCTTTTAAATTGCGTAATGTGCAGAACTGGTTGAAACTGCCGTTGTAAGGCTTTCCGTTGAGGTCAAGAACTTCGCATCTTGTTTTGAATATCAAAGAAATTTCGTTGTAGCATAGCGAATAATTGAAGTAGTTTCTTTCCTCCAGATTAAGTCTCAGCTGGGAGTAGAGAGTTCTACTCTCCGACTTTCGTGCTTCCTCCATGAATGTACTATGAACGGAGATTTCATGTACTTGAATTACCTTGTACAGCTGCTCCTTCAAATGGTTCAAATTTAGATTGAACGTAACCTCTTCACCACATATGTTCCCTAACTGCTTCCACTTTGCCACCCACCAATCTTCCTGGTACTACAATGGACCGGCAATTAGGTCTGAATGCAGAATGCTCTAGATTGGCATAAGCCTCATGTTTTTTTTTTATAAAAAAAAATTTTAAATGAGAATGTTCAGGTGGAGTGGCCGAAGCACAGTAGATGTATCTTAAGGAAGCATCTTGAGTCTCTTTTCTTTATTACTGTCCTTGACTACCTGCTGGAAGATAAAGAACTAAACACCAATTTACACCAACAATTTTCTTCTTACGACGTAGAAATCATAAGCGTGAATCCTACATCGCTGCTAAAAGTAAAAATTTTAGAAGGTAGTGGGTACCGCATTTGTTCGCAAAAGACTGAATACTTAGGTATGTCGCAGGTTTTCTTATCCACACTTGTCAAATCTGGAGACTTATTTCAAATATGTATACAAATATTCGGGATCTTCAATATTCAATGTTGATTGGACTTAGATAAAGCTTTTTTGAGTTTTTTAGTTGAGATAATCCACGTCTTTTTTAGTCTAATAAATGAAAAGATTGAATTTATAAATCTCACTTGGATGTGAGACGTTGTATATTTTTACACAAAATTATACATAATAAGGCACCTCTTGTACATTTATAATAAACTTCAATTTGCCCAATCTTTAAGAACTACGAATTTTTTAGTACCAAATTACAACTACTTGAACTCTTCACGGCTTTTTATTGTGTATGTAATTAGGCTTTGGAACACTCTACCGATTACCATTAAAAGAATAATTAGAATAACAAACTTTAAAAATGCAATCACTGCTCATTTTCGCTAAGGACTATTGTAAAAACTAAAACTTAAACTTAAACAGATTAAAATGTACAATGAAAAAAAAAAAAAAAAAAAAAATGATTTTTAAAATTTGTTGCTATTACTAAATTCAGTTAATCTACTATATTACCATTTGTATTTTGTTTTAAGTTTATTTATCGATAATGTTTACTTATCATCATAGTCCGTATTTTTAAGTACTATAAAAGACTACGTCTTACTTGTACATTCTCAATAAATTGAAATTGATAAATTGAAATTGATGGAAGCATTGCTTCTGAAATCTACATCTGAGGAAATATAAAAAGTGTTTTAACTGTTAAAAACTTTACTAATCTTATTAGATAAAGCGTCTGCGTTTGATACTTTGTTTAGTTTGTTTTTGTGAATTGTAATGTCGGGCAAATTTCGAGTCGATTTTAGCAACATTAGGGGGTTGCGATCTAAATTCTTTGCTGTGTACGCTCACACTGCAAAATGCAGGACAGCTGTTTTGGCACTGAGTGAAACACAGGTGGGTGTTGATTCTGATCCCTCAGAGTTCTACCTTCATGGGTATAGCTTAGTGCCATTATTCTTTTCTTCATCACCATGGTCTTGCCGTTTATGTTCGTAGTGATATTGCTTATCAACTTCAGCCACAGTAAGGTATCTGTTCTAATACGAACTTTAATTTCATGTGCATAAGCAAATGATCCATTATTGTTTTACTTATTATCCATCACCATAAAGTAAGGCAAAAAATACTGCTTTGCCCAAAAGGAACCATAAACTTTTGGTCCTTTGTTAAGAACATTAAGAACTCGACCACGTCATCGGTCCCATCGCTCGTTTTCAATGACTCTCCGTATGTCCTGATAGTATATTGGCTCCGCCTGAGCTTGTGTCTGCTAATTCTTTGATGAAGCTGATATTTTTTCGAACTCGCTCGGTTGCGAGAGTCCTCAAAGATCTCAATATACATAAATCCGCTGGGCCAGATGGTATCCCCGCCGTTATTCTGAAGAGGTGTTCTTCCACGCTGACAAAACCACTGCGTAAGCTTTTCTATCTATCCCATTCTTCTGGACTCTTCCCGAGTAAATGGAAAACTGCATTTGTCCAGCCGGTTCCTAAAAAAGGCGAATCTTCCTCCACTTCCAATTATCGTCCAATTGCACTAACGTCTCTTCTTTCCAAGGTCATGGAAACGTTGATAAACTGTCAACTAATGAAATATCTTGAAGAACGAAAGCTTCTCAATGACCGACAGTACGGCTTTCGTAGCAAAAGGTTCACTGGTGATTATATGACATATCTTACTGAAAAGTTGGACCAGTCTTTACACTGCTTTGGAGAGAGTAAGATTATTGCTCTTGATATTTCTAAGGCATATTTGATAGAGTTTGGCTTCAGCTCTCTTATCGAAAATGAGTGCTTTTAGCATCGATGAGTCTCTTCTTCATTGAACTAGAAAATACATTTCGGACCATTCAATACAAGTTGTGTTTGATGGTTTCAAGTAGTCTGTCACTCACCTTACAAATGCTGGTGTGCCCCAGGGCTCAATTTTCTCTCCGACTCTCTTCCTTATCTTCAATAATGATCTCTTATCTGAAACTTCTAATCCTCTCAATTATTTTGCTGGCGGCTCAACCCTTAAACCCATTGAGTTCTGGCATTGACGTCATTAGTTGTGTAATAAAAAGCGAGTAGAGTTCAACGCTACGAAAACAGAAGGTTGTTAATGCTTAACATCCCCCATGGCCATTATCTATGAACCGTATAGCTGCATCCAAGAAACCGAAAAGCTTTCAGTACTTGATATGCGTGTAAACTATGATCTTCGTTGGAATGACTACATATTTGAAGTCGCCGAAAATGCTGCAAAATGCTTAGGTTTCTTAAGACGATGCAGGAAATTCTTCACCACTTTTCTGATTTGGCTACAATTTATAAAACCTACATCTGTCCTAAAATGGAGAAAAACTCCCGTATCTGGTCAGGTGCTCCTCAAACATATTTGCGTCTACTTGATAGGGTACAAAACAGAGTGTTGAGATTGATAGGAGATATTTCAAAAGTAGGATCGATTGATTCTCTTGAACATCGTCCAAACGTTACCTGTCTCATCGTCTTTTATCGCTTTTTTCACAAACAGTGCTCTAGTGAAATAGTCAGTTGCATTCCTCACCTGAAACAATTTAGCCGCAACACCCACCTCGCTAGGAATGCTCATCAGTTTTACCTTGAGCCCAACTTCGGACCTACACTTAAGAGATTCATATTTTAGTCGAACAACCCCAATGTGGAATTCTCTACCTGTCTCTGTTTTTCCCCTACATTAAGATTCACAAAAATTCAAAAGTTACATGCATAGGTTTCTGCTTTTAAATCCTCTCCTATTTTCCTAAACTGTGTTTTTTCAAACGTTATAAGGGTATCCATAACCCCTTGATGTGCGCCTTAATTATATAAAAAAAAATAAAACTAAGATTCGCAGCCGCCTTCACGCCGATAATACCCATTCTGAAAATTGTGACCGACGCTGATGTCAGTTGGTATTAAAAATACTTACCAGGGCGGCTCAAAAGAGCGGAGAGACACGGGGTGAAGGAATTTCTCACATTTGTGGCAGTGACAATTGTTTTCTATCCTTTGTCATCAATCCATTAATTTGGAGCATGAAACAGTAGGCAGTCAACAAATTCTGGTAAGAATAATTCTCCTCAGCTTTAATCTTCAAAGGGTTAAATCTTCAACTCAAACTGAAAACGAATAATTTTATAGTATTTGCTTATTGATTTTCATATGAAACATGTTTCAACTTTCAAGGAATTCTTAAAGCTTTAAGAATTGGTTCTCCTCCTCATCATCATCCATCAATAATGCCTTTGATTTATCCCGATTCTAAGGGAAACCCTTATTCTCAGAATAATTTCACCGTACTCATCTAACTTTTTACGGTTCAAAGAAAAAAAGAAAAGAAAAAAAAACAATTGAGGAAAGAGGTGGTACTTTTCTCGCTTTCTCGTTAAAAAGATCGTGAATATAGGAATGATTAGGGGCAATTTTTTTCAGTTGAAGTTGACTCTCAGCCGGGGAACTGGATTTCTTCACTCGAAGATTTTTGGAAAAAAAGTTTCTCTGTTTATTCGAAGTTTCGAATTTCTCAACTTCCGAAATCAACAAAAGTTGAAGAAGTCATAGCGAAGCGAAGTTAAAGGATTAAATTTGTAAACTAAAATAAGGAAATAAAATTCAAAATTTCTCTTGATTTTTTCCTGAAACCATTCCCACAAAGCCAATAAACTAGTTCACTTCTCTTCCTGATTTGAGTATTGATGTTGGATGGTGCGTGTGAACCAATTTTAATTCAATTATAATATCAGCAGCCAGCACACAGACTCACCACAGTCACCACATGAACCTCAGCACACATCACGTTATAATTTCACTCTTCTCGAGTTCTGCATCGGCGTCAGTGTCCAACACCAAATGGCACGAAAAATATCTATAGTCAAACTGATTAGGAAAAAATTGTTTTTTTTTATTTGTTATGAGGCGTTGGATGAAAGGAATGAATAAATTTCATGCAACTGGAATATCACTTAATCCCCCTTTGATTTTCCTCTTCACGTGTAATTCTGAGGCAAACTCGATCTTCTTGAGTTCATAAAACCGGACAGGCATCGAGGTATCGTGTTCAAATTAAGTCTTAAGACATTTTTCAATTTGACGCTCTGGAAGGATAAAAGCAAAAATCACTCGGTTTTTAGTATAACATATACCTATGGCTTAACAAAAGAAGGAAATATAGGACTCACTTCAAAAAAAATCTGCGTTTTGAATCTTCGCGGTTTTTTTACTTGCGATTATAGGTACTATAAGGCAAGTCTTGCAATCGTAAAACATGACATTACGATGATAGAGAATTCGAAAAAAGTGGGTCCTGCAATTCTGTCTGTCTGTCGGTATATGGATCTACAGCCTGAACCAATGGACCGATTTTCTTCAAGATTTGCAGTTAGGGTCTGTGGAGCAGCCTACAGAGGGGTTTTTGGAATTGAGTCTCTAGGTCTTGAAATAACGGTACCTGCCATACAACCGATATGATAATACTTATTTTTCTCAAAAACGGCTCCAACGTTTTCGATAAAATTTTGCGTGAGGGCTTCATTTTGGATTTTTTTTCTTATGATGTAAAAAAAATTTGTCTAAAAAAGCTAAAAACGGTACCCCCCTAGTACCGTTTTTCTCAAAACCGACTTTCTCGTTAATGGCTGACATGATCTTGACGAAACTTTGGATTTAAAAAGTCGCAAACTGTTAAAGAAAGACGGCATATCAATATTTAAAAAAGTTTAGTTCTGGAAATTTTTATAAATTTTTTTAAAAAATTTTGATTTTTTGAAATAACTTCAAAACTATAACTTAGTTTTTTTTCAATTTTTTTGTCAAAACAACTTCTATCAAGATCTAAAACTTTGAATACTTAGCTTTTAAAAAACAGTTTTCAAAAAAGGTGAAAAATAAAAAACCGTTTTTTGAAAAAACTGCTCCAACGATTTTGATTAAATTTTCATAATACATTATTATTAGCAATTGCAAAAGAATGGCGTTTTTAGATTTTTGCTTGAAACCTTTGGAATATTTAATTTCATTTTTTCATTATTTTGCGTGATTTAATTCAATTTCCACAATTAATGTGTAGTTGGCAACCCTGTACCACAAAATATATTATGAAGAGCTAATACCAAAACCTTTAGAATTAGGACTAATACTCACGATTTAGATTTTAGCCGCGTTTTATTATTGATCTGATCCGGATCAGATCATGGGTTTATTAGCGTTACAACAACAAAGCGAAATCCTGCTTTTTAGTTGGATCTATTTTTGTGATCTAAAAATTAGTTCTTCTATTTCACACAAGAGGAGACTTTCCATTGAAACGTTGGTATCATTTCCAATATTTCCAATAACAACAGTATTGCCACATGAACATTTTTATCTGTGTGAAATGAAATATATTTTAGATAGATACCGAGAAACTTCACATTTATTCATTTTTGTATAATACATGACATAATGAAAAAGTTTTACAAAACAAAACATATATTCGTGAAATTAATAAGAATAAGTGCAAAAAATGTATATTTGACAAAGTGGATGAATATCATTTTGCCCTAAAAAAAAGAACAAAAAATTAACCATTGAAAAAAAAGTTCGTAGGGCAACTCTGCAACTCTTTTGAAATGTCAGTTGAGAGAGCGAGTCTCTCACAGGCACAGCTTCCAACCAACTGGAAATACGATGATCTAAAGCTGTTTTATTATCAAGATCTGATCCGGATTGGATCATTGTGATAATAAAACGCGGCTTTTGATATAGTATTTAGAATACAATCGCAAGTTCGTGCGACCCAGTCGTGCCCATTTTTTATTTAAGCTCAGGACATAAATCCCAAAATTTTAATAGAAAAAAATCGTCGAAAGTCAAGTAAATAAAATAAAAATATGTAAATAAGGTGGCGTAACAGAGCGAGGAGCTGCAGGGCCTAGCGCACTTCTCACAACCATACCTTGTAAGGGAATGGAGAGGACCAACAATTTTCTGCTGGATCCGAACGACTAATCGAGAAAGCGCTTTTCATGGCAATAAATCTATTAACAGAGGACTTGTCAATTCCTCGCGAAAGGCGATACCTGTGGAAAAACAATTTTGCCTCTGTTGGGATTCGAGCCACGAACTTCTGGGTACAGGCAGACATGCTAACCATCACACCACGTCGAAG
Source organism: Melanostoma scalare (assembly GCA_949752695.1). Lineage (NCBI taxonomy): Eukaryota > Metazoa > Arthropoda > Insecta > Diptera > Syrphidae > Melanostoma > Melanostoma scalare. Next base: position 268,649,223 of record OX456984.1, on the reverse strand, counting down.
GTCAAGTCATTGAAAAACATGCTCTGAGAGCTGTAAAAGTTATACCAACATTTGGGAGACGATAGTAAAACACTCATCCTTCAATCGCTGAAAGCAAAAGGTATATGCAGCAATCTTTTGACATCGAAATCGGCAATAAACGATTCTAGGCTGAGTTTGAGATTTTGTATATAATCGCTCACTGCCTGCAATAGTGGCACAACCAATTTTTTTTAGCTTCGAGATGCTTTTTTTCATCTGCATTCTATTTGCTTATAAATTATAAAACCTTGACACGGATTTGCCAATTAGATACGAAAAGCCATACTGACCTATAACTTCCTTGCAAAGTTATAAAAGTTGGGCGGCATCCACCCATTTGTCGGAGAGTGTAAAGCAAAGACTGCTATGACTGCTATTATACGGTGCAATTTGTTGCACGAAACTGTTCGAACACCATAAGTGCAAAAGAGAACGAAAGTTCGAAAAACAGAGATGGACAATGTGCTACCGTGTGTCGCATGGGTTATGGTTTCGTGAAACAGCTTTGACGTTTCTCTTTGGGCGCGTTCGAGAGCCTATCGGATAGCTTATTTCAGATAGCAGTATCTTGGATACCTTTTTGAACGATCTGCTGTGAAATATTAAAATTCGACTTTTGAAAATAGAAAAACATTCAAAATATCATTGCAAGACGATTATAACTTATTTTTTTCGATTTCCCATGAGTTTAAAAAGACTCTTATGCTGAAATAAATGCACACCAAAACAAAAAATCAACATGAAAAGAAATAAAAATAAATTTTCTATCAGCTGATCACTTGAATAGAAAGGTATACCAAATATACTCGGATACCTTTAGATAGCTTTTTAGTTGAAATGGGTGTGACTCTGCTAAAAGTTTAACAAGTAAACAACAACAACAAGCTATCCGGATACGATTCTCGAACGCCCCCTTTGTCTTTGTTCGTGTTTTTGTTTATTCTGTTTCATTTGGTTCAAAAATAAGAAATAGTACTAATAATAATGACTTTTTTGTTTTTCAATTGCCAATAAAAGAGGTTTTGAAGCAACCAGGCACTGCTAGATAACTATTTTTCCCCAAAAATAAAAACACCGAATGAGAAATAAAGAGAAATGTGAAACTAGTTTCATGAAACTGGATTTCATCGTGTAATTACACTTGCGACACGGAATGACAGAACAAAGAAGAATTCGAAGTAGTTTCGTGCAACAAATTGCACCGTATAATAGTAGTCAAATTAAATCAAAAGTCTGCAGACGCCATTTCAATGAATAATGGCCATCTCTGGGAATTAAAAAGAGATATCAATCATCAATGTGCCGATTTTGCAGAAAGAAAGAAATTTTAATAATAATGGCGTCTTGGTCTTGAGTTCAAAATTGAATTTTTTTGAGTTGTGCCACTATTGAAGGCAGTGAGCGTAATAATATGTAATAATAAATATCACATCAAATAGGTACGTCCTCAGCATCTCAATTAAATCAACGTAACGAAACTTTCACTGCTTTCACATTTGAAACTAAATGTTTTTGACTTGTACTGTACTGTGTTAGATACCGTGGACATAAACCATAATGCAAAATTGCTAACTGTAGGTACTACAGAAAATGGAAGCCATTTAAAAATTGTGTTATACAGTTTCCGGTGTTATTGGATTTTTAAATGTTAGAGCCGTTTAATTTAAAATTTTCATTTTAGATTCTAAAGACATCGGATTCGAAATTTTTTTAAATGTTTTGTCGAACACAAAAAAGCATTAAAAATTAAAAGAAAAATTCAGCGCAGAGGACTGAAACACTCGCCCTTGGTTACCATGTAGAATCTTTTTATATCCAAAGCAAATGCTTTTGAAAGAAGAATGCGTTGAGGAATTGTAGGAAGCACGAAAAAATTTAATAATAAAAGAATTTTATTATTTTTAGTTGGAGTATTGAGATTTAAAAATCAAAAAAAAAGTTTTTGTGACCTTCACTCCATATATGCGTTTTCTTGTAACATTTATTTTTTCATGTAAACATTAGCCAGACCGCGGGCAAACTTATTTTAGGTAACCACATTCCCCTAGAAATATAAAGTTTACGGTTTACAGTGTGTTTGCACTGTAAACTTTATATAGGTGTCGGTAAACATCGACCAAAACATTAGGCGTGTTTTTTTCACAAGACTGTTATATACATAACATCATTTTACATGCAACATCCCCGACAACCAATGTTATGGATAAAAGGATGGTTAAGATTTGGTTGGGGATAGATTTTTGACGTTTAGTCGAGTATCGAATGAGTTTTTCGACTTTTATTTATTTATTTATTTATTTATTTATTTATGTATTGATTACTTACACATTAAGATTTAACAATCTTTTAGCTAGTGAAGCCTTAAGGTGCAAAAACATTGACATTGAACTACAAAGTATGATTATTTACATCGTTCAGTTGCAATTTTAAACATTAAACAATATTGATGAATAAGACAAAAAAAGGAAATAAATAATAAATACTAAATAATGCATATGTACCTACATCTTCGCTTTGTATAATGCAAAAATAAAAACTAAAGTATAAAAAAAAAAAAAAAATTTAACAAGAGTAATATAACTTAAGTTCCTTTCTGAAGCGCCCAGTGCCACCCAATTCCAAAGACGAATAGAGCATATAAAGAACTGTCGCTCAGATGTTAAACATGAAAAGCGCGGCATGATAAGTTGGTTAGCTCTGTTGGAGGTTCCAAAACGTATCTTGTCAAATAAAAAGCCAGGTTCACCAGTTTCAATTATTTTAGAAAGTAGGATCAGAGCTCTATAGGCCAGTAGGTTATCAAATGTCATGTTGAAAAGTAGTCTTGAGTGAGCAGAAATATGGTCGTAACGTCTTATGCTGAACACGTATCTTGCTGTATTGTTAAATGCTACGTTAAGTTTTCTTTTGCTAACAGCATCACAGTTTCTACACACTTCCGCACCGTAAGTTAAAATTGGAATAATTAGGGCTTTAGCGAGCATCAAGCGGGTTTTTTGGGGTGTGAAGTTGTGCGTCATCCACAGCTTGCGCAGTACGCCATATACTTTGCCAATGATTGCATTAATATGATCATTCCAAGTTAAATTTCTGTTGAATACAATCCCTAGGTTTTTAGCTTTATCTACATATCCGATTTTGGAGCCTTGTATGTAAATATCCGGGAAGTACGAAAGGTCAAGCGAATTCTTGCTTATTACTAAACATTTTGATTTTGATGGATTCAAAAATAATCCGTTCCTTTCAGACCACATTGCAATTTCACTTAAATCTTTATTTAATTCGTATACACCGTTTTCAATCATTCCTAAAGTGCAGCCTTTATAAAGCTGTACATCATCAGCATACATGTGTACAGGTGATTTGACGATAGAGGGCAATTCATTAACGTAAAGTGAAAATAAAATTGGACCTAGTATTGATCCTTGAGGTACACCTCTATTATTCTGTAAGAAATCTGAGGAACGATTTCCTATGCAAACTGCTTGTTTTCTACAGCGAAGGTAAGATGACATTAAATTGACTGCTGAATTGGAAAAGCGAAATTTTGAAGCAAGTTTATTACACAAAATTGAATAGTCTACTGTGTCAAAAGCCTTGGAGAAGTCTAACAGAACTAGAAATGTTACTTTATCTTCATCTATGGATTCTCTGATATCGTCTACCACTTTAATAGTTGTAGATACACAGCTGTGAAATTTTCTAAAGCCTGATTGAAACGGCGACAGTAAAGAGTTTGAATGGATGTGCGAGTCTATTTGTTTTTGTAACGCTTTTTCGAAAACTTTTGACAAAAACGGAAGAATAGAGACCGGTCTGTAATCATTGCTATTTGGCTTTTTTAATGGTAAAATTTTAGCCGATTTCCACAGGGAAGGATAAACGTTTGTCGTGACTTTTCAGTTTTTAATGTTGGTGCGTCTAGAGACTTTCATGTATCTCGAACAAAAGCAAAATGGGTGGAAAAGGGTCTGTTCACAAATGTGTAACTGAATAAAATCATATGCCCACTCTTACACTCCGCAATTTAGTTGCAGAAAATTTTAGATATTTAGAATTTCATTGATTTCAAGAGTTAGATTTGTAAATGTATATTAAGATACATAAAACAACGTAATAGCAATTAAAAAGGGTCTGTTTAGTGACTGAAAGCACATTTTGCATATATCTTTTCACATTTTTGTGTGAATGTTAACATTTTTTCCAAAGCTAATTGTTAAGTATGCCATAAAAATGGTTGTAATTTCTTATTATTAATAGTTTATTTCGTTTGAAACAAGTAACAAAATATTTTTTCCAACTCACATCTAAATCACAATCTCATATAAACTCAACCCCAGCATGTAAACAGAGTCAAGATAAATTCTTTGTTACCTTTGTGAACGGACCTATTTTTGACTAACAAAAAACAGACAAATAAATTGTTTACCTGCATTAATTTCACTACGGAACATTCTTGTTTTCCACTCTATACAATTGCTTTAGGTTTTTAACAAACAGTTTTTGCGTTTTTGTGCGAATTTGGCAAAAAAAAATCATTTGTTGCCTTTTATTAGTTTGACAACTGATCGAGAACACCAACCCACAAATAAAAAAAAAACAAAGCGTTTTTTTTGGATATCATGTTATGTACATAACATCCTTGTGAAAAAAACACGCCTATTGCGTATTAGAAGGGTGCAACAACATCTAACTGATGAGCCCATTTTTGCACCTGGGCGAAACGCATATATGGAGTGAAGGTCACAAAAACTTTCTTTTTTGATTTGTAGGAAGGTTATCTGTGTTTACTTTTGAAGTATAAAAAAAGCGAAAAAAGGATAGAAATATGAGAATGATGTCGTTTTCGAAAACTAAAATCTGGAATAAATTGAGTAGTTGGAGTTCCATGATTTAACACTTAAACTCTCCAACTTACTCCAAAAAATTTCCAGAAGTTGATTTTAAGTGTAGTTTGGGAGTTATTTCATCACATTCGTACCTATTTCGGGGCAAAGGAGTGTGGACTAGTACATAAAAAGACTTTTATAAGACTATTTGTCAAAGAAAGCAAACAGCAGCTTCCATTTAATTTATGTCATCTCAAAACCTTCGCTGATTTTCAGTAAATTCTCTTTAGCAAACCACAAAATAAATTTTATAATTCATGTGAACAAGCTCTATTTTTGTTTTAAAAATTGTAGGTACTTAGAAACTGTATTAGCATCACGAAGGGGAAATGGCTGCTATCGCCGTCTACACTCAATCGGAAAAGTGAATTGATGAAAACTGTGGAACGCATAATTTTTTGATAATAATTTGAATTGATTCGTAAACGCTTTAGCAACATAAAAGCCAGAGAGAAAAATATATGAAAACTTTCTCTTCATTGTTAATGCGGCAAAAACTTTTATTTCTTGTGCGTCGTAACGTGTCATAGAATAGTTCGAAAAGCATTTAAGCATGAAGCATTCGTGGACATACGATGCGATTCAGGAAACATGTTCACCAACCACACAGATTGATGGACCATTCATCTACTCGAGATATAGTACCACCGAACTCTCGCCTAGGTTCCCTTTAGAAGCAAATGACAGACTGCAAAGAATGGTGCCGCTGTGCTACCCAAATCCTTTTTACAGTCTCATAAGAATTCATTGTGATAAATTAAACTAGTAACCTGCAAAACAAAAACAAAATCATTCCTATTAGTCGCACAGAGAAAAATGTAATAACGTTTTATTTTTAAAAATAAATTTACAGCCCCACCCTTTTTGTTTCCACATCTGTTTTCGGGAGCAATCTGGACTCAGATATTTAACTAGTTCAAAAAAGTACCCCAGAAATATGTATCCTAAATTGCGTTTACGAAAAGTTCTTATACGAGTACGCATTCACTGTAAGCATGATAGTATTGCCACTACTTGTGAAAGAAAAGCATAGCTGTAACTTTGAGATTTCAAGAGAAACATCAACAATGATTTAGAATTTTTTCATCAATTAAATAACCGGTATAATTGATGCTCCTGATTTGCTCTCCCACATAGGATTCAACTATCGCGGAGTTTAATTTCATTTTTTATTTATAAACCTTGTTTAGTAATGTTTTCACTAGTTTAGGTTAGGTTAGGTTGAATGGGGGGTGCAGCCACAAGTGGCAACACCTCACTCGGATCTCGAGGATCCATTGTGCTCCCCGGGAAATCAGAGGATGAGGAAATGGGAGGATTGGAGAGGTGGATGGTTATTGTGGTAGGGAACTCCCAATGAACCATTTGGAGCCCTGAGTAAATTTCAGGACGTTGCTCAGTGGGAGGTTAGAGATGTCGCCCAGTTCGTCGAAGAAGTATTCTCCGAGGGTTTGTTTCCGAGTGTGGGCCAAGCTAGGACACTCACAGAGGAAGTGGAAAGATCCCTCCTCTGCCTCCTCATCTTGGCATCCTCTACATAAGTCGGATGTGCTAATGCCCATTCTCATCATGTGGGTACCCAACGAAATGTGACCCGTGAGAATGCCAATCAACAGAGAGAGCCGAGGTCTGCTTAGCTGGAGTAGAAATTATGTTTTTTTCTTGGAAATATCTGGCCAAAGGTTTCTAGAGACTCGGCATGTTTCTAAAGATGACCACCTGTCATTGGCGATTTTTAGAAAATTGTGTCTGATTCTGCTTTTTTCTTGCTCTAGTGGCTTTAGAACTGAAGTGTTCGCTTCGCTGGATTCGAGTGCTGACCCGATTTTTGCCAGCTTATCCGCCATTTCATTACCGATAATGTCACGATGTCCTGGAACCCAGGTTAAACTAACTGTGTTTGTCTCACTGAGCAGTCTAAGGTTACTGCGACAGCTGTCTACTAGCCAGGATTTTGTGATAATGGATGAGATAGCTTTAATGGCCGCCTGACTGTCTACAAAAAAGTCAATATTTTTGTTGATCAAGTTTTGCGTAGCAAGGTGCTTCGCGTCTTCGCACACTGCGAGTACTTCTGCTTGAAAGACACTGCAGAAGTCGTGAAGCTTTAACCACTAACACTTGCATTAATGATGAAGAGCGTAGATAAGTGTGTACAAATGACCTTGCTCTAAGTTCAGTGCCACTTAAGTCTCTGAGATGCAAAAAAAAAAAAAAAGAAACGTGTATGCTTACAACTTGAATTTGACCAGGTTGTCCTTTCCACCAGAGTCTACTTTTGAGTCATCAGGAGTAGATAAAAAATTTATCATCATGTCCTGGGAATTCCTTTGCAAGTTTCTGTGTTTGAACGTTGCAAAAAAAAACAAAAAAAAAACGCTGTAGGAAAGGATCTTAAAACATAGTAATTTTCGTACTATTCAAGTTAAGACCCTAGCCGGGTTGTCGTAGTATTCACTTATTCGAATTGACTTAATTAAAATAACTATTAGGTAGGGTTACCGCTTGTTTTTACTGAAACAAATTTCATAAATTTTTATTCATTTATTACAACTGCAGCAACACCAAGACATAAGATGACAGTCCTTAAACTATGAGCATTTGAAAAGTTTGATACCGAAAGTTTTGAAGTAATAACATCAGCCAATGTTCTTTGTCACCAGTTCTGCAACTCTCCTAGATCATATAGATAATATCTGCAGAGTATGTTTAAAAGTTCTCCCAAACCAAAGCGTTATTGCAGTTGCGGCAGACGCAGAAACGCTTTTGTTATCACTTTTGCCGTCGCGACAATACAAATACGTGAAAATGCTGTTTTTTTTTTTAATAATGTATAACTTAGTTTGGACAACTGCAACTGCCGCTGACGCGACTGCAAAACGTTTGGGTTTGGGAGATTCTTAATGAAAAATTAAGCAGCATTGAAATAAAAAAAAATCCTAACAAAATACACTTTTATTATTTAAAAATAAACTACAGCAATAGACTTAATATAAGTAAATGCCACCCCTCCATTTACTCCCTAACCCACAGAGGTGATGTGATGGGCTCGAAAATATGAACTTTATTTATTCATATCGTCATTTTTAAATTTTATGAAATCCTTCGTCGTTGGACCACAACGTGATGATAGAATAAAAATAAAACCCATTAAATGTCTTCATAAGTTTCAATCATTAACTTCACTCATTCCATCACTCAGTTCGTTCGCTGATCTTTACCCACGTTTCGTTGACAACCCTAAAAAAGTTGTCGATTTTCAAAAAACAAAAAAAAAATTTAACCACGAAATCATGCTAGGTACTTACACCCCTGTCATATGGAAAAAATACACGCAATTTGACAGCCCTGCTCATTACCTAAACTCGGCTTAGTAAACTCATGGCAAAAAAAAACATTCAGTTGGACATTCACAGCAAGTTAAGGTTTTTGAAACAACGCTTTGTGGTGACCACAGAGCGAACCCAGGGCTTAAACGAACAAACCTACTGTAACAGTCATGATTCAGCGGCACATTCGTGTTTTAATAAAAATAACAAGGAATTAAGCTAGATCAATTAAAAAAATCTCCTCCTGACGCTCTCAGCCCATATACCTACCTATAAACAAAAATGTTATCTCTAATAAATTGTTGCGCAACTGACATTGAACTCATATACAGGGTGTCCCGTAATTCATTTCACATACTTTGGGATATGATTCTTGGTCATATTCTGTGGGTGTTTGCTGTCGATAACTCTTGTCTTACTTGTAGTCTTGTAATCTTTGAAACTGTATTATAATTTGACTCCTATAGGCTAAGGGTTGCCAGATTTTCAGTTAGTATAAAGTTCAATCGTGACTTAATTTGACAAACTAATGAACAAATTTGTTTTCTTATTCTTTTATACGACTTATTTACCTATTGAACATTCATACCCCAAATTTAAAGCAAACATCCACAATGAAATCCAAAAACGGGCTCTGGCATGGATTCAAAATGAAGGAGGGCGCTTTGAGCACTTGTTATAATTGTATTTGTATTAAATACATAAAAAACCTACTAAAAGTGATCATATTATTGGTTTATTGAAACAAACCTCAAAGCAAGAACTTTTTTTTATTTTTTTTTAAATTTTTCCATTTTGTATTTTTCCAAGTATCATAAAATGTATGGGTTTTTGAGCTAACTTAATACTGAGTTTTTTCTTTATTATTGTTTTGTTCATCTGTAAAAAATAAAGAAGTTCTATGTTTATCAGGCCTTTTCTCCAAAAAAATTACCTCAAAGTCAAAACTTAGTTTTGGGAAGAAAATTTGAACACCACTTAAAATTAAAAATCTGGCAACCCTAAACCTATGGAAGCCTAATTTAAATACAGTCTTAAAGGTTGTTATTTCTAAAAAAAATTGAGTCTAAGATTAGGTCTCTATCATCAGTATTGACAGAGATATCGAGTTAAACACAGGTCAGGGTACACCAAAGTTAGCCTTTTTTTAAATTGTCAAAAAGTGATGTCAAACTTGAGAAACGGACTTTACTGTAGAACAATTTTTTTCTTAGAATATGACCAAGAATCATATCCCAAAGTATGTAAAATGAATTACGGGACACCCTGTATACACTCAGAGAACATATTGTTGGATTAGCCGTATTTTTGCGTGTTATTCAACTATATTTATGGGCGAAATCGTGACTTCTACTTTTTATGGTTAAAAATCCAATAAATTTTATTGGGTTAATGCACACATATTTATTGGGATATTTTAGACTTGTATTGGTGTACCTTTCAATTCAATTCCTTTCAATTTCAAGATCTTACTTTAAATAAAGGCAAAATACCTATTCTCAATGAAGATTCGAACAACACTCAATGGTAAATGCCCAATTTGATAAAGTGTTATTCATTATACAGAATGGGATTTCAACTATATTTAATGTTGGAATACCTAAATATTATTTATTTTTCTATATTGTACCAGAATTCCAACAAAACATAATGAAATAACCGCAATAATATTAGTTTAATTTGCCAAATATATAGAGATTTTACCTATAATTAATGTTAAAATACTTTACTCATTCTAAAATTTCAATTTTGTGTAAGGATTCCAGCTATATTTAATGGCCATGTTCCAATAATTATAGTTTCATTTGCTATCCAGAATGGCTTTTCTACTGAAAATGTCGTTACAATTCCTTACCCTTTTGTAAAGTATCCTATAATTTAAGAGACTCCAACTAAATTTAGTGGGATAGTTCCAATAATTATAGCTTCATTTCCTTTACAGAATGGCTTTCCTACTAAAAGTTTTGTTGGAATACCTCACCGTTTTGTAATGTATCCTAAGACTTCATAGATTCCAACAAAATTTAGTGGGATAGTTCCAATAATTAAAGCTTCATTTCCTATACAGAATGGCTTTCCTACTAAAAATTTTGTTGGAATACCTTACCGTATTGTAATGTGTCCTAAAATTTCATAGATTCCAACAAAATTTAGTGGGATAGTTCCAATAATTAAAGCTTCATTTCCTATACAGAATGGCTTTCCTACTAAAAATTTTGTTGGAATACCTTACCGTATTGTAATGTGTCCTAAAATTTCATAGATTCCAACAAAATTTTGTGGGATAGTTCCAATAATTAAAGCTTCATTTCCTATACAGAATGGCTTTCCTACTAAAAATTTTGATGGAATACCTTACCGTATTGTAATGTGTCCTAAATTTTCATAGATTCCAACAAAATTTAGTGGGATAGTTCCAATAATTAAAGCTTCATTTCCTATACAGAATGGCTTTCCTACTAAAAATTTTGATGGAATACCTTACCGTATTGTAATGTGTCCTAAATTTTCATAGATTCCAACAAAATTTAGTGGGATAGTTCCAATAATTAAAGCTTCATTTCCTATACAGAATGGCTTTCCTACTAAAAATTTTGTTGGAATACCTTACCGTATTGTAATGTGTCCTAAAATTTCATAGATTCCAACAAAATTTTGTGGGATAGTTCCAATAATTATAGCTTCATTTCCTATACAGAATGGCTTTCCTACTAAAAGTTTTGTTGGAATACCTCACCGTATTGTAATGTATCCTAAGACTTCATAGATTCCAACAAAATTTAGTGGGATAGTTCCAATAATTAAAGCTTCATTTCCTATACAGAATGGCTTTCCTACTAAAAATTTGGTTGGAATACCTTTCCGTATTGTAATGTATCCTAAAATTTCAGAGATTCCAACAAAATTTTGTGGGAGAATTCCAATAATTATAGCTTCATTTCCTATACAGAATGGCTTTCCTACTAAAAGTTTTGTTGGAATACCTCACCGTATTGTAATGTATCCTAAGACTTCATAGATTCCAACAAAATTTAGTGGGATAGTTCCAATAATTAAAGCTTCATTTCCTATACAGAATGGCTTTCCTACTAAAAATTTTGTTGGAATACCTTACCGTATTGTAATGTGTCCTAAATTTTCATAGATTCCAACAAAATTTAGTGGGATAGTTCCAATAATTAAAGCTTCATTTCCTATACAGAATGGCTTTCCTACTAAAAATTTTGTTGGAATACCTTACCGTATTGTAATGTGTCCTAAAATTTCATAGATTCCAACAAAATTTTGTGGGATAGTTCCAATAATTAAAGCTTCATTTCCTATACAGAATGGCTTTCCTACTAAAAGTTTTGTTGGAATACCTCACCGTATTGTAATGTATCCTAAGACTTCATAGATTCCAACAAAATTTAGTGGGATAGTTCCAATAATTAAAGCTTCATTTCCTATACAGAATGGCTTTCCTACTAAAAATTTTGTTGGAATACCTTACCGTATTGTAATGTGTCCTAAAATTTCATAGATTCCAACAAAATTTTGTGGGATAGTTCCAATAATTATAGCTTCATTTCCTATACAGAATGGCTTTCCTACTAAAAGTTTTGTTGGAATACCTCACCGTATTGTAATGTATCCTAAGACTTCATAGATTCCAACAAAATTTAGTGGGATAGTTCCAATAATTAAAGCTTCATTTCCTATACAGAATGGCTTTCCTACTAAAAATTTGGTTGGAATACCTTTCCGTATTGTAATGTATCCTAAAATTTCAGAGATTCCAACTAATTTTAGTGGAATAATTCCAATAATTATAGCTTCATTTCCTATACAGAATGGCTTTTCTACTGAAATTTTGCCTAAATATTATAGGACATAATCCTATCTGTGTATTATTATTCCCTATACTGTATAGGGAATAATTTTCATTTGATTTGGTGGCCTAACCGTACTTTATTGGAACGGTGACACAATGATATTGGATTTTTAGCTTGGAATATTGAAATTTTGCCTAAATATTATAGGATATAGTCCTATCTAAGTATTATTATTCCCTATACTGTATAGCGAATAATTTTCATATGATTTGGTGGCCTTACCGTACTTTATTGGAACGGTGACACAATGATATTGGATTTTTAGCTTGGAATATTGAAATTTTGCCTAAATATTATAGGATATAGTCCTATCTAAGTATTATTATTCCCTATACTGTATAGCGAATAATTTTCATATGATTTGGTGGCCTTACCGTACTTTATTGGAACGGTGACACAATGGTATTGGATTTTTAGCTTGGAATATTGAAATTTTGCCTAAATATTATAGGATACTAGCTGACCCGCCCGGCGTTGCTCGGGTCAAACTTATTCAAAGCGTTGTTCCCACAGAAAGCTAGAAAAAAAAAAAAATAATTCTCGTGTCGGTAGATGGCCCTTATCACTTACGGGTATGAAAAATAGATAGTAGCCGATTCTCAGACTTACTGAATACGCATATAAAATTTGGTAAAAATCGGTAAAGCCGTTTCGGAGGAGTTCAAGTTCGAACACCGTGACACGAGAATTTTATATATATGATAGTCCTATCTGTGTAATATCATTCCCTATACTGTATAGGGAATAATTTTCATTTGTGTAAGGATTCCAGATATATTTAATGGCCATGTTCCAATAATTATTGATTAATTTGCTATTAAAAAGGGATAATTCCAATAATTATAGTTTCATTTGCTATCCAGAATGGCTTTTCTACTGAAATTGTCGTTAAAATTCCTTAACCTTTTGTAAAGTATCCTATAATTTAAGAGATTCCAACAAAATTTAGTGGGATATTCCAATAATTATTGCTTCATTTCCTATACTGAATGGCTTTCCTACTGAAATTTCTGTTGGAATACCTTACCGTATTGTAATGTTTCCTAAAATTTCAAAGATTCCAACAAAATTTTGTGGGATAATTCCAATAATTATAGCTTCATTTCCTATACAGAATGGCTTTTCTACTGAAATTTTGCCTAAATATTATAGGACATAGTCCTTTCTGTGTATTATTATTCTCTATACTGTATAGGGAATAATTTTCATTTGATCTGGTGGCCTAACCGTACTTTATTGGAACGGTGACACAATGATATTGGATTTTTAGCTTGGAATATTGAAATTTTGCCTAAATATTATAGGATATAGTCCTATCTAAGTATTATTATTCCCTATACTGTATAGGGAATAATTTTCATTTGATTTGGTGGCCTAACCGTACTTTATTAAAACGGTGACAAAATGATATTGGATTTATAGCTTGGAATATTGAAATGTTGCCTAAATATTATAGGATATAGTCCTATCTAAGTATTATTACTCCCTATACTGTATAGCGAATAATTTTCATTTGATTTGGTGGCCTAACCGTACTTTATTGGAACGGTGACACAATCATATTGGATTTTTAGCTTGGAATATTTAAATGTTGCCTAAATATTATAGAATATAGTCCTATCTGTGTATTATTATTCCCTATACTGTATAGGGAATAATTTTCATTTGATTTGGTGGCCTAACCGTACTTTATTGGAACGGTGACACAATGATATTGGATTTTTAATTTTTTGTATTGAAATTTTGCCTAAATATTATAGGCATAGTTTTGTTACCAATATGTTATAGGAATTCAATAATGTATACTAGTTTACTAGTTATTTTTACCATACTTTATTGGAATGCTTCGAAAATTTCAAGTGGGATTTTCCCTATACCGAGTTGTTAATTTACCATATATAGTAAAGCTTTAGCCAAGTTCACGCTACAATCCAACTTATATTGTTATTTTTCCTATACATTATGGAACATAAACTCACTCACCATTCTGTTACTTTAATGGGTATACTAACAATAAATTTATTGAAGTTTTAACAATACGTATGTGGTGTTCTTCTACACCTCATTGGAATATCACCTTGATAGTATTGGTATTTCGATGTATCGGTAATAAGCCTTATTGTATTGGTACTTATTCCGATATGTTATTGGAAAGCTTCCTATCTGATATGTTATGAATTAAAGTTTGCAATAAATATAGGTGAGATTTCAATATATTTTTGCTTTTGACAATACTCTATCGGTATTATATCCAATCTGCATAGGAAAACGTGATTTATTTCTATTCCTATAAATCAAAAAATAATATAGGCAAAATGCCTTATTTTTGTTGAGATTTTATCAATTAAATTTGTAGTTCTAACAAATTTATTGTTTAATGACAGATATTTTCCTTAACAATATTTTATAGGAGAAATACGCATTCACTTTTCTCTGAGTGTAGGCAGACATTGGCATACATTTATTTTTAGGTGTAGGTTTCGTTATTCTCTGAAGCACAATGATCTCATTGAGTTTTTAAAATTAATTTTCCCAAACACACACATCTAAAATTGTGATAAGTGGGTGACGTTTGGTTAGCAAAATTTTGCCAGCACATGTTTCACCCCCAAGACGCAATAAACTTATATTCCATTCAAAAATATTTACGTTTGCCGCATCTTGTTATTCATCAAATCGCGATATATGTAGGTACTACTGCGCTGTTTGATTGCGTATATTGGAGGCTTGTGGGAAGGTGTGTCAATAATGTGTTTGAATCCACGTTTCGCGATAAAAAAAAACGAAAAAATAAAAAAAAGATTGGTTATTCATACGCAAAACAAAACAAATAACAATCAGTATGTTTCGAGGATCGGCGCATGCCAGCTATGACATGAGCCAGATGGATTGTAGCTCTTACCATAAATATTTCCGATGATGATCAGGATCATTTATTAGATTTGATTAAGACGTGTCTGAGAGGTCGCTAAGTTAGGAGTCGATTGATATTTACAAATTAGGCACATAAGTGAAATTTGAGAGTAGTAATTTAAATTATTTTTTTAATCGATAGTTGTGTCAACGGGTAACAACAACAAAACTATGACGTTTTATTATACAAATTGACTTCCGAAAATTTTTTTTTTTTTGCTGGAATGAAATCTTCAAATGCGTGTTTGGCCCTTAAATTAAGAGGTTACTAAAGCAAATGTGAAAATTTCTCGTTCAAGTGCTCTTCAAAGTAATTTTAAGGCTAATAGATGACTGCAAATTCTACTTAAATAAATTCTGTTTCATTTAATTAGAATACCAACTGACCAGCCAGCCGTTGCTAGGGTCTAACTCATTAAAAACAAAAAACAAAAACCAATATAACCCAGGAACACCGGCTGGGTTGGGGTGAAGAGTGCTTGACGTGGTATTTATTATTTCGGAGTCCATACAGTACCTACATAATACAAATGTTTTGACGAACTACCAGACGATAAATAATAATGTTCCTTGAACAAAATTTTTATTTCGTTCCTTGACCTTAAAAGAGTAGCAGGATTTTATTAAAATTAAAATTGAAAAACGAACGATCATTACTAGCACCACGCCGTATATAACAACAAAGTCACGAGATTCCCAATTCGCTCCAATAAACTCAATGGAACATGGAAGTGACTTTCATGTGCACTTGTCTTTTATACGCCTCAGACATGAAATGATCCAAGACTGGGAGGCTGATTGACATCTTTTGAGGTCAAAAAAGTGTATCCCCCCGGGCGAATCACTACTGTTAATTAATTAAGTTAGTGTGTCGAGATCAATGACGCTTGCAACGCCTAAAAAGAAAGAAGAGGAAGGACAAGATCACAATTTGATTATCTGAAGGCATCATTTGAAGGGTTTGACCGGATGATTTATAGCTCACATAAGAGCTGTTGTAATTGTATAATAATTTCTCGTTTTATCGCAGGATTGAAAACGCTGAAATATGTCAGTATCAGAAATGAATAAAAGAAAAAATTTGTATTGAACTTTTATTGGTGGCAACAACGCTATTCTCTGATGATTGAACCTGTAGAATGTAGAGTTTTTAATTTGGAGCCTGGTTGAATGATAGAAATCACTGACGTTTGTCTATAAACTGAAAAGTGTAACGCTGCTTGCACAAAGAAACCCTATTACTGTTTGCACAGATGCATAGAGCACACATCCCTGTCATTTGAAAAAAAAAAAAAAAAAAAAAAATACGTGCAATTTGACAGTCTTGTTCGAGTTCGTAACCTGAGCTCGAGTCAGCAAACACCTAGTGTTACTTTAGGACAAGTTGAGGATAAACATTGTGCTCAAAAAACATATTCAGGCCTTTGTGGTGGCCATAGGGAAACTCCAAGGCCTCAACGAACAAACCTACTGACACAGTTTCGTTCGGTATCGACACTTTGCTTGTGGAACACATTTCATACACAAAAGTAGGTTATCTAGGTAGGTTATTTACAGAAACCGTGTATTACTTCAAATTTAGTTACGGATCATCGTCCTCTCAGCATGAGTTTTAAGTGGGCCGTCAGTTTTCAAAACTCATCACTTTAACTGACACTACCATCTGGCCACATTTTTATTGTTCGTTGATTTAAAATCAGAAACTTATTCAAAGCGGCAGTAATATACATTTGTTGATAGTAAAATAAATAAATAAATAAATAAATAAATAAATAGGGTGGCGCAACAGAGCGAGGAGCCCCTGGGCCTAGCGCATTTCTCACAACCATGCCTTGTGAGGGAATGGAGGGGACATACAATTTTCTGCCGGTTCCAAACGGCCAACTGAGAAAAGCAAAGTAAATAAAGGATTTGTAAATTTTTTCAACAATTAAAACACTTTTACTATATTTCCTGAAATGTACCTACATTTCGGAAGCAATGCTTCCATCGTCAGTGAGATTTATAAATAATATTATAAGCAAAGATTAGACTAAATTGAATTGACGCCTTTTGCTGAATCTATTTTTCAATAAGATGCTATCTTTAATATTGTAACGTTCACTGATCACAAAACCCTTCGAGTGAACACTGAACAGTAATTCGACACCGCAATATTAACATCATAGTTTCTATACTAAATATGTCATGGGCGTTAGTGAACTCACCAATTTAAAAAGCAAAATACATATTACGTTTCTGAAATCTTGACCTCTTTTCAATTTTCTTTATTTTATAAAAAATAATTGAAAGCCTCTGAAAAATAGAAATGAGCCGATTTTTTTTAAACTGTCACCAGTTTTATGGGGTGATTGTAATGAAATGTGCTTATCTTCGTCATCTACATTCACGTCACCACATTCATAAGAAGAATACAAAAACACGGAACAATTTTTATAGCTCTCACAATCTCACACCATGTCTCATCCTATTTTTAATGAAAATTCAAGTCAGCGGTTGACTAGGTACGATTCTTTTCGAGC
The DNA here is from genome assembly GCA_949752695.1 of Melanostoma scalare. Taxonomy (NCBI): domain Eukaryota; kingdom Metazoa; phylum Arthropoda; class Insecta; order Diptera; family Syrphidae; genus Melanostoma; species Melanostoma scalare. The sequence continues at coordinate 268,631,674 of OX456984.1, read as the reverse complement.
AACGAACTCACCAGTGATTTTCACAAATTTATTTATAGCCCAACTGAATAAATACTACGGCTACCTATGCAATTTTAAAGTGATCACTGATCAAAAAGTTGGGTCACTCGATTTTTTTACAAAAGTAGCTGTGTTCTAAGACTTAAAGTGACAATAACAATTATTCTAGTGATGTTTACGAGACAAAATTCCTCGATAAACAAAATACGTACAAAATGCCGGTTGTTCTAAATTTGAATCTGACTAGGTAGATGTACCTAGGGATTTCGATGAATTTCATAGTGCACACGAATTAGCACCTAAGAATACCAACTTATTTACTGTAAGCTAATATCAAGGCCAAACACGAAATTAGGTATTTTTTCTTGTCTCACGGAGTGGCGCTATTGCGCCGACCGCGGCCGTCTGAAACTGATTTACCAAAATATAAAACATATCGTATGATGTTTGTTTTGATTCAGAACAATTGCATTCACTTCCTGGTTTGTCTGTACTCAGCACTCAGTGCATTTCATCTTTACTGCGTTGGTTGTTTACGTGCATGTGGTACTACGTTTTTACTATATCCACTGCCACGCCTTCTATTTGCTATGACAATATGGCATTAGATTAGATTTACATCAACAACAAACCTCCGATAAAAACAAGTACCTAAGTTTCTACTTTGGCATCGCTTAGGTAAACACAAAGGCATTTTTGTTGCTACAGTGAGCCAGAGCATGTCTGCTAAGATAACATATTTAGTAAAAGCAAAGTTTTTCAATCACCTCATGACCATTACAAACGCTGATCTTAACAGTTTTTGCATTTGAAGTCATGCAAAAAACGCATTCAAAAGCCGTGAATGCCAGTGGATTGTCCGTTGGCAATTGCAGGGTGAAAGTTAATTTGTTTAACTGAAATACTAGGTTTGGTCGTTGAAGCCCTGGGGTCACCACAAAGTAAAAAATTTTGAAAAACTTTAACTCGACCTGAATGTAAAACTGAGTGTTTTTTGAGTCCTGGGGTTGCCCTCAACTAAGTCAACTAAGTTTTTGCTGGGGTTTAGGTAATAAACAGGGCTGTTTATTGGGAATTTATATTCACTTCAGCAAAATATCGCTCATGGAAAAACAACAACTCTAAAGTGAACAACGTAAGTGGACAAAAATAACTCACTTGCAGAAGTGAACAGGGATGGCTGATATATAGCGTTTATAGGAAAGTGAACTTGTTAAGTGAATATAGCCAAAAAGCGTTTTATTGAGACCCGTAAGTGAAGTGAATATTGAAATTACCAATAAAACACGGCTATTATTGTTCAAATGACAGGGATGTGTGGTGATTTTGTGGTTTTAGCGCATTTAAGGAAAGGAAACCCCAGATTTATTTTTTTGAGAAGTCATAGGGCTATAAAGTTCAACGGACGAACCTTTTTTTTTTTTTTTTTTTTTTTTTTTTTTTTTTTATATAATTAACGCGCACATCAAGGGGTTATGACTACCCTTATAATGTTATAGAACACAGTGCGAGCATTTAGGAAAATAGGAGAGGATTCGAAAGGAGACACCGATGCACGTTGCTTTTGAACTTTTGTGAATCGTAATGCAGGGGAAATACAGAGCCTGGTAAAGCATTCCACATTCGGGTGGTGTGACTGAAATACGAATCTCTATACTTGACAGTACGTCCGAAGTTGGGCTCAAGGTAAAACTGATGAGCATTCCTAGCGAGGCGGGTATTGCGGCTAAATTGTTTCAGGGGAGGAATGCAACTGGCTACTTCACTAGAGCACTGTTGGTGGAAAAAGCGATAAAAAAGAGAGAGACAGGTGACGTTTCGACGATGTTCAAGAGAATCAATCGATTCTACGATTGAACTATCACCTATCAATTTTAACGCTCTATTTTGTACCCTATCAAGTAGGCGCAAAGATGTTTCAGAAGCACCTGACCAGATATGGGAATTATACTCCAGTTTAGGGCGGATGAAGGCCTTATAAATTGTAGCCAGATCAGAAGGGGTGAAGAATTTCCTGCATCGTCTCAAGAAACCTAAGCATTTAGCAGCGTTTTTGGCGACTTCAAATATGTGGTCATTCCAACGAAGATCATCGTTTACACACATACCAAGTACTGACAGCTTTTCGGTTTCTTCGATGCAGGTACCATTCATGGATAATGGCAATGGGGGAATGTTAAGCTTCAACGACAAGAGACAGCATTGAAATTTCGAAGCATTGAATTCTACTCGGTTCATAAGACCCCATGAAACAATGCTGTCAAGGTCAGAATTCAATGAGCTTATCATACGCAACCGTTCCAGTTCCACATCCGAAGAGCAGGGACGTGAATTTGGAAACGAATATGAAAAGCTGAGGGTCGAGTCGTCAGCAAAACAGTTAAGCGGATTAGAAGTTTCAGACAAGAGATCATTTATGAAAATGAGGAAGAGAGTCGGAGACAAAACGGAGCCCTGGGGCACACCAGCATTTATTAAGTGGGTATCAGACTTGAAGCCATCCAACACAACTTGTATTGAACGGTCGGAAAGGTAATTTCTAATCCAACGAAGAAGAGACTCATCGATACCAAAAGCACGCATTTTCGATAAAAGAGCCTGATGCCAAACTCTATCAAATGCTTTAGAAATATCAAGCGCAATAATCTTACTTTCTCCAAAACAATGTAAAGATTGGTTCCACTTTTCTGTATGATAAGCCATCAAATCACCAGTGGACCGTTTGCTACGAAAGCCGTACTGACGGTCATTAAGAAGCTTTCGTTCTTCAAGATATTTCATAAGTTGACGGTTTATCAACGTTTCCATGACCTTGGAAAGAAGGGACGTGAGTGCAATTGGACGGTAATTGGAAGGGGAGGAGGATTCGCCTTTTTTAGGGACCGGCTGGACAAATGCAGTTTTCCATCTGCTCGGAAAAATTCCAGCAGAATAGGAAAGATGGAAAAGTTTACGCAGTGGTTTTGCCAGCGTAGAAGAACACCTCTTAAGAATAACGGCGGGGATACCATCTGGACCAGCGGATTTATGTATGTTGAGATCTTTAAGGACTCTCGCAACCGAGCGAGTTCGAAAAAATATCTGCTTTATCAAAGAATTTGCAGATTCGAGCTCAGGTGGAGCCAATATGCTATAAGGAAGTGTCGAGTTGGCAGCAAATTGAGCTGCCAGCAAATTGGCTTTGTCGATGGAGCTGACATACGGAGAGTCATTGAAGACGAGCGTTGGGACCGATGACGTGGTCGAGTTCTTAATGTTCTTCACAAAAGACCAAAAGTTTTTACTTCCTTTTGGACACAATAGTATTTTTTGCCTTACTTTTTGGTCATGTAAAAACTTAGCACTTTGTATCTGAGCATTACAGCTATTTCTGGCCCGTTTGAACAAATTTCGGTTTTCTACAGTAGGGTTATCTTTAAATTTTCGAAAACTACTTTCTCGATCCCTAATCGCCTCTTTACAGCTTAAATCGAACCACGAATTCTCTTTGGGGATGATACTTTTTGTTCTGTGAGGAACAAAATTTCTCATGCCGTTGAGAATTACGTTAGATATCATATCAGCTGATGCATCAACGTTTCCGTCGAGAAAGCACAATGACCAATTAAAATTTCGAAAGAAATTATTCAGTCCGTCCCAATTGGCTTTCTCGTATTGCCACACAGTTCTTTTGGGGACTTTATCTTTTTTTACCGTGACGGAAGACGAAAAATCTACCGATATGACACAATGATCCGATGTGCCTAAAGGAGATGATACTATAACCCTATATTTTTCGGGATGAGAAGTGAGAAATAAGTCAAGAGTGTTGGCCGCATGGCCTTCAATATCTGGAACCCGAGTGGGCTTATCAACAAGTTGAGTTAATTCGTTAAACTCAGCGAAGATCTCAACATATTTTCCTTCGGGTGTTGTCTGGCCAGAATGTCGAAGCCAACCTGAATTGTGTACATTGAAATCGCCCGCAATTGCGATTTCAGTGTGAGGATAAAGGGTAACAATTCTTATTATGGATTCAGATAGCGCATCAAACTCGTTAGAGGTTGAATTGCTATCTAAATTGGGGCTTCTGTAAATAAAACAATAGTGAATGATATGCTTACGGACGGTGAATTTTAACCACATGAAATTAAAGTTCATATTAGAACAGAGGCCGTATTGTGGTAGAAGTTGGTAAGCAATATCATTCCGAACATAAACGGCGAGGCCATGGGAAGAAAAGAATAATGGCACTAAGCTATATCCAGGCAGGTTGAACTCTGAGGGATCAGAATCAGCACCCACCTGTGTTTCACTTAGTGCCAAAACAGCTGGCCTGCATTTTGCAGTGTGTGCGTACACAGCAAAGAAATTCGATCGCAACCCCCTAATGTTGCTAAAATCGACCGTAAACTTACCCAGCATTACAAATCACAAACATAAAAAAACAAAGTATCAACGCAAACGCTACCTAAGCAGTGTTGGGTAAACATCGATAGTTTCCCTTTCCGATAGTATCGACGGTTTTTGAAAAAACTATCGATACTATCGATACTATCGATAGTTTTTCAAAATTTCTTTAAAGCTTAAGAAAAACTTTTCCATTAGGTACAAAGCCTTGTGAGCGACGAAAATTTTGATTGGTTTTTAAATTTAAAGCAATAAGTAATGCAATAATTGGCAATGCTTAATGCATCACTTTAATTGTTGTAAAATTTCTTTTTTTAATTGCAGTTTTAATTGAAAAAAAAGTTCAATCTTGCTAGCGGGAGTCCAAGGAGAAAGTGTTTAAAAATAAAACCTTACGAGGATGCTTTCTTTTTAAGTGGTCGCTCAAGTTTAACGTGTTGCCGGAATGTTTGTACTCCTTTTTGCACAAGCAAAATTTCACAAACTTTGTGTCACTCTCACCGACCGGCTTGAAAAAGTTCCGTACAGCACTTTGTTTTTCTTGGAAGCTGACATTACAGAGCCGATATTGAAGAATGTTTTTAATACACTTCTACTCACAATTCACACTTCACAAATTATTTGTATATTATTTGGTTACCGCTTCTGACTTCAGCGCAAAAGAAAAATCTCAAGTTGCAATCATGAGACATCAAGCTTTCCAGAAGATTTCCAATAGACTTCCAGTGTTTTTGATTGAAAGTGTCGTTCAGAAAGATAAACCAGTTGTCTTATGTGTCGTTATGGGCTTGTGGTAAAAACATTTAATTTTGATTTTTGTAAGTATTGAAACTATCGAAACTATCGCGATAGTTTTTCTAAACTATCGATGTACGCGATAGTTTTTAACTATCGATACTATCGATAGACTATCGATGTTTACCCAACACTATACCTAAGTCACCTGATGTGTAGCACCGGATAATGGATACCCTCAACTTATCTATTCACCAAAAATAAGTCTTAAAGTGTTCTCGACGAGCCTGTGAATTGACTTAATTTAAATCAAGCGAAGTTATATGATCGAAAAAGCTATTGTCACCTCAAAAATAGTTTTACCTGCTGTTGTGGAACATCTCCAGGCAGTCCTACACTTAGATGATATGATACATCATAGACTAAGATTGGATACTGGACTGTTGAAAATTAACAGATCAGGAAGAGACCGTCCACTATGGCACTGCTTATTTATCTGTATGTCCACCTGTTAACGTGGGAGTTCGAGGTTCGAAACGGAAAAATTCAAATATTTCTTTGCGGGTATCGATAGCGGGGGCTCCTCGCTCTATCGCGCCAACCGCATTAATTTATTTTATCTGTCATGTCTTCCCTCATGTCATGTTGTTGTCTTAAATTGTCTTAAATTTTGGGGAGGGCACTATCTCTCCTGAATATCCCTTCTGTCTAATGGAAAATCTTTGTTCAAAAGGAAAAAGCTTAAAATCATTCTTGATTATTTTTCAGCACTCAGTTTCACCTATATGTTCATAATGCTTGTTTTACAGCGTGATGGTGCCTATCTCAGTTGTCATATTAGTCTCGGGCTCGGCAAATCTTTTTTCCAAAACGAAAAAAGAACGATTTTTTTTTTAACGAGATTCTATTCATTATGTCCACACTACCACAGGACTTTTTTAAGGCCACTGAAGATTAAGTGTGCAGAAGGTTTATTCCTTTCCTAATTGCAAATACAGTTTAGCCTACATGTCTAAGCTAGATGTGTAGACTGCCGAATCCTTGACTGCTTTAGGTTATGATCTTTTAAAAGATCCAACCTTTCTGTTAAACATTGGGAGCTGTTCGTTTTGCGATAGTCCGATAGTAATTCGCAAGTTGGATCCTTTGAAGACCTACCTACTGCCACTTATGTCCCAAAATAGTAGTTTTAATAAATTCCTAAACTGAACCCGAGAGATGTTTTTCTTTGCAAATAAGGTTGGGGAAAAAATCGAAACATTTTTCGCAGGGATCTACTGACAACCTTATTCAGCTTTTTTGTGACTTTCTAAGTGCTGCATGTTAGAGTTTAAAGAGTAGTATCTCCTTTCGTATCGGCATTCCTAATGCAACCGCAGCATTACCTTTCTTTTTGTACCTACTTCGATTTGGATCCGAGATGCTAAGAGGGTCGTCTGAATAGTCAAGTTCTACCATTGATCGCAAAACTAATAGAATAAGATACGAGCCAGTTTTTAGCTACCAATTAGTTTTATCAAATATATACATAACTCGATATTACCATAATAGTAACTCCAAGTTTTTTTTGCAAATGAAATCCAATTGATGTCATGGAACCCTTATGTTATGTCCGCACCTGAAGCTAAAGGTTAAAAAGAGACAGACATAATGTGTGAGCAGAACGTCAATGACGTATGAGAGAATTCATTCTCTCTCCACTCACATCCATTCTCTTAAATGTCAAATTCAATGGAATATTGGAAATAGTGCATTCAGCGCACTTGGTTTCGAGTAGGTTATCTCGAAACCCAGTGACTAAAAAGGTTTCATTTTGTATGGCAAACCACTTGGTTATCATGTTGGTTTGGGATTGTTTTGAGTTAAACAAGTTTAACTCTCAGGTGCGGACATAGCATTAAACAGAAACGATGTGTGTGCACTCAAACCATGTTATTGGAAAGGAAGGTTATCTCATCAGTTCGTGTATTTTCTTGGTATCTTTCTAGCTGCTGATCTTCCTAACTATCTTCGATCATCCGCAGCATCCAATAACCGTCAACCCAACAAGACGAGCTGTACAGACAAAGTCATGTCTACTTATGACATCCCTGCAAAACTTACACTACTAAGCAAAATAATATTCGAGAATTCATGTTAACCGTCAAGATCAGCAAAGATCTCCCGGATCAGCGAGGCTTTTGACTGCACTTTTTTTTATATGGCAAGGAACATGTAGTTTTATATTTATCTACCAATGGTTTCTCACATCCTTAGCATTCAATCTTTGCCTTACAACACGTGAAGGAGAAGGTTATTCGTCAACTTGACGCGAACCGCGAAGTTTCAGCAAAACTTTGAGTTTTGCTATGAACTAAGGGAAAATAAAGCCATCAATTCTGTACATATTCTAAATACAATACCAATTCTTTCCTGATACAAATAATGTGAATAAATAAAATGAATTGAAAAACTAAAAACTATTTACAAAAATATAATTATATCGACATTTTTGCGACTCATAGTACCTATACCACCCCACGTTTCGCAAAATAGTTTTCCATTTTGCAAAAGCAGAAAAACAACAACAGGCCACCTCAGACCACACACTTCCCCAAAACCTGTTATCCATTTATCTGAATAAAGAGTAAACAAAAATATTTATCTCCGTTTAAACACACACATGCCCGTCGCCTCGTTCATTCAAATGACAATCATACGCTAAAGAAAAGAGACGCAACCTAGGGATCAAAATATTTCCCATAACATCTCGTTTCAAATACAACAGCAGTCACACTCTTCATACAACAGTGACCAAGTGAACTACGTCAGAAACACTATAAAATAAAGTCTTTTATTAAAAGTAAGCAAACCAACACAGCTAAAAACGATAAATAAGTTTTTCATTTTAGTGCCAGCGAGCAGAAACACAAAATATTTTCAACGTTTTATAAATTAGCTAGCGCGAGCCGTGGCTCTCTTAATATCTAATTGAAATTCACAGTGAGCACAACCAAAGCGAATACAAAAGAAAAGAAAAAAAAAAACTTTATAACCTACACAGAGAAATTACTCGAAACAGTTTTTCCCTACTTCAGTGATAAGAAAATTTAAAACCAAGTGAATTGTGTGGAGTAAAAGAAGATTTTTGGTGAACTTTTATTAAAACAAAAATTATCTGAAGGCCAACGGCCGTTGATAAAGTGCAGATGATGACTGATTCATTAAGAAAAATTTGCAGAAACAAGAAATTTTACAGTGCCGTTGGAATATTGACAGGGTAAGTTCAAATTACAGTTTTACATCACATCCCGTTGGATTTCATTCATAATTCGGTTTCGAGTGTCAGTTCGTAAAGTCGGTTAAGTCAAATACAAAGGTTGGCATTGAAAGTTAAAGTAGGTAAAAAAAATGAGGCGATGGCCTGTTCTGTGGTGTGAAATCATCCGTTTTTCATTCAATTGAGTTCAACTAGTGCCGAAAACCTTGTCCCACCCACGATTCATAATTTTATTTGGGGGTACCATGGCAAACGTACGATTTTGCTAGAATGAGAGAGAGAATACATTTGTGACGCGTCTTTTGTTTATTTATGTTTTGTCTCGAACATACCAGTTAGTCATCATATCATCCGATGGGTTAACACGGAAATATGTATGCGTAGACCTTGCACAATAATAACAATAACATAAAGTAGACGAGCGAGAGTGAGAGGTTCAAGCGCAGATGTCGAGTAAGCTGTCACCATAGGGAAATTTTGCTACCCAAACAAATAATTTGGCTGGAAATGGAAACATAATGCGTCGCTACAGTATTCATTTAAATAGGTAAAAATACGGGTTGAGGTCAGTTCACACTACAGTTAGGTCTGAACGACCAAAATGGATAATGTGAATCCTCAAACGACCTTGGCTGAATTGTTGGATGGCTTTCAAACATTTTTGATAATTTTGTTTCGGAATGAAGTCCGACGATAAGTCTGATAAGTCTGAACGCAAACTACTAAATCCGACCATCCAACATCCATCAAACGAACCGCTCTTTTATTGATTTCTATTTAAGTGTAACATTTTAATTAGGTCATACAACTAACTGCATACCACAGAGGAGATACAACTTTATTCCTCTAAGCTGTATACCTAAAAGAACAAGCACAATTACAAGGGTGGGCAAGGTACATAGTGCAATGGTGTCGCATGCTATTGACTGTTGATCATTTTTATTTTTATCGGATGATGATATAAGGTTGTTGTAAACAAATTGATGAGTTACTAGTTTTTGTTTATCGCTTGATGACAAGAACAAGGTATTTAATGATAAATTCGGTGAATTCGAAGAAATCTTTGGTTCATCACATTTGGCAAGCATAGAAGAGTCGCACTTGCATCATGATTCAGCCCTCGATCAATAGTTCTTTCTTAAAGTACCTCAATTTAAAGATTCACTGTCTATCACAAACCAAATTCCATCAAGAGTCCTTCAAATACTTAAAAGTAAACTTCAATTTCTAGATGCAGCCTCGTTGTCTATGAGAAGCATCAAATCCATCAATTCCTCAACAAACTCGTTAATCACAGTGTGCTCGATGTCGAACGAAAACGTCCTGACTACATCTACATCAAGTATCACATCTATCGCGAATCTATGAGGAAACTTCAACGCCAACAAGAGCAAGATAAAGTAAGTTCTTCCGAAACCACTTCTCTCTGCATTCCTTAACAATATTCTTCTTCTTCTAGAACTGGATCAATGTAATTATCAATCCAATTGGCAAATGGTGGAAAGCGTTTAAACACTCTGTAGCTTGGCGTCTTCTCAATATCGCACAAAATGGCAACCAACATGAACGTCTCAAGGCAATCCAACAGTTGGCCAGTATTGTGCATCTCAAAGACTGGGACTTTCGTCAATTGGCTCAAATTTGCGATGCCCGGACAGCCGTTTCCCTTGCGAGGTCTGGCTGTGATACTAGGTGGTTCATGCCAGTTCATATGCAAGGAGTAATCAAGAATCCTAAATACGCACTATCTGATCTCCATAAAATGCTCGAAGATCTTCAACCAAACGAGTGTGTTCGGCATTTTCTTAAGAAATATTTCCCACCAACTGAACCTCATGTGAGTAAAGAAAAACAAATTCCATTTCCAAGATGAGATTATAACTTTCGTTCGAAAAAATTTCAGGACGACATTGATGAGTTTATCCAGCAAGGCAACTCGCTATCGGTACAAGACACAGATTTACTGAAAGAGATTATTGCTTTCCTGCACCACATTACCAAAGACGAAGAGATTTGCAAGAAGCTCATAAAAGATGGTGGATTGATGCACTTAATGGAACTGAAAAAGATTTTTGCCGGCGACAATGAGACTTTATCGACATTATGTAAAGTTCTTGCTAATATGTCAATGGGTGAGGAGTCCGTCAAAGACTTTTTCGTATCAGGTAAGAGAACTTCAAAAAAACAGCAATTGTCTAGAACAGGTGATAAGGTGATGATCTCTTTTCAGGTTGGGTTGGTGTTCTTGCTAAATGGCAAAGGGGACATGATATCCGCTTGCAGGTCATATCAGCTAAGTGCTTAGCAAACTTGGACCGCGATGATCCCAATTACTCACAATACCCGCCAAATGTTTACCCTCTGCATCCACTTAACAGGACGAGGACTAAGCCAAAGGCTGACATTGTCTTCATTCACGGTCTTTTAGGTGAGTTCTTTGGAAGAAATGGTCTTTTTATCATGTGCTGACGTAGTGTTTGTTCTCGTAGGAGGTGTTTTTATTACATGGCGACAAAAGGACCGAGTCCCCACCGAACTGGGGCTCTATGGCAAAAATGCATTTTACACAAATGAAGTTGATGATGTATTTTTGATTGGTGAAGCCAAACGAATGTTTGGAAAGAATGGAAAGTATACGAAAATGGATCTCAAGCCTGAAATACCAGATACTCTCATGAGTCAAACAAAAAATCCAGATAAGGAGTTGGAAATAAGTGATGAAGCGACGAAGGAGTTAGTTGAGACACTGAAGAGTTCAGCTGAGTTGAATCCAGACTGGGAAGTTGTACATCCAGACATTCCATTGAAAGCTAATGAGGGTTGTCAAGGAGAGTTCAGTGTCAATGGGTAGGTTCTCATCAAAAATCCCATAAAAATCAGTTAATCTTACTTCTGAATACCTTTAGACCTGACTGGAAAAACCAAGATCATGACGAGTACACAAATTGCTGGCCGATGGAGTGGCTACCAGAGGATCATCCAAACATAAGGTAATTTTCTGAAAGCCTTCTTAAAATGAGTTCGGTAATTTAGTTACCTTGTCTCTCCCTTAGAATCCTCGGCATTGACTACACATCGGCTGTCAGTGAATGGTCAGCAAACTTTACCAAATACTGTCCATGTGAGAAAGGACAAGGGCATTTCGATTTACGTGCAACATCCCTTTTAGAACGAATCTCCCGGTCAGATGTGGGCAAAGATCGTCCAATAGTATGGATTGGTCATTCTATGGGCGGGATCCTTACGAAGATTATGTTAATGAAAGCTCTAGACAGTCAAGACCCGCAAGTAAGACAAGTAGCTGACAGTACCCGAGGAATTGTATTCCTGGGAACGCCCCACAGAGGTTCGCCCATCGCTAAATGGAAGCAACACATGCAGGTCATACTTTCACCATCGATTGAAGTTAAAGAATTGGAAGAGGGATCACCAAAATTGATCGAACTACACAACCGCTTTATGCACTGTCTGCGAACTTGTTTCCGTAATGTCAACATTGTGAGCATAGCCGAAGGAACACCCACCATGCTGACTTCATTCAAATTCCCTCTACGCATTGTGACTGAAGAATCTGCAAGAATAGATCATGGAGACTTTTACATTCTGAAAGACGACCATCTGAGTCTTAGCAAACCAATATTTCGCCAGTCATTCCTCTACCAACGACTATTGAGAGTAATTGAGGAGTCTGTGGAAACCAAACCCAGTAAACCAGAAGAAGAAAAAGAACAAATCCAAGTGAAGCAAAGCTATACAACACCTGCTGTACAGAGTGTTAGTTCAAGCTTGTGGTCGATTATTCCGACCGTATTGCTAAAGTTTACGGTGGTATGGTAAAGCGATGCTATTTGTGCCTGCCTGCACTCCCGCCTCTAAGAGACTGTTTATTTAGATTCCTTGTATTTACCTTGAATGTATTATTTGTTCAAAAGTATTTTGTTTGTTAAATTATTTTGTTAGTTGTAAACACACACTCTTATAAGAGCTTCCATGTCCACGTGAAACTTTAGGCTAAGGTGGGTGAATAACACCCATGAATATGACTATTGACTTTATATCTAATTGCAAAACACAATTTGACTTTAAAATACAATAGAAGAGCTTAAAAGTATTAAATTAAGAGCTTGGGATTATTTTCTCTTGCGAATATTTTGTGAATTAAGTTTTTGATATTTTTATTAAGACAAATAAATTGTAATTTTAAAATGCTCTATGTTTATAAATAATGGGTTTTAATTGAATGTTTTGACACTTACTTAAGAAGGACTTCATTTCTGTTGTGATCCCACGCACTCTTCTTTGCTTTGGAGTTAAGTCATCATATGAGATTATGAACTTAATTAGCTTATTTTTTTCAAGTCCTAGTTTCTTGACAAATCAAACTGTTTATTTATTTATTTTTATTTTATTTTGAATGTATGAATAGAATAGTGTTGTAAAGGAAAACCAAGTGGTCTAAAGTAAATAATATAAGCCGAGTTTTATTGGGAATTTTTATATTCACTTCACTCAGGAGCTCAATGAAACGCTGTAATCACTTATACAACTTTTATTCCATAAATTCCATTTACCAGCCATCCCTGTTGTTCACTTCTGTAAGTAACTTATTTTTGTCCACTTACGTTGTTCACTTAAGAGTTGTTGTTTTTCCATGTGCGATGTCTTGCGATGTTTTGCTGAAGTGAATATGAATTCCCAATAAAACTCGGCTATAGTGAGAGGTTTTATCAAATACATTTGAGAAGTCGGTAGTACCTTCGTCATGGCAGAGAACTTCGTGTCAATGAAAATAAAATCTGTGAACTGAGCATAGCTTCTTCTTCTTTTTCTTTAGCGTTGCTATGAGCATTGTGATCACAAACGAACCACCGCTTTTCCAATTGCTTTCTTCAAAGCCTGTTGGTTACCCCTCTTGGTACCAGAACTCTTCGACAACCTGTAGGGCTATTCCAAAAAGCGCGGCGAATCGTATTTAAAGCGATAACTCAATTGCGAACCGCTTCCCTTTAGGTTATTCTGAAAAGCGAACATGGTTGGAAATTAAACTTCCAATAGGTATTTCCATTTGGAAGTCTTGTCCATCCACTCAAATGTTATCTATTTCCAAGTTTTCCCTAGGTATCAGCTGGAAAATATTCAAGAACGGAGATAGAAGCAAAATTCTTGGTAATACAAACAAATTTTTAAATAAAAAAATAAAATAAATGGGGTGGTATATACTTACTTTATACTTTGTATATATAAAACCCAAGTGTACCACAAAAATAAATTTCAGGTCATGCTTATTTTGAAATTCTATTTCGATAAAAAGTTAGTCGAATTCGAAAGAAGTACATTTTGAAACTCGAAACGATTCGAAAGTTTGCGTGTTAACTCAAAATATACTTCTTTCGAATTCGACTAACTTTCTATCGAAATAAAATTTCAAAATAAGCATGGGTGTTAGAGGCCGCCTTTGGTGTCAAGAATTTCCAGTGTTCTTTAATTAGTTTAATTTTTTTAATGACTGACTATGACTATATTTTTTGTTACCTAAACGCAAAATGCCGCTTCTAGGTTCGTGTAGTTTTAGCTAGCGGGTACCACAATCAGGATTCATGGCCAATATTTGGTTACAAATTAATTGATCTTAAAGTTAAGCTTCGTTTAATTGATAAAAGTCAATCCAATGAAAGTGGTTTTTTGAATGTAATAGATTAGTGGTGGAAAGGAAAACCAAGTGCTCTAAGGTAAATAATTATGGTGAGAGGTTTTATCAAATACATTTGAGAAGTTAGCAGTATCTTCGTCATGGCAGAGAACTTCGTGTCAATGAAAATAAAATCTGTGAACTGAGCATAACTTCTTCTTCTTTTTCTTTAGCGTTGCTATGAGCATTGTGATCACAAAGGTATCACCGCTCCAATTGCTTGCTTCAAAACCTGTTGGTTACGCCTCTTGGCACGTATTTAAAGCGATAACTCAACTGCGAAGCGCTTCGCTTTAGGTTATTCTGAAAAGCGAACATGGTTGGAAATTAACTCCCAATATTTCCATTTGGAAGTCTTATCCATCCACTCAAATGTCATCTAAGTTTCCTTTGGGTATCAGCTGGAAAATATTTTCAACAACGGAGATAAAAGAAAAATTCTTAGTAATGCAAACAAATTTTTAAATAAACAAATAAAAGCAACAGGGGCTCCTCGGCCCCTGGGCCTAGTGCATTTCTCACAACCATGCCTTGTGAGGGAATGGATGGGACCTACAATTTTCTGCCGGTTCGGAACTGCTAATCGAGAAACCGCTTTTCATGGCAATGAATTTATTAACGGAGGACTTGCCAATTCCTCGCGAAAGGTGATACCCGTGGAAAAAAATTTTCGCCACTGTTGGGATTCGAGCCTCGAACCTCTGGGTTAGCAGGTGGCCATGATAACCATCACGCCACGGGTACCACCAATTTTTAAATGCAGTTATATTTTCGTTACTTTTGTTTTATACATTTGAAGGTGATGCTGGTTATACTCTTGAGCCGTGGTTAATGACACCATATAGAGCAGCTCTTGGAAACACCAGTGAAACAAAATATAATACGGTGCATTCAAAATGTTGAAGTACTATAGAGAGATGCTTTGGAGTTCTCAAAGAAAGGTTCCGATGCCTATTGCACTCAAGGGAGCTGTATTACCAGCCGGAAAAAGCAGCCTGCATTACTAAACGTGCCATGTTGCATAACGTTTGTTTAAAATTTGAAGTAGACTTGATCAATAATTAATAGCTGCATTCCATACCTGAACGACAACAATTTATTTAGTGAGAGAACATAAAAATATTTCACTTACTTTCTTCCATCCATCTCGAGTTTTTGTTTTGTTTTGGGGGTCCAATGCTGTTGAGCTTCTTAGTTATCTCATCTCAGAGGTCGCCAGATTTGGCTCTATATTCTAGAGCATTTAACAATACTTTTGCTATCCCTTCGTGTTGTTGCATAAACTCAACAAGCATCAGAAATTGTTGTGTCGTGGTGTGTTTTTGACTTTATTAATAATAGAAAATTACTCTCAATTCAATTGATGATAGTTAAATTTTTCATTATTTTTACATTTTTCTATCAAACCACTTACAACACCTATAGCTTTTGAGAACGAAATGAATTATGTCATAAAGAATGAATTATGTAAAAAAAAAAGAACTACGTTTGGAAAGCGCTTTCGCTTTCCATTGAAAAAAAAAAAAAAAAAAAAAAAATAGTGCGTGGAAGAAGTGAAATTTCACTTCAAAAACTAGGTATTAAATATTTTCCATTATTTCATTTGAGGAGAAAAGAAAACACAACACTACTTTCAATGAAGCTATCGAAATTAATTTTGTAAGCACAGACCGAAGAACACATTTCACTACAGTTAAATCGTCTGGCTGAATGACGAATTGCGAGCAGTGGCGAAAAGTATGCAATCGAAAAGTATACGCGTTAAACGTGCTACGCATTCATGTTTTGAAAGTCGCATAAGAAGTTTCACTTCAAAAATTAAAAGCGACTCGCTTTTCAGAATACGAAAATTCATTTCCGCCACCAAAAGCGATCAGCCGCACTTTCTGGAATAGGCTTATACTTTTGCGTTTTTCAGTGTGTCAGGATAATTTTTTGCTGGTGTATTTGCATTTGTATGCGGATTTTGTGTTGCATTTCTTTCTTCTTTTCTGGTAGCGATGGTGTCTGACAGCCACACGGTATCAGTTTTATGACGGGGTTTTCTGGATCACTAATTCAAACATGACAATATTACCTGATCCGGTTGTATTAGACTTTCTACAAGATACTTTTTTTGACGTTAATACTTTCATGGATCTCTGTTTTAAATATGATCTTTTTTTCATGCCTTCATGCGAATCTACTTTGTTCAGATACCGGAGTTTTTTTATAAGTACATTTACTGAAGCACTCAGACTTAAATACGAGGACGTTGTACTACCAGTTAGCAACCTTATTTGGTTAACGCTTTCCTGATGTTTGAAGGGAAACTAGGAAGAGCTGCCGTAATAAGGAGGTAGGTTACTAGCTCTCACCATTTCTGAACCGCCCGCGTATAGTCACAGATGAAAAACTCCGCGGTATCTTCATCTTCACATCATTCACATAGTATACCACACACTTTCTGATGCTTACACAGAATTCCTTGTAAAAGGTATTCTAAGATCTCCATTTTAAATTTTTAATCTTCTATTTTGGTCACTAGAGGTTCTAACTGTTATCTTATTTGGTCTTGAGTGTAGTATTCAGAAAACTTCTGGTTTCTGATGCTCAACGTTCCACCACGGAATTCCAAATCTACTAGTCCAGTTGGACATTCCAGCTCAAAGCTTCTTGTAAAGAAAATGCAGAATGGTGTTCCAAGGGAAGTAAGCTGACGCAACGACGAAAGTTTACCACTAACCGTTCGCTTCGAAGTCGGCTTCCGCACCCAAGTCTTGACCGTGAAATTTGAGCAAATTCAGTTGCAGGGATGGTTAGGTTAGGCTAGGTTAAAATGGCTGTCAGGAAAACAACTGACACACTTAGAATAATATTATAGGTACATTGTGGTACCAGTTGCAGGGATGCAGCTTGAAGTGTTAAGAGAGCTTCGAGGTGAGTCAGACCGCTCATTACAGAGTATGTTAGGTCCATGCAATCCTCAAACAGAAAGAACTCGACCTTTTGAGGCCGAATGGACCCTGAATAGCTACGAGGTGTGATTCTGTATTCATCAATGAAAATTTGTTGCATATGTGTGTAGTTGTTGCTCTGCCACTTACCCACTTAGCCGCAAATCGACAAAATGAGAAAAAAAAAAATTGAAAGCTGAGCGTTAGAGAGGATGTCGCTTAGTTATGAATTTCGTGCCAATTATCCGCTTTACCGTGCAATTCGTGATCTAGCATTTGGAGTGCTAAAGGCTAAATTGTTTAATTTGTAGACAGACTAATGAACCGAGTTTTATTCACCGTCGTCCCTGGGCCGAAATTGCGAACCTCGTGACTTGTAAATCGCTTTGTTTTCATCGGCGTTGGAAAACTTGAAACTTTCGCAAAGCACCGGAATCTTTGTTCTTCTTACCCTTTTCGCGTTTGCAGAAAATGGGTCAACTTGGTTTACGAGAGTCTAAGCGGGTGGATGTATCTTTTCGCCGACGCTACCAAGTGCCTTTGGTGATCATAGTGTCCTATTTTTGCTGAGTAGTTACTGCCAGCTTTCCCTCCTTCCTCTGCTAGCGCTTGGAGAGCTGTCCACCAGAGGACGCTAAACTTATTCAGTTTTACTCGATACTGTGGCAGAGTACCCCTTTGATCAGCAGCTTAACTGTAATGCACACCAATAAATTTTTCTGGGTTAGCTCCATTTAAACAACAATTAACTCAAATTCAGTTTGTTCAGGCTTGATTTTTGTTCAAATCACAGCTATCCCTTCAAAATAAAAAATTACCAGGCTGAGATATCACATAAAATATCTTTGTGAAATCAATAAGCAGCTTCACTGAATTGTTTCTATGTACAAAAAAAAAAAATAAATTGTATTGTTATTTCAGTGCATCTGGGAATTGTATTTGGGATCCTTGGGATGATGATGAAACCGAAGAAGAGTTTCATAATTGATAATAGAAAGGCGACAATACAAACTGTCTGAAAGATTAGACCATTTCAACAAATGGGACCACATTGACTTTTTTCAACGATTCAGATCCCAGAAGCAAAATGCTGCAATTATTTTGGATATAAGAGAAAGGCTAGTTTTATATAATGTCACTGAAATTTCTTTTAAACAGTTTTGAATGAAATTTTTTCAGAAGCATGTTGGTATTGGCTTATTGGTACAAAATAAAACATTTAAAATGTAGACGACGAAAACAGCAAACTGTGCCAACACTGTGAATTATCAGCAACTCGTTTCTGAAACTTAGATCTTTTGTTTCTAGGGGTGGCTGTGGCTTGTGGTGGTGTTTCTCGAGACCTTGATAGATTTATAAACCTTTTTTGGATTTCTTGGTTTTCATTAGAGGCTTCTTCTCTCCTAGGTTAGGTTACGTGGAAGTGGCTGTCAGTCAATGAGTACATTGCCTGACACACTTAGGCCGCAAGGGCCCATTGTGATACCACAGAGATCAGCAAGTTAATCACCTACTGATCTCAGAAACCCGATGTAAGATCAACGAGTTGATCACTTATTAATCTTCCGGTTAATCACCTGCTAGTCGAACCACGTGGAACTTTTAATGTATTTCGAAAGACTTTTAGGGTCTATGTAAGCTAGGTCGCTAGTATCATCGAAGAAGAATTCACCGAGATGAGTTTTCTTCCTATGAAGTAGTGCAGGGCATGAGCAAAGAAGGTGTTGAACGGTTTCTTCCTCCTCCTCGTCCATGCAGCTTCTACAGAAATAATTGGAAAACACGCCAAGTCTTTTGGCGTGTCTCCCTATTAGACAGTGTCCCGTAAGAACACCTATGGTAGAACCTAGATACAGACGGTTCAGGGCCAACAAACTCTTCGAGCGTTTTGAGTCAACACACACAAACTTTTTTGGTTGCAAGGCAGTTGTTACTCTCAGTCCATCTAGTGTTTGTTATCCTTGAAGCGTCTTGCCTAAGTAGGAGTTTACATGTAGCGATAGGTACACCTATGTTGTTCCATTCTGAGCGTAGGGAAGTGGTCGTGCCCTTTTTGGCTAGTTCGTCTGCCATACAGTTGCCTGGTATGTCCCTGTGCCCTGGCACCCATGAAAGGTGAATGTTAAACTGATTTGACATCTCCCTCAGAGACATCTGACAATTTTGGACCGTGATGGATTTTGTACAGACAGAGGCAAGAGATTTAAGGGCAGCTTGGCTGTCTGAGATGATCCGAATATCCGTGGAGGATATGACGTTTTCTTTGAGCCAAGACAGCACCTCCTTAATCGCCAGAATTTTCGCTTGGAACACACTACAATGATCGGGTAGGCGGAAGAAAAGACTGAGATTCAGTTTTTCTGAGTAGATTCCACTTCCCACACCTTCGTTGGTTTTTGAACCATCGGTGTAGAAGTGTATTGCTTCATTTTCCAAAAGAGCACCATTTTCCCAAGCTTCTCTTGAAGGTATGGTTACTTGGAAATTGTTGTCAAACACCAACTTGGGGGTGGTGTAGTTGGATCGATTCGGTAAGAATCTAAAGTTATCTAGAATGGTAGTGTGGCCGATTTGATTATTATTGGTCCACTGTGATGTAGCTCTGAGTCGAGTAGCTGAGCTAGCTGCGACTTGTTTGCTGAAGATATCTAGGGGTGTGAGATCTAGTAGTACATTGAGGGCGTCCGATGGGGTTGTCCTCAGTGCGCCACTTAGGCCGGCCACTGACTACACAATATAACTGCGCAAACTGACTTGAGCAAAAATCAAATCGTTTTGATTTTTACACAGTTAACTGCACAAACAACCCCATTCACAACTCAAATGAACTGCGCAAACTCCAATTTGCGCAGTTTTATTGTGTCGTCAATGGCCGGCCTAATACACAGACTAGCCGTTCTTTGAACTTTGGCCAGCTTGTTGTAGTTGATCATCTTGTCTAGTGCGGTCCACCAGATTATCACCCCGTATGTGAGTATCGGTCTAATTACCGAGGTAAACAGCCAATGGGTGATTTGGGGGGAGAAACCCCATTTCCCGCCAATGGCTTTTTTACAGGAGAAGAGTGCAACGTTGGCTTTATTTACTCTTTCCTCAATATTGGTTTTCCAGGTCAGTTTTTTGTCAAAAATGAGACCTAGATATTTAGCCTGATTTGACAGTGTGAGAGTTACCCCTTTAATAGTTGGGGGTCTGAAGTCCGGAATTTTGTATTTCCTCGTAAAGAGAACTAATTCCGTTTTGTGTGGATTGATGTTCAGACCACACTCTGCAGCCCAATTGTTAAGCTTGTTAAGTGCTGTTTGTAGCAGCTCAGCTAGGGTTTGTGGGTGCTTGCCTGAAACGGCAATTGCTACATCATCGGCATAGGCTATAGTTTTGAAACCTTCGTCCTCTAGGTCGATTAACAATTTGTTAACGACCAGGTTCCACAGTAGGGGAGATAAGACTCCTCCCTGCGGGGTTCCTCTATTGGCCATTCTGCTTGTTTTGTAGTTCCCCATTTCGGAGCTAATGATTCTGCTGCTGAGCATTGTTGTTATCATGTTTTTGATGTGTTCCTCTATGAGCAGCCCATCAAGAGCATTAGTGATTGCTGAATTGTTAAAATTGTTAAATGCACCCTCTATGTCTAGGAATGCGACGAGAGAGTATTCTTTGTAGTGCAGGGATTTTTCAATGGTGCAAACCAGAGAGTGGAGTGCAGTTTCCACTGATTTACCTTTTGTATAGGCATGTTGCGCCGTTGAGATCAGACTAGGTTTAATTTCTTGTCTTAAATGTATGTCAATCATTCTTTCATGTGTTTTAAGGAGGAAGGATGATAGACTAATAGGTCTTAAATCTTTTGGATTTACATGGGAGCTTTTGCCGGCTTTAGGTATAAAGACGACCCTAGCTTCTCTCCAGGCCTTGGGAATATAGGCATAGCTGATGCATCCTTTCATGATCATCTCTAAGTTATAGATGATGTCTGAAACCTGCTGCAGCTCCGCAGGGATGATTCCGTCAGGCCCTGGTGATTTATAAGGGTCAAAGCTGTTTATTGCCCATAACAGTATATCTCTTGAGATAAGACCTTTACCTGATTGGTTTGCGAGTCGAGGCAAGTGCTCGTCTGTTATTGTCAACGAGCTACCAGGGAAATGAGTATCCAGTAGCAAGTTTAATGTTTCTTCATATGAGTTGGTCCAGTTGCCGTTTTCATATTTTATAGAACTTGGCATGTTTGGACTCGTTGATAGGATTTTCCTAAGTCTAGATGCCTCTGAGGAGTCTTCAATTTTATTGCAGAATTCTTTCCAAGAGGATCTTTTGCTTATTCGTAACCTCTTTTTGTAAATCCTAAGGGATTCCTTATATAGATCCCAGTCTATGGGATTTCTGGAAGATTTGGCTTGATTGAAAAACTTCGCACAACTTTTCTTGAGCGGTTCTAGCTCTTTGGTCCACCAGTGTGGTTTCTTCTTCCCTCTTACTATGGTAAGAGGACAGGAGTTACAGAAGGCATGGTTAAGAGCACTAGTTAGATCGTCGACTTTGCTGTCAAGATCCTTGGGGTTTGAGGGGAAGCTATTGTCATTGTAGTTGTAACAATGTTTGAAGATTTCCCTGAATTTTACCCAGTCAGTTTTCCTATAATTACGGAAGCCTATGGGTTTTGGTGTGTCATCTGTTAGACTAAATTGGATGTATCTGTGATCAGGGAAGGAGTGATCCTTAGATACAGCCCAATTTTTAATCTTGTTATAGATCGATTGAGATACAAAGGTAACATCTAAAACCTCTTGTCTGTTTTTTGTGACAAAGGTTGGTTCGTTACCGATATTGCAGATAAGAAGGTAAGTACTTAGTATGAAATTAAAAAGAGACTCACCCCTTTTGGTCTGTAATTAGGTAGTAAAAATACGTTAAGTGTTTTCTTTGCCAGTATGCAGGATCTTGGTTCACCTTTGTCCGTCACATACAGCAGAGAATAATCTTTCGTCCTGAGTCCTTTTACCACGGATTTATTAATCCATGGTTCCTGGATCAGGACTATATCCTCGCCGGACTTGCTTAGTCGGAGAAGGAGTCCGGCCGAGGCTTTGATGGAGTGTTGGAGATTAATCTGGAGTATCTGCAGCATTGCTACAATCATCCAGCTTAATCTCCAACACTGTAGCATTAAGGTCCTCCATATCTGAGGCGGAGTCTAGCAACTCATCCTCAGAAAGGAGAACCCCAAGCATTTCATCGTCGGAGTCTAAGACTCCACCTTTGTTGTTGTCGTCCTTATCGGACGATTTGTTATCAGTTGCGTCTTGATCAGACACTATTATTGTAGTCTTTTCGACCAGTTTCGAGCAAGACAGCTGTTCTAAAGAATCAGAGCAACTTGCCGCGTCTGTCTCCATGATGGAAGATTCGACGCTCGCAGTGGACTCCTTGGCTTCGGATTCAGCCACTTGCTTTGGAAGCTTTGCAGCGTCCTCATCTTTTTTGTATATTTTCAGCACTAGGCTGTCAAAGCCGTACTGAATAACACCCCCGCGTGCCGCCAGGGGTTCTAATTCAGATCAGCTTGACGCGGTTTTGATGCCAGCCAGCGTCGCTAATTCTTGGGAGGGGTCCCGGATTCGCCTCGATAACAGGTATAAAAGCGAGGTGAGCCTTGACGTCCGCCCACCTGTCGGCAGAGATGTTTCCATCCATATTGCTCCCGTCGATGACCGCGACAACAATCTGTCCCTTTACCACGTCACCAAAGGATTGCCCCGGCACCAGTGTCGATGGAACGCTAACCCCGACTCTTGGCTTTTTCGGTTGAGGTTTTTCAACCTCAAACGACCTGTTTCGCTTCGACGTTGAGTCTTGGCTGGTCTCTTCTGCAATTTTACTTGCCCACTTCAATTTATCAACCTCACCCGGGGTTCTCTCCACTACGGGTTTACCACCCACCGCACCGTTTCAATTACCCTTCTGGCTTGGCGACGTATCTGAGCGGGCGTTTTTTTGATCTGAGTCCCCCCCCCTTGGCCGAGCTGGAGTTGTTAATCACCTCTCCCGCTCCACCAATTGGAGGATTCATTGTACTCGACGAGGGTACGCACCGACCCGCAGAGGTAGGGTTGCTAATCGCCTCTCCAACCCTGCCAGTCTGAACGGCCCTCCGCGTTTCCTTTATTTTAAGGGCATTCAAGGTGGAGACGGAGTCGTTGATCACCCCTCCATTTCCCCTCTTTGTAAGTTTCATCTCGTCCTGTCTTGATGATAGCACCAAAGCAGACGAATTGTTTTTAAAGCTAATATTGGGGACTTCATCCCCTCTATTAGCAGTGGCGGTCCGTTTGCCCTCCGATTCACTGGCTAGAACTAGCTTTGCAGCATGCTCTTGACCAGTTTCCAGCGGGCTGTGCTGCTCGCCAGAGTCGGGATTCTTGGTTCCCACTGCACAGACCTGAACTGGCTTTGCAGCTGGTTCAGAGCCTGTGTGCGAACCTTGTATCCCACTGGTTGAAGGTATGCCCGTTGGCTCACATTCCTGCTTCGACTTTTCAGCCAAATCGGAGAATGTGTACAACTTTCGTTGCCTCCCCCCAGTTTTCTTTTTTGTCTTTTTGTTCGTTTTTTTGTCTGTTTGTTTGTTTGTTTGTTTGTTTGTTTGTTTGTTAGTTTTTAAACATTTCATAGAAAGTCCCACGAGTAACTACGGAAGGAAAAGGTCAGCCCCGGCAGAGCCGTGTACCGGGGTAAGGCTAGTCTATTCTGGACCCTGCCAAGCATCCAGAAGAGCTCGTTGTTGATTGGTTTATCCCCCAACCTTTAATTCTTCGGCACGGATTATAAATGCTCACACCACCACTGAAACTAGGAACCTCGTATCTATGGTGAGATTGGATTTCTAAGGATTGTGCTATTGAGAAGTCACAACCACCCAGCGATCCAACCTAACCTTGGTTGTCACCGTCTGACATCGTACAGACACTGATAAGTATATGTAGTGAACATTGCACGCCCGGCACCCATTTGGAGGGTTCGATCGAGGATTTTTGCCAGGCAAAAATCCTCGATCGAAAATTCGTCTCTCCTAAACTTCGAATTTTTGAGCCATCATCACCATCATTGGACGCGTATGTAAAAAACTGACTCATGAAAAAACTTATGTATTTTCAATAGATTTCCTTGATTAAGTTTTGGCATATAGGCGATGTTCATACTGGTCGATTTGTTGAAGCAACACTCCTTAAACAACACACATCCCTGTTCAACGAATCGACCGCAAGTCAATACCGACAAATTGGTGTAACAGAGAAGGTAAACAAGAAAACAGTCGCATATATTCGCACGAAGTTTCAACAAATCGACCAATCTATCTATAGACTGGAAAATAGAACGATTTTTGAATAACCCATGATTTTCTAACCAAGTTATAAAAAAAGTGAACAAACACTCTTTGGTGATTACAGATTCGTTATCATGGATTAAGAAGAATCCTTGATAACCAAATTGCTTATTTAACCCGCTCTGAACACACCGGCCTTAAGAATAGATTGTCGCTTTGATGATTACCACATGAAAAATAACAATCGTTTGTGCTATATTCAATACTTTTTGTTGATCAAATCGTTTTTCACTTCTTTTCTCCACTTTTAACCCTACGAATGCTTTTCGGCATCGTCCGGCTCAAATGAATTACCTAAGAAGGTGTTCAAGGAGCCTGAATTTCTCACAACGACTTACTTTCCGGATGAATCTAGTACTATCATGGCATCATTTGACATTCTCTCATTGGTAATTTCATTCGACAGGCAGACAGCCATTAACTCACTCGATCACTAATGGTGGTTCAGTCCCAGTTTGAATATTTGTTAAGTAGCCTATGCCAACCGATGCCAATAATTAATTGGAAGTGGGTAAAATTTACTCACTGCATTTTGATAAATGCTTAAAAAAGCAAGTATACGACAGAGTGACCAGAAAAAATGCTGAAAAGCAAACAGTTTCTCACACACTAAATTTGCTAAGACAAATTTGAATTTTCAACAATTTAAGAGTATGTCTTTGAAAAGCTTTCATTGGCGTTGATCTTTGTCATGCACAGAACTAAACTGAGATATTTCCTCTTCATAAGAACAATTTTACTACTCCTCGCAACATTTCTCTCAGTTTTGTTTTTTTTCTTTTTTAAACAAAATATCAATTCATTTTAAGAGAAATTCATTTGAGCTCGAAGTCCACTCCACATCCACTTCCACACAATCCCACAGAACTTGTCAAGCCCGTTGGCAGCGGGTGCGCATTTTAATTTTTATTTATTTATAATTTCTGTGCGCAAAATAATCAATTGACAAGCAAATAGGCATTAGGCAACTAGTACCAGTTGAGAGTCAGAGTAGTTCGGACGTACATATGTACAACTCTCGCCTATTAGCTTTTTTGAATCCGACCGACTTTGGTTGTTTGGTTCGTGTATCAGATCGATGAGGTTCTCTCTGTTTACGTTTCTCTTTCTTGTGTTTTAAATTGTCTCAAGCTTGAAGTAAACAAAGACTTATCGCACATTTTTTTTTTGTATACGTTTTTTGTTCTTCCAGAGCTTGTTTCAGCAAACGAGTTCTATAACGAATAGATAATTATTTCGAAATCAAATTAATATCCGAAGAGTAAAGTGTCCTCCAAATTTTAGTATGACTAACTAAAGTGTTCCGTCTCTACGTGTACGTAATTTAGTTATACTGTAACTTCAATCATCGATTGTATAGTTTGTGTTTTCGTTCAAGTGTTGCTCAATAAAGTTACCCATCGATATAAAAAAGGCCAATCAAAATATAGCCAAAATCTTATTGAACCGCAGTTCGTTTTGAATTAATTTTGTTGTACCTGCTTGCCGCTGACTGTGCGATCGGGAGTTTTGTGTTTTTTTTCCTGAATCACACATGTGTCTTATACAAATAGAGGTGGAGTGTTGACTTTTAACACATATCGAATGTAAGTTGAAGTCTTATGAAAGATCTGGACTATAAAGTTAAGCGTAAAAGCGAGAGCTTTCAACAGCTGCGGCCCAACGAATGTCTAGTCTGCTTAGATAGATGTTGCTGCTGCTAGATGCAAGCCAAAGCATACTGTTCAAAAAGCTTACATAATTATTGATGTAGATGTTGTGGTTGTGGATATAAAACCGAGTAAAATCGCGCCGCACATGTCTATCACAGAATGGCAACAACTTGAAGTAGGGAAATTTTTTTCGTTTGATTAAATTTTCTTTGTGTCTGATTCGTCTAATTGAAAAAATGTACATACCGATAGACAGTTGTATAGTAGGCCTTGATAAGGTTTAGTTAGTGGCATGAAGAAGGCGATAGGCACGCAAGTTTAACCGATACAACAACTCAACATCTGCTTTGGAAGTAAAGGCACAGTGAGGGGGTGTTTCTTTACAGAACTAGGCATATTTTTGTATGGCAAGTGTACATGTTATTGTGATAAGAAAAATTGTAAATATTTCTTCAAATAATAAGCCCTTTCGAAAACAACTGTTTTGGTAAACTTGAAATATGAAATTTGAGTCAAGATTACCTCGAGAAAACAGATTTTAAGCTTTGACGAAATAATTTAAAGAGACATTTGGTGGCTTACTATTTAACAAAGTTCGTTAATGTTTAATTTGAGCACAGTGTACTTCGTGCTCCAGGCCAATCTTTGTTTTGTCGATAACGTTGTTTTCTTTTGTTAATAATTTAAAAAGTATAAGCTTAAGTGTGTTTTGTGTCTGGCACGCGCTGCTTCAAAGTGGAATATGTTATTTATTATCAAAACAACCCTCTCTCTATTCACGACTGTCAAATATGAGATAACTCAATGAAAATCTTTAGAAAAAATAAACCGGAGTTGAAGACGACACATCGTATCTTCGTATCCCGTGAAAGACGTTTCCGCTTGAACTTTTATTTGTATTCTGGTTTCTGAGACACCCCTCCTAACTAGGCCAACAGAGCATGAAACAGGTTGATAAGGAACAACAAAACTAATCAGATGTGTTTTGTTTATGAGTTTTGTTTTGATGGAATGTCCAATGTTTCACAATAACAAGCCCTGTGTATCAATGAAACTCAAGATCAGATGGATTGATTTAAACCTTATCTTTTTTTGACTTTAATTCGGAACAATAACCAGAAGTTAGAAAAATCAACTTTCCATTTCAACAAAAATAAGCGATTGAACTTTTCTCAGTTTTCGTCTTCTTCAGTTAACTTTTCCCAGTATTTGCTTATAACACTGGAAAAAGTTAACTGACTTACAGGATGCTTTTTCCTTATATCAAAGGAATCTTAGCTCTCACACTTAAGTAATTTGCTCGTGGGGTACGCAACGTTGACCTCAGAATGCGTCGACAAGCCCTCCGGTTTCGGATTAAATATCTGAAGTCAAGTACATGTAGATGTCTTTGCATTTGTCTGAACTAAGGGTTTTTTTGTTATTGCCTTTCTTTGGATCTCTCATTTGAGCATGAAAATAACAACTGAGCCGGCTAGTCTCGATTCTTTCCAAGATGGTGTTTTCATGGTGAATGCTTCCATGGACCTTGTTACTTTTAATAAGATCACGTTTTGTTACTTCTGCTATCATATGTAGCTTCTCCATCTCAGTTGCTGTCAACTTGCTCGCATTCTTTGTGTACAGTACAGTGTCCAACATTACAAACCGTATGTGAGTGCTGGACATCCAACCGCGGTGTAGAGCATTCCCTTCAGCTTCGGGGCATTTTTTTTTTTATCGCAGAAGAAGGCGTAGTTTTATTCAGCCCATGGCGTAATGGTTAACATGTCTGCCTGTTACGCTAGAGATTGGTAGTTCGAGTCCCAATGGAAAAAAAAAAATATTTTTTCAAGGGTATCGTCTTTCGCGAGGAAATGGCAAATCCTCCGACACTAAATTTACTGTCATAAGAAGTGCTTTCTCAATTAGCCCTTCGGAATCTGCAGAAAATTTTAGGTCCTTCCATTCCCTCACAGGGCATGGTAGTAAGAAATGAGCTAGGCCTCGAATCTCTTCACTCTGTGGCTTCACCCTAATTTACAATAGATTTTTAAACTTTTCACTTTAAGGATTTCCATTCATACTAAAACCTGGAATAAGCTTATACGGATCACAGGACGGGGAACACAATGTCAAATGTTCTTAATTCTTGGTTGTAGAATCCAAGCTTATGGGGGCTCCATCGCCATCGTCAGCAAAGAATCGTTGTAGGTAGCATGTAGCAGGTACTCAAGGACTGTAAAAAAGAGTTAAGAACTTCACTTCTTTTGTGTCTTACTGTGACTTGGAATACATCGATAACCTACCCAAATTAGATTTCATGGTTGTTGATCGAATGCTTTTTCAAAGTAAACCAGCACAACATGCGAATTTTTAAAGGAATCATGATATTTTGCCGTAAGGATGCTTTTAATTTACTTTATCTTATTATTATACATCTGTTGTTGACTTATACGCGTCAGGCCCGCATTATTTTACAGAAAACCTAATTATTTTCCGCAGTCGCATCGCGTCGGCTGACCAATAACCGCTGAACGAACTTCAAAGTGGGGGATATATCAACAGGTTCGAACGGAACTTATAGCAACTCTGCGTATCTCCCTTCCCTTGAATATAACTTTGCCTTTCTTGGAGTAGGTAGTAGCCTCTATCACCGTCTATAAGCTTGCAGATGAGAATAGTCAGCCATCCACGACCCAATGACTCTCATCTTTTTTCCAAAACTCATATGGTATCTCCTCTGGCCCAGCACCATTGCCTTTTTTGAGTTCTTAACCAGCCCAGTATTTCGGGTATTTCCGCAATTAGGTTCAGCTTCACGAAAGTGCTCTCTAGGAAATCTGTTCGTTCAAGAGGCTTTAATAGTACTGCCCTCACGGAGTAGAATTTTGATGTCATTCCAAACAGCTATCCTTGAGCGTCGTTAACTTCAGCGAACGAATCTCCTGGATCTTTCTCATTCTTTAAGTGGTTTGTTAGGAATTACGTAATCATTTCCAATCCGTTTTTGATTGCTTCTAAAATTTGTCTTCCTTACATCGCTAGGTCTTTCGCGGAGGACAAATATAAAGACAATTTTGCATGCAGTCTAGTTATTCGATAGTAACTCTAATCCGATCCAACAGAGGCGAAAGAGTTTTTCCACGGGTATCGCCTTTCGCGAGGAATTGCAAGTCCTCTGTTATTAAATTGAAGTCCTCTGATGGGTGTGATCAATTTTACAAACAATTGACTTATTTTTTTTTAATTATTAAAAGTCAACCATTTACTACCACATACTTTAGTATTTCTGAAAGCTTATATATTATTTTTAAATGAACATTTAAGTTAATTAAGTGAACCGTTTTTGAGTAATCAAGCTTCAAAGTCTGATTTTTGAAAACAAAATATTAAGTATTTATTCCAAATATAAAATTTTTACAAAATTTTGCCTTATTAAGTATCACTTTTCTTTCAAATAATCAAAACTCTTATTAATTTTTAGTCAAATGCAAAAGCCGAACATGAAAATTTTTCTTAGTTTTTGAGAAATTAAAATAAAATAAAATGGGGGTTTTCTGGGCAAAGTACCTTTCGTTTTATTTTTTTATTTCTCAAAACAAAAAATGATTTTTTCGTTCGGTTTTCTGTATTGGACTAAAAAATAATTTGTAAAAATTTATTGTAAAAAAATCCGATTTTTCTTTCACAATTTTGAGTCTGAGATTTGATTATTCAAAAACTATTCAATCAATTAACTTGAACTAAGATATTAATAAAAGAACAAGATATTAGCTTTCTATAACATGTGGTTGTAAATGGCGTTAGGTAATGTTTGATAAATTTTGTACAAAATCAAGTCAATTTTTTATAAAACAGCGTCTAAACGGAGGGAGATTGCTCCCTCCCATACAATTTTTTCTTATATTGATCCAACTTATCCATCTTTGACATTTGACGCATCTTATGTAAAACACCCTGTATATTGTCAAACATATTTACAGTAATTAGAAAAGCTAACATCATAATCTAACCAAGTCTCACACAATAAACATAAGCTTACATTTGTTCTGGGAAGAAAATTGAAGAACTCAGCACATTTTTCCTTATGCCTCTGGCATTCCAACAAACAATATACAACTTTCGTATTTCTTATTATCCTTGCCATAGTGACCACTATTAATTATATTTACTTGTTAACTGTGTAATGACAATTAATTCATCCATCGAAATTGGATTTATATTGCGTCGCTCGGGCGGAGCGCGCGGCGTACCCCATGGGCGGATCACTACTCACTAGTATGACGCAATTGGATGGGAGAGCTGTGATCTCTTCTTCGTGGTCACGACGCTTGAAAGAGAATTTGGATATACATTATGTACATATGTAGGTATGTACGTTCTTCATGGCAATTAAATTTCTGTCGAAATGCTTGCCAATTCCTCCCGAATGGCGATACTGAAGGAAATGTGTTTTCTAGTTTTTGTTGGGATTCAAACCACGAACATCCAGCGTAACAGGCAGATATGCTAACCATTTACGTTACATGCACCACTGTAGCCTTAGCCAGTTGCAATTGGAAAAGAAGCAAAATGAGCCCAAGAAAAAATCAACAAAATTAATCGGCTTTACTCTGGACTTGTAAAACAGAACTGAATTTATTTATCAAAATCTTCTAATGCGTAATTTACTGTGTCATAAAAAATATAAATAAAACGAAATTTCGCCGTAAGCAATTTTCTCCAATTCTTTTCTCTTATCCATTCAGGTTCTAAACATATTTTGACTTTTTCAAGGTTACACATTCACTTTCGTAGGTTGGTGGTTTATTACTTAAAAAGCTGTCCAACATAAAGCAATGCTTCTTATTTATTCGGCTAGCACCGCTTCCTACCTTAGGTCTAGAAGACTATAAACACAACAAAAAAAAAAAACAACAACTAGCTCCCATGTTAGTGGTTAGACGGGGAACCTCAAGAAACACGTGCTGTTTGTGAGATATATCTTTTACGGTGTTTTAACCTTATAAATAGTTTCTGTGGTGCTGCAGTCCCTCTAGCTCGTAAATTTATAAACGAAGTCGGCGTATGCTAATGTAAATGTAAATTCCTTGTAGATTGTTGTGCTTTGAAATCGATAGTGGAAACACTGCGCTGGCAACAGCATTGTAAATATCAAATTGAATGGCAAAATGTTTCTGATGTTTCCGCCACGCCGCATTTTGGGGTAGAATATTTTCTAAGATTCGTTTATAAATAAAATTGATGGAACCAATCAAAATACATAAGAACTTTGCTTGCAATTCACAGCCGAAGCTTACAATTCACGGCATAAATTTTAATTTCAAACGAATGTAACCCTCAACTCCTCTTAAACAAAAAAGCAAAATGGCTTTTTCCACAATGCTATGGAACTCAGTTCAACACCATCAAATTGTAACTGCGTAACAAGTTGATTGCATGCAATTCAAAAGAATACAAATTACAAGACCTTCACTAATTTACAAGAGTTAATTTAAATAGCGACACAGTCTCCAATACCTTTGCCGGTTGTGGATCATCATGAAACTTATTACTATATCCACTTGTAGCGTTTGTTTATGCCTTCGAGCTTTTTAATAACGTCATCCCCATCAACATACAGCGGCCTTCATTTGTAGTTCACTTTTCCACTTGGCTAACTGCCATTATCGTCAACGGCCAACGTACGAGCGTCATTTCGCATTGAGCATGTGATCACTGCATGTACCAGTGCCATAGAGGAACACGATCTGCAAGAATTAAAGCAACTGCAATAGATTCGCATAAATGAGCTTGGGGGCATAGTGAATTTGATTGTGCGTTAGATTGGGTGCTCCCACTCAAACAAATTGAATCAAATTTGCATCAATTCAACGGTTTGTGGTGACAATTGAGTATGATACTCGAGTTGTGCTGACATACACATAAATTTGGTATTTTTAGGTGGCTAAGTTCGATGATCTTTTTGTACTGAATTTATGTGAGATAAGGAAAGTGTGGGCGTTGACAACTCAAATCAAAAAGAATAAAAAAGAAATGAATACTTTTTCTTCTTGAGAAAAGTTCAAAGAAATGAAAATTTTCAAGTACATGGGCTATGGAAACCATTTGGAGGCATTTTTGATGATTAAATAAATAAATAAAAATTAAAGTGGAACCACACAGTTCATGTAGCCGCGGGGCCAAGTATATTACCTTCAACCATAACTAGACGATGAATCGAGAGGACCAATTGGTTGCCGATTCCGACCAGCTAAGAGAAGAAGAGCTTTTCACGACACCGTAATAAATGTCGAAGGACTTTTTAATTTCGCTCGAAATGCGATATCAGTTGGACAGTAGTTTGATGTTTCTAGGATTCGAACAACGAACTCCCAAGTAACATGCAGACATGTTAATTATGGCGCCAAGAGTACCACAGCATCAATAACGATTAGAGAAAAGATGTTCTTACGCCTAGACATTTTTTCATTAATATTTGTCTTTCTTTGAGCGGTTATTTGATTACTTAAGGTAAAGTTCTTTTATAGCACCTGGTAACGATTTGGCAAGTTTGTTGTAGGTGATCCTAAATACTTTGTGATGTGCTCCATGCACAAACTGTGTTGATGGTACTGAACATTTATCTTTTCATATCCAAAATGAATTGCTTATCTCTTCCTTTGTCTAATTTACACCACTTGATTCTCTTCTTAGCACTTGTTCGATAGATTATCTTCACCTTTCACATAAAAAAATTTGTCAGGCTGCCAGGAGAAGATGGTGTTGCTGGACCTTCAACCGAGACTTTATCTGGTTATGAATGGTGTTCAATTTTGGTTTAACTTCCAGCATTACTATAAGAGACAAGATGTCGGCCCTGTTTGATGCACATGATATTTAATACAATAAGACCATGTGACTTGCACTTGCTTAGAATACCAACATCATGAAGGTTCCTCATTCCGTATCCCATGTCACAATGGCAGCCCTAATAATCCTCGTTTGTCTTTTCGTTTGTCCGTTAAAATCTGCAACAAAAAATAAAACCTTTACTTTTGGGATAACCTTACCTTGCAAATTGTGAAAATCTACCCAAATGCATTTTTTCACATCGACTCAAATCCAATGTAGGAAGCATATGCACATGCGCAGACAATATTCCAGACCCTTTCCTTCATCAACAGTCTAAGAGACATCAAACGGTCATTCGACTTCGAAATGGTCAACACGCTATCAAGTAGCTTTTCCGCTAGGATGAAATCGATTCAATTTTTACCGCGATCAGTTCCATAGCAGAACATCTAGAAGGCTTTTATCTTTACATACGAACCATGTTTCCAGTACTAGACCATTTCGCTTTCTGGACACTCAAGGCGTTTACTCGCCTCCTTCTCATCATCTCTTCCAGTTGGAAAATTATACCAGTCGTACTTTCGATTTTCCAACTCTCGGCACTTAATCCTCGTCCAATCAGTCGCATTACTTTTGCTTGTCGCCAGAACCCACGTAGCTTTGAACCCAGCATTTCTGTTCGGTCCTGGATCAATACCTATAATAGTGCCTGGCGGGGTAGTGCCATATAATTCACAAGTAAAAGGTGTTTTTTCTATATGTGGTTTTCGAGGTTCAATGCAATAAGCCCCGCGGCAATAAGACCCGTGGGTCTTATTGCCCAAAAAAATAACACCCACGGGCTTTGTTTCCACTTTGAAGAGGCAGTTAGACCCACCAAAGAAAAGAATTAAGGCCCATGTCTTTTGTTGCCATTTTGAAGCAGCATTTATATGAATCTGATGCACATGGGATCTTAAAATTAGTTTTCCTTCTTTGAAAGGGTTAAGAACATAGTGGATGCGCTAAATGCATATTCTAGTTTCTTTTTATTTGAATGAAACAAATGTTTTGAGGTACTGAAAAACAAAGCTCCAAAATTTCGAAACCTATTTCAGCTTTCCATGGATATGAATTCATAGCTCACTTTGTCTCCCACTTCGTGACACATAATAACTAAATCTACTTTCTTAATGTTTGTTTTGCTCTTAGCTACATTCTCCTTTTCTGTTCGTGTGAATTTTTTATGTTCAACCCCAAGCCGTACTACCTGAAGGGTAATTTTAATTTCGTTCGCTTCGCTTTGCTTTTTACTCACGGATAAAAAAATGAAGCTAAAAGCGAAGCGGACAAAATTTTCTCAAGGGAATATGGATGTGTGGTGTAAAAATAAAAATTCACGCGAATATTCCCTTGAGAAAATTTTTTCTGCTTCGCTTTTAGCTTCATTATTCTATCCGTGAGTAAAAAGCAAAGAGAACAAAATTTGCCTACGTGTAGTGTAATACGTGCCTGCGGTTGAACTTAAGAAATACGCGCGAATTGACCGCATTAAACACATAGTATGATTCATATCTCCATAGATATTTATTATGTACGTGTGTTCCTCTTTGGTATGTCATAACCCACAGTCAGAGCATGGACTTATGTCCAGTGGAGTTAATTCCCTGTTCAAGTTTATTCACATTGAAAATAAGTTTGAGTGCAAACGGTGAAACTTCTTTCCATTACGAAACGGTATTTAAGTTCGCTGAAAAAGGAACTAAGGCCCGCGGCTGTTACTGCCATTTCATCATGGAAATAACCCCCGTGGGCCTTACTTCCAAAACAAAGAGGAAATAAGACCCGCGGGTCTTAATGCCGCGGGCCTCATTGCACTGCACCGGTTTTCGACCCTGCAATACTTTTTTCGAACTTTGTCTTTTTGACGGCTGTCACTGGATTTATGCTCTATTTGGTTATTTGCCATTGTATCGTAAAATTGAGGCCGCAAGGTCGGTAAAGAACTCACCGAAACCCTTGATGTCGAGAAAGAATTTAGGCAAAGCGACAAATTGTCATGCGATTTCTTCAACATCATACTTGAAAAGATTGTACAAAACTCAAACGTCAACACCAAAGGAACAATCCTTCAGAAGTCTGTACAATTACTCGCCTACGCAGACGATAATGGGAAGAATAAGGAAGCGTAATGTCATATAGGTGCTTTTGCGAAGCATTGAAACAGAAGCGCTAAAAATGCGTTTGATGGTTAAAGGGGGTTAAACGAAGTATGTGTATATGTCGTTGAGTTGGAGAAAACGTCACAATAGACACACATAACTTCGAGGTAGTACAGAACTTCGTCTACCTAGGGTCACGGAAAACAACGTCAGTGCGGAGATCAAATAGAGAATAACTCTTGCTAGTCGCTACTTCTTAGGATAATGAAGGCAGTTGAGAAACAAAACCCCTTTCTAGAAAAACCAAGGTAACCTTTTATAAGACCTTAATCTGCTTCAAGACCGGTTCTGCTTTACAACGAAGAGGCGTAGACTTTATCGGAAGCGGATGAGGAAACCCTTGGTCGTTTCGAAAGAAAAATATACCGAATGATCTTTGGTCCCGTATGCGAAGATAATGTGTGGAGAAGAAAGTAAAACAACGAGCTGTATGTATGAGCTGTTCAGCGACATGCGCATAGCCAGCATATAGTACCTACGCATCGCGCATCGCGAAGCTATGATGGTTGGGCCATGTAGAGCGGATGGATACAAACGCTCCGGGTCGACGATTTCTCGAAAGCACATTGCAAGGAAATCGTGGAAGGAGAAGACCTCGTCTTAGGTGGCGCAATCAAGTGGAAGAAGACCTCAACCGACTTAGAGTGTAAAACTGGAGAGCGCTCGCCTGAAATCAAAATAGTTGGCGTAAGATATTGGTTGAGACTCAGGTTCACCCGGAACTATAATGCCCACCTAAGTAAGTTAAAGTAATGCTGACAGATGTCCCCAAATGGTGCAAAAGCGGTGGAAAAGTTGGCCTCCCGGTTGAAATTTATTCGAATCAACCGCGGCGGCCATTTGCCGAATTCCTTTTGAAATCCTAAATTCTTGACCACAGCATTAAATTATATTCGTTTTATTATTTTTAAGAAGCCACACGTCTAAAACTGGACAGAAGAATTAAAGGGATCTACAATTTTGTTTGCCAATTTCTTAACTTCTAATTCAGAAATCGCCAATTCCTGGGAAAAGGTGATACCTCGTACACCCCATGAAATAGACAGACATGCTGACCATGGGCAAAACAACCGCATACTTTTTCAAAAAACACCCCTAATACTACAATTTCTAAATGTACTATATTGCTATGATCGATTCATTTGGTTTTGAAATCTTCTTCGTTGCGCTGTCTTGTGAAGTTGCTTCATCTCAGCATCGTTGATTGTCACACCATACTGTCGACAGCACCTAAATAATTGCATCACGAGTTACTACAGAAAACAACAAAGAAAATATTAAAAAGCAATAATTCATATTCAAATCAAATCAATTGACTCGTTGCTGCTGTCATATGCTGTCTTCATTTCACGCACCATCAACCATTTCCTTTAACTCAAACAATTTTTCTTAGAGACAACGAACGATTGAGAATTCACTGCTGTAGCTACAGTTTGCATGAGTTTCCATCTAAATTGAATCAATTTAAAGATACATTCATAAGTAGCAACAAGAAACCACTGCTCATCAAATATATCTCTGAGCAGTTAGCACTTCATTTTATAATATTTATGTTTATTAACAACAATTGGCGAATAATAAAATCAATGAAGAGCAATTTAAGTCTTTAGTTTTCAATTCAACTCCTTTAAACTTGTGGGAAAATCACTTTTGCGTCTAAAATGATGGATGCATCGTTATGGTGAATGCAATTGTTAACTCAGGTTTCTAGATAACACGTGTCTGCCAATTGCCAATCGATTCAAATTGAAGGTCAGTGAACTTTTTAAATACTTTCAGTTCTCATCTAGAATATACTTAGCGATTAGCGATACATTTGATCTCCACCCACCTTCATGGCCATAGTTTAAATATATGGTAACGTATTCAATAGCCAATTGAACTTGTTTTTCTACTCAAAAACGTGGCAGTAAAAGCTCGTCAGTTTGCAACGGCACACATATGTGTGTACACAAGTGTGTCACTGATGTTGATATTTGCAGGAAATCTTCAATTTATTTAGAAATGAATATAAAATGAGACGAGTTTGCTGCAATCAATCCATACAACAAACAAGCAAACAGATTCATATTTGTGTAATGCGAGAAGACCATCAGTTAGGTCATTCTGTTTGTGAAATTGAATAGAGCTTTTGATTTTTCACCACAATTATGACAATTCTTTTCTATTTGAAATGAGAGAAAAACATCAGATGGCGTCATATAGTCATAGGACAATCTGTACTTGATTATTGTCGTGTGGACTCCCATTAACTAGGAGATATTTGACTGGCAAAGTCATTAACAAGCGAAAATTAGCTTTTTTATTTTGTTCCCTTTTTTTTTAAACTGCCATAATATTCGCAATTATAATGTCAAATGAGTGGATATTTTTCTTTACGCTTCAGTGCCGCTTTTGGAACATTTTTTTCTTTGAAGTTTTAAACGCTTGCATCATTTTGGACTTTAACGGTCGGAATTTCTACGACTAATTATTTCATTTCATTAGTCTTGACAAGACAAATGCGTTGCTGATCCAACAACGTAATTGCTAACAGAAATAAAACCAATCACCTTTCTACTTTTGTGAGAGCCCGACTTTGAAAGTCTGTTCAAATATGTGATTAGTTAATGATTTGGGTGTGAGTCAATTTAAGAAAAATATAATAAATAAATAAGATGACGCGGGGATTCATGGAGTCTATAGCGCATTAATTCCAATTATACCTAAGCGAGAAATGGAGAGGACCCACAAGTTTTTTCCGATTCCGAACGCAAAGTGATAAAGCGCTTTTATTGGAGTGTGATTGCTCATGGAGGACTAGCGAATTCCTTGCAAAAATCAACAGCAATCGAAAAGCGATTGAATGTTTGCGCTATCCTAACCTCGAACTCTCACGTAGCAGTAGACATGCACCACTTAACTAAAGTACACTTTTGCACACGACGATCTTAGATTTTTCATCTTTTGCCAAAAATAAAGGATTTTCGGGTTTGATACACGTGAGCATGAGGTGCCATGGCATTTGTTTTTTCTAAATGAGCACCTGAAACTTTATGCGTCTGTCCTTGAGCTTTATTTACACTAATATCCAATACTGGTTTCAGAGGAAACTGCACTCATTTAAGCTGAATTGGCAAATCAGTTCAAATTGTGGGAATACGAGGAATTATAACGTTTTCTCTTTTTGCCATTCCAGTCATGATCAAAGCCTTTGTAGTGCTGCCTTCCAGATGTGTAATTTTTAGACGTGTACAATTACGTAGCTTTGGAGCGACTGAAACACCAACCTGTAGCCTCAATTTACGGCAAGGTACTCCTGACAATTCTTAGGAATTGAGAAACTCTGAAGGATGTGATGTGACTTGCTCAGTATCCTTAATGTTGTCTACTGATATATATACGACAACATCTCTCTCCACGTCTGAAATAATTTGTTGGTTTACATCTTCAACTATCTCATTTTGTCGACCAT
This sequence comes from Melanostoma scalare, assembly GCA_949752695.1. Classification (NCBI taxonomy): domain Eukaryota; kingdom Metazoa; phylum Arthropoda; class Insecta; order Diptera; family Syrphidae; genus Melanostoma; species Melanostoma scalare. The sequence goes on along the minus strand of OX456984.1, from coordinate 268,593,159 downwards.
TTGACAGAAATCACCTCACGAAAGAACTTTTGAAATCCAGTTGTTTCTAGTTTCCCGTTTGGTTCTCGGTTCCCGTCGGAATATGGGGATGAAACATATGGCCTATGTCCATTCCGAGTTTCGAGACTATGTATCGCTGTACCAAAATTCATATAAATAGGTTCAATAGATTGGGCGGTGCATGGTAACAAAGAAAAATAAACAGACAGAGTTAGTTGCGGACTTATAATTTTAGTAAGGACTCCATTTCTGTAGGAATATGGGGATGAGTTAAAGTTTATGTTACTCGGAAATAGTGCAGCATTCTAACGGTGGAGAAATTTTTGCAATCGGTGCAGAAGTTTCTAAGTTCCCGTTTACGTTCCCGTGCCCGTGGGAATATTGGAATAATATACAGCCTATGTCCTTCTTCTGGTTCCAGACTATCTCTGTACCAAATTTCATCTAAATCGGTTCAGTTGTTTGGGCGGGAGATGGTAACATAGAAATACGCACAGACGCAGTTATTTTCACATTTATAATATTAGTTAGGATTTATTATTTTTGATTCGTTTGGTCGCCAGAAAGCTCTACGAAAGCAACAGTTCTTTTCTTAGAATGAAGAGACATTTACTTAAGAATCTAAACGAAAAGCACTTAAACTATCAAATTAGAATCAAACGTCAAATTGTAAAGGGTGTAATTTAATGTTATGACCGAGAATTTAGATAAAGGATCGCCATTATGTTTTAAAAGTTATTAATGGCAAGTGGCCAAAGTGGCTGGCACGAATAAATTTATTGTGATCCAATTTCGATCAAAATAAAATATCTGCAATAACTCGCGGAATTTTTTTTTCGCCAAGACGTTAATCGTCTCGGGCGTACCTTCTTGTAAGCGATTTTACATAACCCCACAAAAAATAGCCCAGCAGTGTTGAATCGCCCGGCTTTGGAGGTAACTCATAAGTTCTAGCCTCGAAACTATGTAAAAATCGGGTTCAACAGCAATTTTGAGACAATTTACCGAAAGTACGCAGTATTCAGTTTTCCTGAGTCTTCAATTCATCTACGATGATAAACGTCAAACCAAACTGAATATAAATCAAGTGACAGCTGTCAAAAAGACCAGCTCTGAAAAAAGTATTGCCAGATTAAAAAACTCACGTCCATATAAAAAACCTTTAGTAAAGTGTTCACAATTAAAAGCTTTTTAGAACTAAAGTGATTTTGTAAACTCAGCAGCGAAAAATTCAGCTGTCTGTTACAATTCTGATACGTGTGAGAGTACCCATACTGACGCTACAAAAACGGCACCATGTTTTAATACATTTGTAGTAGTCGCGAAGCAGAAAAACTGACAGCGGTGCTGTCGCAACTACAAAATTGCGACTAACACTAGAGTACTTCAACCAATCCAAAGAAGCAGCCTTTTATCACCTACAACCTCAAATTTAGTATCCAGAAGAAACTAGGTAATTGAAATGAAGCAAGATACCCAGCGCGGTATTCGAACGCCTAAGACCTATACACTATACCACTCAAACACAAACCCGTACATCTTCTTCTTCATCCTTAATCAGCATAACGAGCATTGTGATCACAGAGGGAACGCTACTGTCCCAGTTAATTGCTACACAAGGCTGACATCAGAATGCGTCGGCAACCCACCCGCTTTTGGACTGTTCCATGTCCAGCCAAATGCAGAATTTGTTGCATTTGTCAGTTCCAGGAGTGTTCTGGTCTGCCTTTCCATACATAGAAACCTAAATTCTTGTATAATTTATATAAAAATGGTTGTATACTCTTTGGATTCGTGTAGCCAGCTTAAATCCACATTATTATTATAAATCCAATAGTAAATATTTCTGTCTTTCTCTGTAACCAGCTACCACCAAAAATATTGAACCGATTTAAATAAAATGTGGTACACGAGAAAATCTTAGGAAGGACTTTGGCATTATTTTATTCCTATTTTTTTTAAGGGAACGGGAACGTATACGGGAATCTAGAAACTATGTACTATACCGACTTTGAAAATTATAAATTAGCTTTTCGTACATTGTTTTCATTAATTATTTCCTATTTTCTATAAAAGCGTTGAACTTATTTTTTTTAAACATTTTTATTTTCGAGTTTATAGTTTTTGATTTTGTTACATGCTTTTTATTCTTTCTAATTTATTCATAGTGTAATTTATTCTACTAGCTAGCAGCTTTTATTTGGTGATGGGATATGAAAAGAAGAGTGACCGTAACTTTTTACTGGCGGCCATATTGAATTTCTACTAAATAATTTTATATAGAGCTTTATTCTGCTTAGTAAGCCCTTTCATTCGATCCCTATCAGCGTTACCGCTGTGCCACTTTAGTGTCAAATTGCCACTTTTATCAGGCTGTGCCACCGAGCCACCACCTTTCAGTCTGTGCCTTTTTTTTAGCATTGTTTCTGTTTTTAGTAGTTTTACCAAAAGTCCCGAAAAGGTAATCGAACAATATAAATTTTTAGAAACAAAATCCGTTCACGCAGATTTTAAACCAATTTTCGAAATTGACAAATATCGAATTGTTTTGGTTTGAAGTGGGTTACATTAAAAATAGTTTGAATGAATACCTATTTTCCGACTTATATATGAATTTGTTGCTAAATTATTTACCTTGCCTCATATCTGAGAGGTTTTTTTCCAAGCTAACTTTGATGAAAAATAAACTCACCAACCGGCTAAAAAATGAAACTTGTGAAAATATGTTGGCTTCCTTAAATTTAGTAAGCAAATATGACATGAACATGAGCTGAGTGGAGTCCTGATGAGCTCCTTACAAAAAAACATAGGTAAACCATCACAAGAAAGAGAAATGTGATACGAATTCTTTTTTAAATGAATTATTATTTATCTCTTAATTATTATTTATTCATACTTTTATTTATTTATTTATATTGAGTTACCAATACAAAATGAACTGTTAAATTTTTAGTGTTTATCTTACATACCTAATCTTATGATTGTTAAGATTAGGTATGTGTTTTCTTCAACTCCTATGAATTCGTTGAGACGTGTGAAATTTTTTCCATTAAGTCAATTTTGGTGTTGTTTCGGTTTTAATTTCAAGTGCCACCTTTTTTTATCGAGTGCCACTTTTTTTTGCAACTTTTCCAAAATATCCAACGGTAACGCTGATCGCTATATTGACGAAGTAGTGAAATAATATTTAATCTTCTAGTTTGTTGTGGCAGCCGTATTGAATATTATTGTCATCGGAACTTATGGTGGGTACGAAATTTCAGATCAATCGGTCAACTGGAATTTTAATTATAAGATGTGATTGGGTCACATCTTATATAAAAGAATTGAATAAGTAAACAAACAGGGGAAGCTAAATAAAACCGTTTAAAAATACTTAATAATTCTGAGATCTATATGAGTAATGCTCTTAAGAAAACGTTTTCATATCTTCTTATACCCATATGTCATTCTGAGTCTAATCTCATTCGACTAAAGTCCAAACAAAAACAAGACTCTACTCCTACGTTCGAAGAAACTCGGAGCCGGAGCTGCCGTCACACTTATGTATGTATTTTTTCAACTTTCTGGCTCTTGGGTCGAATCAATTAAAAAAAAATTATAATAATAAGGCAAATCAGAATGCATAACATAGTTCGGGAAGAAAAACAACAATTGCACTAGGGTGGGTTTGAATTTTAAATACTTTCGCTCTACAACTGCACTGCATTTAATGCGCCCAAGGCGCAATAGTGATTGTCGCTGACTAAAAAAGGAATAGTCGAAATTACGTCATTTTATTTCACGTTGGACTTTTTGTAAACAAAATGATTTTGTTCATGTTTTTGTGGAAATTAATGATATTTTTTCATATTTCTTGTATCATTATAATGTAGTCATTTAATATGAGATCCTCAGGGTACATATAAATTTAAGTCGTTTTGTTGGATAGAACTGTTCACTATTTTCTAAGACGGCGCCATATCACAAAATTATAGAAGTACATAATAGCACACATATCATCTTCCTGTTGATATAAATGTTGATTTTACATTGACCACTTCCCAGGCTAGATTATTTATCTATTAAAAGTATTTTGAAGCTAATTGAAATCGGTTTACGTCATTTTTAATTGCAAACTGTAAATAAAATAATATTTATCTAGTAAGTAGCAAACAGAAGTTGATTGTATGTGTAGTAACGAGTGAATTTTAAAGAGCTATCGGAAATTAAAACAATTCAGAAAAATACGTGAAACCTTTATAGGAATTGATAGTAAGGTCTATACAGGGTGTTCCGTAATTCGTTTTATATACTTTGGGATGTGATTCTAGGTCATATTCTAAGGAAAAAAATTGTCCTACAGTAAAGTCCGTTTCTCAGCTTTGACATCACTTTTTGAGAATTTAAAAAAGGTGTACCCTTACCTATGTTAAATTCGATTTCTCTGTCAATACTGATAGTAGAGACCTAATTTTAGACTTAACTTTTTGTTGAAATAATAATCTTTAAAACTGTATTTAAGTTGGGTTCTTATAAGCAGATTTTCAGTTTTTTAAGTGGTGTTCAAATTTTCTTGCCGAAACAAAGTTTTGACTTTGAGGTAATTTTTTTCTGATAAGCATAGAGTTTCTTTATTTTTTGTATGTAAGACTTGAAGATTATTTCATGAAAATGTTGGCCTCAGAGGCGCTTTAAATGATCCTAATTTGGCATACTCTTTCTAACATTTCTGCTAGTATATCACCAACAAATGCTTTAATGTTTGCTCCCAGTACTTCAATCCAAGCGAGCTTGTCGATATACACGTAGTTACCTAGCCACAGAAAAAATCGTCTATAGTCGTTTAATTGCACGACCTAGGCGTGAAATAAACTATTCACCATTGTTAAGCGTGCTGTGCGGCATGTGGCATCCTTTTGATAAAGTCACATGTCACTCTACATAAGCGTGTTGGTGGTTTAATATCAAACAATGTAAACTTGGTGCGAAATATAGTCACAAAAGCATAAAATGCCGCCATGTCGATCAAACTGACCTGATAAAATGGAAAAAGAATGCGACGAAATTTCTCCACAGAGCACGCATTTCGATAATACAATTAAATAATTTGCAAACGTTGTTCGTTTCTAAGACGATTCATGGTTAAATTATAGACCAAACTGAAAATGAAGATGTTGGACAGTGACACAAAACACGAAATGGCCGCGAGCTGTCGAAACCAGTGCTGCCAAAAAGAAAAATCCAAAAAATCACCCATTAGTTCTAATCATTAACTGAATAAATCTAAGTATCCTTCAAAGAATATACATTGATCTCTCTTCCAAACAATATATTATCCATTTGGCAGGACTTAGAAAAGCTGAAAGAAGAAAATGGCTTCGCTATGGTTATAACTGTTTCGAACAGAATACGAAATTTCTCAATGAATCAATTGAATTGAAATCACTGACTTTATAAGCTATCGCTGGAAAAAACTTCTATCCTCCTTTGATAAAACAAACAAACTGTCCTGGAAAGTTTAAAAAACCTGCCAGAGCTAATTGGGAATGGCACAGTAGACAAATTCGACTTACAGAACCATCGGTGGACTTTAGCACCAAACAAAAAAACAGAAATTTCTGAATGGTCTTTTGAGGGTCTTTCAATACTAAGAAATCGAATTGAAAAAAAAATGTTGCGGAAAGCTAATGGCACCTCTCAAGCCTTTGATGCAAGGCATTGACATGACCCATTTTTCACAAAAGGATTCGGAAAGGATCTTACCCTCAATGTTAAGAGTTGTGCGTGGGGATAGTTACTCAACCACGTAAAAAGAAGCTTTCTTCGAAACTGAAAGGTTTTCGACAAGGCGATACACTACCATGAGATTTCTTAATCACATCTTCAAAGGCTGTGCATAACTCATACCTCAACCTCGAAAAATCTCAAGTCTCAAATTAGTCGCGTACGCAGATGCTACTGACGTAGTAAGAAGAAGTTGCCGCTTAATGGTTAATGACAGCAAAACGAATTATAGTATGTTGTCAATTGTCAAAAAACAAGAACAGAAAACATAGGCATATCTTTGGGGTAGAACAGAAACTCGTCTACGTAGGATTCGCTATATAAATGGAAAATTACACCAGTGTGAAAACCGGACTAAGAATTACTTCTGCCAATGGGTGCTATTTTCGGCTAAGAATGCAATTGAGAAACAAACCCTTCTCTAGAAAACCGAAGATAACGCCTTACTATTATTAGACCTTGATCATCCCAGTCCTCCTATGCATCGCGGAAGCATGGACCTTATCCGGAGTGGAAGAGGAGACCTTTGTTCGGGTGATCTTTAGTTCCGCATGTGACGAAAATTAGAGGAGAACAATATTCAACAACGAACTGTGTGAGCAGGACGAGCGGTTGGATATCAAAGCTGCGGTTTGACGGGTTTCCGAGGGAACATTACGGGGTGCAGGGATGTCGAGGAAGGAAAGGAAGTCGATTAAAGTGGCGCAATTAAGTGGAAGAAGACTGCAACTGATTTAGAGTGCAAAACTGAAGGCAGCTCACACGAATTCAAAGTTGTTGGCAAGAGATGTTGGTTGAAGGCCAGGTTCAACCTGAACTGTAATGTCCACCTAAGGAAGTAAAGAAGCACCACACCCTTCAGACTACTTGCCAGACTCATTGCATCTCCTCAATTATCTTATCATTTCAGCAACTTTCAATCCATATTGAAAATTGCGAGCTTAAATACAATCAACGCAAATGAAAACTTCCCTGAAAGCTTCCAAAGAAATACCATCTTCCCACTTTTTAAAAAAGGTGATGTATATGACCCAGGTAATTACAGAGGAATTTCGTTCATGAACTGTGTCATGAAGGTTTTTACTGGCGTGATCCTAGACAGACTTACGATATGGACCCAAGAAAATAACACTTTAAGTGAATTCCAAGCCGGATTTAGAAAAGGATATTCTACAGTAGATCACATTTTTTCCCTCACCTGTATCGCTCATTCATACCTTAACAAAAGTAAAAACGCCTTCCTCATTGATTTCAAGGCTGCCTTCGACTCAGTTGATCGTAAGGCTCTGTTTTATAAGCTAAGCTGCTTAGGTATATCAACCAAAATGATGGCAATGCTAAGAGGGCTGTATGAAAATAACTTAACAGCAATATGGGATGGAAACGAAGTTTCGGATTGGTTTTCATCGACTTCAGGAGTTAAACAAGGTTGCCTCTTGAGTCCGCTTCTCTTCTCACTCTTTCTGGATGACCTCACAAGCTATCTTCCAGGTGGTATTTGTTTTGCTGGTACTAAAATAAAAGCACTTTTATGCGCCGACGATATTGTCATGTTCGCTGAGACTCCAAATATGATGCAAATCACGATTAACAAATTGCAATTGTACTGCCAGCTATGGAGCCTTACTGTTAACACTAGTAAATCAAAAATAATGATTTTCCGAAACGGCACTGGACGATACGCAAGAGAAGAGGGATGGGAATTCATGAATACGGACATCGAGGTGGTAAAAGAATATAAATACTTGGGTGTTATCATTACGCCATCGCTATCGTTCAAAAAGCACTTGCGAGAGAAGCTGTCAGAGTCAAAAAAGGCTATCAACTGCAATTGGAAAGAAGTCCTCAGCAAAAAACATATTGCCCCCAGCGTCAAATTCAAACTTTTTGAATCAGTTATGAGATCGATCCTCTGCTATGCTGCTCAAGTATGGGGATTCTTACAGTACGAAGAAGTCGAAAAACTACTAAGGTACTTTATCAAGAAGATGTTTTGGCTCCCTATGAATACGCCAAATTATATGATTCATCTGGAAACAGGAGCTGCACCTATATTCATTTCCACACTTAAAATGCACTTCCAGTACATTGCAAAGGTAATGGCACTTCCAAATCATCGGCACCCAAATGTTATCGCAAGATCTTTACTTGCGGAAAGAACTAAATTTTTCGGAGAATGGTCCCTCATTGGTCTGGAACATACCACTCGATTACTAGAGGTGGATTCAGAAACCTGGAAAAGTGTTTTCCCACCGTTATTGGAGAAAATAGAAGAGCAAATGTTTGTTAATTTCGCGGAGTCAGCACGTCAAAGTGATTCCCGAGTTCTATACAAAGAACTACAATTTGATATGGGTTCTAACAATTATTTCAACGACCAAATCCCGATTAAGTTTATATCCCTTATCTTTAAGACTAGAGGAGAACTGCTTCGTTTAAATTACCAACCACATGGCGCCAACGAACAAACACAATGCAACTTATGTAACCTCCAGGCAACCGAAGATGTTTTCCATTTTCTAGGAGTTTGCCTTATATTAAAATCGATCCGCCGCTTTTATTTAAGCAAAAGTATTTTGAACGTAGAGGAAGTCAAAGAAATCCTAAATGGACTGAACTGGACCGCACTAGCCAAATTCGTCACTTCAGCTTTAAGCTACCGAAGCCAAATAACGAACGAAGCATTCTAATGAACAACAAAATTACATACAGAATTCACAATTGCAATTTTAACAATCTGAATAAATGTTCTTTTTTGATTTTATATAAAGCTTTGCAATTTATATGTTTAACTTTCTTTTTCTGGCTGACGGCAGAAGCCAATGCTATAATTAGTGATATCCCAAAATGATTATAATTGTAATTATGCTCATCATTTTTACAAATATTGCTAAATAAAGTCACTATTTACTACTACTACTACTACTACAATCAACGGAATGAGGAATTAGCAACCTCTTGGGCAGGGGTTTTGATATGCACTAGAATAGGAAATGCACAATGTGGCACACGTTGTTTTGCTCACATGGTGACGAATATGAAGTTTAAAAAACAAAGAGAAACAAAGAAACACCAACAAAAATTGAACAGTTGAAAAGATCACCAACCCAGCACTTCAAAAGAATTTTGAATTTTCAATGGGCCTGCATCGAATAAAAATACTACATATTATGTCATGCCTTTATTAATTATTCAAGATCAATGAAATTGTACCTGTATAAAATTTGAATTGAAGAATAAACAATATCTATGTATCTATCTATCTACTACATATTATATACGCTCCAAAAGTAGGCTAAAAGTTCTTTATTTTGAAATTGATAGCAACTATCAAGTCGGAATTTCAAACTCATTTGCTTGTGGTTGAAATTTCAAGTCCATTTTAAACTAGTTTCGTTGGAAAGGGCTGATATTAGCAAACATTTGCATTCAAAAAGCATTAGGTCATTGATTTTGTTCTGTGCTTTTTGAGTTTTGAGTTAAAATTATTTATTAACAATTCCATAGCTGTCTCAGGAGTGTCTAGCCTTAGATACCGAAATTGGTTGCCTAAACTATGGCTTATGTGACATTTGATGAAAAAATCAACACTTTTGTTGAATATATTGTAAAACACGATTGACAGTGTTAAGTTCAAAGAAATAATGTAGTTTATGGTACAAAAAAATTTTTCAATAATTTCATTTGTAGATAGGTTACCCAAATTTGATAGTTTTATGAAACTTGGAAAAGCTTTAATCATTAACCCAAATCAGCACTTTTGCGTTGGTCTATAGTTCAAGCCATAGGCCAAACTGTTTCAAAGGGCTTTAAGCGTTGGCCTAGTTCAATGCTTATGCCACACTGTTTCAAAGAGTTTTAATTGTTGTACTCACATATAAAAACACAAATAATGGTACTACACGAACATATCCCGAACGCCACCTTATTCAGTTTTTCATTCAAAATTGACAGAATCTAAGTAAGAAAACTGTTGGAATGCATTTATAAAAACGAAGTTGGCTAAGGCTTGCCCAACTTTTCAAACACTTTGTAGCTGGACAACTGTCTAAAAGTGTTCTAAGCAAATTCTATAAATGCGACTGAAAGAATTCCCAGGTTTGTTTGAAATCTTTTCGTCACAATGCTTCAGGAAAAGAAAGATCCTCCGATTCAATCACCAAGAATGTTTCCAATTAAAATTCCGAAAATTCCACAGCCACTCCAATCTCCATAAGGGATCCTAGCTCCATTTTCTCCCCTTTAAGAAGAATTAATTCTCACCACGATCAGTGTGCGTCCAAAAACGGTTGCATAACAACAGACTTTGACAGCTGTGGGGCTGTGCTATGGCAATCTGACTACTTAGCAATCAGTCTCCGTTCTCTGTATTTGCCTTAATATGAATTTCCCTTGCGCGATCATCTTATGATGTGTCTCGATTACTTCGACAAATGACCCGAAAACAAATTTTTAAATGATTTATTTACCAGTTCTAGCCAGTAGGGCGTCAGCTTTATGTCTGATAATAATTTTTGGCGCTCACTCTCACACACGTCTGCGACGTGAATTGTTTTGGTAAGTTATTTTGTTACGTGATTCGAGTATTGTTCTTTTGTTAAAGACCTTAAATTGGTTTTTGTTTTATCACTAAAAATAGCAGACTCGCTTCAGCTGCAAACAATATTCTGATTATAAATTATAGGTCACTCGTTGTTGCGGCTAATATATTATCTGGAAGATTTTTTTTTTTTGAATTCATAAACACCTTTTCAACTTGAACAATAATCTGCTCCATCAAAAATGGAGATTTGTTGGGACTGTCATAGTCTGGCAATCGAATCGTTGTGACACCTGTTGGCACTTGAAATTTGACTGGTACTTCTTCTGATGACGGTGAAGCAGTTGAAATTTTTTTTAATGAAACTCAAACCAATTCAGAAATTCACTTGAAAAATAATACATAGATAGCAACAAGACTCTCACGATCAACGTCAGAAACTTGAGGAGATTGCGTTTATTCAAACCATATTTCTAGTATATTGCAGTTCACTTGAATCTTTATAAGATAGATAGATAGATAGATTCTTTATTACATCAATATTCGTAACAATTAGTTTTCTTAAGAATAAGGACATGGCTTTACTGCCGTCTGCCTGAAACAACATTTCATTTGATTTCAAAATAAAGAAAAATATAAAAGTGTAAAGCTTTATAGGTAATATTTACATAAAGTCTTATAATCATAATCAAACAAGTTAAATATTATAAATTAGAAACAAATTGAGAAAAAGAATAAAAGTACAGTAGTGTTTCTAAAATTTTACGAGTTCTTCTTTACATGAGTTTAAAATAGAAAGCGTAGTAAATTATCAATTTTAAAGTGATTGGAAACACAAAAAGAGCATTTTTAATGAGTTTGTAACATAAAGTGTTATACAATTTTCAATTTTAACCTGATTTGAAACACAATAGGAAAAAAACAATTTTAAATGATTTGCAACAAAAAAATAAAAAAGGAGAGTTTACTCGAGAAACTGCACTAATTGGGAAAATTCGCGACTTATAGGAAACTGTTGCGATAAGTTATGGCATGTTTGCAAAACTTGTACAAATTAAGCCAACCCCGTCAACCATTTAAAACATCATAAAGTTTCGGCAGTGTCAAAAAACTGTCTTGAAAATATAAACGTCGAATTTCCTGTAACATCTTTACAATGTCCGCCCCACGGGCGGATCACTAGTGTGAAGCAGAAAAGTGGGAGAGTTGTGATCGCTTCAAGATCACTACTCGTAACGCCGGAAATGGAAAGAAGAAGAAGAAGAAGTCATAAAGGGTAAACATTTTTTTGTTTGTTTGTATTCAATAGGCTCTAAAATCTCTTAGTCGATTTGAATGGAACTTGAATCAGGGATTGCCTAGAGCCTAAAACCTAAAGTAGGCCATATTTCATCCCAAACAAACGGGAACGTAAAGTGGAACTTAGGAGCTGCATAGATTTCACATCCCCTATATATTGCTGTACACTTGGTTACCGTAGGATCCGAGCTACGCCGCGCCGAGCGGGTCAGCTGGTATTTAATAATATTGAAATATATTATCGGCCTCAACACAAACGGATCACTAGCGTGAATCAGGAAAGTGAGAAAGATCACGAGAACTTGGAATCATGGCTACAATGGACATCGCTGATATTACTTAGAATTTATGTAGATCCCATAAATTTTTACTTAAAGGCTTTGTCTTTAGTAACTAATGAAATTGCACTTTCAATGTTAATCATTCAGTGACTTTGTTTAAGTTTGTAATAAAATCAATTTCCGTTTCTAATTCATCCAGTTCATGTTGTTGAAGCAATAGGGGAATATATGTATCGGCGTCGAAACCTTGAAATCTTTGTAAGGGAAGTCTTTTACACGAATTTGGTGAGACTACGCCATGAATTTGATGAATAAGCCGAGACGAAGGTTTTCACGTTTGACGAGCAGATAAGCATAGCATTTACGCTAGAAATTTTAAGGTTCGTGTTCGTGTTCGTTTTTACACAAAACGTTTGCGCCAATGCAAACAATGTATTTGATCTGGAATGCTTATGTATTTGATCTGAGGCCGTAAACTAGAGACCGCAGGCTTCTTCTTCAACGTCATTGTCGGCTAATGCACTAGCAATATGTACCATTCATGTACCATTCATGTACCATTCATGTACCAGGATTCTTGGAATGATTTATATATTTGCTGAAATTGAAGACTATTGAATTCGATCTTGGACTTGAAGTTCGAGAATGTACTCTATCAAAACTAAGCTTATTCATTTCACGAGGCAGGGAAAATTTTACCTTACTCGTCAATTTCTCTTTTTTCAAACGAAGTAAAAAATCCTGAAGTAATCAATGGAAAAAAAAAAATCCTATGGACCAAACATATTAAACCAAAAACTGCCAAGATGCTTTGCATATTCTGGCTGCACAAAAGAGCTTCTAGTGTGACATTGTTTATTTTGATGCAAAAGGATTAATCGGCTTTATACGGCCATGGGCATGATATAAGTATTCATCTTCTATTAGCCATTTGCTTGGTGGAAAAAATTTGGTTGTAAATACGTTATTGGGGCCCCCCTAATCGCAGTGGGTGCTAATCTTCATACACTATGCCAAGCCTTCCTTCTTTTGATACAAACATCATGGGTTAAAATTTCAATGCCATCTTAAAAGAAAATACTTCTTTGGCACAATGAGCTTTCGAACCTAAAATCGGCGAAAGTCAGTCTATCTAATCCTATTCCAGCACTGCTACTTTTCATAGCTGTGCACGAAAGAGAGTGCTCACGAGAGAGTAAAAAATATCCCCAACCGTATCCTTTGCCGAAGTGGTAAAAGTATTGTGATTGCCTATTAAGATGTCTACCTCTACCCTCTTTAGAGACCTCTTTTTTATTGCATTCTTCAAAAACATACATACCTATTGAAAAGTGTTATACTAAAATTTTGTTATTTTGTATATGTGCGATATGCGCTACAGCTATAGTAATAAAGAACATGTTAAATTGTGGTTAGGTTCAGACCAGATATTACTGTGCAACAAAAACTTAGTAAAATAAGTATAAAAAAATCTTGTGCATAATGAGAGCGAATTTCTTAAGCCTTACACTTATTTTTATATTTATGATTTAAACCGATAAAATAGCATTTTTAACCCGTCGAAGAGTAGGTACCTTAAAATAAACAAAATTTCATCGATATTGATGGAACAGAACATAATTTGGAAAACCTGCCCGACATTCACAGTCGAAGAAGTTAAGAACTCCTAAAAGGCAATACGATATAACTTGAGTTTTGGAAAATGATAGGAGACATCGAGCTTGGATGTTTCACTATTTTCATCTCCAAACTTATAGGAGGTAAGATGGAAAAGAGCTTTCCGCCAATCTACAAAACGATTATAGATGCACGAAGTTGTGATACTTTCTGCTCGATCAAGCTCATGTCCCACACTTTAAAGATTGTTAAACTAGTATTGAGCACTGCTAATAAAATGGAGAGGCCTCAAGACACTACCTTGGTGTATACCTACCTTGACTCTTGTAGTGCAGATCATCATATTTTGTTGACAAGGTCGCCGTCCATAAAATGCATTTTCTAAGTTTCGAAGCTTTTTCGAAAACAAAAATAGTTGAAAATGCTTATCTAAGTCGATTTTTCCCATTTGAAGAGCTACGTTTCGCCGAAAAAGTAACGTGAAGTCAATAAAATTCTTTCTTCGTTATTTCTGATTTTACACTCTCAACGACATTTTCGACAACATAATTTGCCAATAACAGCCCTCAGGGCTATTAATCTTTTGAAATTAATTCAAAATATTAGCTTGATTTGTCTTCCAATTTTAACTTTAAATACCCGCTGATAAAATGTGTCTAAGAGTTTAAGGGAAAAAGATTTTTGTGTACATTTTCCCGTTCTGGCTGAGGAAGTTTGAATGCTTCTTGTCATTACTATTCCTTATCCAACAAATGTATGACCTTTGAATTTGTAGATAGCTACAGGTATGTATGCAGATACGTGCCGGTACCGATAGCCTTTTTACATTTCAATTCAAAAGCGCTTTGAATGTCAAGAAAGGTGAAGGAAAGCACTCTAACCGAGCAACAGCGTGTCAAGAAAAATTTTTTTTTGTCTAGCTTTCACGAAAAAAGAGCAAACATCGTTTTTTACTAATTCCTACAGCATTTTCCGCTTTCCGGGTTCCACACAAAAGCATTTAAAAAATTCCCATGATCAGGGGCGTAGCGAGAGGGGGGGTGTGGGGGGGGGTGTAGCACCCCCCCACGATTTTCCCGAGTCGGCAAATCGAGGAAGAAAAACAAAGTAGATTTGTCGAGTTAAGTCAACTCAACCAAATAGTTACGAATGGAAGTGTTTGCGATAGTCGATTTGCTGCCCAAAAACAAATAACAAGTCGGCAAATTAAGGTAGAAAAACAAAGTAGATTTGTAAACTGCCGAGTCAAGTCATCTCAACCAAAAAGACACGAATGGAAGCGTTTTTGTCTCAACTCAGCAATTCAGGGGCATTTTTCACAGTTAATACAACACTACACTTCATACATCACATACAATTTTTCACATGGTATTCTGATTATTCTTTTTTTGGAATACAGTCCTTACAAAGATGCTGCATTTTGCTTTGCGTGCATTTTATTCTCAGAAGAAATTCAAAGACAATTTGCTAATCCGGAATGGGTATCAGTGGGTGTTCTTCAGTGGCATTAAATGAAGAGTCGGGGTACACAAAAAGAAGGAAAATTGGTTCAACATTTCACTTCTGAATCACATAAGGCGGCTTTACTTGATTATTGCAATTTTGTTAATGGAAGAGTTCATGTCAGCATTTTGCTGGACAAAGCTGAGAGACAACAAAGCATTCAGAAGACCAATCATTTAAATCATTTAAAAGTGCTGCTAATTTTGGGCGATGTTGCAAGAACTTTCGGAAGGAAGGGATCACCTTTTCGTGGTCATAATAAGTCCGATGAGGACGATAGAAATTTTCGACAAATCACTTTACTGATTTCACGACATTGGCCATCAATGAAAAAAATGTTGGACGGGTCTTCAAAAAGGCCGCGAGATGTAACGTATTGACATATAGTCCGACTACAGAAAATGAATTTACTAATCTCTAGGGTACTAAAACTCAAAAAATCATAGTGAATGAGATCAATAAAGCAGGTATTTTTTCTATAATGGTTGACACAACTCTTGACTCATCGCATCAAAATCGACTTGCTGTCAACAATTCAACATTCGATACTTAGCCCAACTTAGAGAAACCTGTCCCTATTGAACGCCTTTTGGAAATGGATGTGGTTCTAACAAAAAAAACTGGAAAAGGGTTGGCAAAAAAAATCATATCTACACTTCAATCAATAGGTATTGCTGAGAAGAATATTGTATTCCAATCCTATGACTTTGGCAAAAATATGTCCGGGAGGTATAGTGGTACCCAGAGAAAATTGTCAGAAAAATGAGTTAAGAAAACCACTTACATTCCATGTCATCGTATAAATATTTTCGTCGAAACAGCAAGCAGTTCAAGCGTGCTGATCAAAGAGTATTTTAATACTTTGGAAGCATTGTTTGTTCTTTTCCATGGTTGTACAAAACGTTTTCAATGTATGCAAGAAAAATTTAAAAAGATTGGGAACTCCTTGCAATTGAAAAATTTGTCAAAAACTCGATGGACTGCTAGAGCTGAAACAGTAAAAGCTGCGTGGATATCTTTTGAAGGCATTGTAAATGCTTTAGAAGGAATAAAGACCGATGCCACGATGACGATTCTTTTGATAACAAAGAGGTATTCAAATTAAGAGATGTATTTCCCTTAGCCTTGAAACTAGTTTGCTACATGTTAACTGCTCCTATGTCGTCGGCTTCTTGTGAGCAGTCATTTAGTAAATTTAAGATAGTACTTAATTATTTGCGTACGACGATGGGTAGTGATAGGCTAAATTCATTCATGCTTCTTTATTCCTCAAAGGATAATGTTGATCATATTCAACCAAGTGAGGTCGTCGATAAATGGGCATTTTTAAAACACCGGAGAAATGGAGTTTAAATTCCAATTGATAAACTTTTTTTTTAACTAATAATAAAATTTTGAAAGTCTAAAATCAAAGAATGTGTGCTCTTTCTCATTCCAAATACTATAATATAATATTATTTCTTATAAATACTTTTAATTTGATTGTTCTGTTGTTATAGCGTTATATTGCTTTTATAAATTGAATTTTTGTCAATAAATGAATTTCAGTGAAATGAACGCTTTTACATTTTAAATTACTTTTACTTTAGCGCGGCGTTGCTCGGGTCTATAGTTTTAAGATTCCCTTTCTCGTTCTTCCGCTTCCGTGGATATGGGGATGAAATATAATTTTTTTTACTGTGGGATTATGTGACATCTCAATGGCAAAATAAATTTTGAAATCTTTCCAGTAGTTTCTAGGTCTCCGTTCCAACCTGGTTCCTGTGGGAATATGAAGATCAAATCTCTGGACTAAACTATGTCTACCCTGAAAATTTCATCAAAATCCGTTAGATGGTTTAGGAGTCTATACCGGACATACAAACATAATGCAGTTTGCAAATTCTTAAGACTAGTCGGCATTTCATAAAAACTCACCCCCCCATGGCTTGGACCCTCGCTACGCCCCTGCCCATGATTACTTAATAAGCGAGCTTTCGTTTTGGTATTTCTCTCATCTCCCACTCATATCAATGAATTACACCACCGTAGTGATATAGATGATGATTGCATTCAGCATCATTTTGTACACAATTCTCACATACCCCTAGTCAGGGGCTGATTTCCTACATCCCCCGAAAGTTTTTTCGGACAGAAAAGCTTTAATTTTTGCACAAAGCTCTACAGAAATAGTTGAGTTAGGAAAGTCATTTGCCAACGATGATGTTGGTTTTTCAATCTAAACTCATCAAGCACGAGCGGATTTCAATTAACTAGCTCTGCGTGTTGCTCATTGTTTGTAAGTCACATACACTCAAATGATTATTGCCATAGCCCATATAGGTTCACAGCTCACACAGGTATTGTATTTTGTATACCATTAAAGCTCGTACTCGTCTGTGACAACTGACAAGACAACCCCAGAAGGGGGTTGGTGTGCAAATGTATCAGTATCCAATAGTAGTAAAATGCATTCGCTTTGCTTGGTGGTGGAGTATATTGGCCCTCTACAATTCATTTTGTTAATGAAAAATGATTCGCGCAGTTTTAGTTTTGTCGCGAAATTCTTCGAGGTCGGTCGTCTCAGTTTTGAAGACCAATTTTTTGTTCCTCATCTTTTATTTGAGTTCTTTTCATTATTTCGACATAAAATATTCAAATTTCGTTTATTAAAAATGTCAATTGACTACGCAACCTCGTGAAAGAAGAAATTTCATTCTTGTTCGTGTTCTAGCAGCTCAAGATTTAATAAATTAATGGAAGTCCATCAAGTGTTTACAATAAGGGTGTGTACATATTTTGTCACTTTAACTGAACAAATTGATAAAACTGTCTGAACTATAGGAGTAGAGGTGATTAAGCTAAGACTTGTGAATCAGTGCCAATATAGAGAGTGAAATGCGTAAAGCGTAACGAAAAGCTTACAACCAGCCAAATGTGTGTACGGAATTGTAAAGTTTGCTTGGACAGGGACTGTTTTTGTTTTAAATAAAAATAATTGTTGTCAACTGATTAAAATAAAGCAAACAAATTTAATTCTGTGTGTGGGCGTGGGGTGCAAAATAGACCGGTAAACGATGTGTTTTCGTTCATGGCTACTGAATGAAATAATTTGTTTGCGTCCATTAAGCTCTGAAAACTCAAGAGGGGATATTGTAGTATACTATGTCATTTTGTCTGAAATGTCTGTTTTAATACTTAAAATACTTAATGTGTGTAATCAGTCAATGAATGAATAAATATCTAAAAGCATTGATAATAATCTTTAGAGTCCTAAGCATACGCTGCGAACAATACACGGCATTCTGCACAAGTCCTTGAAATTGATTTATTCTTTTGATGTGACTTATATTTTTTTGTTTGTGAAGCCTTTTAAAGTCTACACTTCTGCCATTAAGCCTCTTCCTTCATCCTTTGAGAATATTTGTTATGGGAATAGCAAACTTTATTTGCATAACATTTGTTGACATAGTCTGTATTGTTTTTATTGTCTTTTTGAGTAGACACTTACAGTTTTGTTGAATCGGGGTCGTAACTTGTCTCACAAGACCCTTGAAAATTCTTTTCAATTCTATCCACAACACAAAAATGACGAATTTCTCTGCTGAAAATTAAACGATGAAAAGTGTTCCGGCCAAAAAGGCATTATCATAAAGGGTGTTTTTTAAGACGTGTAGTTTTCGATCTAGCAAAACTTGTTTTGGAGTCTTTTTGACACATTTGTCACTTGATTTATGCTACGATTGGGTTATTATATCATTTTAGTAAATTGTAAACTGAAATCGCTATCGTTGCCGATTCTTACATAATTTGGAGCTTCAAACCTATTTTTATGGGTTTCTGTGAATCCGTTTGTCTAGTTGTCTAAGTCCGAGATGATGACATCTTGGAAGAGGATATTTGGTTTGTTATTCCTGACATACGGCCCCAAATGCTGCAAAAAGTGTTCGAAAGTCGGGGCTCTCGGCTTGAATTTATTCGAGCCAGTCGTGTTGAGGCTTGAGGGTGGCCTAAAATCATTTTTAAATGGCAAACCCTTATCTTTATCATAAAGCTAAGTGCTTTGTCATAACATTAAATTACATGCTTCTAAACGTAACGAAACGATCGAGAAAACGCAAAAGGAAACGCAGACCAAATCACTCCTGGAACAAACAAATACAAAAACATAAATGTTCGGTTGGCTTGAGACACTGAAAAATTAACAAGAAGAAGGCATGCCGATATTTGCTGAGGCGACGCACTGCTCCCTAAAAGCTGAAAAGTAGAGTAGCTTTGATCCCTTCGAAACCACGAATGTTCTACAAGTGATCATAGCTGTTCTGCTTATTTTTTTTTTTTTTTTACCCACTCAACCTCTGAAAAATTTGTGGTTTTCAGACTAAATGCTCCATAATTGTCAGTATTCAAGCAACCAAAGCGATCGAGGTGTAATTTTAATGCTCATAAAATATAGTTTTCAAATTTTATATAGGTAAGCTACTTGGTTTATTAATAAAAATGCCCTAGCCCCATAGATCCATGTGAATAAAGTTTGCGTTTCTTGAATAAAAATTTTGAAATTATTATTTGTTTGTCAAAAAATTTTTTTTCTCTTAGAACACTTGAAGAACGCTACATTTGACTTTTAATTTTTTCTGTCGAAACATTTTCTGATGAGATCTGAAAATTTTCATACGTAATTTAAAAAAAAATTGTTTTTAAAAAAAGTGAAATATCAAGAACCGTTATTAATCGGTACAACTTTGACAAAACTTTCAGCGAAAATGTTAACAGCTACAAAATAGTGGCGTTTCTATATTTTTGCAAAATGACTTTGAAAGATTTAATTTTTACGCATATTTAATATGGTATTACTCAGTTTTCATAATTAATGAGTAGCTGGCAGCCCTGCATCAACTGAAAAATGGTTTTTAGATAGAAAAAACTTTATATTTTGTAGTTAGAATCTATAGGCAACCTTCAAACTGGTTTTGTGTGTTTTATTCAGTTTTCAAAATTAATGTGTAGTTGGCAACCCTGTACACTAAATATTTGAATAAGAGCAAATACTAAAACTTTGTACTTAGCCTTACAATTTTGATATCGTATTTAGCACACAGTCGCAAGCTCGTGCGACCCAGTCGTGCACACTTTTTAAGTTTTGTATTGAGTAGCTAATCCAAGGCTATATTTGATACAATTTGAAAAATTTCGGCTTTTTGCCTTCCGTACGATGTTTTTGAATAGCAGAGAGCTTTTAGCGTTTACATGATAAATAAGTATATCTACTTATGTTCTGTGAGCAGGAGTAGGGACAATTTTCACTTCTGTATAATTTTTCTGACACGCCACGACTTCTTTTGCTGTCATGTACTGATGTACTCCTTACTGTTCTCTCTTGAAAGCGATAGCCCGTCGTCGTATCCGCTTTTGTGGTTCCTTGACTATTTTTGGTAATTTAAAACAGCACTAACCCATTTTTTGTTCCAAGTTATTGCTGGATCAGGCAGACATCTTATCACTACACCATGAGGAAATCACGTATAAAAAATAAAGCTTAAACAACTAATTGTTGCATTTTGGCTGAAAATCCAATCAGCGGACACGAAAAATGAGTATACGACGCCGACGGGAAATGAAATGAATACCTACATTTTTTATCAAAATTAAAATCGTTTGACGTTGTTAGTTTCTGTACATCAAATCGAAAGCGAACATAAAATTACTGCATTTAAAAATTGTTCCATAACCTTCTTCTCCTGACAGCTTTAACTGGTCTTTTAGACAAGGATGTATCGTATCCTGTTTCAACAGGCTTCCTATATATAAAGCTCTAATTATTTTCACTCTATTTCCTTTTCATTATTTCGACTGCTTTGCGCATATCGCCAGACAGGTGTAGGGAAGCTTTTTGGAAGACACTCCTTGCTTGAATTATGCTTTCATGTTGTCAACGAGTGAGAATCAAGGGGGTGGATTACATGAAGCGGTCTTATGGACTGTCACTCAAATAAATAGTTTCTTGTTCACCTTAATGTTCCTCGAAGAACTTGGAAACGCCAGCGGAATTCGAATCAGCAAATTCAGAGATAAGCCGTAAATTTATGTTTTGGATGAACAGTGAGCATTATAGGAAGCATGAGTGCCTTACCTCTTATTTGAGTGTATGAGATTGCAACCAGATCCTTTTTCAAAATTTGAATGTTTCTCGAACTCGAACCTCGATTCCCGCTTAACAGACAGGCATGCTAGCCCTTAATCCACAGGTACCACCAACTATTTATGGAGCTTTATTTTACTGTAATTTCATGAAACGTATTTTTCTTTAAATCCTCCATTTTATGAAGTACAGGGTCATTCATTTCGTAGTTGAATGTTTGTCTTTAACAATAATGGAACGCTTAGCAATCGAACAATGCGTTAAAACTAACTTCAAAAGTGGTGTTTCAAAATTTGCCATTTTTCGCGGACTACGCGATGACTATAGTGAATTGGCTGCTGCGATTCGTCACCTGTAGTTTTTTTCTAGGAAAATACGCATAGACGCATTAAAAGCCAGCCAACATTACTCGAGTCATGGCCGAGATATCGCCCGAAATATGTAAAAAGTGGTTAAAAATTACCTCATCAGCCAGTTGAGTGAAATTATGCTTTTCACACTTAAGTCTAAGCTTTACAATGTATCGCTGTGTGTGTATTTGATTATCTTTACTTGTGAAATCGAAAACTGAATGACCCTTTACATTTTGTCGAGTCCTTGTTTAGGACTGTGTCAACAGATTGAAACTCTGAAAAACACATTTGTACTTCAACTATGTCGGAAACCCTTTGAAGTGAAAATGATTGGTGTTGGCATTACAAACCAAGGAAAACACAAAAGAAATAAATGTACGTAGAAGAACAAAACATTGAAAATTTTGAAAATGGATTGCCGCATTCGTTTTTTTTTTTAAACAAAGGCTTGTGGGTTTTTAAACACAATCGCTCATCTTCAGCTAATTGGACTTCGTAACAAATGTCAAATGTGTTATGAAACAAGCTGACAATCATCAATCAACGGATCACATGTTAACACGCGACCTTAAAATAAGAACATACTCGTATTAAGCTGACAATCTATAAACCAGTTGCATGCGGCTTCAATTCATTGCGCTAGTATATGCTGTGTACTTTGCGGTTGTCAATTAACTTGACTTTAAACATAAAGAAACTTGATTCCTCTGATTGAAGATCTTTTTCATTACAAACTGCTAACTAAGATGTAAAACATAATATCTCAAGGTTGTAAGCCAAGAGCCAGTAGATTTAACATCTTTAACTATTTTCAATAAAGAAAAGTGAGTGCCACTGTCAATTCAACTGAGATGCATCACGTGCTGGTTTTTCACATACATACTTTCTGTTTCATTAACAGGGCATTTTCTATTACCTTCCTTTCACATAAATGAATCGATGTGGTGACTTGCTACAACAAAAAGCAAACAGTTGACCTGCTAGAAGGTTATCCTTATCAGTTTTTGTTGTCTTCTTGTAACTTTTGTTTGATTTCATTTCCTTTTTGCTTTGATTATACCTATGCCAAGCTAATATGATGGCGGAGATAAAGATTTCTAGACTTATAACAGAAATGTCTGCTAAGTCGGCCCTTGTCTGATTTAATGACTTCATTCAGAGTGTAGCTTTGACTTGCTGTGAATTCAGAGGGTGCCAGCTTAAGTGTTTTAGTTTGCTTTTAGATTCACCTTCCGTTTCACTTTTTATTATATCTTAAACCCAATCTACGCTCTGCAATCAAAATTGGAACTTTTTTTTAATTCTAACTTTCTTTATTCAATTGGATAGACTATTGAGCTATTTGCTTAACTAAGTCAAGAGGCTTGAGATATACTGCGCATTTTAATATTTAATTTCTTTTTTTTTTGAGAAAATTCTTCTGCGAACAATAGAAATCGACACTCCCTAACAAATTATTAATTTTCGTAAAAAGAAGATCGATTGTCTTATTTGTCAGGCTTTTTGTCATTAAGTAACTCTTTGGAGATTCATTAAAGTGCCTTGTAGAAATAAGGGAGGAATTGGTAGTGACTGTGTTATTGGGTTTGAGGAGCCTTACTGGACAATTTGAAACCCTGAATGAACCCTAGGGTGCTGTTTATAGTTAAATATTAGCTATGTTGCCCTATTCGTCGAAGAAGCGTTCTCTGAGTGCTTCTATCCTTTGTTTTCTTATATGTTTTGGCCAGGTTCGAAGTCTCGTAAAATGATCCTTACTCGACCTCTTCGTCTTGGGACTCAGAGATGGCTACCTGGAAGTTTTCAAAAGGTTTTATTGGATTCTGTTTTATTCTTGCTCTTGCTGGGATCGAGCGAGGGCCCGATTTCGGCAGAACTGTCCTCTTATCTGCAAGAGCTTCTGCTTGGAAGGTACTGCTTAATTATGGGACCTTTATTGTTTCGTCTATGGGAGGATAATCTGAGAAGAATCCTGACCCTACCTTCCCATCTATTTTGAAACCGTCTGCGAAGAAGAAGAAAACCCCATTTCCTTGAGAATATGTTGGCAAGGTCCACTGGGCATAGATCAGTATGCGAAGAGGTGTAACCTGTTTGAATGTCTATATCAGTATGATTCATTATATGTTTATGGCCTGATAGATCTGTTTCTAATTGTTAAATAGTTTGAGCCGCAGTCGGCATTTAGCCGCCATCTCTTAAGTGAACATATTTAGGGGAGATAACGACAGAGAAGTTTCCAAAGGTGCAATTAGTGTCGTTCTCATGGGCGCTGGTTGATCCAGTGCATGCTAATCTTTGGATTTTGGTCATGGTCTTGAGGTTTGACTCCTTCTCTAATGATGGTTACCATATCAAATAGGCGTATGTGAGGATCGGTCATATGTACGTGTTGCTCTTGTGAATGATTTTTGAATCAGATCCCGATTTTTTCTCAAAAATTCAACTGCAAGTGAAGGAGCCGATTTGGTCATATCTTTGTATTTCTTTCAAATTTTCTGTCCATTCTTGTTTATTATCGAGAAGTTGTGCAGTCCAGTCGAAGAGCCTGGAGGGGCAGGCAGAGATTTATTTTGAACCTTTTCGAAGTCATGATGACTGTGTTACAGCTGAGATTACAAATTTGATCCTGCTTATATCTCATTGAACCAGGCACCAGAGTAGTGGAGATAAAACTTATGGCTGTGGAGCAATTCTATATGTTTTGACTTTTAAGTCTATTGCACCCATTCATGCCTTTACTACACTTGTTTGGATATGGAATCGATCCAGTTTGACATCCTTGGATCGATATTGATGGACCTTAGTGTGTAGCGCGAAGCACCATATTCCACATTGTTGAAGGCCCCCTCAATATCGAGGAGTGTATTCCTTGCATTGGACTAATTGTTCCATTGCTCTGAGTACTTAGTGAAGTGCAATCTCAATCGATTTGATCTTATATTTATATGTAAAGCTGCAGAGATCAAATCACTGATATGCATTTCTATTAGTCTTTCATGAGTTAGAGCTAGAGAAAGGAGGATAGGACTATTGTTCGAAGGGCCTACCATCCTTTGGATAATAATTAATTTCTCTCCCACTAATAGGAATAAAAAGAAGAGAAGACAACCTCTGAATACTTCCACTAGGATCGGCACATTCAAGTTTTTGGGGAGTTGAAACATCATTGGAATGATCCCGTCAGGGGTTTGCAGATTTGTATGCTGAGAATGAGTCGATGGCCCATACTTTTATCTAGGAACTGATTGATTTCCCATATTGCAGCTAACATTTAAGTTAGAGTCACTGGGCTCTGGAGGTATCATGTGAATACACCCTGTGGAGTGAGTTATGTTATAAGGCTTCAGAGGATAAATGTTGTCAGGTCTTCTAAGAAACTTGGAGGATTTTGAACCTAAAACATGACATTTTGATTCCGGATCGTCGCACTAAATATTTTAGCACAAATTGTGCCAGGCTGCTCTTTTTTGAATAAGTGGTTCTGCTTTTGTATTTATTATTACTAATCTTGTATGGATCTCAATCTGTCGGAAGTTTGCCGTGTTTTGCTCTATTGTAAGGCATATGGGGTTGGATCTACCTTTCCCTTTTGATGGTGGTCATAAACGTTCGTAGTCTTTGATCATAGCCGTGGTTAATTTATTTACCAATTTCTATGTGGCTTAGTAGCTTAGCAATTGCTGATTGTTGTACTGGCTACGTGATAAGGGAAGTTTGCAGTTATTGATTCTTCAATCAGTTTTTCTATGGTTCCCATAAGAGATACAGATGAACTCGCCAGAAACGGAACACTTCTGCCCTTCTCACCGAAAACAGAAAGTGTCGGCATACCAATAGCTACATACAAACTCTTGATGAAGCAGGACACACACAAGAAAACTAATCTGAGATGGTCAAGCAGTATAACGTGTAACGCAACGAAACAAATCTTAAGCGGTCGAACGGCTTGATCTCTCTCAAAAGAATACACATTAGTGCGACTATAGGTGTCATCACAGGACACTGTATTATTGGAAGACATGCAGTTTGCAGCAAGGTTAAGAGTCGTCTCAAACGATTTTTGAAGAAGCTGTATTGTATGCTTTCCGTTGCGTGATAGTAAGCATGTCTACCTTATAACCCAGAGGTTCGTCGTTCGAATCCCAACATAGGCAAAAATATTTTCCACGGGTATCTGTTAGTAAATTCATTGCCATGAAAAGCGCGTTCTCGATTAGCCGTTCGGTATACCGGCAAAAAATTGGAGGTTCCCTCGTTTCCCTGACAAGGTATATGGTTGTGAGAAATACGCTAGGCTGTGTGGCTCCTCGCTTTGTTGGCCAACCCCATTTGTTTATTTATTTGTATGGTTGAGGAGAGGAGGAGGAAACTATTTCACACCTTCTCTGTTCATGTCCAGCTTTAGCTCACAAGCGTAGGATATACCTAGGTCCGAATTTCTTTGATGACCCTAGTAATTTTACTCACATCGACGAACTGCGTCTCTCCCTTGTAAGCTCGAAATTGTTCCATTAGGATAGGTTAGGTTAGATTGCATGGGGGGTGCAGCCACAAGTGGCAACACCTCACTCGGATCTCAAGAATCCATTGTGCTCCCCATTAGGATAAGGATAGATTATATCTATTGTGTTATCACAATGGACCCAACGGGCCTAAGTGTGTTAGCTAACAGCCACTTTAACCTATCCATACATAGCCCATAAGAGATATGATAGTTAGATTCAAGTTCTACTTCGAATGCCACCCACCATTCTGTGGTTAGAGAAAGTTTAGTAATTGGAGACTTTCCAATCATGATAACCAAAATTCAAAGTCTAACATTTCTTTTCTTACCTTAGTTACAAAAGTTGTGTAGTTACTGCTCATGGCACCAAATCCAGGCTAAATCGGTAAATTGGTTGAATGTCTTAGGATTGAGAGATACCTGCTCCTGCACCTTGCAAGGCGCTTGCCCATCGAAATATAAAATAAAATCAAGAACAATAGAATTCATCAACCCGACCTCAATTTAACAAAACCAAAAATAATATAAATGAAAAAGTAGCAATGCAAATGAGTAAGCATCATGGATTATGCTCCTTTTGTTGAAATGCACTTCTCAGTTTTTCACTGATGACAAATCAGAACAAAGAAAACATTCTCAATCTGGAATCTGGCCAACCAAAAAAAAAAAAACCAATAATTTAAATGCTCCCCTCTTTGCTCTATGGATACCAGCAGCACTTTTCCTGTTGCATCCAAATCCAATCGACCGAAGTTCTTAGAATCAGGTCAATGTTGCATCAACTGAAAGGCTTAATTCCCTAAAATGGTTAAGAGAAAGGATGCTCTGAATTCAAAACTTATACCTGTGAGGCATAGACCGTGAAAAGGCAAATATATTTTACCAAACAACCTAGAATAGAAGTAAAACATATTTAGTCTTGGGTAGACATTCAAACGTGAATCAAGAACATTTCTACGTCTGTTGAACGACTTTTATTTAGTTTTTATTTCATCAAAAATAAATACAGGTGGGCGACACAACAACGACACAGATACACTTTTGAGTTCAAAAACCTCTTTTCAAATGTTTTCAACAGAATTAATCGAAAAAATTCCGCAACTTTTGCCTTTATCTACACAGTTATCAAGTTTACCTATCAACATATGTAACGTGTGGTGTAATTGTGATTATAGCTGGCATTGCGATAAGATAAAAAGTCTAGTCGATCTATCTGTTTAAACAAAAGGCTTATGTAAATAATATTTTAAAGTACCATTGACTTTATTTGATTTTGGTTTCTGTTTTCTGTTTCGATTGCAGCAGCTTTGTGCTTAAGCCTGTCGTAAAATGTGATAGCAAATAACAGCCACTTCGTCTACGCAGAAAACTGGAACGAACACAACAAATATATATATTTTTTTTTAATAAAACACAAAGACGAAGGGATATAAATACACAAAAAAATGATAGAAAACGATAAAATAGTAATTATCACTCAGTCAAATGCTGACACACTGGATCCAAAGTACAAAAGCGTTTCATCGGACTCTGATGGCAGAGCATCTGGCAATGAGGATGCTGATATCGGAATGAAACTCAAAGACGTCAACTGTGATATGAATGACGATGATGAGGAACTTAAAGATAATGGAATGAGTGATGATGATGGATCATCAGAATGGATTATGGATCATGCCAAAAGTGGTAGTGAGACTAGCGATGATGCTAGTGCTGCAGCAATGTACCTGAACGATCTGGTGCTAGATCGAGATGAAGAAGACGAGACAATAAATGAACTGGTAAATGTTTCTGGAGCTGATGGTCAATTGATGGAGAGGTAAGTTGTTCTGACAATTATTGTTTTAAATAATGTGTGTTTTGACTAAATGTTTGACTTTCTGGAAGTTTTAAAAATATGCACTGAGTTGTTCAAATGCTGTGTCTGAAGTCTTTCATGTTAATTAGGTTTCCTCTTAATTCCTATTAAATGCACTCCAGTGGAAATCCCATCCTTGTTGTTTCTGAATAAGACATTGGTTGAGTGTTAAGTAAAGAGGGCGGAGGCGTTAGTCCGAGTGCCGTGTCTGGCAACATTCAGCCTTGTTATGAATTTCTCGTGAACTAATTCCCCTCGAAGAAGATCTCATTTCACTTTTCCCTTATCATGAGTTTCGGGGAAAAAATTTTCCATATTCGCAAAAATTCTCTTATTATGTGCTATTTTCCCCTTGAAATGTGAAAACGTTGAGAGCAATGACGTGAAATTGGATGCAACTGAACGTGGTCTTTTTTTCGAAGTGAACTTTCTGATTCCAAGTGGAATTTTGTTCAAGGGAAACTCATAATAGGTTTTAAAATTCCGGGCGAACAAAAATGTTCCGGGCGAAAAGCAGTTCACGTGAAACTCATAATGAGGCTGATTTACTTTTCTTTAAGACTCTCAGTTTTCATCTGTCACCGCCTGTAAGGTTATAAGCGAAACTACCTGCCTACCATCCATTGCACCACGAAAGGAAAAGTTTAGTAGTACAATGGATCGGCAATTCGTCTGAGTGGTACAACTTGGTATTAGATTAAAAAATTAGTATTAGTAATCTAATATTAGTTGGTATTAGATTCCTCATTTTTATATTAAACTAGCTGAGCCACCCGGCGTTGTTCGGGTCTGTAGTTTTAAAGTTCCCGTTCTCGTTTTTCCGCTTAAGTGGGAACTTGGGGATGAAAAATAATCGTTTTTACTTTGGGATTATGTAGCTTCCCAATGACGAAAGAATTTTTGAAATCTGTCCAGCAGTTTCTAGGTTTCCGTTCCCAGCCCCCGTTCCTGTGGGAATCTTCAATTACCGTGGAAATATGTGAAATATAAGTCTATGTCACTGATGGATAAGGTAACATCTTAGAGTTGAAAGAATTTTTGAAATCGGTCAAGTAACTTTTAGGTTTCGGTTCTCGTTCCCGTTTCTGTTCCCGTGGGATGTTAATGGGATGAAATATAACCTGAATTACTGATGGAGGGGGATAATATAGCACCCCTAATGCTGGAATCGTTATAGAAACCTGTCTAGTAGTTTCTAAGTTTCCGTTCCCAAACCCGTTCCTGTGGGAATATCAATTTTTAATTTTTTTATGTCATAAGAACCTTCTCCTGACAATAACAAACACAACAAAAAAAGAATTGGCCAAATTGGTCCAGGCGTTGTTGAGTTATGCGCTTACCAACACATTTTGCGATTCATTTTTATATATAAGATATAGTTGGTCTTTTTGCTGATGTTGACACGTAAAGGGATTGGTGGACTCTAAGCCATCTTTAGGGACTTCCTAAGAAAAAGTGTTCAGTTTTGTGGTGCTTCCATGTAAGAGTAATTAGTGGGTTGGTATCTATGACCTATTAGGTTCGGAATCGCATAAGTGTATCGAACTTTAGCATGCTTTTCATAAAGGGCGGCCAATATGCAACGGTAGAGCTTTCAAGAGATAGACCGGACGCGTGGGTCGAATCCTGCTATGTACATCTACTTTTCTATTAGCCTCCCAATTTCATCTGAAGGCCGCTTTTGAGGTTGTATGTAAAACTTCAACCAACTTATCTCCATCTACTGCACAACTAAGAAAGGAAAGCTGATCCCCTGGTAGTACAATGGATCAACAATTAGGTCTGAGTACTCCAGATAAGCTTAAGACTCCTCTTAATAAAAAAGTGATTTTCAAAACTTTGGAGAATGTGAAGCAGCTGAGATAAAAATTCTTCGTATATCAGTAGGAGAATAAATTTTGATCAACATTGAAATTATTAATCACTAATTAGGCAATCAAATACAAAATCTGATCAAACTGAAAGTAGGTCCGTTGAAGCCTTCAGATCATCCGTAGAAGCTTTTTGAATTCAGATGATCGGTAGAAGCCTCACGAAGATCCTAAAAATTCTTCAGATGATTTGTTGAAGCCGCAAATATTTTTATTTGTTTCTAAAGCTAGTCAAACACTTAAAGTAAAAGCCCTAAGATGTAATGTTTAAGCTTTTAAAAGAATAAGTTTTGCAAATTCTTAATAGATCGATAAAAGCTTTCGGGAGGATAATTAGTTGAAGCAGACGAGTAGGAGAGCTGTTGTCCTTTTGACTAGTTAAAGATTAAGACTAAGTAAAAGATCCGTTGACATTCTTAGAAAATGCGAAGAGCCCTTCAGAAAACCCGGTAAAGCCTTTAGAAGATCCGCAGAGGTATTTAGCAGTTCCATAGATGAGCTATAGCAATTCAACCTCTAACGAGTTTGGTGCGCTACCTGACTCCATAATAAGAATTGTTTCCCTTTATCCTCACACTGAAATCGCAATTGCGGGCGATTTCAATGTACACAATTCTCGTTGGCTTCGACATTCTGGCCAGATAACACCCGAAGGAAAATGTGTTGAGATCTTCGCTGAGTTTAACGAATTAACTCAACTTGTAGATGAGCCCACTCGGGTTCCAGATATTGAAGGCCATGCGGCCAACACTCTTGACCTATTTCTAACTTCTCATCCCGAAAAATATAGGGTTATAGTATCATCTCCTTTAGGCAAATCGGACCATTGTGTCATATCGGTAGATTTTTCGTATTCCGTCACGGTAAAAAAAGATAAAGTCCCCAAAAGAACTGTGTGGCAATACGAGAAAGCCAATTGGGACGGCCTGAATAATTTCTTTCGA
Source organism: Melanostoma scalare (assembly GCA_949752695.1). Lineage (NCBI taxonomy): Eukaryota > Metazoa > Arthropoda > Insecta > Diptera > Syrphidae > Melanostoma > Melanostoma scalare. The sequence goes on along the minus strand of OX456984.1, from coordinate 268,562,499 downwards.
AATTTTAATTGGTCATTGTGCTTTCTCGACGGAAACGTTGATGCATCAGCTGATATGATATCTAACGTATTTCTCAACGGCGTGAGAAATTTTGTTCCTCACAGAACAAAAAGTATCATCCCCAAAGAGAATTCGTGGTTTGATTCAAGCTGTAAAGAGACGATTAGGGATAGAGAAAGTAGTTTTCGAACACATTCAAATACAAAAGGCTAAGTTTTTTACATGACCAGAAAGTAAGGCAAAAAATACTGTTGTGTCCAAAAGGAAGTAAAAACTTTTGGTCTTTTGTGAAGAACATTAAGAACTCGACCACGTCATCGGTCCCAACGCTCGTCTTCAATAACTCTCCATATGTTAGCTCCATCGACAAAGCCAATTGCTGGCAGCTCAATTTGCTGCCAACTCGACACTTCCTCATAGCATATTGGCTCCACCTGAGCTCGAGTTTGCAAATTCTGTGATTCTTTCGAACTCGCTCGGTTGCGAGATTCCTATAAGATCTCAATATACATAAATCTCGTTAGGCCCACTGGTGATTTGATGGCTTATCTCACCGAAAAGTGGAACCAATCTTTTCATTGTTTTGGAGAAAGTAAGATTATTGCACATGATATTTCTAAAGGATTTGATAGAGTTTGGCATCAGGCTCTTTTATCGAAAATGCGTGCTTTTGGTATCGATGAGTCTCTTCTTCGTTGGATTAGAAACTACCTTTCCGACCGTTCAATACAAGTTGTATTGGATGGCTTCAAGTCTGATGCCCATTTCATAAATGCTGCTGTGCCCCAGGGCTCCGTTTTGTCTCCGACTCTCTTCCTCATTTTCCTAAATGACCTCTTGTCTGAAACTTCTAATCCGCTTAACTGATTTGCTGACGACTCTACCCTGAGCTTTTCATATTCGTTTCCAAATTCACGTCCCTGCTCTTCGGATGTGGAACTGGAACGGTTGCGTATGATAAACTCATTGAATTCTGAAATAGCCAGTTGCATTCTTCCCCTGAAACAATTAAGCGTCAAACCCGCCCCGCTAGGAATGCTCATCAGTTTTACCTTGAGCCCAACTTCGGACGTACAGTCAAGTAGAGATTCATTTTTCGCACCACCCGAATGTGGAATGCTTTACCTGACCCTGTTTTTCCCCTGCATTACAATTCACAAAAATTCTCCTTTCAAATCCACTCCTATTTTCCTAAATGCTCGAACTGTGTTCTATAACATTATAAGGGTAGTCATAACCCCTTTAATTATAAAAAAAGCTACGAAAACCCAAGGAATTCTTCAAATGATTTGCATCTGGTCTTAACATTATCCATAGAAACTTTACTAGAAGTCTTTGAAAGATAAGTAAACAAACTAAGAAGACTCATAAGAGTCATCAGAAGACTAGTAGAAGCATTAAGAAAATCCTTAGATATGAAGTTGAAGCTCCACCAAAACCCTTAGAAACTCTATAAAGTTCTTCAGAAGGTCCGTAGAAGACTCTAGCTATAGAAAATCTCGAGAAAATCCTTTTAATTGAAAAAAATATTAGAGTTTCTTAAGAGCCCCGTAAAATAGTTGAGATGCTCTATAGCTCAAAAGTTCCGTTGAAGCAAGAGGTTTGTAGAAACCTTAAGAAAAATGGAGAAAGTTTTGAGAGGTTCCGCAAAAGACTTGAGAGAATCCATAGAAGCGTTTTAAAAACTCATTCAAGTTTTAAAAATGTCTGTAGAAGCTTTTAACGCATTAAAAGAATTCTTCAACAGATCCGTAAAGGCTTTTAGAAATTTTTAGAGCGACGTTCCATACTGGCAGTTAATCACTAGTATAAAGCAGGCAGCTGGAAAAAATATTTTCTATTTTTAGAGGGTTCCAGGCTTTCATAGAACAAATTAAAACTTTGATTGAAAAACTTTTTGTTCTCTTTTCAGCTCCCAGCAAAATCGAATGCGTGTAGCATTCGGTGTTATCCTCCGATTGGTGCTTCCTTTAGCAAATGGTGTTGCTCGTAGTTTGAAAGGCATTCGAGATGTGCGATTCTTACATGCACTTAGAAAATTAGCCACAAGCCGACAAGCCCTTTCCAATGCACTAGCCTATGCTGCTAACACAATTTCCATGAGCTTATCTTCCGTTCAAGGTATACACAGGTCATTAGAAGCTTAAGTTACCTTGGTTTTTAGTTTTTTTGTCTTGACTTGCAGTCTCCCACCGAATTGATCCGTTGCTGAAGATGATGAAATTGAAACGTTGTGGTAGTATGATTGAAAGCATTCCAGATAGCCCAACACCACCACCCTCACCACTACGTGGTCCAAGAGCTAGTTCCACAGACAGACTTGACAACACAAAAGCGAAAAAATGTTGTACTATTAAAATACTAGCTGAACCTCCGCCTGGTACTCCCATTCGTGCTGATATTGTTCTTATCCACGGATTACATGGTTCTTTGTCGAAAACATGGAAACAGGGTGTTTGGAGCAACGACCGAAAGCCAGAACATTTCGAACGACCACCAAAGCCTGAGGTGAGGCCACCGAAGCGCCCAAGACATTCCCGTTCGAATATCATGGTACCGACGCATAAGGAAAAGAGAAGACGTTTCTCCGACGAGGAGCATTTCGCATCTTCCACATACCAAGATCATGATGTTGAAGATGATATTGGCTGTGAAGAGGAAAATATTGGGTGAGTTTTATAGCAAGGCAATTGTTCAAGAGCTTCGAATTGAGGTTGTTTGTTTTATTTCAGTTTCACTTATGAGTGCGGTTCTCCTGAAGAGGTCCTCTTTTGTGATGGAATCGAGTATAGCTTTCCATCCTTCCGCCTGCGTCTGCAAAACGATAGCAAACTCAAGATAGAGCACGATGAATCCGAAGAGAAGGACACACCCGACCACATACCTTCCGAAAGCGATCCGAATTATTCAAAATGCTGGCCCGGGGACTGGCTGCCTTTAGATTGTCCTGATGTTCGAGTGATAGCAATCGATTATACCACGGATCAATATCTCTGGAGGCCAGTGTGGAAAACGAAAGAACCAAGATCAGGATTGATTGAAAGATCCAGAGAAATGACTGATTTGCTTATCGAAAACAAAGTTGGCTATGGTCAACCTATCATTTGGGTGGCCCATTCAAAGGGTGGTATTTTTGTTAAGCAAATTCTTGCCGATGCCTGGGAAAGTGGACGACCAACAGCAGCACCTCTATGGAGATCAGCGAGAGGTGTGTTCTTTTATTCGGTGCCACATCGTGGATCACATTTGGCTTCAATAAATGCTCCGCTTCTTAGGAGGTCTGTGGAGCTGATTGACATAGAAAAGAGTGAGTTGAACAAAGAGGAGGAACTAGGTTTTCTAAAATTTTTTTCTGTTTGCAGACAATAAGTATCTTCTAGATCTTCATCGAAGATTTGTTGGCCTCTACCAAATGGGACATCTAAAAATTGAGGTCTTTAGTTTTGTGGAAACGGCGCTCACACTTATGTCGGTGCTTTATTTGCGGATCATTGGTGTAGACTCAGGAGGTAAGGCTTTATAAATTTTCTGTACTTTATCGTTAGGTGGAGGAAAGGTGAATACATATCTAGGATTTAAACCAGATCAGGATTAACATCACAGAAAGTTAGAAATTTGAAACTTTTTAACTTGGGGATGAATTCGAAGTATGTTCCAGAACCTATGAGTGTGGGTCTGGGTAGCTCATCAGTCACGCACTCGATTAGCCTTATGTCCATTGCAGCCCAGTCTTCCTCCTTTAGCCGTTTTTCTTGACTCCTTCCTCATTGTTAATGGCTAGATGGCTACCTGGGAGGCTCTCACTCATCAATTTCACTACCTTATCAACTTTTTCGACTGTTATACTGGCCTTCCTCAGTTTGTCTTATGCAGAACTTGGAAATAGATTTAAAACGTTAAGTCTGGCTTCCCTTAATTGCTTTCCTTCGGCTTCTTAAATCTGTCTGAGCCATTCAGTGGTGGCATTGCTTTGAAGTTTTTGAAAATCTCAGTCCTGGTAATTGAAATGTTCATGTCTGCTTCTGATTTGGTAACTTTAGCTCCGAGTTCCACAAAGAGTTGGGTGAATTTTCGTGACTAGATTCGGCGTTTGCAGTCACAGAAACTCAGTTTTGACGAGTTCCATTTGCCGTAACTTGGTACGGAACTTTTGGCATTTATTAACATTTTTAACAAAGGTTTGGGCTGCTTTCCTCATTCTGAACCTGATGGGTATTACTATCTTTAACCTTGGCCGCCTGTACTGAGTAGTGCTTTGGGTTGGGCGTCATCCCCATTCTGGGGTTGGTTGCTGCGCTTTTGTTTGGACCTCCTATCAGAGTTTTTGGCTACCTTCTGGGCTTTGGATAGGCATTCTGCTTTTGTACTTTCTGTCCGCTTTGGGGCAGGGACCCTCGACTGAGCCGTTAGGACAAGAATGAATGATTGATAGTCATCGTCTATTATTTTCCTCTTCCAACGTTATCTCTCGTCCACCAGCTTCAACAACTTCATCTTCGGAGTCCCTCAATTCCACGATGTTCGCAAAGAGACACTCATAAATCCGTGGTGGTACCAGCCAGGAATGTAATCTTCTCCAATATCTGTCTTCTTTGGTTCCTTTATTTTCAGTGGCTACTTGTCTTCTTTCGAAGCCAAGCCATCGTCAACTGCTATGACTATATGGCCTACTTTTGCGAGTATATTCTTGTCCGAATTTTATCTTCCTTTTTAATTTTCATTTTTTTTTTTTTTTTAGATAAACATCTCTGTTTTGAGGTTTGCTTGGTTGTTTGACACCGCAAATACTTTGTAGAAGGCCCAAAACATATACTCCTCCACCGCGACAAGGTGAATTATCTTCTCGAGAGGGGGACTTATCCATAGATGAAAAAATTCGCAGTGCTTCACTTTTTAACTTCCTCGTGTCCTTCTAAGTTTAAGCTTCTATGTATGTGGCATATCTTTTCTGTCAAATAAAAATGCCATATTTTGGCTTAATGACCAGTTGTATCCATTTCCCATAAACAAAGACTGCCAATAGAAAAATATTCTTCAAAAAACTCATTACCTGTTCAAGGATCAAAATTTCAATGATCTTTTTTTTGTATTTTCAGATCCTGGAATCGGTGAGGTGTGTGGTCTTCATTTAGATCATCGACAAATCTGCAAGCCGCGAAGTCGAGAATGCATTTTGTACAAAGAGCTTGTGAAGATGATCAACAAAGTTTGTTAGCGTTCGCCCTGCTCGTTGTTGTTATCGTGTGTGTGTTTTTCTTCTTTTTTTTCTTTTTGTATGTTATATGTTCATTTGATATTAATTTTACCGTAATGTAAATATACAAACATATCTCTATACAATTATTAGAAAATAAGAAATGAAATGTAACAAGAAAACCACTCAACGTAGTTTTTTCAAAGATTTTTACTAAATGTATGTAAGTTGAAGTTGGATTATAATCAGATGTGCAAGTGTATAACACGAATTTACTATTACCGTTTTTTTAATTTTTAAGAATTTATCATAGAAAATAGAATTTCTTTATTTTTACAAAACTAAACGCAATTAGATTCACAAGCCACAATTTTTATTTAATTTTTAAGAAAGGAGTGAAAACTGTGAGGAAGATTGTTTCATGATTCGATGCGAATGGATGACAGATTTGATTATTTTTTGTTGGATATTATTAATTTTAAGATGAATTTTGCTTGTTTTGTAAACATACATTTTTCTTCGAGAAAATACATGAATGCATGTTTCATTTATGAATGTCAAATAATGCTGGAGATTACTCTAAGTAATGTCTGTTCATGACAATCTTAATCAGAAATTAAAGGCTCAGAAGAAACCATTTCGATTGTTTTTTTTTTGTTTCTTTTTGATGTTGACAGAATATCGTTTGCATTGAAAGCATTTGAAAATAGCTGAACTTTGAGAAAAGGACAACCGAAATTCGTATCCATCAATTGAGTGAGATTGCGACTTTATTAGGAAATTTTTTGTTGTGATCTTGAAGGGGATCACAGCTCTCCCACTTACAGTAGGGAGGGCCGTATAAGCTTAACTTTTTAGGTATATAAAAACATCTATGACTCTGTAATGTAGTTTCTGATAAAAAGTTGCGGTATATACTGAAGCTTGAAGCAGTTTTCGAACTGGCATTGGTGCAAACCAGCTATATTTCAGCAGTTCAACGAACCAATAGGCCAACGATCTTCAAAGCATTAGAAAGAGTCAATGGTTTCGTTCGCAAACGTTTTTTTACGATACCAATAAACAGCTTTTGCACAGGTTACGAACTACGAAACGCGAGGCAAAAAATCGAAATCCAAAACAACGATAGCCACGACATAAACCGATTATGAATCACGAGAATGGATCCTTGAATATATGTCCATATAAAATGAAAAAATTAAATGTTTTGATGGCCTAACATTAAAAGATAATTTTGCATTTCTGTTTGTTTATTGTTGCATTTTACTTACATTTTTTTCTTTCTTTGAAGATGCAAAAATAAGCTAAATAAAAGATAGGAACACACGACTCCATGTGTCAACGATAACAAAACAAGTGCCAAAAAGTAATCGTCAATGACGAGAGTATTATGAAACGTAATCGCAACGCAATGATAAGGAGGGATTTTTTGCGAGTATCGCAATCCGTAATACGGGCCCAGGTGACAACGGTATTGTGATTGAAGAAACAATAATCTGAAGTGAAGACTCTACATCGCGGTTGAGTCCAGCACTCACATACAGAAAACAAATCTTGGACAGTGTATAAAAAGTATGAGAGTAAATTGACGGCAGCTGAGATGGAGATGATCCGTATGGCAGCAGTAGCAAGGCTTGGTCGTCTTAGAAGTAACAACATACTTGGAAGTCTTCACATCAAAAATACCGTTTTGGAAAACGGATAGCACGACATGGTGGCCATGGCCAGTTTGTTCAATAGGATTAACCCACCTTTTTGCCACTTCTGTTTCAATGCTCCTAAAAACATCAATGACTTCACGCTTGCTTGCTTCCATTCCAACTTTTGAAAAATTATTCGTCTGGTGTTGATGTTTGCGATTTGAGCAATCTTTTCAAGTATGAAGGTAAAGAAATCGTATGACAATCTATCGCTTCGTTGAAAGGCTTTTTTGTCATCAATATCTCGCTAAGTTCTTCACTGGCCTTGATGGAACAGCGTGAATGCTTGGTTAATCGTACGAGTTTTGCCAGAATGCTAAAACTAGACATGGCTCTGCAAAGTCGTCTCTGTAAATTCTGTCGTACGAGAGTTTTTTCCAAGATCTCGAATTCTGTTGAAATTTGTTGTCGTGTAAGGTTTCCAGACGTTCACGTATTACAGCAGACAAATAGTTTCTCTATAATTGCTGCAATTGTAAGGGTTTTCTTCTCTTAGGATCGTTCGTACGATGTTGAGGTTCCATTCATCGGACATGCTTTCTTCCGACCAAATTTTTCAGATCAGCTGGAGCAATTGATTTAAGCTTTCGTATGGCAACCTCAATTTCTTTTAGGTCGGGATTACGACTCTTCGAAGTTCAGTTTGCAGAAGTAGTTTTCTAGATCCGCAGTGGCGACTGCGATTCTACCACTATGTAGCTTGATGGTCTTTATGGACTTGATTCTGGAACTATCACCCAGACATAATTTTTTACATTTCCGTACAACATTTGAAGCTCACTCCTATAATGGAATCTCTCTATTTCTTCAAGCAATCGATTTTCGATGTTAGTGATGTTAGCCCAGAGGTTCGTTCGAATCCCAACAGAGGCAAAAATATTTTTCCATTGGTATCGCTTTCTTGCGAGGAGTTGACAAATCCTTCATTAGTAAATTCATTGCCATGAAAAGCGCTTTCTCGATTAGCCGTTTGGAACCGGCAGAAAATTGTAGAAATGAACTAGGCCCTGGGGCTCCTCGCTCTGTTGCGCCACTCTATTTTTATTTATTTTAATCGGTTCTCATCGGGTGTTCCTCTCTCCTTCTCTCTTTCTTCATGGAAACCAACCAATATTTTTGTCTTATGAAACTATGTTTGGTCATTTTTATTTTCATCTTTGGACATATTTTTTTTGTCAAGTGACAACGATTGTTTCAATCAGTATTGCCATGTTCAGAGAAGAGATCCAGAGAAGACCGCATAAAGGCCCATCTGGAATAACGATCAGCAGGGATCAGAACTCTTCCACTTTTTTGCTTCACAGTTCACACTATACTGGTACACCAGTGTGTTAATAACCAGTAAATATGAATAAATATGAATGACAGGTAAAAATGCATGAATTGACAACTTAAATATAATTTCATTATAGGGTTTCTAACACAAGGACTGATATTCTACTAATTTTTGGCATCGTGTGCAACGCAAAAACTATTGACTGAATTTTAATAAAACCTTACATAGCTTATATAAGTTTCCCAAAACGAACTTGACGACTTTGAATTTAATATGTTATCGCACTTTTCCACTAATCATCGAACTGTCATTGTCAATTTATTCCGTAAACTTAACATGATGGTAAATAACACAAATGAGCAACATCTTAGCTGTATAAAACTGGCAGGGCTAAATGAGCAAAAATTAAAAAAAAAAGCTCAAAATTTGTTGCTAATTTGTTGCTAATTGTTGCTCCAACCGATCACGAGAAATCGACAAAAATGCTAGCTTGATATAAAAATAGCATGAAACATAGCGAAAAAGGGTAAGATTGTGGAAACAAATAGACTGCAATTTGTTGCTAATTTGTTGCTGTAAGACCGTGCAAAATTCAATTGTCGAAAAAAATTTTTTTTCATGTTTTTTAAACAATTAAAATTTGGGACCGTTCATGCTTGCTTAACTCTCGTTTTTTCGGGGATAAACAAGCAAATTGATTTTTTTGCTCATCGTAGCATCACTTATCGATGCCTGGAGAGTCAGCAACAAAATAGAAACCGGGAGATCGGGTGAGTTTTGTAAACCGTGCAGGCTTGCTTGAATCTCCATTTTCCCAGGATAAACAGGTAAATTGATTTTGTTGTTAAAATCGTATTTTTTTTCAATATTTAATTGATTACTGTGCTGTATAGTAATTGTTTGGTTTTCATTTTTTTCTAGTACTTAGAAGTAACCTAGAGGCCATCTCTGCAACTTCCCGCTAAGTTCAGGAATCAGGACACCCTCACGGGAACCGTCAATATAGCTTCCTAGGACCTCAAAACGTCGAGATGTGATGAAAACTCGATTTTCGAAAAACGGGGTAAAACCAATAACTTCCCGATTTATAAAAAATTTTCAATTTTCTTAGCGGGAAGTTAAAAATATTTTCTGGGAACTAGTTGGTGAATAAAATTCACATTTACGTTTATCCATATAAATGTAAGTAAATTTAAAAAATACTCTAACGATACAGATTATTAAAACTAAAAACAGTTTAAATTTTTCGACTCGGGAATACTTCTCTATTGCACTTTTACATACATTAATATTCTCGGATACACAAAATGATTCGCTTTTCGTAAAATTTCTTTTGGATTACGATCATCATACTCTATCCATTGAGTCCCTACGATAAGCAACAAAATCGATTTGCCTGTTTATCCCGGAAAATGGAGATTCAAGCAAGCATGAACGGTTTACAAGGATACCGATCAGAAACTCACCCGATCTCCCGGTTTCTATTTTGTTGCTGACTCTCCGGGCATCGATAAGTGATGCTACGATGAGCAACAAAATCAATTTGCTTGCTTATCCCCGGTCGTAATTCTCGCTTTCGTAGACCAGCATTAACAAGTTTAGTGCACAATTTGAGTTTGATTGATTGAAGTGTCAAAAACACAGATGCCGTTTAAGAGTCCTTGGAAAATGATACAAATCAGTCAATTCTACGGCGGCGCACCGTCCAATAGGATTCAAAGAATCGAATGATGCAAACGTGACCGAGGTGACCATTTGAACGAAATCGAGTTCTATTCATTTGTGTTTTAATTGCACTTGATACTAAAGTTTTTGAAATGTCTCAAATCTCTCGTTCTACTCCGTCCTTGCAACCCTGGTCCTTAAAACACAGAGTGCTAAAATACAGTATTTCGGCCATAACTTTGAATTACAGCAACTACCGACCCATACAAAATCAAGGTTATTAATAAAGCCATTGAAGAAAAACCCACTCACGGCACATTTTACAAAAATCATCGTTTATTTTTTATTTCATATATTCGGCAATATTTTACTCAAATACTACAAAATATTAATTTAGTATCAAGCTCGTGGAGCTCTATTAAAATTGTTTAGTTTTTATCTAACACTTAACTCTAGAATAAAATTTAATTTTAGGATAAAGCATATTTTTCGGTAATTTATACAAATCTATATAATTTACAAAATCTCTCTGTTCGTTAAAAATAAAACAAATTAATTATTTTAGAGAAATATTGAGAGTTGAGATGAATAAAACAAGCTGGTTCAATGGATAAATTTGATTATAAGTTGTTGAGAGCCACTCAGGAACTGTTTGTAATAAAATAGGTCGATTATAACAATTGAATTTGTCTGTTATACAAAACTAAATAACATGTGACGTGTAAAAAGAATCTTCTTCCACTGTGTTATGGTTTAAAAAAGTAGTTTCGAAATTTTTTAACTCTAATCGTTAGTTTCTCTTTTTAAATCTAAATAATCGACTCATTCAAAAGATTTATTTGACTATTCTTCTTACTGCTAACGATCTTTGCGGGATGATCATCATCGTTGATGGTGTTTCTTTGAAAGGGTGTTTGTTCAGAGTCTTCCTCTTCATCATCCTCTTCCTCATCATCTTCATCTTCATCTTCATCATCGGCTTCGTTGTCGAGATGATGGATGGGCGATGTCATTGGTCGTTGTGGAGGTGGTGGAGGAGATTCTCGATCTTCGTTCTCCTCATAGATGACATCGCAATTTGTGGGAATTGTTTTTGGGGGTGGTTTTCGTACCTGAGACTTTTTCTTACCCGCCCCACCTCCTTGAAGTTCTTCTAATTGGATTTGCATGTCACGCAGGCGATCAGTCAGTTCAAAGATGTCACGCTCCTGAGCTTCACAGCGACTGCGAAGTTCTCCAATTTCTCGGATATCCTCTGGGCGTGGATCGCGACGCTCATAGCGCATTCGCATTTCTTCGAATCTGTGTTGGATGAAGAACAGAGAAAATATTTTTTTTTTAAAGATTTCAAAAAATGACGTGATAGAGGCAAGATGCAGTTGCACAGAGTAACAAACGCACATTTATTGGATTTTAGAACAAAAAGTACTCACAGGTTTGTCAAACATCTGCATTTTCGATGCAACTGTTCAATTTCTTGCGCGTTGCTCATGTCACGCTTATCAAGGGATGCTTTCTCGGTGTCATACATTGATTTCAGGTCCTTCAAGTTATGTTGGTGACGCGTCTCAGTATCGCTGGTGTTAATATTAATTTATAATTTTTTTTTTTTGATTTTAAATAAAATTAAATTAAAAAGGGAAGAAAAGGGAAGAAATTAAACGAAATAATAATTGTTCAGGCTTCAAAGCGTGGTTCACTGTAATTTATTTATTTTTGAAATAATTTGTTAGTTAAAACGAAAAAATGTACTCTAATTAATTGTTTAAATGCAGGTGTGGAATTTGGGGAACAGACGACAATATGTCGATGACAGTATAACAATTTGAGTGTAAATGCAATTTTAATTGGCATGGCTGTCCTTCAACGTATAGCGGTAAATTAAATAATGATGAACTCTTCGTTAAAATATTTCATATTTTTACTGAATTAGATATTTGGCAGGACTATTTTTCGTTTACCAAATCCTTTGAGTCACCGCATAGGTTTCAAGTACTTAAATATGTTGCTAGTATTAGTTTAGTTAAAATATTCAAATATTTATGTTTAAGTCGATAGCAATTAAATAACTTCTGATATTTTTTCTATACAAAATATCATAAATAATATGAACGCATGCTGAGCGTGTCCCTTCAACCGATAGTTTATTTCTATAAGTCAATTTTAAACGAAAGTTCATCATTTTCTTCAAGAACAAAAGATATTTTTCAAGCCTTCTTTTGTTTAGATAAATTTCAACTTGACATAAACAAAGACAACAAAGGTAAACAACAAACATGCAAATGAAATACGAGCTGACATTGTCATGTAAAGTGCAAGAACCGATGGGATGAAGGGACACGCTCCCTTTGCGATCATGAATAAAGCAGACATTGGCGAAGAACCTTCTGCTGGGTTCATTCTGTTGAAACGAAAAAAAAGAAAAACAAAATACAAAGACAATACAAAAGAACTATTCAAAAAGATCAGAAAGTTCTTCTCTCTCAAAAAAAAAAAAAAAAAAAAAAAAACACTCAAATGTGTAAAACACTCTTGTAAACAAAATTGACAAAATCAACAGACGAGACTTTTCACAAAACTAAAAAAAGAACCCATCTGTGCTTTGACATTGGATACCAATTTTCATTAACATTTGAGAAGCAGCAATGTAAAAATGAATAAAAAAATAATCATCAGCAAATTTATGAAACAACGAATGATATTTTGACAAAGGCACGCAAAAAGCTTTGCCACTTTTAGTTTCATTGTTAAGGATTTACTTACATCAGTCGATCTTCAGCGTCCTGAAGCTTCCTCTTATTCCGCGCTTCGAGTTCTTGTATGGCATTTTCTTTTTCGGTTATAAGCTTTTCCCACTGTTTTTCTGGAAAAATAGAAAGTGTGGACAATTGTTGTAAAAATATTTGTACAAAGCTTTAATCAGATCTTCAGTGACCGACCGCTAAGAAATCACTAGGCACTATCAGAGCTACGCATGCTAGCTTTGATACTGATCCTGTACCAAGCAGACATTTTCGTTTTGGATCTACATGGAATACAGGGACCAGCAATGCAATGAGACGGATTGGACGAAACGTTAAAAGTGGGCCGAAGGGGTCGAAGTTTCGGAATGAAAAACAAGGAGGCGAGTAGACATCCTGTATGTCTAAGAAACGAAATGGCGGAATACAGGAAACAGCGTAATGGCCATTTCGAAGTCTAGTGAACGTTTGGTTTCTCTTTAGCTGCTGATGTAAGGAAATGTTTGAAAAATTATCAGTGCACAATGCACCTGCTCCCTAAATTGGATGTTAGCAGGTGGAAAAAGAGGGAACAGAAGTTTATGTTTGTTGGTGGAGATTAGTACTGACATGTAGGGAAGGAAAACGGTTCATACTTCCATTGCAGTCGTAATAAACACCGTGTTCTTCAAATAGGACCGACACCTTATCACTTACAGCAGGGCTTGAAATGATAGACAAATTGACTATCATTTGGTAGCCATATTTATGATTTAAGACGATTCTGTTTGAAGCTGTAGTCCTCTTCTTGAGGCGGTGAAGGAAATTAAACAAACAAGAGTTACGAGGAGAATCAAGAAAAAGGAGATTAAATGAGGTCACATAGCTGCAGCTCTTGCTCGGGCTTGGTATCGGACTATCGGTTCACTCTTTTAAGCATTGCTTTGTGAAAGAAATAGTGATGAAGTGATTTACATGGTTGTGAACGGTTCACATAGACTCATAGACGCACTGTTGTCGAGGCTTTTGAATGAGTAGTTTCATTTTGGCTATGAAGAAAATTTTGGATTTTTTAAAGAAAACCAAAGTGAAGAAAAGTCTGTGCCTGTGTTTTAGCCAAATGACCGCCACAACTAAACTAACAGGATCATAATCTTTTCATGAATCCATCATCCATCCGCAGATGCAGGAATTGGTGATGGATGATGCATCACCAATTCGTGCATCTGCGGCCTTATGTCTTCGAAAGCTTCAAGAGTTCCATCTTTGAGGTCATGAACAGATTTGTAGGTAATTAGATTAGAACTCTTATTTCTCCTAGCCTAAAAGAAAAAATTCTAAAGATGTTGTATTCCAAGATTTCAGTGGCCAATTTTAAATTGAATGATTTTGTAGCATCACCAACACAGTTCATAGTCCAGGGAGCCCGGTAAAAATATGTGGATTAGACAATCATCGCAAGGGGTTTCAAAGGGACACTATCAACAAGTCAAAGAAACATGGTGTTCAACAGCAGTGATATGGAAGAAGAAAGTCTCCTATCTTTCAAACAATATAGACAAAAAGACTCGTCTTGAAGTGGAATTTGGAAGCTGCAAGAGAGAAGCAAAAAATAAAAAAAAAATTCGCCCAATTTCAAGTAAAGAGCACGGAGGGCATGTATCGGAAGCTGGAAGAAATTTCTGTCCAGGATGCTTATGTTAACTAAGCTTTTCAAGAAATACTACAAAACAACTTGAATAAATACGACAACTATCTTCAAAACAGCCGCTCAAAGAAGGACAAATGCTCAGAAGATTCTTTTCCCAAAGTACATATACGAAGCTCCAGAACAGCTTCTAGTGGATGACTAGAAAATGCTGCAGAGATGACGACATTCAACAGAAATACCGGAGATAACAGTTAGTGAAACAGTAAGGAATTTTAACAAAAAAGAAAGGTATGTTTTGATAGTCAAGGGCATGTATGATCAAGGAGAGCAGTAACGAAGAAAAGATATATTCAGCTGGAGTCACTGCAGCACTCTGCACTTTACAAAGTGTACACTAAGGAAGCGTTTGGAGTCGTTTGCTCTTCATTATAGTCCTTGACTAAGGACAACATGTTTAGGGATTAATCACAGAGCACCAAAGATCATCAACGATTTATTGCTTATGATGAATCCATCCTAAGTTTAAATCCTAAAAGCACTCAGCATTTAAGAGATGGATAGAGTTTTAGAAGGCAGTGGGTACCGTTTTAGTCCATATATGCTTACTCAAGAAATTCATTTGAATAGAAAAGGTCTTCCCAAATGTGAATATGTGGGATCTATAGCGAAGCAACTAGTAATAAAGACATCCACATCAATCATTGAGTAAATGTAGGGTGGATGCGCCTTTAAGTTGAAGGGAAAACACTACATCGCGGTTGTGCGTTCACATTCGGTTCAAAATATTGGACAGTTCAGAACAAATATGAGAGTAAGTTAACGGCATCTGTGATGAAGGTGCTCCGTATGACAGCAAGGGTAAAAAAGTTTAATCGTATTAAAAGTAACAAGATCCGTGGAAACTTGCACGTTGAATGAATGAATAAATAATTGGGGTTTTGTATTGTACCTTGACCTGTTTAGATCTATTGTACCCACTACTTATTAAGTGGTATTCCTTAATTAAAGTACTTCATCCAGATTAGTTCCTTTGATGAAACTTAGTATCTGGGTTACGCTTAGTAGTTTTAGCTCCCTCTCCTCTACTTAGTAGGATCCTAGGTACTTCTTTCTTTGGTGTATTAGAGCTTCGCAGTCACCTAAGAGGTGGTCAGGAGACTCTTCCTGTTCGTTGCAATATCTGCATTGGTCGTCGCTCTCTATGCCTAGTACTTTTAGGTGTTTTCTTAGTCTGCAGTGTCCGGTTAAAAACCCGGCTAGCATTCTTACATTGTTTCTATTAAGGATTATTACGTCTTTGTAACGTTTTTTGTTACGGCGTACCCCACAGGCGGATCACTAGTGTGAAGCAGAAAAGTGGGAGAATTGTGATCGCTTCAAGATCACTACTCGTAACGCCGGAAATGAAGAAGAAGAAGAAAGAAGTAACGTTTTTTGTTAAGGGTGCCAAGTAGAAGTTTGGCTTGGCGCATCTTGGGGAGGTCATTCCAGTGTTTAGCTCTGTTGTCTTCCTCCGACTTTTTGATTTCTTTCTTAATGTGGCTTTCTGTTATTCCACAAAAAGGTTCCGTTCCAATGAGTGGTGATCCGGCTCCTGTCTTTGCCAGTACGTCTGCCTTGCATGCACGTTGAAAATACTATAAAAAAAAGTGGTGTTGTCATGTTCACAAGAGGGAACCAGAGAACTCTGCCAAAAAGGCATAAAAAGTTCAGAAGGAGAAAAGACCAAATGAACTCCTAGAATACAACGACATTTTGCAATTTTTTGTCCCTAGACATAGAACAACTCGAAACTGAGTTGATTGTTGACTTGATTCTGGAATCAACGTGGCGTACTCGATGAGCGGATCACAAGTAGGAAGCAGATAGTTGGGAAAATTGTGATTCCTTTGAAAATCTGATGCTAGTAACGCCGAAAAGGCTAAAAGAGAAAGCCGACCCAATTAAATATCTTTTTTTTCTCTTACCAACAAGCTCAAAAGTTTTGTTCGTGTTAGAAAATCAGGAGTACTTTTTTAGTTCGTAGTTCCGCATTTGATTTTGCAATTTTGAATAAGAATAATGCAGGAAACTTTTTCTACTTTTCTGATTTCTTGTAACTGTGTTTGGATATATCGAAGCCGTTGACAAAGAACCAAGGCATTAAATTCAACCAAGTCCTGTCAAAAATTGTCTATTCATATGAAACATTTAGAAAAGACATCAAAGTTTGTAATCAAATCCAAAGAAATATTATATCTGAGGAGGTATCAGAGGACACGAGTTCGTACATGTTTTACGCCGACACAGTGTTTGGTATGCTTTGTTGATACCTCGTGTCATTCAAAAGTGCCGTTTTTCACTGGATGGAATCATGTTTACGGGTATGAGAGAATTTAATAAAACGTTGCACATGGCAGTTAAAGTAATGTATAAAAAAATATCCATAAATATAATGCAAAACGATAGACAACACGAGTAAGAAAATGAATTGTTGGATGATTTTATTTATTGAGCTCACGCTATCATTAGCTATCATCCCCCACCAGTGGTAGGTTTTTTGAAAATACTTTCTCTTAAATTATCGTTACCACGTTCGCTGAAGGCAATGCGATGCGATGGTTTTTCAATACTTGCAGTGGAAAAAACGCTGAACGAAGACGTGGAAACACATAAATTGAAAAATGGTCTTGAGAATGTCAGTAAATGGTCAACTACGTGGCAGATAAGCCTGAATGAACTCGAAATATGAATTGAAGAAAGGTTTGAATTGCGACAACGGCCTTGTCAACCGAAAAGAGTAGGTTCCCATTAGAACACCGTAATTAAATCGGAATGAGCGCTGTTAGTTACAAGATGGGGGACCGTCCGTAACTACTGCGTGCTGTTGTCATGTGTTATTTGTCCTATGTAGTATTTGTGTAGTTAGTCTTGTGGTGTATCAGCCAAATGGTCTTTGTCGCCCGGCTGCAACCCCCCTACTCCACAGATTTATGTGTGGAGGTGGAGTAGGTTTCATGTAAATGTAAATGTAAATGTAAATGTTTGAATTGCAAAGCGTGTGATTAAAACCAGACACATATTGAAATAAAGAGTTTTATGAAAGTATTTATTGGAACATGCAAACAGATACCGATTATCAAAACCTTAAACCAAAAAAAAGGAAAAATGCAAACGTCCTTGGCCTATGGCTGATTGAAAACTTGAAAATGACGTCTCTTTGGTATCGCTACTTTTCGAGTACCTTGAGGTTCCCAAAGTACGTCATATTGTACACTACATATTCTCATATCTGATAATGGCACAGGAAAAGGATATTTTAACCAATTAAGCCTATATAGACAAAAAAAGGGCAACAAATGACAGAGTCATTAATTTTGTTGGTATTGGCTACTGGTTCATTCCTGAGAACGAAATAAAAATGCTGCTGATGCGACACAAATCATTTAAAGTAAATAACTACTTGATGTTTTCTCACCCAATTCCACTCGATGCTGATCACGTAGTTCTTGTGAAGATGTTTGCAGTTCCTTGCTGAATTCATCTTGCACTTGACCAAGTCTTTCACGGAACCTCTCCTCCATTTCAAGTTTTTCTGCTTCAAGCTCTTTCCGAAGGGATTCTAGAAAGAAAAACATCGATTTGCTTTGAAAGAACATTTACTAGTCTTGAAAAACTCACCAACTAATGACTCCCTCTTCTCCTCTTCTCGGCACATGGCCGATTGATAGTCTCTATCAGCACGATCTAGATGCATTCTTGTTTGTAATATGGCGCTGTCAGATTTATCGCGTAAGCTGATAAATTCTTCGTTTCGCTGTTGCAGTGATGCTCGTAATTCTGAGATCTTAAGGCAAATTCATTAACATGAGTTTTATAGGAAACCAAATGGCTTTTTTACCTCCGCTCTCAGTTCTTCTTCATTCGAAGTGTATCTTGAGGTGAGTGCTTTCAGTTCTTCTAAATGTTCGGCTCGAAGTTTGTCCAGTTCCTCTCGCCTTTCATCAACATACACGGATTCGAGTTCCATTTTCAGTCTTGTCATCTCTGTTCTGTTGGTTTTCAATATATCAAAATAATCAATGTATGACTCACAAGGAATGAAGACCTAAGACTCACATTAATTTGTTTTCCCATAGGGATGCGGCTTCATTTCGGACATCGTCGATCTTCTGTAACATTTGACGCTCCTTGTCGTATATGGCACTAAATAAAGGTGAAGTATTTGTCAAAACAGTGCGTACGAGAGACATGGGTGCGGGGCTACTGAGAAAGCAGATAAATAGCAAAAGATGCTTGCGGAGGTTAAAAAGCTTTGAGAAGTTGGTCATTCAACCGGTGATAAGAAATGATAGCAAAGCTGAATGAAATTTTTTTCAATGCGATGACGCAGAGGGTTTGAAAGAAAGGAATATTTTGGAAGGGTTGGTATATTGAAGGGACAATTGGAGAAGACTCACAGAAATCAGACTTACTTATCACACTGATACTTGATCTTTCGAACGCATTCAATTTGGTCTTCTAAATTCTCGTTGGCAGTGACTAGATCGGCTTTAAGTTCTTCGATCTGGTCTCTCATTGCTGTTATGGAATTTTCTTGATCAGCCGTAAGGCCACGCAATTGTTTTACTTCGGCTTCATAAGATCGTAAGTATTCGACTTCGCGGAGTTTTTCTTCAGCTTCTTCTTGAATTTGTTGGTTCTTTTCGACGGCTTCCTTCCGTTGATGTTGGGCCTTGTCAATCTTTTCTTTGCAGGTCTTTTGCATCTGTCGCAGTTGCCATTCGCAGTCACTCATGAGATGTTCCTCGCGATCTGAATAAGTAAAGCGTTATAAGAAACTTATAAACATATCGAATGATTTGTGTGACTCACCAGCGTTCTGCGTTCTCAGACTCTCAAATTCCTTGTGCCATTTGGTTTGCATGGCTGCTTGTTCTTCTTTGGCTGTGGCGAGGGCTTCTTCCAACTTTTTGACTTGATCATCTTTTTCTTGTTTTAAAGCCTCATTCTCTTTCTGACATTGCTCGGCTTCACTTTGTGCGCAAGCTAGTTGAGTGTGTAGGTTGCCAGCTAACGCTTGCATTTGTTTGTACCTCTCTTCAAGTTCTTTGTACTGGTTGTCGAGTTGGTCTATTGGGAGCGGCTACTGTGTAAAAGTTCGTTGGATAAAATTTACAAGTTCTTACCATATTTTCTATTGAACTCTTCTTCCGCCTCGAAATGCTTTTGTCGAAGTGCAGTTTTCTCTTCTTCGAGAAGTTTGAGTTTTCTTCGGACGAATTCATCCTCCTTATGGGCAGCACCAAGTTCAGCTTGAAGACCTAAAGAAATATTTGAATAAAAGTTCAATTGAATGTCTTGCGAAATAGACTTACGGTCAACGTTCCACGATTTGGCAGATAGTTCGTTTTCCAAAACACTAATCTTCGACTGCAGCTCATTCACCTTCGATTGTAGATTGTAAATGTTTTTTTGGGCATCGTCGAGCTGAGCATTGAAGTGGGTCTCCTGGTCTACTAACTCCCTCCTATGAAATATATAAAAAAAAATTAAGGTTTTAATTCCATTGTCGAGTAGGTACTTCGAAAAAAATAATGAGAATGAGAAACTTAGAAGAAAGAAAGCTGTACATTTAATCTACTCAGGCATTTTACTTTTGGCTGTATTCATGAATCTGACAGGAATCTACATAAGTAAGTAAGTAAGTAAGTAAGTAAGTAATTCATTTATTTGAACGTGTTTTTAACAAAATGTTGACAAAAATAATGAATTTATAAGCTATGGCCTTGCCGTCAGCTCGGTTAGCAATTTTTTAGTAGGTATATAAAAAAAAGTATAGTATATAAAAAAAAGAAAAAAAAAAATTATGTGTATTCTGATATCAATAACATCCTATATTTGTAAATATTTTTTAAGAATTTGTAGAGTAATTTCCAGTCGAAAACCATTCAAAATGTTTATTGTTTCCCCTGCATTGTTAAAGTTTTCTTCCCAAAAAAGCGAGGCGTTGTGGTGAGAGGATGGGACAAATGCTGACAAAGTGATAGCAGTCTTCTTTGGATCTCAGATTACATAACGTACAGAAGGAATCTACAAATATTAATGCGAATTTACTCAAAACATAATAAAGATAAAATTTTGGTTGTTATTCTCAACTCTGTGTTTACCGGAGCAATATTGGAACAAAGACTGAGTTTCCAAAGACCTCTGTAAATCCGATAATAGTATTTACAACTTTTAGTAGGAAACCTGATTTAAACACAGGCGGAAGCTTTTCAGTGTTCATTTTTTTGTTTTATATTGCAAGATTTGGTATAGGATAAAGAGCAAAGCCAATGCACAAAGGATAATTGTGGATAAAAGATAGATCGTTAATAATTCTGCATGTAAGATCTTCCAATAAGTCAAAGGGTCGAGAAATACGAACATCATCTTCATAAAGAACGTGAAGTCGGTCATTATTCATGACCTTGTAAAATAAAATGGGACCCAAAATTGAGCCTTGTGGAACAGTAAAAACAGTAAAACTAGGGATGTTGAAAACTCTTTACCAACTTCAACTTTTTGACTACGTTGTTGCAAGTAAATTCAATCAAACATACTGATCTTTGACTAAAACAAAAGTAGAGACACAACTTTGCACAGACAATTTTGTTATTAACTCTGTCAACAGCTTTGGAAACGTTTACTCGAAATATAAAATCGTTACTTCATCTAGGCCAAAATTAATTCTTATACTAGTACCATGACAATTGCTTGTGAAGCAGCTATGATTCGCACGGAAATCCGATTGCAGATAGGCCTTAAGTCAACACAAGATGAGGGGTGTAATTTTTTTTCGAATTAGTGAGGATCTTAGCAAGTTTTTAGCAGCCTGGGAACGATGAGCAGGTTATAAAATAATTAATAATGCGAGTAAAAACGAGCATGATTGAAGGCAGTATCACTTTTATAAACATAATGGGAACTCTGTGTTCTACAATAGAACTCGACTTTAGACAGCGAATTCTCGTAAGCACTCCATAAGATATTTTTGTTGGAATCAAAATTCGGTGCTTGCAAATTTATCTGACGCGAAGGCATTGCTCAGATCGTTCGGTTTATATAGATAATAGATATAATAGAACCTAAACCTGTCCAAAGCTTACGTTCGTAGAGAGTTTTGACATGAAATACCATTTTTTTGATCTTCGAGTGATGAAAGAAAAATGGTTTCATGCATTACAAAGTATCAAAGGTAAGGATCTCAGAAAGCTTTCTCACGACCTGAACATTGAGAATTAAATCTGGCAAGAGCGCAAAGATAGATGACATGCTTCAGTTGGATGCGCGAAAGACTAAACGTTTGCTCCCCAAAGCTTATAAGAAAACTGCTACCTTCAAACTAGCCCGTAGGAGAGAAGACCTTGTTGGCATTTTTCTGTTTGCCAAGCGTTTAAACGTGCTCGGCTTAAGTGATTCCACACTCTGAGAATCCTATGCAGTGCTGCCGTTCGCTGAATTGACAAAAACAGGAGATTTCCTGTTCAACGGGTTGAAAAAACAGGAGATTTAATTTTTTTCGAATAGAACGTCCAACTGGACTCGAATGTGTTAGTGAACCTCGCTTACGTCGGTATTTATCAAT
Source organism: Melanostoma scalare (assembly GCA_949752695.1). Classification (NCBI taxonomy): domain Eukaryota; kingdom Metazoa; phylum Arthropoda; class Insecta; order Diptera; family Syrphidae; genus Melanostoma; species Melanostoma scalare. Next base: position 268,540,684 of record OX456984.1, on the reverse strand, counting down.
AACGTGCTGGCATCACCTTAAATCAAATAAAGATTTAGCAATGTTTCTTCTAAATTTAATAAGAATGCTATGCAGAGAGTTGAAAACTCGATACATCAACATTACAAAATGAAAAAAATTCTAAGGTTTCTGTTTGGTCTCACCAAACTAAACTGGAAATTCATTTACTTATTTTTTATTTATTTTTTCAAAACTTAATTATTATTCAAAGCAAACAAAATAAATAACTTATAAAATTATCCAAAAACTAAACAAAATTTCATGTTCACAATAACATATTTTTAAATGTATGGCTTACTAATCAAAAAAGAATTAAAAACTAAAATAAAATAGGACAATATATCAGTTTTTTAGTTGAAATTATTATTTAAAATATAATCACATATTTTCTCATTAATTTTTCATTAAATTCAAAAATGTTTCCGTAATTTGAAATGCCGTACAATTCAAATCATCTTCTTTTAAGTGCGATCTTATGACAGCAATAGCATTGAGAGTCTTATTCCCTAAACAGTTTCGTTTTTTTGTTTTTGCATCGGTAACAATGCTGAAAATTCGCTCACATTCTGCATTTGAGTGTGACAAACTTAAAACAATCTCAGCCAATTTAAAGATATTTTTAAAAATTAGTTCATCGTTGTAATCTTTAATACCGGCAATCATGTTCCAAAATTCTTCAATACCTGCGTCTTTTACTTTTTGTCTTTCTTCTTCTTTAAAGTACGTAGGCAAACTATGCCACTCGTTTATACGATCAACTGTATTTATCAATTTTCAAAAATGATTACAAAGTATTTGCAAAGAATTCAAGTTTTGTGTTCTGTTTAAATTAAGAGCTATACAAGGCTCTACAAATTGAAACTGTTCAAAAAGTAAACTATCTATTGGAAAACGTTTTTTTATTTCACTACATCCTTTAATGTAGAAATTTAAAGCATTTTCCCGAATGTTTTCAACATCTTCAATCAAAAAAACTGATTTTCTTAAAAATTCCTCACATTCGGCCTCCAAATAAATCTGAGACAAGTTTTTATAATTATCAGCATCTGAAATACCAACAGAAATATTTAATTTATCTGGCAAAATGAAATTATTAGCTGGCAAAATCAAATTATTAGAACTCGAGGTAGAACTTGAACAGGTATGTTCTTTTATAATATCTTTTCTTGAAGATGAAGAATATTGTGGTACGAGGATAAAAAAAATTGTTATGAACTTATGATAAATATTTGTAAAAAGTAATAAAATGTTTGACTACTGAGTTACTCAATGTAATAGTTAGAAAAGTCAGAAAAACAGTAGAATTTTGAAAAAATGCCTTGGTAACAGGAGACAGGAGATTGGACTTTTTTAGAGTGAAAAAACAGTAGTCTACTGTCATGACAGTAGAAACGGCAGCACTGATCCTATGGAGAAGATGATGACACCGAGAGCATATTGTACCAGATGGTCAGACTAATTAGTGATCAGTGGGTTGAACTCTAAAGAGACTTGGCAATATACATGTCTTCATTGTGGTGCTAAAACTTCATCTCAAAGCATTTGTTATTTAATTCCTTTTTATTTTAATCGAGTATCCATTTTTTGACTTGTCATTTATTTGTAATAGAAATGGAGAATGGACACGCGATGCTTCGACTTGGAAAGTAAAAGAAAATAATTGTAAAAAAAAAATATAAAGAAATCAGTAAGTGTTTTTAATGAGGAAAAGCAGAGCAAAGCAGCTCAGAGTAGAGTAAGAAACATGAAAAATGTCGAGCAACTTATAACTAAGTCAGTTGGTGACAAAAGTTAGTTAAAAAAAAAAACATGAAGCATTTTGTGACCTTCTGGCTAGGAATTATAGTAAAAATATACATATGTGCATGCATACATACATTTACATTTATGTATATTTGAAAGGATTAGAATCAAAACATAAATTCAATTGATTCCAAGTTAAATTTGAGTTCAAATAGACTGCAAAACGCAAATTATAAACAAAAATATTTGAAGCAAATATCAACATCTGACTTTGACAATTTCCTCGAAGCTGCTCTGACTCAAAAGATGTGTTCAATGGCTTTTTTTAGATCAGAACAGCACAGCACAGCACAGAAGCAGTGAAAAACGTCAGGCTAGTTAGAACAAGCAAACTTGTCAAAAAAAGCACAACAAAAACTAAAAAAAAACAACCACCAATTTTTATTTTTTTGATATCAATTTAATTTAGCGTATTTTCGTCACGAATAAGTAATTTTATTTTCAGCACAAGGTTAGGTGTTATTTTCTTGATTTTTTAAAATTTTTTTGAACTTTTCACAACAAATTAAAATTACAATGCGCTTAAAATACTACGAGCAAAAAGTCAACAGCTGCTTTTGACAGTTTTCACCAAACTTGCACTTGCTCAAGAGGAGGTGCAGAAAATGCTGTGCTATACTGTTCTAGAACAGCTCATTGAACACAAAAAAGATCAGAAAAGATCAGAAAAGAACAGAAAATTTCTCATTGAACACCAAAAGGCTGATCTTTTCTGTCTGAAACTGTTCTAGAACAGGTCATTGAACACTCTTAAATAGATCCAGGTCTTTAAACTCAAAAAATTCTAGCTCGGAGCAGAAAAATTGTCATATAGCACCAAAAAGCTGTTTTCTGCTCTAGAGCAGGGGGTCAATTCCCGATCTGTGAAGCTGTGAAGCGAAAAAAAAATATCATTTCAGTTTTCATACGGTTTTTTAATTTTATCACTTCACGAACCTACTCTAAGCGATTCCGGATCTAAAAAGTACTAAAACGTTCTAAATGATAAATTCTGACAGTTTTCTCTCATTTTCTCTCTCATTTCAATTGGATTTTTCATCGTTTGAGTTTTGCGGCCATTTTTCATAATTTAATTTTTCACCGACTCATACGGCAATGAAAAGAAATTTATCATATGAAAAAAAAAAATTGACATTTGAGGTTGGATTTTCACTAATCGAGAATCGAATTTGGGGTGAAGCTGTGATAAATGTTTTCACTTCACAGCTTCACATATCGGGAATTGACCCCCAGGTCATTAAACACAACTAACAAAAACTTAAACTGTTTTTCATTTGAAATTTAAGAAATATTACAAAAAAAAAATCAAAAAGTTAAAGGAAGAAGTTCCCGAATATAACTCGAGGAACTCTTCCTCTGTGAATGGCTTGCAATTTTCCACTATTGTATCAATGGCATTCATCGAGAAACGATGAAAACCGTAACGAAATCCTTCTAAATTCGTTTCATTTTCCACCGTTTGTTGCCGGATTTGAGAAGATAGCTACGGAAAGGTCAGAAGGTGGCTATCAGCTAGTACAATAGACCGGTTCGAAAAGCCTATAAAAAAATATATCGTAAGCTTCAAATATGAATTTATGTATGACATAAAAGAACTCTGTATTTTTTTTTTGCATGTCTGTGATATAAATAATATTAATTCAATAAAAGAATCACGACCTTGACAAGAAAAAAAAATAATATTTGTATCTCAAATCTGGTTTATCTGGAACTATTCAAAGAGGTGAAAAAAAAAAAAAACAAATCTACAGTGCGGACATAAGGGGTTACTGCTTACTGAAAAGCAAGTCTAGCGTTTTGAGGAATTCAAAGACAGATTTGACAATATACTACTACAGTGATTCCCAAAGTGGTCGGTATCGACCCAATGGGGTCGATATCGGATTCTCAGGGGTCGACAAAAATGAAATCTGAATTTGGGGGTCGACAAGTTTTTCAATCGACCCCCTTAACATATTTTCTTATTTTAAACTTCAAAGATAGTGTTGCGTTACTTTTGCCATTCTTAAAATGAAAAGTAACATTTTAAACATGTGTATAAAAACATTTACATAGTATTGTATAATTGTGATATTATAAGTAGTAGTTTTAAACATTTTTTGCTTAAGATTGGCGGTGTGATCGCAGACAAGAAAAAAAAATATAGACTGTACAGTTTGGACTACCTAAAGTTTGGATTTATTTCATCTCCATCAAATAAACACTTGCCGATGTGTCTCATATGTGAAAAAGAAGTACATATTCAGTAACGATGCCTTCAAAAATGGAGGACCACTTATCACGGTCCTATGCAAAACGTTAATGGCTTGCGAGCGTCCTACAATATATCTTTGCTAATAGCGAAGTTGGGGCAGCCTCTCACAATTGGAGAGCAGCTTATTTTAGCAGCCATTGCAGAGCTCCTCAACAATGTATTGAATAAGCCCGCTCAAGATATTACAAAAAGAATATTCTTGAGTAATAACACCGTTCAGAGACAAATAGACGAGCGACGTGGAAAACATTTTATGCAATTTATTGCAGACCAAGAGATTCTCTCTCCAGTTAGACGAGTCTACATTACCCGGCAATGAAACTCTGTAGTTAGGATACGTTCGATACATCATAGATAAAAATATGTACCGAGAGCTGCTTTTTACCATCTATCTGGAAACTGATACCAGTGGAGAATCCATTTTTCTGGCAGTGGAACGCTTTTTTTTACCGACAAAGCCATTCCATGGAGAAACATTATTTCTGTTGCGACTGATGGAGCACCATCTATGGTTGGTCGTCATCGTGGTTTTACAGCTCACTTAAAGCGGCAGTTGGCTGATGTACTGGTGATTCACAGACAACATTTAGTAGCAAAAAACTGAGTCCTAGATTGCACCAGTCTTTGCAATACGTTATAAATGCTGTCAACAAGATTGGAAGCAATTCATTGAGCTCTCGGTTATTTGCTCAGCTTTGTGAGGATAACGACGAAGTCTTTACTAAGTTACTTTTGCACACTGAAGTTCGCTTTCTTTCAAGAGGTGATTGCTAAGCCAGATTTTCAGCTAATTTTGGTCTGTGTTGAAGTTTCTAAATGAAAAAGATCCGAATGTGGAAGAAAATCTGAAAAATCCTATGACGGATATTTATTACATGACCGATCTCAACTTGATGAAAACAAAATCAATTATAGCGGCGTTTGTGGGAAAACTTATTCATTATAAACAAAATTTAAGCAGAAAAGAATACTTTCAGTTTTCGCATTTGTTGAAATCATCAGAAATCCTTCAAGACGATGTTATTTTATCATATGTCGCTCACTTGGACGCGCTTCACAAAGATTTTACCAAAAGGTTTGAGGATCTTTTGAACTTACAAATTCCTGAGTGGGTAATAAGTTCGTACAGTATAACAGCCATGAAAGAAGCCAATGTGATAATGCAAGAAGAGTTGATCACCATCCAAACTGACGAAGAGCTTAAGCTTAAGTTCAACGAAGGCTATCAGACGTTCTGGTTGCAGCGCAGCATTGAAACTCAATAAACTGCATTGTTGAACTTTGCTGAAAAATATCTCATCGCGTTCCCATCATCATATTTAGTTGAAAAAGGCTTCAGTGTGGTTGCCAACATTTTGACGAAAAAAAGAAAAGGTTTGAAAGTCAACGAACGCGGAGACTTAAGGCTGCAACTTACCAATATTAAACCAGATCTAGCTAGACTGGTAGAAATTCACCAAGTTCATCTATCGCATTAATTTTTCAAATCATGAATTTATTATTTGTTCTCAACTAAGAGCATGATTTCTAAAAATCTGCGTTAATAAATTATGAATTAAACTTCATGTTTATTGAATTTCATACCTGCTATCATCGTAACGTCATGTTTTATTGTTATCTCAAAAAATTTTCTTTCTGCACTACTGCAAAGCTTGCTTAAGTACCTACTAGGTACCTATAAAAGTAAGTAAAAAACTTGAGACAGGATTTTTAAAGTTATTTGGCCTTGGGGGTCTACGGTATCAGTTCATTTTGGAAAAGGGGTCTGTTGCTCAAAATAGTTTGGGAAACCCTGTACTACTAGATCCTATTCAGGTGATGGGAAACTCTTTTAAAAATTTTGCAAAAAAAAAAAACTTAAAAAATCTCATTTAAACTACGGACTACTGTACTTCACCTGTTGCGAATTAATTTCAGTTCTACGTAGTGCTTATTTCAATTTGCATACTTGTATGTATTTGTTTTCTCCCGGAAATCATTAAACAAGATATTCATAACATTTACTATACCTACGCGTGTTTTCCTTTGTTTGCCATTCTACTAAAAGTAAACTTAACAATAAATTATAATCTTTCTGCATAGATAAAAATAGCTCTTTAGTAATTAACCGAATTGTTTAGAAATACAAAATAATTAACAGAAACATTTTAGTTTTCTCAATATTTGTTTCCCAATGATAGCCTTCTGTTCTACTACTTCTGAAAAGTTCAAGTGCTTTGAAAAACGAAAAAAAAATCAGTTTTCCAAAGAATTTCTTTTAAATCGATTATTGGTAATCATGCCAGAAAAGATTCTCACAGAGAAATGCCAATGTAGATAAAAATATTTGACGTAAGACTCTATTTTCTTAAAGATTGTTTTGTATACAACTAGAAGAGAGGAAAGTTTTATAAAATGTAAAAAGGCATAGGGTATACACAAGTGTCGATCTGACATAAATTTTTTCAGGAAAATCTCCAACGATTTGAAGAAACATCTTAATAAACTTAATTCACCATCTCGTGTTTGAAAAATGACGTCAAAAATGTGTGAATACATATGTATGTGTGTTTCTATAATGTTCTTCTACGTTCTACCGCCTCCACACACGGCCACGAGTAGCATATACAACCGATCTGACAATTCTCACACTGCGAGGTGTCAAAATATAAAAAATACAAAAGCGACGAAACGAAAACAAATATAACTCAAAATAAAATTGCAATTATCATGGTGTGAGCAAACATTTTTTGGCACGGTTCTGTTTTTTCCGGCTGAAATGAGAAAATTTATAAAACACATAGCTAGCGTCCGTCGGTCAATAGAAATTCTGTCAAAAGAAAAATGCGTTTCTTTGTGAGCTTATTCGATGCCGATGCCCTGCATTGCTGAAAAACGTGTTTATCTTTACAAATGCCAAATCATGTTTAAAATTGCCGCAGATTTTTGAAATAGCTATGAAAACAAAAATCAAATTTTCCTGCGGACGGAGATCATTGAACAGACATTTGAATGGGGTTGATGACTCAAGTTTCTTACATGAAACGTAAGTACAAAAAAGATGCATGCCTACTACAAGATGAGACTATTAATACCACAAACTTATGAATAGATAGAATTTTAAGACTGAGCGGTTAAATTATTATTTTCAGTCACAGAGACAATGTGTTTTTGGCAAGCCAACTTGAGAACATAATCTTTAAAATTATGCTTTGGAAATCCTTTGAGCATATGCTTATTTCTCTAATTGATGGGTTGGAATAATTTTTATGTTGTTAAGTTCATTCTGATTTTAGGGAATTCAGCACTTTTCCAACAGAAATTTTAGTTTTACATTTTCTTAATTTTACATACATTTGCCTTTGAGAAACGATTTATTCATTGAAAGTGTAAATAATTGCGTTTTAGTTTTACTTTTGATGTCCTCCTCTAAACTAAAACAATTCAATTTGAACTTGATTTGATTTAAAAGTTATTTCAGTCTCAAGATAAAAATAACAATGCCTACTTGTTCATGGTTCACCACGAGAAAAACATTAAAACAAGCAGACAGACGAAATGCAATCAGAACCAAAAGAAACAAATAAATAAAATGATTTAAGGGCTGAATGGTTTAGGTTTTTGGTCTTTTTCGTTTATGGAGTAATTTATCAAATTTATAATGATATTCTTCACTCTTCAGCTATACAGGGTGTTTGCATTTTGCAGTTTTTGAATAATCAAGTCTTAAAGTCAAAGAATTGCTCAGAGAATAAATTTCAATCAACGTCGGAAAACCCACAAGATTCGGTTTTTTGGAGAAAAATAACTTTTATTGTATTTTAATTTCTTAAAAGAAAGATTTTCTCTTTCAGTTTTCTGTGTTTGACTTAAAATTATTAAGAGCATTGATTAGAAAGAAGAACTAACTTGAATGAACATCAGTAAGAATTTTGTTTCTTCAAAAGTTTGATTTTGAGATCTGAATACTCAAAAATTATTCACTAAATGAACCTAAACTAAAATGTTATTAAAGAACAAAGCATAAGCTTTGAAATACATTGTTGTATTATTATTATTGTAGTATTTGTAAGTGGTTAAGTTGGTTTTTGATAATTTTTTTTTTTTTAGTTAAGTAATTTTTTTTACAAAGCTGACCTTAAGAGGAGGGAGATAAGCACCCCTCATACGATTATTTTCTTGTCTTGACCCAACCTATCCGTCCTAACTCCTGAGCATTTGTAGCATTTTATGGAAACACTGTGCAATGACAAATTGTTTAAGAAAGACAGGTTTTAAATACTATGGTTAGAAAAAAAACTAAAAATATTTGTGCTTGAAGTCACTTCGATAAACACTCCGTATCATTTGATTACGAGCAGTTAATTTTTTTTTATTTTAAATTTTCGATACTTTTCAATTGATTTACTTATTTGAAAGAGCCCAGCTCTGCAAAGAATGATAAATTTTGTTTTCTTTTTAAACACAAAATTGGGATTGAGTTAATAAAGGCAAAATTTTATTTCTTTTTTCCAAAAGAACTTTACCCAGGGCTGACCCTGGTTAGCTTGACAACCCTATGTGTTGTTTCGTTAAAAAAAATCACTCAGCCTGCGTTTCAGGGAGGGTTGTGTTTTTCAAAAATCGCTTTTCGGTTACCACCTGACCACAGGACAACCCAAGGCTTTAACAAACAAAACTTTTTCTTTCACTCTGTTTCAAATCAAAGTACTTGATGTGTTTTGGAGATCAGTTCTAGAAATTGTTTCATATTTACTAAAAATAAAAAAATAAAAAATAAAGAGTTTTAACAAGGAAGAAAATCGGTCAGATTCAATCTAACCGGGAACAAGAAAAATCCGTTGACTAGAAACTGAAGTTAAGGCTTCCAAATCGACTGTTCATCGCATGATACAGAAGACCAACCATACCAGAACACCAAAGTCCATCCACGAAATATTGTTGAAATCATGACATAATGTAATACATGTAAGTTCAAACTACAGTGACTAAAGTGTCTACTACAATGACTTCTGTAGAAGCTGCGTTGACAATGAAGAGGAGGAGACAGTCCAACATCTCCTTTGTTCATGTCCGCAATGTCACAATGGACCCTCTATGGTCTAAGTGTGTCGGTTTCCGTATACAGCCAGCTAGCCTTACCTAACCTAAGATCAAACAACTTCTTAAGTTTTATTTTAACATTCCAAAAAACGAGACCAGAAGAGTTTATTTGTGCTGGCAAAATTTAACTTGACTTTACAGAGCAGAGACAGTCAACTATGGCCAAGTAGTGGCATGATGCTTTTTGGAAACCCCTAGTGTCTGGACAAACTCTGTTTCTGCTCTTGACAACAGTTAAACGTCAGACGACAGCAAAGATAGCGCATTTGAATAATTTTCTAGTATTGAAAATTTTGAAATAGAAAATCATTCCATTCAAAAGCATCGATGGAGCATTGCTGTCGATAACAGATACCACTAATTCTCTGTCTGACCAATAATATTTCTATAGGATCGTTTCAGTAGTTCTGACTGATAGTTCTCAAAATCTTGCTGATGAAAAAACCTGCAAAAATGTTTCATGCTATGTGGGTCATATGAGCCAATCGTTTTCTGCGTCTCTACATTGAAACAATAGCCCGAACAAAAAACTGAGTAATTTGGCAACTTATTTATGGTTTTGAATTGAAAAAGAGGGTAGCCAACTAGCAAGGGCACAGGCATTTAATCTGAACACCTTGTTACTTCACAGTGGGAGATAGGTTAGGTTAGGTTGAATGGGGGGTGCAGCCACAAAAGGCCACACCTCACTCGGATCTCAAAGATCCATTGTGCTCCCCAGGAAATCAGAGGATGAGGAAATGGGAGGATTGGAGAAGTAGATGGTTATTGTGGTAGGGAACTCCCACTGAACCATTTGGAGACAGTGGGAGATACAGACCGTTGCAGGTCTCATAATCAAACGGAACACCTTCTTTGTGCATTTGGAAAATGTATTGATAAAATAGATACTCTTTTACAAAACAACATTAATATTAAAGAGCTTTATATGAAGTTTTTTTCTCCGCCAGCTGGAAGTATCACAAGGATTAGCTAAGACTCTACATCAGAACCGCTTTTAGCTTTGCTTGTGTCTCTTTGCTTTGTTTGCTTATCTCGATTGAATCGAACGCAACAGGTGTCGAGGCATAAACCCAACTATCCAAGAAATAATTTTGCCGATACTACTACTACCTTTCTTTGCGCATATGTTCAGCACCATTTTTACAACAGATATTTTCCCACATCAATTAGGCACCGAGTTCTGTCCAGTTTCAATTTTGCACCGAAGCACAGCTATACAACAGCTTCCTTAAAGTCAATGAGGAAATTGAAAGGCAACTCGATAACTTCTTAATAAGCTCAAAATACAACTTAAAATTCTTTTCATCGTATCTACGCGATAGGAAACCGTCTGTATATCAAGGTAACAGTCATGCTAAGAACGGCGTACCTCAAGGATCTACGTAGCTTGTCATCCTTATTATTCTCCATTTACATAAATGAAATAGCATCAACTTTGGGCAATGTATCCAAGCACTACTATGCAGACGACATACAGTTACATAAAAGTTGTCCTTTAGGATTTCTTGAAGACTATGTCTGCAACATAAACGAAGAACTTGGATGAACAAATACCAACGCACTTGTGCTAAGCCCATTGAAATGCAAATATTTAGTATTAGTTATAGGAAAAAACTTGATTTATCCTTTTTTCCATCGATCATTATAAGTGGCACCCCTTTACAGCGTAGTAAACTTACATACTTAGGAGTAATATTTAACAGAACATTAACATGAAATGACCACATAAACTCGGTAGGGGGGGAGAACTAACGGAATACTACGATCTTAAGGGACCGTTCAGAATTTTATACCATTCAACACTAGAATGCTCCTTACAAAAACCCTCCCAAGTCCCAAAACTTTCTTATGGATTCAAAATTTAAAAAAGTTGCGATTCAGCGAGCAGAGCCAAATCAAAAAATCGTTCGTTGTGGTTTAGCTGAGTTGACCAAGGTTTTTATGACAACCCCATATGCCATATGAGTTGTCAAAAAAGCCTAAGAAAAAAGAAACCAACCAAGAACCACGACACATACCTGTTATTTGTAGAAAATTAGATACATGAAATTTGACATCCCTGTGTGTTACCTGAACTCGCCCTGGCAAAAACCTAGTGCTCAATTAGGACAAGTTAAAGCCAAAGTCAGGGGTCAGGGCTCAAAAACTAATAATTTTGACAGTCACTTGAGGTTTTTCAAAAAATGCTCTGTGGCGATATACACTAGCACGTTCAACGTTTAAATAGGAAAATGCTTGAAAACGAAGGCGGGAAACAATAAAGTTTGAAAGACTACTTGAAGCATCAATAATGCACTTACACCAAATCTATTGAAAGAGAACAAAAGGTCCTTGCACATAAATTCACCCAGCGCCCCGGAAATAGAGCACAGCAATGTAAACAATGTTTTCCAGGAAAAATATTGGGAAGCAAAATTTCACCTATTAGAAGCTTAAAACGCACAAAATAAAATAAACATTTCAAAAAATTACTTGTGTTTCTCCTCCTCTGCAGCTGACTTTGTAACTTGTTCCTCTGCAATCTCCTCCTCTTCGGTTGTTATTTCCAAAGTTGATTTCTCGTTGTTGTACTGTTGACCGTTATAAAGCAAATTGCCGCCATTTGCCGATTTTGTCATCAACACACTGTCATCGATACTACGACGCTTCTCGACTCGAATCGGAATAAAATGAGTATTGCCCATCTTAACACTGTCACTATTGTCAATATTATCATCTTCATTATTGTGACCCTCACCACTGTTCACATTATCACTACTTAAATTATTCTTCGAAGCACTATGGGCAGATGTAGATTCCACAACAACATCGGGTAAACTTATGCTTTCGATTAGAATTCCCGAATGACTATCATCACAACTGACCACTTCGACACTGTCAACAGTTGTTGGCAAATCTTTGTAATAATCAAAATCATCACAAAGAGGCAGGTTTTCATCACAATCCGTTGAGCTACCGTCACGACACCGAAGAGGCGAAACTGTTTTTCTATCTCTATCGTTGAGCAGGTCACAACTTTCTAGAAGTAGCACTTTTGGAACGTTTTCCGATGCTGTTGCAATGCCGGAATCCGAATTGCTGCAGTTGGAATCGGAAGAATTTTCGGTTTTTTGGTAGTTTGTAGCACGTTCATTGTCCTCCGAGGGGTGAGTCTCGCTTTGAAGCAGATTGTTGACAAAATGCCATTGGTCCTCTTCCTCTTCATCTTCATCGTCTTCATCATCCTCCTGATTGCCGTCTTCTTCGGGGACTTTCAGCAGGTGATCTTCAATGGGCGTCGCCACACTTCGATTGTTTTCAGAATCGTAAAAAACATCCGAGAGACTTCCCGCAACATTGCCAAAATCTTCAACAACAATTGTTGGCACGATCAATTCAGAATAAAAAGCAGTGGAAATTCTTTCTGGTGGTTTCTCGTTCTCTGCAATATACGACTCTCGAAATTGGTTGACACTTAGCGGGGATGGTGATCGTGATTTTTGAACCGCTTCCGACGGTTCACTTTTAGCCTGGGACTGGCCCATGTCTGCGTTGGACTCGACAATGAAACGATCTCGATCACATTCCGTCAATTCCGAGAGATTTTGGAGATCCCCGACATTTGTAGACGCAGTGACGCGATCGCACTCCAGACGTTTCTGAGTTTCTTCTTTCTCTTCTGCTTTGGCTGCAACGATTTTTTCTTCTTCCGATGCGTTGTCGTGATGTACTTGTAAGGACGCGCACTCGCCAGCCGTCTGATTGTGGGAAAAGCTTTGTCCGATCGTTACATCTACAAGTCTGCTTTTCTTTTTCTCTTCACGAAGAGTCTGCGCTGTGTTCGAGTTATTTATATCATTGGAGTCGGCGCACTTGTCTGAACTTGCGGCAGATACAGATACAGCATTCGTTATAGCAGTTGCTGCAGCGCCATCTGCAATCTGTTGGCCATGTGTATTTTTAGACTTCTGAGATATTTGATAAGTATGCTGTCCCGCTGACGGTTCAGGGATGTTGCTCTTCGACAAATCGAAATCTTTTTTCGAATCGTGGTTAGATTTTGTAACAAATTGTGCTCCTCCACCTCCTTTGTGATGGTGATTTCGATTGTTTCTGTGACGTCCCTTGGCCATCAGGATGTCATTGAAGAGTTCGCGCCCCTTCTCAATTGGATTGAAGCGCTTTGAAGATGATTTATTACTACTGTTTACTGTTGCCACTGGTACATTCAATAAATCGATGTCGTCCTCATCGAATTGATGGTAGCGATTTTCACTTGGAGCTGGTGGTGTTGAATGAAAATGCCTGAAGAATATTGATCTGCGTTTGGTTGACTGGGTCTTATCTTTCGACCGTTTGGCAGGTTTTTCGATCGACTGGTTCTTATTTTGATCACTGCTAAGATCGTCGTTGTCACCTCGTCGCTGTCCCAGTGGATCAGCACCTTCGTTTCGACTATCGGTACTATTTTCACTTACAACAACACCACCGACATCATGTTGATGGTAATTAACTAAACTTTTATGCGGCGTCTCCTTTGGTCGCAGTGTGGAATCTAAATTTACCTTTCGTAAGGAAGCGCGTGCGCCATGTCTAAGAGATCGTAGCTTTTGGGACTTGAATTCCTCATTGGTGCTGGCGCTGCTACTGTTGCTGTTGTTGCCGCTGCCATTCGGATGTGCAGTGATTTCAGCAAGTTTTGCGACATTCTTTTTTGTTTGTTTGTCTTCTTTGGAGGAACGACCACGGCGACGAAATAAATTAAACATTGTCGTTGTTTTCGGTGAATTCTTTATTCCTCTTTTCTCTGTTTTCTGGGATTTTATTTTTATAGGTGGGGAAATGTTCGTTTATTTATTTTTCAAATAGATTTTTTGATTAGATGTTTGAATGTTACTCCAAAGAGTTTGTTCATTAATTAAAAAAAAAAAAATATTTTTATTGGAATTTATGATTGAGAAAGTGACGAAAGGTGATGTTGGAAATGTTTTTGTAAGAATTGCTTGTTCGTTGTTAAAAATCAAAGTCTGATTTTGATGGAATGGAAAGCATACGAGATTTCTGTATAAATCAAATTCGCAAGTAAGCTGTCAAAGTTGGGCTGTGGGGGTGTCTTAAAATTCCAAAACACACAAAAAAAACATAAATGACTCAGCATCTATTGGCATGTGCTGGCAGTCGAACTGTGAGTTGGACTGGGAACCATAAATCTTTCTAGGAAAACTGAATTGATACATTTTGATATTTATAATTCAGCGAATGGTGAGGAAAATTTACTCGTTGATTACCACCCCTGAGACAATGAGTGGGTTTTCAAGGCGGAAATTTCGTGAAAAGAAATAAAAACAGAGTGGTGTTTTTATCATACGCTTGAATTGTTGGCGACACCGAGTTGGCCTTTGTCCTCCTTTGAGTGTACTACTAATAGCATTGAAAAGTCATTAATTTTAAGCCTAACGATAAGTAGGTCTAGGTATTGTGTCTGGAATATGTTTGTCTATTTACTGTACATTTTTTAAATTTTATTATATTTTTTAAATTTGTAAAAATTTGACATACTTTCTGACCGATATTCTTAAATTGTATACAACCTCATTTTCAAAAAAATAATCAAAAATATTTTGAAATGTCCTACAAGTTGGACAAGTGGCTTTCTGAGGGTCAGATTTAAGTTTGTCTAACTAATTGTGCAGTGTGCACTTATCTAATAAAAAATATGAAAATTAGAGAAGTCAAATGAATACACGGAACCTGTATTTTACCATCGCTTTTAGTAAAAAAATAGAAAATCAACAGCAAACGATCCATACTTAACAATAAATTAGACTTCAACCGACAAAATGAAAGCAAACTGTTCTTAAACAGTGTTCAAAGGCATTTTTCCAGATCAGAACAGCACAGCACAGAAGAAGAAAAACTTCTGAAAAGTTAGAGCATGCAGACTTGTCTGAACAGCATAAACAGAAACTGAAAACAAAACAACCACCATTTCTCTTCTTCTCAAAGAAGCAGGATTCAACTTTCCAAAAATCAAAAGCTGCTTTCGACAGTTTTCACCAAATTTGCGATGTTGCTAAAAAAGATTTGCAAAAAAGCAATGCTAAACTGTTCCAGAACAGCCCGTTGAACACAAAAAGTTCATAGTTCTTTTGATATCCTCTCATTTTTTACATTTTCGAAAACTCTATAGTTCGAAGAAAATTTTCGACCGACCGGTCGCCGACCGGTACCTCTTTGAAAAACAGACAGTGTGAGTACTGTGATAGCTTCAAAATTACGATGCTCGAAAGGCCATAATGGAAGATGAAGAAGAAGGAGGAGATGAAAAATTTCTTTCAAAGTATTTAGAGATACCTTGAGATATGCTACGTATTTCTGGGACTCAATCAATAAGACGTTGCAGTTTATGTAGAACTGAAGTATTAACTATAATACACATTTTTCTCTTTCTTCGACATGTTATGTGTGTTATATTAGTGCGTATAATGTAAATGACAGTAAACTTGACTATTTGAAATAGTTGTGGACTGAACAATAAACAATTTTATAGTCCGCAAAATAGTGATAAGCCTGATAAGCGCCTGAACAAACATATCTGAGTCGTGCTTTAAGTTGCTGACTTCAAATATGTGATCATCTCTACGATGGTTTACGCACATCCCAAGTACTGACAAATTTTCCGGTTCGATTGGGGCAGGTATCATTCATGGCTAATGGCAACGGGGCGGGGGTGAGAACAGTATTGGTTTTTCAAAGCATTTAATTCTATTCTAACGATTAGAAGGTTCGATAATCAAAACTCTACTTCCAAATTTTTATCTGTACTTAAATTACACCACTTTTCTATTCGTAATAAAATTGAATTAATAATCACACTTTGTCTTATCCAACCTCTACACCATTTACAATAAAAACGGATTCTTATAAGTTCATTATAGAACTTTCTAGATAGGACGAGAATCATCAAGAAAATTTCGACGAGTTTGTTTTCTAGCTCCTCCCCAATTATTATATGTGTGTGCCTATACAAATATCCCCTATTCGCCGAACATTACACACTGTCGTCCACAAGAAGTGAGCCAAGAATGAGCCTCATTGTATATTATAATTTATAACTATAGTAACATCACGGAGTGGAAATCGCTGATACCTCCACATGTCGTCTCCATTAAACGTACTACCTTCTCAATCGGAAAAAGCGAATCGTATATCCTTGCCAACACATAGTAGTACAGTTTTTTGAGAAGGGAGCATTGCTTCGAAAATATGTAAAAAAAAAGAGTGGGAGAAAAATAACCCTATGTGGTTTTTATTTGTAAATGACAAAAAGTTTTAGTTTTGCGTTAAGCGTATCATAAAATTCACATTCAAGCATCCACGAAAATACCATCCACATACCAAAGTGACTAACCAGAGTTAAATTTTCCAAACCGAAAGGCGAAAGAAGCGTTTGTCCTCCGTGATGTTTCTATAGCTTTAATATACAATGATCAGGCTTACATCGGCAACCGCGGCAGAAACCTCTTCCAGCAATTCCAAACAAAAAGAACGCAGAACATCTATTCCGGATAAAGTCTCAGCGCTCTCTGCGTTCGCGCACTTCTTCTTCGCTTGCTTCTAGAAGCTTCTGCATTCCTCTTCGAGTCGCGTGTCGTGTCTTTAATATTTGAGGGTCACTTCATTACTTTGAAAGCGGCTTGCTTCTAATTTATCACTGCTCTAGCTTTTACCATTCCACCATCAAGTCTCTATGTTTTTTTTAAGCTCCTAGCAATGATTTCGCTGGAATCAAGAAAGTTTATTGCTGGCAACCCCAAATATTCTGTTCTGTGTTGCCTGCAAAATGAGCTGTGTTTATGGTGTTGTACTGCTGTGTCTGCATATTCGAAATGAATTGGTTGCTTTCTAAATTATATAAATTTACAATTTAAAATACATCAAACGGTTCCTACTTATGGAAGCGTCCTGACCACCGATTCCGTTTTAACCGTGATCCGTTCCATAACAGAGCCTGTTGAAGGCTTTTGTCTTTAAATCTAAAGAATGGGCCCTGTTTCCAGTATTTCCACCATTTGTCGTTTAAATCCCAACTGAAATCTCGAGGAATCACCAAGTCCTCCAATATTGAATTCGTAGCCATGAAAAACGCTTCCCCGATTAGCCGTTCGGAATCAGCATAAAATGTTAGGTCCTTTCCACTCCCTTCCAAGACGTGGCTGTACGAAATGCGCTAGGCCTAAGCCCCCGAGCTTATCGCTCTGTTCTATGTATGTATGTATGTATGTATGTATGTATCTATGCATATATGTATGTAACTCGCTAAATCGGTTGGGTTATTTTGATAGCAAGTTGAATCCGTGTTGCTCTGACATGAGCATTTAAGCTGCGGCAAAACCCCCAAAAGTAAATTTGTGGAAAATCTAATATATTCCCTCAAAAAAATTAAGTAACCGTTCTACTTCGACTATGTGAACTTCTCTATCTAGTTTGGAATATTTAAATTTTATTAATATTTTTGAGTTATCAGCAAAAACTCAAAATACTGGGCTTGGATTTCCTAACATTTAAGACGACTATTATCCAATCGTCGATTGTTTCGTCAAAAGATTGTTTAATGTAATTTTTTTTCCACGATTGAAGCATAGCAATTTTACTAGAAACTTATAAACTTTGGAAGCTTTTTCAGGTTCTTAAAGCACTTAGAATTTAGACGATAGCTGTCCTTAAAGTTACGTATTCCGTGCTGAAAAATCCCGAAAATTTGCATATTAACCAAAATAAATAAGGGGAGCCCCGGTCCTAGCTCATCATCATGTTCATCTTGAAAACTGAGGATTGGAGGGGAACTACCCATTTTTGCCGATTCCGAAAAGCTTATTTACATACATACATACGAGTACATATGCATATGAACTTACATGTTTCGAAAAAAGAATTGCAAAAGTTTTCTTGGGACTTTTCACGTTTATACATACTATTATTTGATCAGTCCCAGTTTTATTATCATAATAAATCATAGTTTTTGACAAATTGCAAAAGAAAAAAGCTGTAAAAGATGCTTGTGTTCCAAAAGTTATTAAATATTAACTTTCACAACATTTGCTTCAGAATGATCATTTCGAAACGAATTGTTAAGATTTTATGTCAAATCGCGCGTGAAAAAAGAAATGTAATTCTAAAACTGACACTGCGAAAATAATTTTCAAACGAATTCAATTTCAAAACACTGAATCAATTTCTAGCTAAATTGCATGAAATCATGATCAGTCATCTCAATAATGAAAATGATATTTCTTTGTATTATATGGCTGCCTTGCCTTTATTTCTTAACAGAGAAACGTCCTGACTCGTGCCACAATAATAAAAATGTTCCAGCGCAATAATTATTTTGAGTTCCTTCACTTGAATTCTAGGCTTTTGACGTTTGATATACACAAACGGCAGTGTTTATGACATTCACTGGCGTTTTTTTTTTTTTTTGTTATTCAAAAACGCGCAGTTTTTATTTATGTCGTGGTAGTTCACGAGAATACATATCCAGATTTTCTTCGGGATATGAATGTGGGGGCAATACATGGCTTGTGTTGTTTTCAGTTCAAGTGGTCATGACTTTGTTTCTGTTCGTACTTGCGGCTGATGCTAAAAATAGTCGTCTTCGAAGGCAGGCGGTATGCAAAACATGGAATTTGACCTTTAAAATTATAAGGGAAGAGTAACACCGACTACAACAAGATCCATTCATCGATCGATCAATCTTGTTGAAGTGCATTTTTTATTGTTTCCTACACAATAGGCGATGTGGAATTCCTTCACGAAATGCATTCGGCCATGAATTGTTTCAAGCCACGTTAGGCTGAATTCTTTCACATATTTAGATATTTTCAGAAAACAAATCAACTTCGAAGTTCAATTTATAGTTCGTCAGTTGATATTTTTAGAAATTAAAGGCATATAAACCTTCCACAGAGTAAAAGCAAAAATATGACTCTTTTGTTTATTTAATTCTACTTTTCAGATACTTTTTTTCTTGCAAGATCATGAAGGTTACGTAGTTTCAAATTTACATTCAGATACGTAAATGATAGATTTTCTTTCAAAGCGTTTGAAGTTTTGATTTATCTTCAAGTTTATTTAAACGATGAAAGAAAATTGGAAATAGATTCATAAGAAAAAAGCAAGAAATTTTTTCTAAAATTACTTTTATTTTGGTTGAAAGACAAAGACGGACAACCAATGAGGAGAGATATACGACAATGTATCTCTTAAGTAGTCTCTAGTTCTCTTAAAGCAGCTCCTCAATCTCAATTTTCAGTTGATTTATTTTGCTTTGTGCTTTTTTGTTTAGCTCCAACTTCGCTGCGTTTGGTTTTTTATCACAATGTGTTTTTGTTCTTTTGGTATATTTTGTTTGGTTGTAGTCTTCGGACTTTACGTTTGGAGATTTTTAAAAGCTCATTTGTCAAAAGCCTAGGAGTATGCTGTATGTGCCAGTGAAAGTTGACTTGAAGTAGAAAATGAGGTAGATCGTCAAAGATGGGCTGAAACGATTGGTTGATGGTACCTACTTTTCGAAAACGTTAGTTGATCTACAATTGATGGTCAAATAACTATCGCTTTATGAAAATACTATTAAACTAAGTGATCAATTCAAAAAAATATTTTTGTTAATGTCTCGATAACGGTTCATCATTGGTTGAGGGTTGTTTCCAAAAATCCAAACTCAAATATTTATAAAGTACCTATATACTAGATACAGCTTGGCCTCTATGAGTCTCTTCTTTGTTGGATTAGGAATTACTTTTACGACAATTCGGTTGAAGTCGTATTGGAAGGTTTATGGCTTTATAAATGATGGTGTGCCTCAGGACTCCATTTTGGGTACGGCACTTTTTCACATCTTCATTAATGATTTCTCGTCCCTTGTACCCGTGGCGTGATGGTTTGCATGTCTGCGTGTTAACACAGATGTTCGTGGTTCCAATCCCAACAGAAGCAAAAAGGTTTTTGCACGGGCATAACCTTTCGCGAGGAATTGGTAGGTCTTCCGTTAGTAAATTCATTTGCCATGAAAAGCGCTTTTTCGATTAGCCGTTCGGAACCGGAAATTGTAGGCCTCCATCCCCTCACAAGGCATGGTTGTGAGAAATGCGCTAGGCCCTGGGGTTCCTCCCCACACCATTTAATTTTTATTTATTTTATGTCTGAAACTTTTAAACTTCTTAGCTGTTTTGATGAGTACTCAACCCTCGGCTTTTCATATTCGTTGCCAAATTGCAGTCCGTGCTCTTCGGACATAGAACTGGAAATGTTGCTACGAATAGCTCGTTGGGCTCTGACCATGACGGGATTGTTTGATGGGGTAATAAGAACCGTCACTTAAGCTCAATGCACCCCCATATGCCATTATCCATGAATGGTACCTATCACAACTAAACCAAGAACGGCGATTTATTTGAAGTCACCATAAATGCAGCAAAAAGCTTGAGTTTCTTAAGACGACGCAGGCGAGACTTAGATGTCGGACGCAAGTGCTGTTCACCCAAAAACAGAAAAAATATATAAAATATTTTTAAATTTAATTCAAGACTCTCACTCACATATTGCTTCTACAGACTTAATCAATTTATGTGATTTGGCACCTCTATATTGTTTGGTGAATGCTTGCAATCCAAAACTTTGAAATCATATTGAAGCAATTCAGGAAAAGGTTGTCATTGGATCTTCAAGGATAGTTCTAGAACCGATGATGGATCTGTGGCTGATGCCTTTGTTAGGCTAATAGAAGTATTTCTGTCTACAGCGTTAATCAAACTCTTCTTATCCCTCGAATTATTTCTTTTTAACTGCAAGTTCTATGAAAACTACATAAAAAAAATAAACGGCTAATTGAGAAAGCGCTTTTCATGGCAATGAGTTTACTAACGGAGGACTTGTCAATTCATCGCGAAAGGCGATACCCTTGGAAAAACATTTTTGCCTCTGCTGGGATTCAAACCTCGAACCTCTGGGTTAGCAGGTGGACAACCATCACGCCACGGGTACACGGGTACCAATGTGCGGGTTTTCTGTGCCCTAAATGTGACAATTTTGCTTGTTTACATCCCGCCAAGATCAAAATGAGCTTCATCTGTTAAGATATTTTTTTTTTTTACAAAATCGGCATCTTCTCTAAGACGATCGCAGGCCCAAAGCGAAAACGCAACATATTCGTTCAATGGAAGAATAAAACTAATGATCTGTTAAATCAGAGCTAGGTAATGAGCTAAGTGTTACCATTCACGAAATAAGCACTAGTTGAAAAAAAAAAAAAAAACGTTAGATGGCGGACCCGTTATTACACGTTACACTAACCCCAGAATTCAAGACTCATATCGAAGCGATCCAGGAAAAGATTGTCATCGGATCGTCAAGGATAGTTCTAGAACCGATGATTCATCTGGAGCTGATGCTTTTATTAGGCTAATAGAAGTTATATATAGTTATTTAGATCTAGTTTTCATAGATAAAGAGATTAGTGTAGGTATTGATAGTCCTATTCCACCTCCTTTGCCAAACACTGATAATCATGTAGTGCTTTGTTTGGTTTTAAAATTCTACAAATATCTGAAAGAAACCTCTGACCAAAAATATAAATATAATTTTAAAAAATGTAAATTTAATGAAATATCAAAATTTATTGATACATCTGAATTGATACCTGCTTTAAATAGTTCAAGAATTGAAGTTGCTTATGAGTTTTTTACCAACTCAGTAAATGAGGCAATTGATTTATATACTCCGAAGCTTATCCAGAAATTATCTTCAAAACCCCATTGGTTTAACAAGAGACTAATAAATATTAATAATAAAAAAAACAAAGTTTATAAATTAGTTCGGGAATCGAACAACGATACTATTATCTATAATAGATACCTTCGATTACAGAGGGAATTCGATTTTCTAAACAAATTTCTTTACAAGCAATATGTTTTAAGTATGGAAACAAAACTTAAAACTAATAGTAAATGTTTTTGGATGCTTATAAAGAATAAAAAAAGATCTACTGGTATTCCGAATTCGGTTAATTATCTGGGCGAAACCTCTAGTGAACCGTTAAAAATGTGTAATTTCTTTGCAAATTTTTTTCAATCAGTTTTTAAGCCTCTATGTACTGAGACCACATCAGTTATAGATGTTTCACCTGAGCTAGTCAACATTGGGGACTTGCGTATCAATAAAAGTGAAATCGAAGAAGGATTGAAAAAGTTGAAGGAAGACACACAGGCAGGGTTTGATGGTCTTGCACCAATTGTATTAAGAAAATGTGCTTGCGCCTTAGCAGTTCCACTTGAAGTGATTTTTAATCGCTCTCTCCAAGAAGGTGTTTTCCTGACCGTATGGAAAAGTTCGTTTGTAACCCCTATTTTTAAGTCAGGGTCAAAAAACCAGGTTACAAACTACCGTCTTATTTGCAAGATATCTGCGATTCCAAAACTTTTTGAAAAAATTGTATATAATAAACTTGCTTTTCTTTTGAAAGAAGTTATTTCTCCATTGCAACATGGTTTCATTAGTGGAAGATCAACGACAACTAACTTAACTATATTTAGCAATTACGTGCTATGTTCCCTTGAGCAAGGTTTCCAATGTGATGCTATCTATACCGATTTCTCAAAGGCATTTGACAGAGTTGATCATAAAATTTTGGTTT
The DNA here is from genome assembly GCA_949752695.1 of Melanostoma scalare. Classification (NCBI taxonomy): domain Eukaryota; kingdom Metazoa; phylum Arthropoda; class Insecta; order Diptera; family Syrphidae; genus Melanostoma; species Melanostoma scalare. Next base: position 268,517,873 of record OX456984.1, on the reverse strand, counting down.
CTAAGTTGAATAAGTTAGGTTTTCACTCTAATTTGTTAAAATGGCTTGAATCGTACCTTACTGACAGAGTTCAGTACGTTCGAATAAGTAACGTTCTTTCGAGTCCCATAAATGTGACCTCCGGCGTCCCCCAAGGTAGTCACTTAGGACCTCTTCTCTTTTTAATTTTTGTAAATGACATTCCAAGATTTTTAAAGAATTGTCGTTGCTTGATGTACGCCGACGATCTAAAATTGTTTTTAAGCATAAAATCTATCCATGATTGCATTAATCTACAGAAAGATTTATCGAATTTATCTGTTTGGTGTAGTAACAACGATCTTCACCTAAATGTTTCAAAGTGTAACAGTATTACTTTTTCAAGAAGTGCTTCACCAATTACTTTTGAGTATAATATGAGTGGAACTTCCCTATCTAAATTAAATGAAAAAGAAGATCTTGGTGTTATATTTGATGTTAAGTTAAGTTTTTCTAGTCATGTCGACTATATTGTGTCTAAGGCGAGCTCAATGCTGGGGTTTATTTACAGAAATGCCAAGGACTTTTCAGATCCGTTTACTCTTAGATCACTTTACTTCTCATATGTCAGAACTGTATTAGAATATTGTTGTACTATTTGGAACCCAATATATGCGGTTTATTCAGTGAGAATCGAAAGAATACAAAGACGTTTCACGACAATGGCTATCAGAATCTTACATTGAAATATCGATATGCCCTCTTATAATTCAAGGTGTTTATTACTAGGCATCCAAACTTTGGAAACTCGACGTAAATATTTCGAGGTAATGTTCGTGAGAGATGTTATAAATTATAAAATCAATTGCCCCTATTTACTATCCATGTTGAGTTTATTTGTTCCCAGTCATGAACTCCGACAAAGTCGAATGTTTCAATTATCCTTTCATAGAGTAAACTATGGCTATAATGAGCCTATAACTCGCTGTTTAAGACAGGCAAATTCAGTATGTGAAGTTCTTGATTTTAACATGTACTTAAGTAGAGACTGTTTTAAGAAAAAATTATTGTTTTTATTGAACAATGGTGGCTAGGTATTTATTATAATTACTATCCAATTATTGTTATTAGTAGTCTATAAGAGTCTTTGTGCTCTACTTGATGAGAAATAAATAAATAATAATAAATGAAGATGAGGAGAAGTATTTCTGTCTACAGCATTAATCAAACTTCTCTTAAGGCTTGAATTTTTTTTAACTGCTAGTTCTATGAAAATTACATGGTACTGCCAAGTTCGCGGTAGTTCTGGTAACAGCATGAAATCTTAAACTAACTGCAATAAGTACATTTAAGATTGTCCAATGTGAAACGAATTTCATTAGATATGACTGAATGACTTCGTTTTAAACGAGTCAACAAGACATACACGATTTCATTTATTTATATTCAATTTACCTTAACTATGGCTTCAAATTATTCTCAAGGATCAAAAAAGAAAGGAAGACATTAAATGAACAAAGTCGTCGACTATGATCAGACAAATTATCGGCCATCAGTTTTTTTATCTAAAGAATGAGCACTGAACAAAATTGTTTTGTGAGGTTCAACTCAACGAAATTATTAACGGAAATAAAACACGTAGAAATATGTATCATGGTATTGGTTGTAAATAAAGATGTTCTTATGTATTTAGTGCTTAAAAACTATTTGGAGCATCCGAGACGCACGGTTGGCTGGTTCGAATAAAGCACAATCGGGAAGTCCAATCACCACTTTTTCGACCAACTGGGGCCGTTTATCGGCTGAAACAATTTGTAGGCGCGGATCTGAACAAGATTAATCTATTGTGAAATGGCGAAACGCACTGACCACAAATATACCGAAGTAGGTACTTCTATTGCCACCTTATCAGTGTGAACTCAATTACATAACTTGCGAAAGGATTCGTTTCTGTAACGCGCCATAATGGCAACAGTCCATTACGTTGAGCAGTAATAGTTTAGTTATAAACTGAAATGAATATAGTACCTAGTAAAAAACATAAAATTATTACTTCAAAAAATAGTCGCTACTTTTCGGAGTAATAATTTTATGTTGTTTTTGATTCCTATTTATTTTCTCTGCCTGATTTACGCTTTAATTCAATTTATTTATTTTGTTACTCTTATATTAATGTAAACAGTTTTCATAGTAAACAGTGGGCAACCCAGGGGGCATATAAGAGAGGACTATGCCATTGATATAGCTCTTAACGGCAACCATATAAAATAAATAAAAATAAATAAGGTGGCGCTACAGAGCGAGGAGTCTCAAGGCCTATAGCATTTCTGACAATCATGCCTTGTGAGGGAATAGAGGGAACCTACAGTTTTGTGCCGATTTTGAAGGACGCTTTTCATGGCAATGAATTTACTATCCGATGACTTGCCAATTCCTCGTGAAAGGCGATACCCGCGTGAAAAAACATTTTTGCTTCTGTTGGGATTCGAGCCACATGCTAACCATCACGCCACGGTTACCACAACGGCAACCATATGAGAGCGTTTGAATGGAGGTAACTTATTTAAACTCACAAAAATTAAGATGAGACACAGAAATTCTATTTTTCTGTACTGTATAATTGGACAGACTATATTTACCATATTTACATCATACCTAGCGTTTTCTTATTTTTAAAAATAAAGTTTTTATTTGTATTATTACATTACTTGTTGTAGAGTTAATAGAAAAAACCAATATATATGCCACATATGTTATCGATCTAGCTTTGTCAGAAGCTTTACTGTCAATTATCGTCAACGTTAAAAATCTTATATATAAAAATGAATCGCAAAATGTGTTGGTAAGCGCATAACTCAACAACGCCTGGACCAATTTGGCCAATTCTTTTTTTGTTGTGTTTGTTATTGTCAGGAGAAGGTTCTTATGACATAAAAAATTTAAAAATTGGTATTCCCACAGGAACGGGTTTGGGAACGGAAACTTAGAAACTGCTAGATAGGTTTCTAAAGCGATTCCAGCATTAGGGGTGCTACATTATCCACTCCATCAGTAATTTAGATTATATTTCATCCCTATAATCCCACGGGAACAGAAACGGGAACGATAACCGAAACCTTAAAGTTACTTGACCGATTTAAAAAATTCTTTCAACTCTTGGATGTTACATTCATCCCTCAGTGACATAGACTAAAGAATGATTCCTGTCAAGGTATGGGAATGGAAACTTAGAAACTACTGGACAGATTTCTAAAACCCTTCCTGCATTAGGATTGCTACATTAAACCCCTTCATTAGTAATTTAGATTATATTTCATCCCTATAATCCCACGGGAACAAAGACGGGAACGAGAACCTAAACCTTAAAGTTACCGATTTCAAAAATTTTTTCAACTCTAGGATGTTACTTTATCCCTCAGTGACATAGACATATAAATGGTTCCTGTCAAGGTTTGATCCCCATATTCCGACAGGAACGGGTTTGGGAATGGAAACTTAGAACCTACTGGACCGATTTCTAAAACCCTTCCTGCATTAGGATTGCTACATTAAACCCCTTCATTAGTAATTTAGATTATATTTCATCCCTATAGTCCCACGGGAACAAAGACGGGAACGAGAACCGAAACCTTAAAGTTACCGATTTCAAAAATTTTTTCAACTCTAGGATGTTACATTATCCCTCAGTGACATAGACATATAAATGGTTCCTGTCAAGGTTTGTTCCCCATATTCCCGCAGGAACGGAATTTAAAATATTGCGGGGATATTCCGACAGGAACGGGTTTGGGAAAGGAAACTTAGAAACTACTGGACAGATTTCAAAAATTCTTTCGTCATTGGGATGCCACATAATTCCAAAGTTAAAACGATTATTTTTCATCCCCTAGTTCCCACTTAAGCGAAAAAACGAGAACGGAAACCTTAAAACTACAGACCCGAGCAACGCCGGGTGGCTCAGCTAGTATACAAATAAATGCGAGACGTTTACTCATTTAAGCTTACGTAGTTTGCCTATCACTTCGTTTTTGAAACTTGTTACAAATATTGAATAGCAGCCATCTGAAGTGATTTTCATTCTTACGTGATGGTAGACTCTACAATCAATTCGATATCAGAAATTAATCACATGAACATTTTCCTGTATAAAGTCTTAAGTATCTGATATCTCGTAGGAGAAAGAAATATAGCTGAGCTCATATTTTGTTTTCGCAGCGCAAAATTAAAATTAATTTTCCCGGGCCTTTTTCAAACTTCCGTTCTTAGGAGGTGTCTGTTCAATTTTAGGAATTCTAATTTCTTTTAATTCCTTCCATTACTTTTGTTTTTGTTTATTTCAAAAAGCTTTCCATATTTTTTAACTTTTGTTTAATTAAATCCACAGACGTCATTCATGATATATCCGTCTTCCTAGTGCGCTGTACGCCTCTTGCTAATAGAGGAAACGTGTACGATCATTTCCATCAATTTATATTTACCTAATTATTCACCAACGCTTGGCTTTTAGCAAAGTAAGGAAAGTGCAGAGTAGGCAACTAAATTCAACAAATACACCGTTGCCTCAGACTAGACACTCGAAAACGATCGTCCCACCCCCTCGCGTACAGTGTACACATTAAAAGCGAATTTATAATTTCATTTTATAGCGTGCACTGAGTATGCAGAGATGCAAAGCATATCGTTTGGTTATGTAGTGCATACTTGCCTCATCACTGCAGTTTGTTTTTGAAAATGAGCCGCAAGTGCAACCCACTCCAAAATAACCAAAATTCAACCATAACATAAAACTGCTACTTCAATGTAGAGAGTTCTCCACAAATTCAAACAGATCCTCAGGGTAGGTAAAAATAAGCAGTGTTTTGGCGGATGAGGCGAGACACGAATTAACATTTTCTGTACGTGTATTGTAAAATACATTTCATAGTTGTCTAATGTCTTTTTAAAATCAGTCAGCGGCCGCCAGCCGCTCAGCGCACGCGGCAGACATCATAAAAGAAAAACAGAATTATCTGTCAAATTAAATTTTCGTTGAAAAACCTTTGGCAAGGATGGCCACAAAATAGGAGGGGGTGTTTGGATATTTTTTTTTAATATCCACATCAACGCCCCCACGACATCCGGATAACGCAGAACTTCAACGTATCGTTAATGAATCTTTTCCTTCGGCGACGCTATAATTTTGATCGAAATTGGCACAGCATTTTGGCACAGCACCAATGACATTGAATGATGACTGGCTAGTGGCTGCTAAATGTGCTGACTGAGTTTATTTATTTAAAAAAATTAGTGATTTATTGTTATTTTTTGTGTTTGAGACTTGAGTAAAAGGGGTGTGTGGGTTTTTTTGTTTGGTAAATGAAAATTAACGAACAAACAATAGGACGTGTAGATGCAAAAGAAATTTATTGGTAAACAAATTGTTTTTAATGATCTCTGAACATTAACATTGAATTTTTTAATTGTTTAATTAAGACAAACACTAAGGCATAGATGAGTTAATTGTTGGTTTTTAAAAGTAAATGGCTTAGAAGTAATTGTATTAATGGATAAATAAATGAATATTCTTTAGCATCGTATAAACACATTTTAAAAGCTTATAAATTATTTGTGGTGTGGTATTTGTTGAAATGATTCTTAAGACCATTTTTGTGACTCGGTGAAGTAAGCTCAGAAGCGGCAACTAACAACAGCAACTCTTCGAATAGCTAAAAAAAAAATTTTATTGGATTTATTATAAAATAAAAATTGAGGGCCACAAGGCAGTATCTTCGGACCCGGAATTTTACTTTTTTGATTACGCCTCTCTATTTAAACATCAAAATTAAAAGTATTCTCAATTTCTTAGGAAAGCATAAGCGTAGGCCTCTTTTCTACGATTATCTGGAAAACTACAGCATTAGAAAGCCACTATTTTATGAAACGGTATTGAGGTTTGAGTCCTCCTGTTATTATTTGAAAAGCCTCCGACAAAAAACGTCTTCTCACACGAAATTACTTTTATTCAATTCTTTTAACATTACGAGCCTGATTAAGGCTTACTAATATTCGAGTTGCTTTGAGTTCCGCACATTATATGAAAAATTAATGTTTTATTATAGTAAATAGTTGGATAAGTCGAAGATATTGCTTGAACTTGAGGGAAAAGACTCAACATTTTACCAAAATCAACTAATTTTCTCACTGAAGACGCTTTTGAAATGATCAATAAAGGAAATATGGAAAGTGTTTTTATTGTCGCACCTCAACAATATATTTTAATTTTAAAGTTTTTTAAATAAATTAATGCCATAAGAAAATCACATTTAAAAGTAGTTTCTGCAAGAGAAAAACTGTAAGAACAGACAGCGCATTTCAGTTGCACTCAGCCACATCTACGTAACACAATGGACTTTTCTCACTCCTTGTAAAAATAATGTTTTTTAAATGCATTAAAATATTGGGACAATTTTTCTTCTCCTAAAACAAATTTTCAAGGCCTGCAATGTAATAAAAAAAAGCCGCGTGAATGCTCTCAGCTCCTTTACTTCACAATTATTGACATTCAATTAAAAAAAATTGTTTGGAAGAAAAAAATAATAAAATGACAGCTTTGGGAACACAACCTTTCTCAAACAAATTGCTTTTTCTCCGAAAATTGCAAATAGTTGCAGCTATAATTTTGTATATGGCTTAACAAATAGTTAAATTCAGCTACAGAATCGACTTTCCGTACGAACTCGCAAGAATTTTTTCTAGCTCAACTCAAACACAAGAAACTTCTAAAAAGAGCTACTTTTTGAAATATTTATTAATTATATTCAGCTTTTCTTCTAACAAAATAAATTTCTACTATTTCAATATGTGAAAATCAAAAACACAAATTTTTTGTAAAAGAAAATTGTTTTCTCTGATTTTGTTTTTATTGTTGGAGAAAATTGACCAACTTTGAAAAGTTCAAAATAGTTATAAGAAAATTATTTTCTTTGGTGTTTTGAAAGCTCTGCTTATATTTCCATTAGAATTCTGAAACAATCGGCAAAACGAAAACATTAAATTCAAATTTTGGCCAAGAGTTTTGCATTTTTAGACCGAAATGCGGGTAGGGCGGTTAAGATCAAAGATTTATTTTTTGTTAAAATTCGTTAAAAATGATTGTTAAAATAAATGGAAAGAATGCTTCAGGGTTGTGTGAGGCTGACGTAAAAGTGAGAATAACAAAAGCATATGCAACTTTTCGTGAAGAAGGAAGAACATTCCAATTAAACTACATCATATATTTAAAGACTGCGTAAAACCTGTTTGATTGTACGATTCCGAGACTTGGAAAACAAAATAAGTAAGAAAAAGTAAGTGACTTTTGTCCGTGGCATAGACTGCCTTGACCTCAGCGTTGGCAAGGTTCCTGATTTTGCATTACTTCGTGCCTGAGGCACAATTACTTGCATTTGCAGGAGTGTCTTGGTCTGCCTTTTTTTTCATCAGGATCGTGTCTGAACGTTGAATATATCATAAATTTTTTGATGAAATTCTCTGGAATCCAACTGATCTGTTTTTTTATAGGATGGTATTGTTGAGGTGAAGTCTTAAACGGTTCTTAGTGTTTCTCACAGGATTGAGCTTTATTAGTCCTGCTATTATAAGAAGCATATTCATCTCAGTTGCCATCTGCAACCGCAGTGCAGTGATATCAAGGACAGAAAATTGAAAGGGCACTGATCCCTTAGAAATTGAGATGCTCGTAACACTTAAAGAAAGAAGAAGAAGAAGATTTAGCCTAAGTGCTTTCCCTCTGACTAACTAAAGAACGATTTTATGTCCAGATGATGATTCAGCGGTATTTCGTCATGAAAAGTTATTGATTTGTTTTGTAGATCTCGTGCTGCAATGGTTAAGTCTGTGGAATCATAGGTCTTTGACTTTTTAAAAGCGATTCGGACCAGAGCACAGTGGTTCCACTCTCGAACAAAGGCGGCCATAATTACTTACTCACTTGATAACATATAAAAACTATTTTTCCTAATATGATTAGGGTTCTCTGATTACGAAACTGCCATCAGTTTTGATGTATCTCAATGTCTAGAGATAAGTGCGGCAAAAGGGTTCAAAATCGTTTATCTATTGGGACTAGAAATAATCCTGTAAAAGGTATGTTTTCTACATTTGATCGAAATATATTTTTTTTTATTCTTAATATGTTTACATAGCTTATTACAGTATTCTCGTACTGTATTGTGTAAAAATTAAACTCTTAGCAAAACACAGAAACAACTTGCTGTGCAAGTATTCAAATTAAGTTTTAGTTTTTTTTCAAAAAAAATTTAAGGACGCGTATTTTTGTAGGAAATTAGATTTCCTTCAAAAAAAATCATTTCGAAAATTTTTGTCAGGCTAACCGTTTCCATGTAATCAAGCTTGAAAAACTCGTAAGCACTTTTGGTTTTGGTCTTTTAATTTGAATTTTTTTAATTAACGAACGATAAAATTGCGATAAATTGCAAACATGTTTCTTAGAGAAAATTTGATGTTCTACAAAAAAAGTGTTTTAATATTTTTCAATAAAGTACTTCCTTCAGAAGTTATTCACGAAATTAATTAAAAATCAATCTGCAAGTTTCTGCAGCTGATTAAAAATGCGCTAAATATTACATTTAATAACTTTTCTGGCAATATATAACTTTTTGGGGGTGTTGCAGAGCGTAACAGTAAAAAGCTTAAGGCAAATAACATTAAGGTTTTCAATTTTTTTTTTGTTTTGCTATCTAGGTCCAATTTATAAACGTTTATATTGAATCTAACACTGACTCTCAAAAAAAAAAAATAGCAGAGGTTTTACTTTCCAATAATATATCCACATCAGAAAAACAACTCTACAAAAAGATAAGAAAACGTTAAAGCCAACAAATGAAGTCTTACTAATACTTGGAGCACAAAAATTCAAATGTCATGTGTTTGCAATGTTATATCTTCGAAAATAAATAGTTAACGGCATTTAGGTTTTCATTTATTATGACTTTAGGACGTTCTCAGCTTATTGAAACGAGTTTTTATTATAACCGTTGCAGTGAATTTTCTGAATATTGACCAACGGAGGAACCACTGTCCAGAGGTTGAAAGTCAGTGTCCGTTATAGATCCTTGATCAATAACTTTTTTCTTCTTGAATCACCTCAAAGTGGGTTTGATAAAGTTTCTACGAGGAGGTACCTACAGCTTAGAAAATTACAATAACAAAAAAGATCTCTTGATCCTTTTTCTGATTTGAGGTACAACTTGTCAAATAGCGGAAGCCACAGTTGACATCTTGAAGAAAACGTTTGGTGAGCTTTTGATTTCGTGTTTATGAAAATAGGTTAGCGGTGCATATTTTTAATCTTGAAAACCAACTCGTCTACAAGATTAAAAATATGCAACGCTAACCTATTTTATGTACTGGTATAAAAAGTTGCTATAGTCTACACAGAAAAGTCAAAGACAGCAATAGCAGTCTCATTTGTGTTGTCGTTTTAGGAATAAGGCAGCTGAAGCAATTATATCAGTTGCTTCTTTACCAGAGTAGGTACCAATCTTCTTTTATTTGTGGTGCAGTGGATTGGAATTAGGTGTTTGAACTTATAGTCTTAAGTTCTGCGTGAGGAAACTGAGAGATTAAAGGAAAAGTAGATGCCTGGAGTGTGATTTGAACTCATTAATCCGGCCTAACCAATGAATAATATTCAACTGAATACTGAACCACTGCCACCAATGACTCAATATAAAACTCCTAATGCAGTAAAGAGTTATCGAAAATACAACCTGAAAATTGGACTGCATCCGAGGTAGATAGTATCTACTAGATACCAAATTTTTTTTTAATAAAGTGCGAGAATAATGTGAAATAGGAATCTTATTTCAAAGTGAGAGTCACCACACTATTATTTTTCTTTTTTGTTGTAACTGGTGAAATTTTTAAGCGAATAAATGGGACAAACTCTGAAACGATCTCATAAATTTGCTCGCGATATTAAAATTGTTTCTCATAACAGAACATCGTAAATCAAGAGGTAGCAGAATGTAAAATTCATGGTCTTTACATTAATAAAGCATCCAAAAATAAAAAAATTAAAAATCACAAAAGAAGTCATAAATCATATAAAAATATTCAACACAATTGTTGGGTCAAGAATAATCACTGCCTTTATTTAAACACTAACTCTTGCAATCTGAAACTCATTCCATTTATTGCATAAAAACTGTGTTTCCAAATTGTCAAAGTTGACGTCTTTTGATTTATTTAAACATAAAGAACACGTAGTAAAAATCACTACGATTCTTTTTTGAGATATATTAAAAAAAGAGATTTAGATAGAAAATAGAGACCTTGAAGACAATTTTTCAATTAAGGGTCACTCTTAGTACTGACATCAAACTAGTTTGATCCTGACATTGAGCTAAAAACTGAAAAACTGGTCCTACGACCTATCACCGATTCATTAGACCTCCATGGTAGTAAGCATCTTTTACTGGTCGTTTTTCTTTAGATTGAAGGTAAATTAACAGATTTGATCAAGGAACAAAAAGATCTGAGCAGTGCCTTAACATGAAAATCCAAATAAAACATATTTTTTGCAACCAAAAACCTGAAACATTGTAACACTTTAGTTTGACACTAAGTGCATCACCATTCAAAAATACGTCCACCCAAAAAATTAGTGACAAATCAAAGCTAAAAATAAAAAAAAAAAACCTAAAACTTCTATAAATTCACATTATTGTCATCTTCAATACCATGAATCATCAATCACCTTAAGTGCTTAACAAAAGAAAACCAAAATTCGCGACTCGTTGCCAATATGAAAGCACAATAATTATCAAGACACCCCCATCCAAAACATCCCCCATCACACATTTCGTCACTTTCCCTCTCAGTTTTTTTGTCAAAATTATTTCAATTTACCTTCGACAGAGGAGTCTGTCAACAGCTGATTGCAATTCACTTATAACCCTCCATTTAGAGGCTTCCTTTCAATGATTCACAATGGGCCAATGAACCCCAATTGTAGATGGCGACACTTTGGCAAGTGATCCGTAAAACAACTACACTTACAAAATGCAATTACAAATAAAATTTAGAAAAACAAGTAAAAGCAACTAAAAATAATAAAACAAAATGAAAAATAAAAGCCTTTAGTCACATTCGCAGCGTGAAACGCGCGCGACCAACTGCCGAGCACCTGACGCGGGACACAAATTAACTTTGCCGAGCTACACACAGACGAATGTCTATCTGACAAACAACAGAGATAGATAGGCCGAATGAAAATTCTCAATTCAATGGAAAATGTTTTTCCGATCTTTTCTTTTCAAAGCACACAAAACAGAAAAATAATCTTTTTTTCTTTT